>OW388296.1:52756930-53429430 GCA_936450465.1 Gibbula magus | reverse complement strand
TTGAAGTTATCGTGTTTACAAGGATTATTGTAGTGAATTAAGGACTCTTGACCTTGAATGTGACATGTCAAAATCATTCACCAGATTTATAAGAAAGAAGCTATGTATAAGAGTTGTTAATACCTTCTTGGGAAAAGGTTATTTAGTGATTTCAGAACTGGTGACCTTGACCATATTGCGTGACCTTGACCTTTTAAATTCAAGGTCACACAATCAGTGATCACTTTTCATTGTGTACAACAATCATGTAATGATTCAAAGTGTTAATAGTTGAAATATGACATTTTTCGCAAAAGCATGCTTAAGTCGTTTCCTCACTGTGACTTTGACCTTTGACGGATGTTAGCAAAAACCTTTTCAAATCTTGGCCTTTCTCCATAGTTGATATACACCAAATAAAAGCCTGATAGCACAAATATTTTTCAAGTTGTCGTGTTTACAAGGATTTTTTTAGCGATTTCAGAACTCGTGACCTTGACCTTTGACCTTGAATATGAACATGTCAAAAAAATTCCCCAGGGGCATAAGTAAGGAGTTATGTATATGAGTTCTCAAAACCTTATAGGAAAAAGTTATAGTGAATACAAAACGCGCAGGTGGCGGCGACGGAAACTGCACAAAAACTGATAGCAGCTCCGACTTAGTAGGAGCTGCTAAATAGGACCCAAGAACAGTCTGATTAAAATGGACCTTGTTCCGAGGAATAAAATTTACAAAATAATGCATGTACCGGGATACGAACAGGTTCTGTAGATTCCTCGCCACAAGGTCTGAGAACACCCTGTATAGGCGTTGTTTTCCGAACAAGTTTAGCCCAGCCAAAGCCCAGTCAAATAGCTGACCAATCACATCTTATTTTTCAAACAGTCTCTGTTTTGAAAGGATTCGGAACAGACGAAAGGATAGCTGTTAGGAGTTATCTGCCCCTAGCTTCTCGCACCGAAAGCTTTTGTTGGACGTCTTGTGATTGGTTAAAAGAATTGCCTCAGAACACGACAGTCTACAGGCTGTTATCAGACGGTTTTGCTTGGAAACCCCTAAATGATATGAATTCGTATCCCGGTAAACGCACTATTTTGCAATTTGTATTCCACGGAAAACCGTCAATTTTAATCAGACTGGACCCAAGAACCATTAGATCATATACCGGGTATGTATGTTTCCAATCTTAAATTCACTTACTTGCATTCAGAAAATGAACAACATATATGTATTGGTCATGAATGCATTAAATTTCAAATGCATTATGTTATTTTCAACTACCGTATGTTAAAGGAGGCACTTTATTTGGGTGTAGGTCTTTTCGTAGGAGGAACCAGTTCGTAGGAGTACAAAACGGTCGGTTCGTAGGAGGATATAACGGTCGGTTCGTAGGAGGATTATTAAATTGTATTATGTACAAGATTTGCAGTCTTTATTTGTTATTTTTATGATCGTCTGTTGTTTTAATAAATAAATTAATCTGGTAAGTATAATCTTTATTCAATTTAACAATTTATATGGTATTAAATAGCGAGTGAATCCCTAACATACGCCGCGGGAGATGAGGTTTATTTAAACATGATTGGTAATATATATATTTTATTTGTTTTGTGATGTTGTTTTTAATAAAGTAATCTGGTAAGTATGACTAATCAGCAACGACTAGAAGATTAGCTGGTGCCGCTGAAGATGAAACGGGTAAGTCGCCGACAATGCAATGTGCAATCAAAACATCTCATTACAACAATCAAAACATCTCACTACATACAAATACAACTTTCCTAAACTGAGAAGACTCATTTATTTTAATCCACGAACTATACAAACACTTATGATATATAAACCGGCAAAATACAACAGTAAGTCACTCTTCTTCAACCATGGCTCTATGCGTTGTATGTAAGAAAGATGTTCGACCAAGGCAGTTTCGTATCGCTGTACTGACTAAACAGACACAATTTAATGTGAAAAGACACCATTTATACAAAATAAAGTAAAATAATTACAAACAAACACTTAGCAATATCCTAAAACTTAATATATTTTAAAAAATAATCCTCCTACGAAAAGACCTTCTACGAACCGGTGTCACCTACGAAAAGGTCACTCGTACGAACTGGTTTCACCTACGAAAAGACCGCTTCCCCTTTATTTCCTGCCTAAACATGGTGTGGTTGGGTCAGCAACATGCAAATCGACTTAAAGATACAGAAACGGGGCCCAACAGAAAATTGAAATAATTGAGAGAAGAAAACAGTCATCAATACATGGAGCCATCCCAAGAGGAGCAGAATTTTGTAGTTACATGTTCCAGTGGTTGACCCACTTCATCACTCAGTCTTTGTTAAAATCAGTTTGATCAATGGGGTCTGACTCGGAAACATGTGACTCCACCTGCGGATGCTCTAAGTATTGATGTTGGTTTTCTCCTTCCCTTAATCATGGGCCGTGTACATCCTCACTGAACGTGTTATTGTAGGCTATTAAACATAGATTTATTACAGGTGATACACCTTTTTACACTATTTGACGAAGGCAGTGGATTTTCAAATTTGAGCTTCCTATGGTGGTTGTACAGTGGCGGATCCAGGAATTTTGAAAGGGGGGGGTCCACCAATTGAAAAGGAGGGGGTCCACAATTTTTTTCCCATACCAGCCAATGCAAAAAATTTTGAAAGGGGGGGGTACGTCCGGACCCCTGGACCCTCCCCCCTGGATCCGCTAGTGTTGTAGAGGTCATGCCTGCAAGGAAGGTTTTGGGGTTGAGACACTTTGGATCAATACACTTCATATATTTATATTTAGATGATCTAGAAACAGTTTTAAAAGTATTGCCACATTTTAAAACAAGGCAATTATAGTGTCGTATGTTTGAAATTTATTTAAATATAACTATGTCAGGAGGACATTAGTATTTTATCGTTATAGATTCTTTTAATCTTACAACACCTTCTCTTCAGCTATCATTACTGATATTGTGTTTATCAATATAATATTAGGCCAAATCAGAATATATAACCATAGTTTCGGTTCATAGCAAGCTAATCAATCTCAAACCGTTTTTCAAACACTGCCAAACATTAGAATAAATAAAATCTGGATAATCTGAAAGCTGCAGCTAATAGGAGAGAGAAAAGTTATAATAATCACAGAAGAATCATGTCAATAATGTTTGGGGTCAGCAGAGCTCCTAGTCTTTGTTGACATTGGCGAAAAATGTTCTCAATTCAAATCTGCACGGACACTTTCCCAGCCACTATATAGCTCTATATAATATGTTCCTGACTTGGCATTACAATTCAACCACAATGGAACCTTCCTTTCATCTCAGTAATACTGGTATTTGCCGTAAGTTAAGTGATAGTTACATAAAAGAGAATCTTACAATGAAGAAACAGCGTGAGAGAGAGTCACCTGTGTGCAGACGAATTTGTAACTCTTCAATGTAAGGAGATACGAAAAATCGAAATATATAAAAATGAAGATGGAAATATTACGAACAAGGATTTAGAATTTTCGTCATGAGCAGTAATATTAAGATAAGATAAGATTATGATTATTTATTGCCCGTTAGGGAATTTGTTTCACGTCTGATTATCGATCAAACAGTCGACTGCACGCTTGTTGTTTCAGTAGCTGTTAAAAGATGAGATCATAACTATTTAATTCAATATTTTAAAAGAAATGATATCGAGATGCATTTGATTATGGCACGGTACAATAACATGTTTCAGCACTAGTTTGATTGAATTGCATTGGTGCGGGTTAACTTTTAGTTAGAATATCAGTGTTTAATGTAGACAGGGGTGGGGCATGATATTTACACCAACATGGCCCCCTACCATGTTTAAAATGTTGTAAATGTTTGCAGAATCAGGCACATTTGTTGTTTTTCACATAGAAGACGTCTTATTATGTTGATGAACAGTTGTGTTTTATCAAAATTGATTTGAGAAGGATTTATAAATTTAAAATTTCATTTTTCCAAAATAATTTTTTTAAAAACACATTCGAAGTATTCCTTGGCCTGCATTTTTCAGTTTTAAAGTACGACATCAAAAGCATAATATGATATACAAACATTTGATAAAACCAACTGAGGTGTAAACTTTCTTTTGTAGGAGAGTGGGGCAAGATGCCCAGTTGGGGTAAAACGCCTACGCCACGTGACACGCACAAGCACGTGGTCAAATCGGTTATTTCGAATTCTCTTTGCTTTAGTTAGTTAGTTTTTTCATCAAAGTTATTTTTTCATCAAAGTTATTTTTTTCATCAAAGTTATTTTTTCATCAAAGTTATTTTTTCCATCAAAGTCGTTATTTTCAAAAAGTTTGTTTTCATCAAGGTTAGTTTTTTTTATTTTTTTTATCAAAATATTTTAAAATAACGGGTGGTTTATGTCCTAGGTGGTATTTGTCCTAGGTGGCTTTTGTCCTGCTCCCAGGCTGGATGTCATCTGTCAATGGAGGGTTGCTCGGCCCGCGAAAAAGAAAATATTTCCAACGATTTTATATATTTAGGCGGTATATTTTCTATAATTTAGTAGACAATTAAATATATGCTGCCATGTTTTTCGAACCAGATATCAACCTTCACTCGTTGTTGTACCATTTCACGTAAACTCTTAAACATCACATCATAGTTACAGGAAGACATTGTCACATGGTTAAGCCTCAGGAATCTTGAAATTCAAAGTACCCTTTGGGGTAAAACGCCCATGGTCATGTGGGGCAAGTCTCCCAGTATAGGCCTTTTACCCCATACCACGAAATTCTTGCCATAAGGTTTAACGTGGCGTAATAATGTCTATATACCGGAAGTATATAGACACACAAAATTCATTAATTTATTTATATATATACGTTTGCTAAATTTACCCTGGCGATTATACAACGCATTCGTTTATTCAATGATTTGAGGTATTCTTCTTATTCTTCACTGGCTTCTAAGTAAAGGCTGAGAATACCAAAAATCATTTGAGAATCATGTGTACTATAAATGGATACGCTTCATTAAAAGCAAAATACATGTGTAGTTGGATACAATAAATCTGTATTTCTTTTGTAGTGGAAGCCATATGTCCACGCTACATTTTTGTTTTACAGGGTGATGCGTATATGTATAAACGACAACTAATTTTTATTAAATGTAAACTTAATTTACATATTACATAGGCAAAACACAATATATCATTGGCGTAGGAGAGAATCTCTTAGATCCATTGCATTGTTTATATAGGTGGCTATGTTTTGTACAGCATATTGCTTGTCAAATGCCTAGAAGATGTGCAGTTTATGAACACTTGGATCTGAATAAAACAGAATTTGTAGATCCTGACATATTCAGAGTTCACACCTGTTATGGTAACAGGCGAAGAGCTGAGAGAACCGACAGAAAGAGCAATGTACGTTGCAGAAAACTTAAATATTGAAGTCGCCTTTCCCAGATTAGAAATACCAATTGATGGAGGTACTGAATTAAGCATCTACGACGACAGTCTCCGAAAAGGAACCTTCGAGTGTGAAACAATCAGATCATGTACTCCTAGAACTGGACTACAACTGCCTATCCTTTCTTTCTGGCGATAACATCAGTCACTGTCAGTAATATTGGCATGTGGTGATGACCGCTGTTTGTTTAGGAGTTTGGTAACATAGATAGACCCATATCTTCAAGCATCAAAAAGGTATGAACATGGAATGATCATAGATCCAATTCTGGCGATCACAGAAAAGAACAAAGCTGAAGGGTTGAGAAGTCAGGTGATCCTGCATTATCTAATCTTAAGTGGAAGATCTGATTGACACCGAGATGGAAGCTGAACAATTTCGGTAATTTTTCTTTTAAAATCTCTTCTGCTACTCTCTGGAATGCTCTGCCTTTTGACAAGAGAACTTGCCAATCTTTGAAATATTTCAAAGCAAATCTGAGGACACGTCTCTTAAAAAATATTGTCCAGAGTGGCATTAAATTTGGTATCATTTGTTATCATTGACTTGTACAGCGCTTTGAGCAAATGATAAGGCGCTTTATAAAGGTCATTTATTTATTTATTTATTTATCATTTATGTAAGAGCCATATACAATGCCGGGACAGATTGAGGTCATCTCAACTGCCTAGGTCCATCATTGTCCTCAACACTTAGGAGCAGATGATCAGTGGATATGGAACGAACTTCGAATTCACAGTCAAGAGTCAAGAATTTATTACGTCAAACAACCAATACAAATGAACTCACGATTCTATCTGTACACATATCAAGAAAAGAATTACACAATTTAGTAATGTTATTATTGCCCAAGAGGGACGATATAAGTAATCAGAATCACACAAAAATCAACTTTGTTTCTTTCTTTTAAGATATAATAAATACACTTCGCATCCCTAAACACTTTAAAGTTATTTTCACATTTAAACAGTATAATAAACTGTTACATATCTATCCTTTGCAGTTAAACATTAGTCAAATATTATTTACGTATTCATCTATTTCGTTATTACAAAAGGAACATAACCTATCATCAAAGGGATTTGGGCACATCTTCCATCTTCCGTGTACATGTAAGTGCAATTCTGTATTTTTTAAAACATCAATATTAGTTAAGTATTTCTCTATGCAAAGCGTTTCCTGAATATGAAGATACAATATAGTTTCGCTCAATGTTAATAATTCATGTTTCCACATTTGGGAATAAATATCCTTAACCCGTTGCGTAAAGTCTCTCACAAAAGCACCACTATTAGTTACTTAATTAGCGACCCAAATATATCCAAAGCCAAACTTGAAGAGCATAGAGCTTATCTCTTAATAAAGTTATCCAAAGTTCAATCCCAGGGTTCTCATCTGAAGCATTCAATAATACACTGTATATCAAAACCATATATCTATCCAAGTACTTTAAGCTCATATTACAAATTCATAGCTTTGCCCTTTCTTGTTCTGTCAGTAGTGTACCAATCGGCCACAACAAGACTGCACGCTAGGAAACGCACAATGCACTAGCCAAAATTACGATTCTTATGATTCAGAATGAGTTTAATAAGATAAAACCTCATAAGATGTTATGGTATTTTTAGTTAAGAACTTTTGAAATTCAAGATTGTTTGATCAGATGTTCTGCTTTATCTTCTTGTTGGATAATATAATTAAAGACAAAATCATTGTCTAATCGCAAATTTGTTATATTATTCTGTGGGAAAATGATATATGGGGTAAAACGCCTACCCTGGGCAACTTGCCCCACACACAAGGGCGTTTTGCCTCAGACATGGGGCAAGAAGGCCGCAAAAGATAAAAGTGTTAGTCTGCAATTTCTCGTAAGTCATGCGCTAAAAAACAATGTTAATCATATAATATTGATTGTTTACACAAAAGAGATTATTTAACACCGAAAGTGTGAAAGAACCCCAATATATTAAATGTAGCAAGACTTTATGCTTAGCATGGGCGTCTTGCCTCACTCTCCCCTACTTTGTGAAACACATTTATTCATATATAAAATGTTAGTCTGGGGCAGTCAACCAGTGCTATAGGCTAGCATTGTTAGTTAATCATTTAATGGAAGATGTCACAATTGATAATCATATATCAGTGAAGATAATCTCTGCAGGAGGCTTCAATTAACACGTGCATTCCAGTATGGAAGTAGATACACAGCCACATGGCAGCGTGTATTTGTAATTAGCACATATGCCGGGTCTAGATCGCTGTGTATTGACAGTATATTCAGTGGAGAAATAACTTTATGACTACAATAAACATATTAACACTATCGCATAGTTACAAATGTCGTCATTGTTGTGTCGAGCTGTGAATTACGATTCTGTTTTGACATGTTAATTAAGGGCTTTTAATTAACTTTCCAATGTGCTGTGGTAGTATAATGGTATTCATGGTAGGCCTAGTGTGGGCAAGGAAGAAAATGGCATATGTACATTCTTTGCGTTATAAAAAGAAATTTCACATTTAGGTTTACATCATTAAATATAAACTCAATCTCAAAATGTTTTCAAACAACATGATAGGGCCTACAGACAAATATTCTCATATAGTGTTTTATATATTTCGTGTGTATCTGTGTTGTCTCTAAGTGTTACTAAACGATTTAAAGCCTCAATTTACTGGCCTATAGCTTTTAAAAGAACAGCAAACGAGGAAATCCTGTTAACTTCTATATCGCACATGAACATGTGACGCACGGATAAAACGACAAAACTAATTAACACACACAATAAATAACTACACATTTTGCTGATAAGAAATATACGAGAGAATGTACCTGTTTGTGTATTCATGCTATTATTTTTTCATAAAAATATTAATTTTACAACCTGCTTACACGATTCTTTACTTATTACCACTTTCCTCGGCCATGCGCCATGGCTGTATATATAATAAAAGCCTATAGTCTACGTCATCATTCGGCAAGTCTAGACAGACTTACATCAGACACAGATTACATCGTGTAAAGTCACTGAACAAACTGAATTAATTTGCAAGAAATTTACAGAGTGAATTTAAAAAATATATTTCATAGACTACATTTCCTTACACTATCCATGGACAGGTATAATGGATGGAGCTGCGAGGCAAATGAAAACATTGTTCATGCAGATTATAACACGCCTGTACAACGCAGAGTAGGTCTGTTGGTCACGCCAGGTTAACCCACACACGCATTGCCGGGCACTACGGTTACGTAAGACCAAACGGGGAGAGGTTTACCACATGTCCTACTGGAAGAATTCTCTGTAGTGAGATGCCTGTCTCAGCATGGAGTGCCCGAACCCGAGAACGTAACCCTATCTTGTCTGTAACCACAGCTGTGATGCTAGGTGGCTTTATAAGCAGACAGGTCTCACTGACCGTCACATTCACTCTTTCTTCTCTCAGCTAACAAGTCGTGCCTTCACCACAATTCTAGCAGCTATGGACGCCATCAAGAAGAAGATGCTCTCCATGAAGAGCGACAAGGACAACGCCATTGACAGAGCTGAAACCATGGACCAGCAAGTCAAAGATCTCGAGATCGAGAAAACCAAGGTGGAAGAAGATCTTCACGATCTTCAGAAGAAATATTCCAATCTCGAAGTCGAATCTGACAGCACCAACGAGCAGCTTGGGGAAACCAACTCCAAACTTGAAGATTCAACAAAGAAGGTGACTGAACTGGAACAGGATGTGAACAGCCTTTCCTCCAAAGTGACCATGCTGGAGGAGAATTTGGAACAATGTGAGGAACGACTCCAGGCAGCTACCACAAAGCTTGAAGAAGCCTCCAAAGCCTCCGACGAAAGCGAGAGAGCCCGCAAAGTTCTGGAAAACAAGAGCAACGCTGATGATGAACGCATCGACCAACTCGAGACCCAACTCAAAGATGCCAAGTTCGTTGCCGAGGAAGCTGAACGTAAATTCGACGAAACAGCTCGAAAGCTTACAATGACAGACGCCGACCTTGAACGTGCCACCAACCGCGCTGAAGCGAACGAGACCAAAATCACCCAGCTGGAAGACGAACTGCGAGTGGTGGGTAACAACATGAAGTCCCTAGAGAACAGCGAGAGGGAGGCAACTTCAAGAGAGGAGACGTATGAGGAAACAATCCGGGATTTGACCCACAAGTTGAAGGATTCCGAGAACCGAGCGGCCGAGGCGGAGAGGACAGTGAACAAGCTGCAGAAGGAGATGGATCGCCTTGACGACGAGCTCCTTACAGAGAAGGAGAAGAACAAGGCGATTAATGAGGAGCTTGACCAGACCTTCGCTGAGCTGGCCGGATTCTAACTGTGTCTTTATATACTGGATTACATGTGCTGCTGTGAGAGGATACTCTTCAATGACATTCTCTGTCATTTCTGAACATTCTGGATAATAGACAACATGTGAAATTATTCTTAAACAACGACCCTTGTGAACTGTGGATATCCAAACTCTAAGGTTTTTAATATATACTTTTATTACATCATTTCATTTTTATGGCGAATAAAATAATGTGAAACTTCCATAAATGTGTTTTTCATGAATTACTAAGGTAATTATATTCACATCACAATTTGGTTATTCGCTGGATTGTTGTGAATATTGAATCTTGTTTACTCTTGTCAAATTGTCACAAATCTTATTCATAACATCCCCTGTTATACATGTACACGTATAACATTATTAATAATTTCATTTCAGTTGAACATAGCAGCCCTGTCGCATGTTCTTTAAAACATTTATTCCTTTCTGATGTCATTACGTCAAACACAGGGGCGTGTCGATCTACCCTATTACTATATATAGTAATATGGTAGGGTCTATATAGGAATATGTCTTTCAAACGCTGTTTCTAAGCGATACACGCCCCTGTGTGTACAGATATGCAATGCATTATTTCTAACAATCCGCGTTCTTAATTAACAACAAAGAAACTACATTCAGATATGTTGTGGGTATACCACTATCGTAGTCTTACAAGCATTAAACTATCACCATGACAACCCGTTTTCAGTTTTTAGATAATAGGAATGAGGAGGACTTTTCTTTTTAAAAAGAGACTAACTTTGATATTGGATCATACTTCATTTTCATGAGTGGGGTTAGACAGGGTGGTGTATTCAGTCCCTCGCTTTTCAGGATGTTTGTGAAATAGTTTGAATAAGATGGAAGTCTTTTTTTTTCCAAACACATTACTGACATTATTGATGACTGATGATTACGATTTTTCTTCTTTTTTTAGTTAAATAATTTCCAAAACCATTAATCGATTCCTTATTTGATACACTCGTTCAACATAGCATGTAAAACAATTTATAATTGCAAATGTATAAATTCCAGATTTTATCTTTATGAAACTATTTTCATCCCCTTTCATCGTGGTTTGTGTATATGATTATGAAGTTAATACTTGTATATTGAAACATCTAAACGTAAATTTGTTTTTAATAATGTAACTTCACTTTCCAAAGTTAAAAAACACAAAGAGAGTATCAAACGACAGGAGCCATAAAATAATATGTAACAAGCAAAAAAGTGAGCGTGGCTCACTAATACCCCCGACTGTTTAAGTTTGACATTTTTATTTTACTTAAAGAGAGAGGTGTCTGCACACCTAAGGATTGATAAGCTTTGAAAGGTAATTGCTAAGATTAAACTGTTTGTGAAAATGGTAGGACAAGTCTCGATCTTCATGTGAAAAAGGTGGTTTAAGTCAAAATAGGAATAAAAGTAACTTGAAAAGGTATTGGTAATATAATACACTACTGCTATTACCACTGATTTCAACTTTATTTTGGAAATTAATCCATCATAATGATTCATTCGAGTGACTTTAAACAACAGGTACATGGAAGCACACCCCTGAAGGCACAGTGAGAGATATACAGCAGTTTATGGCTGAAAGGAAAGAAAATTTAACTTTTCCCAAAATATAACCAGTGGAAATATAAAATAGTAAAATCAACGAGAACACAGAAGTAGCTTTTGATGAAAGTTACATGAAAAAGAAAATGATGAAGTCAACAAATCACAATACAGAAATACTCGTAGCTTCATTCACTCTAGCTATGATAAAGTAAAAGAATATAAAAAATCGCCAAAAATTGAAAAAATTCACCAAATTGTGTTACATTTTGCAGTGCACCGCTCCTAGTGGTGAAGGAGACATGTGCCAAATTTGAAAAGGATGAGATGAATAGTTTTTCTGTAATCGATCGGACAAAAAATGCTCAGAATTTGACTAAGTTAAAAAATACAAAAATTCGCCAAAAATTAAAAAATTCACCAATTCGGTTCAAACTTCGCACTGCACCTTTCCTAGTGGTGAAGAAGCCATGTACCAAATTTGAAAAGGATGAGATGAATAGTTTTTTTGTAATCGATCGGACAAAAAATGCTCAGAATTTGACTAAGTTAAAAAATAAAAAAAATCGCCAAAAATTCAAAAATTCACCATTTCGGTTTAAACTTCGCACTGCACCTCTCCTAGTGGTGAAGAAGACATGTACCAAATTTAAAAAGGATGAGATGAATAGTTCTTCTGTAATCGATCGGACAAAAATTGTCTTCGGACGGAAGGACAGACGGACGGACGGACAGACGGACGGACGGAAGGACAGACGGACGGACGGACGGACGGACGGAATCGTTGGTATAACTATATACCCCCAACCGTTGGTCGGGGGTATAATGATAAGAAACAACATATAAGTTGGACAACTTGTGCCCAATCCGTTTCACTTCCGTGAATAAGATATGTTTAAACTAACACAATATTGATGACGTAATACTGATCGAGTATACGTACTTCGGGCTTCTGTGGTTCGGATCCTGTTCAGTCGAATTACAAACGATTACCCTCGTACGAGATTTATGTTATGTGTTCTTGACTTGGCGCAAACCTCCCAAAATGTTGAAACAACGTCAGATTTGTTTGAAATGTAGAAAAGCAAATGAATTCTTGATACACTGTCTTATGTTCTTCTTTGTTTAGAACAACGAACATTATTCTTGAGGATTAAATTTGGCATAATTCAAAACTAGTGTGGACTCTTTCAAACTATTTCCAGGGATTATTTATGCAAGATGATGATGGGCAAACAGATGGAGGGTATCCAGAATTCACTTTGCTATCTAAAAAAACACCTTCTAACTGCGATTAATAGATAATGGTAAACGAAATGGTGGTTTGAAAATCAGATTATCATGTTAAAATGATAACGCAAAGTCGAAAGCATTTTCATAGATTTATTACATATTCTATATTATCTATAGAACATATGAATGGTTATGAAATATGATGTGATGACATTCACATATTTTGGTACGCTGACAACAACTGATTATGATAACATGGTGTTAACAGATATGAACACGTTTCATATTTCTGATCAAACATTATTCCCCAGAGTTTTGGGATCATGAATCCGCTAGGAGGAATCCACGTGGATCCATGAACAGGTTCCTGACTGGTCGACGATTTTATACTTTTTTGTCTATCAAAATTTAGGCCAAATTATCAAAGATTTTAGTATAATTTTAACCCATGAAACCAGTAACTCAAAGGTCATGATGTACTGTGGCGAATGTCTGAGATGCATGCATGCAAAGTGATATTTTCTTGTTTTCGTGAGCGACCACAGAATGAAGCATATGTTACGTATAAACTAGCGGTCATCACCATCTGGCGCTTAGACATGAACAATCTGGAAATTGAAACAATTTCCAGTTTGCATGCAAGCAAACTTTCAGATTGGGATTCTCGAGAGATGACACGTAACCACTACATAGAGTGATCTCCCCTTGTACTCGTCAGTTCGTCGGGTGGGTTCGCATGCTGTAATGTAAGTGGTAGGTGTGTGGAGTGTTTTTGTCAGGGCGAGTCACTCCCTCCCCCCTTCCTTTCACTCTGCTCTCACACCCTCACCCTCCTCCCCTAATGCGCCCCTCCCTCCAAACCCTCCTCTCACACAAACCATCTTTCACACTAACTGGTTTCCCTAACTTTATTTCCTTTGATACTCTGGCTTTTTAGATCGATGTCTATTTTGGATTGAACAAATAGGCTAAGGGATTATTTTATCAGAATTAAACAAGATATAGATTGAAGACAATTAAATGAATACTATCAACTTAAATATTAAGAGAATAAGTTACGTTTTAGAAAATACCGTAATCTATGCCATGTGACTTTATCTCTAACTTAACATTCTTCAGAAAATTAATTAGACTCTATCTTACTTTGTTTAACAAATTTAAAACGCGTTACATTTATCAAATTTAAATTTTAACAAATCGTCGACCAGTCAGTACCCAGAAACCCCGGGGAATGTCACGTGACTCTACTCCTCCTCAGCTGCAGCGCGACGTGGGCCACAGCTGAAACATCTCCTGAGGGTCCTGCCAACACGCCTGCAGAACTGGGGAGAACATAATATTGAGATGTTGATTTCATGGTGATGGGGGTAACTCGATACACGGTGAAACAGGGAAACTTGATAATCAGTTAAAGAGGAAGACTTTATCATAATGTAAAGAGGTAATTTTATAATCGGTTAAAGAGGGAAATTTGATAATCAGTTAAAGAGGGGAATTTAATAATCAGCTAAAATAGGAAATTTTATTATCAGTTTGTGGGTGAAATTTTATAATCAGTTAAAGGGGGAAATTTGATAATCAGTTGGTAACCAGTTTACTAAGGGTAGTAATCAGTTAAACTGGCCATTTTATTAACAGTTAAAATTGGTAACTTGATAATCAGTTAAACAGGAAAAATCAGTTAAAATGGGTAACCTGATAATCAGCAAAACTTGATAATTAGTTAAAGAGAGACACTTGACAATCTGTCAAGTTTGTTGTAAGTTTGATGCCGTTTCTAAACGTACTTCATCTGATGATCAACTAAACGTCCTTCATCTGATGATCAACTAAATGTCATTTACTGAACTGTCTTAGTGTTTAATATCAGCGATAACCACGTGCCCGCAACCGAACAGGTGTCATATCATTTTAATGTACTTACGGCCCTCACTCTTGATCCAAACCCGACTCTCGGCTCATCCTCTAAAAATATAGATATATGTATATATATATATATATATATATATATGTATATTTATCTTGGGCATATTCCTTGTTGTATCGATGTGACTATGCACGAACAGACAACATATGTTCACTGAAAATATGTTAGAGATAGAAACATACTTCAATACTGACAAACAATAATGAACACTTACATCAATGTTCAATAATTCCCGACACGATATCCATTACACAAGTTGGTTCTAGTCTTGATGTCGATGTACTAATTAGGAACATGGCTATCATATGGTAATGGACATTGCTTTCAACTGTCTAAGAACTTTGCTATCAGATGATAATGAACAATTGCTATCAGATGGTAATGAACAATTGCTATCAGATGATAATGAACAATTGCTATCAGATGGTAATGAATAATTGCTATCAGATGATAATGAACAATTGCTATCAGATGATAATGAACAATTGCTATCAGATGATAATGAACAATTGCTTTCAGATGATAATGAACAATTGCTATCAGATGATAATGAACAATTGCTATCAGATGATAATGGACAATTGCTATCAGACGATAATGAAAATTTCAATCACGTACCAAGCTCCACGACGTTAGCTAATCTGATGCCATTTCGTCGGTTGTATTCCATTTCATCCTCGCTGTTGAAGCTGCAATCAAAGTTGTACTTTTATAGTGAGTGTTGTACCTTTAGTAGCCAGATTTTACATTGAGTAGTTATACTGTAAATTTAGTAATGACTCTTTACTCTTTGGTGTTGAGAATTTAACTATTAACTAGTGACACAGTATATTTAATATTTAGAAGTAAGAATTGCGTATTAACAAAAAAATGTCTGATGTGTATACGTTCTCAAAATATTTCGAACATTATAACACTGAATCAGCAAGTTGCCTACTTATCTTCTTTAGTATTCAGTTCTGTGATACGTTTACCTGTATTCGGATGAATGGTCGCTGTAATGCTCAGGGTTGGAAAACAAGTCAACAGAAATCAACACCATTTAGCTGAATAAAATTATTCAAATTAGAACTTTTTCACAATTCGACCATAACGATTTTACTATTGGATCTTATATCAGAAAAACGTATATTCACAACAAAATACTATATAAAAAGGACACACCAAAAAGAAAGAAAGGATATTTTATTGTTATTTTACAACACATCGCAACTTACTGCCGACTGAACATTGGAACCTCTACGGGAGTAAGAGGAGCGCAGCGTCTCAGCAGCCATCTGGAGATGCAGGAGGTATGTATGTTAAGGATACTAAATGACATCCGTATAATACAATTGTTTTGATTGAATGTGTCAATGAGTTGCTTTCAATCCTGTCAGCTTATATGTTATTGAAATATTAAACACACTTTGAAAATTTACAGAAATATATTGATAACAGTTTGTAATTGAAAAAAAGGTCTTCTCTCACTTCTCCATCAACATCTGACTCTTCATCTTCTCCCTCTGTGCTGGGTCGAGGATCACGACTCTGGGGGAGGCAAATAGTTGGTAGAGTTACATTGAAAAACTATGTTACATCCAATTATATTTTACGTACGCTTCATTTACAAAATATCTTAGAATATATCTCTTTAGGATCAGGACTTTGGAGGAGGCAAATAGTTGGTGGAGTTAAGCATAAACATATACATATACATATACATATACACATTATCTTCCGCTTTGCTCATTACAAACCCGGAGCCTATTGGAAACACGGTACGTATGTCTGCGACCTTTGCTCTACCCCTTGCGTTTATTATATACTAAGATCTTTATAACCGAAAATATGGTATTGAAATGTAAAAGATGGATTCCAATGTAGTTTATTTTATTACATTTGCTGATCCTTGTCTGTTCCATCTGGTACAGCAATGTCCATACTTCTGAAACAGTATGATTAGTATACTATGCAAACACAAACATTTATTTTAAGTAACAATACAAAACGGTTTTGTCTACGACAAACACATCCCAAACTGTGCACTTCACTGTTTATTAACTACACATTTTGTGAACCAACGTTTAGAAAGCAGACTTGTTATGTCTACTTTCTATGGTCATTCAAGTATATATTTTACGTACACTTCAAATGTTTCATACTACCTCCAATATCTAGAACATCTTACTGTTCACAATAATCTGATTAACGACACCCTCTATGGATAGCTTACTTCCTTTGTTCATAAAGTAACAACAGAGAGAAAAATAGAGCCATTGGATCTGTAGCTTGTCAGGCTTTGCATGATATATTATTTTATGAATACTACCTTTATAATGTACAATGAATCGTCACCAAACGCGCTATTCAATCAGATCTACACAATATTTCAACACTGTGGTGTCTTGTATCCTGTTACTGCTAAATGCCATTAAAACAACCAAATCTTGTGGCAAAATATCGTTTCATTTAATTATAATGTAACACACATATCGAATATTCAATCGAATACGCAATACACACTAAAATTTAGACAGGACGGGCACAAACAAATATTTCACTTATCATTGGTGCATACACGTTTCATTGGGTTGTCTGAAATCTTATTTCTAGACCACTATGATTAAACTAAACATTTTCTAATGATCCTTGAGAGTTGTACCACTTTAAATCAAATGAAGGGAAACAAATGTCCGAAATCCACCTCCCCACAAATGTTTGGGGGTACAGTGGTTCTGGAGAAGAACCCAAGCTAAATGAAAACTTAAACAACACACATTTTCTCCTGGGGAATGGCAACGACAGCCGATGTAGCAGATTCTGTTGCACATGCTGAAGATGTTGCAGCTGCGTTTGAGTTTGCTGCAGCTGATGTTGCATCTTCTGAATTCAGCACTGCTGAGGTTGCAGATGTTGAAGCTGTAACTGAGGCTGCTGCTGCTTCTGAGGTTGATGTAGCTACTGCTGCTGCTACTGCTTCAGATCCTGCAGCTGATGTTGCAGATGTTGATGCTTCTGCAGATGGATCTCTCCTTGAAGCTGCTTCTGCTCGGGCAGATGCTGCAGACGCTTCAGAAGGTGACCGTCCTGGAATCCCGACCAGTTCCCGAGCTAATCTGGCAATTTCCCGGTCCAGGGCGGTCAGCTCATTATCCAGGACATGTCCCATGGTTTGACGTCGAGATCTGGATTCCCGAACTAGATTCAGTGCTTCAGGGAGGTTCGGTCTTTCCATTGCTACTGAGGCTCTGGGAAAGTGTTGGTAATGTTGAATAGATAGTAAACATGCAGTTTTACAAAATACACACTTCACTACATCAATACAATTTCAAGTCTTAACTTTCACAATACCAACTCCAAAGGAAAAAAAGCAACTGACAACAATGTAATACTGCTTATATCAACTAGTTAGTAGTATCAAACTACATGTCTATGTTTCGTTAACTCTATATGGGTATAAGTGTTGGTAATGTTGATAAGATAGTAAACATGTAGTATGTACAACATACATACTGCACTCAGCATCTATAAAATGTACATAGTTTCTGCTGCTCAATATCGCTTTATCTTACCCAAGTCTTAAACTCTCACAATCTCAACTTTTTCAACTGATTTCAATGTAATACTATCACCTAACTATATCAACTAGTTAGTGCTACTAAAAAGATGATCCGTTGACTTTATATTGATATAAAATAGGCAACAATACAGTGCTTACATTTTCTCTGTTTTAGGTTTAATTTTGTCACTAAAATGGTGAACTTCAAATTATGTACTGGTGGAATTCTAATCTGAATCGCATCCTGAATAAACCAAATAAAATTGGATAGTGAACCATAGTGAAATAAAAGACACAGCCAATCCAAGGGCTTTCAATCTCTTGTTTCCTGGGGGAAACTATATTATAAACCATCAAAGCGTGTTATATTACAATTAATAGAAGTTGCAAGATGGCACCGCTCATAAAATATCACTTTAAGAAAACAAGCAACCACTGACCTTCTCCACCACAGGTACTCGTCCGAGAGTTCTTGTCTCCCTGGGGTAGTTCCCCGTCCTACAGAGGGGGAAGATCTGGGGAGGGGAAACAACAACAATATTGTTAGTTACATCCGAGAGTTCTTGTCTCCCTGAGGTAGTTCCCCGTCCTACAGAGGGGGCAGAACTGGGGAGGGGAAACAACAACAATATTGTTAGTTACATCCGAGAGTTCTTGTCTCCCTGGGGTAGTTCCCCGTCCTACAGAGGAGGCAGATCTGGGGAGAGGAAACAACAACAATATTGTTAGTTACATCCGAGAGTTCTTGTCTCCCTGGGGTAGTTCCCCGTCCTACAGAGGGGGAAGATCTGGGGAGGGGAAACAACAACAATATTGTTAGTTACATCCGAGAGTTCTTGTCTCCCTGAGGTAGTTCCCCGTCCTACAGAGGGGGCAGAACTGGGGAGGGGAAACAACAACAATATTGTTAGTTACATCCGAGAGTTCTTGTCTCCCTGGGGTAGTTCCCCGTCCTACAGAGGAGGCAGATCTGGGGAGAGGAAACAACAACAATATTGTTAGTTACATCCGAGAGTTCTTGTCTCCCTGGGGTAGTTCCCCGTTCTACAGAGGGGGCAGATCTGGGGAGGGAAACAACAACAATATTGTTAGTTACATCCGAGAGTTCTTGTCTCCCTGGGGTAGTTCCCCGTCCTACAGAGGGGGCAGATCTTGGGAGGGGAAACAACAACAATATTGTTAGTTACATCCGAGAGCTCTTGTCTCCCTGGGGTAGTTCCCCGTCCTACAGAGGGGGCAGATCTGGGGAGGGGAAACAACAACAATATTGTTAGTTACATCCGATAGTTCTTGTCTCCCTGGGGTAGTTCCCCGTCCTACAGAGGGGGCAGATCTGGGGAGGGGAAACAACAATAATATTGTTAGTTACATCCGAGAGTTCTTGTCTCCCTGGGGTAGTTCCCCGTCCTACAGAGGGGGCAGATCTGGGGAGGGGAAACAACAACAATATTGTCAGTTTATCCGAGAGCTCTTGTCTCCCTGGGATAGTTCCCCGGCGTATAGAGGGGGTAGATCTGGGGAGGGAGCAAAACAACAATTTAACAAAATATTTCCAGTTTTATATTAATATTAGTATATTTATATATAGATTGGTTCTTTGTATGATTGGTTCATTACAAACATAAGTTTCAACTAGTTTTTAAAATATTCTAACTATGTAATTTTGAATTTATTCATCGTTAGTTTTAACTTTATAACAGTTGTTCGTTTATAAAGCGCATTCATGCATGAACATGTTCAAATTACACGATTTGTTATATTAATATGCTGAAGTAATTTAACGTTCAGTGCCGCTACTATATCACTTCCTGTGTTGACTAACAGTTAATAGATCTAAATCCAAATAATGTTAAAACATATTGCATTTATAATCACTGTGAATAATAAATAACGGAGATACTTTTTATTTAAAACTTTTAGGCGAAAATCCAACATAAAACACAATATAGGAAAACGCATAACCATTATATTATTAATAAGTATGACTCTCACATTTAAAAGGCATAAAAAGAGCATCGAAACCCAAACCCAAACCCAAACCCAATCGAACCATATAAATGAGGGTAATATTTTGATTACTTTGTATTTGACAGTTGGATAAATTCTATTAATATATGTTTGTATTATTAACAAGGTGTAAAATAAGTAAAAATATAGAGCTTTTCTCGCTTCACAAAAGCAAGAAAACAATATGGCGGATACACAGGAACTCGATATCGTAATTATAACGTAGGTAAAACATAGGTAAACAAAATATCCCCCTATATAACAAATTGGGGGGGGGGGGGGGGGGGGGGGGGGGTTTACCTATAGGTTTTACCTACGTTATAATTACGATATCGAGTTCCTGTCGGCGGATACTCCCAATAGAACTGGCACTACACGCATCAAAGATTTTATTTAACAGAAATCCAAAACTTTTTCAAACTAAATGGTTTACATAGGAAGACTGCGTTCTAAAATGCTAAATGTAAGTATAGTTATGTTGTTACAATAAAACGTCAGCACTAAGTGTAAACAGTCGAAAGACAACGAAGAAAATAAATATATAAATATTATGCAGCCATATCAATGATAATAATTAACTCTCCTAAAGTTTATATAAGTTCAATGAAATAATGAGTACATAGAAACTTGACATGATTTTTCTATGGTTATATTTATAATTTAATATTCACCGTCGTCATTTTGTGACCATGTTGACAATGTAGATATCGTAGAGAAAGTGGACAAGATTGGACAAATAAAGATGGGTCATCAGCAGCAATACTGAAAGGAATAGTGAAAATCATACAATGAATACCTGAACATCGTTTCGTTCATCGATTATTTCGCCTGAAATCTCTCTGATCAATCTGCGCTGAACCTTTCCACTTGGGCGGAAGTCAGGATTGTCTGTGACGTCATCATTATTGTTACGTCACAGATTAAAGGATCGCGTCACATTTGATGGACCAATAATTATTCTTTTTCATGGTTATCATCATCACAAACATTCCAATAAATATCTTGTTATAAGCAATCGAAGAAGTATGATCATCAAATATTCACTAATAAAAGTACACAGATGCTGTGCGGTGTCCCCTCCGGATTAAACAGCGCTGATTTGTTCATGGTTTCTTGATATTTTTTTTCTATTTATCGAGCTCTTTTGATCATTGCAATTTCGGAAAACTGTATTGGTAACATACACAAAACCCTCAAAATGAAACACGAAAAACTGCTAAAAGAAATTTCAAGACATTTATCTGCTCTAATTTGGAAATTAAAAAATAAAAAATAGTATGGTTACACAGAGAAGAGAAGTTAGAATTTTTACATGGAACTTTTATGATATGGATCCACGTATTAGTATCATTTACTCATTTTCAGCGTTGGCCGAGCGCGTTTCTGCTGAAATAAAAAAACATGAATTTGGTAGATTGATTATGCGTGAATGATATCGGCGGATTCCCTGACCCTCCATGCTTATTTATGTATTTTACGTGCGCTTCATATCTAAGATCGTAGTTAACGCAACATATACATGGCTAATAACGTTTTACTGTATATTTCCCTGATAGCAATAGTTCTTGACTTGATCGTTTCATAATCAGACAGTTTGTTATTGAATACACGAAATATATATTGCTTCAAGTGAAACCCGTTGACCCGGACCTTTGTAATGTCTTTCAAAATATGCATAATCAAATAAGTTATTTTTATCAGAGATAGTATATTATATTTAAGGATGACATAAATCACACCACTCCTCATTTCTTGAGAACAAAATCAAATGTTTTCTTTTGGGTTCTTTTTGTTAGAGTAATACGTTAAATAATCGTCTACTTTAATAATAATAACAAAGATACATACCCTCAAATACCTGTGAACTAGCATTAACGCATTAACCATTCTTATCTTCTCTACTACCGTGGCGCGAAAAACTACACAGTTTACTCAACGAGTGATGAACACGTCTGAAACATAGTTACACCATGTCTCCAGATGCCGACTAAACTTAACTTGAAACATTGCCATAATTCTGAAAAACGGGGTTTTCACCAAACCAAACATAATTTCCATTAGCCCATTTGAAAAAGCGATTCAGCACCCCAGGTGAGGTGAGATGGAGCGACTTGGAGGTGAGGTGAGGTTGAGGTTGAGGATGAGGTGAGGTGAGGTGAGGTAAGGTGAGGTGAGGTGAGGTGAGGTGAGGTGAGGTGAGGTGAGGTGAGGTTGAGGTTGAGGGTGAGGTGAGGTGAGGTGAGGTGAGGTGAAGCTACCGTATTTTATTTAATAGATGCCTGAGCCTAGATTTTCAAAGCTCTTTTAGCGCTACGACAGTCGTAAGTACCATACATTGGCATGAATATCTTGGTGCTAAGAGAGTTTCGAAAAATCTAGGCTCAGGTCTCGAATTGTCTCCCTGGGTATGCCATTCTGAAAGAAGTAGAAGCCGGGTCTCAATTATTAGACACCGCCTGATAAGATGAACAAAGATTTGTTTTAAATGCGTTAAATGTGTTATGTTCACAAGTGCCTCTTAAAGAAAATATTCTTCTCGTTCAACAATAAATAAATATTCACAAAATTCATTTTCAAGAAAGTTGGTCATGATTGCATTTTGTATGTTTGTTAGTAGGGTCATTCATATGCCAACAAATAAACAGACGCCGGCCTCAAATAGACGCTGGTACTAAAGGAGGTCTGAAACAATAGAGGAAGGGGGTCGTTTATAAGCATTCTCTTCCCTCACTTCTAAGGATCGGGAATCTGAAGGGAGTAACCTCTTTGGGAAGAGAATGTCTAGGAGAGGAAATACGGTATTTCTTACACGAAGTACTGAATTGACATTTGTCAGTTCCAAGATAGTCAGTCACCACGACCATGTATACAATACGTAGAGTAGAATGATCAGCATCTGAAAGTAGCAATTTCTTTCTCAATGCTATTTACTTGGTTTTGAAACTGAAAATCTGCATTGTTTTATTCCAAGATCTGTTAGTCGAGACTAGGATAAAGTGTTTGAAATATAGGCTCCTCTGGTTTCCAGAAAAAGTTTCGAGTCGTGCTGTGTCTTTAATTATGTATGTTATGTATACTGCCACGATAAGTTAGAGGTATACCCGTACTTTTCCGAGTGTATCGAATGATACCTTACACTTTTATCGGTGGGGCCATTACGAGGCGCAGCCGAGTAAGGCTCCACGGGGAAAAGTGTAGGGTCTCATTTAAAAAACTCTCGGAAAAGTATGGGTATATTTGTCTTATACCCCACTTACGGTCGAGTGTAAGCGGAAACTATTTCATAATATTTCAAAACAAAACAGCTGTAAACAAGCTTGCGTACGAAACGCACAACCCAAAGACGGCCTCATCTATGACAACTCTCGGCCCGTGCTGCGTTGTATGGTTACCCATGTTTGGGGCTCGAAATCTAATTGATATGGCCCAATGACGACATTGTCAACGTCGACGCACGTGCATCTCGCTGAAATATACAGCTAACGCCATAAAATGCATGGCTAATGTCGACATGGTCAAAGTTTAACAGAAAGAAAATAGAAGAAACTTTCAGTATGTTAAGACATTTTGCATCCAGAATTAAAGAACATTCTTATATAAAAAGCAATACAGAAATGTGTGATATTATGTCACACATTATAAAAACCTTTTATTCATTTGGTCATGGAAAATGCAGACTGGCCTCATGGTGTAATGGTTAGTTCGTTCGGTCAGAAATCAGATTCGATCCCAATTGTCTTATATGTTCATATATAATCTAACATTTTATGAAGTATCATCACGTAGATTTGGAACTTTAGAAAATTGACTCCATTGATTTCTCAGTTGTTAAAAAGTGTAGGTATATCAGAAAAAGTATAGGTTTATCAGAAAAAAGTGTAGGCTAATACACCTACAATTGTAACGAAAGAAACCATAGCAACGAGACCAGAAGTGGGGTATAATTAGGATTAATGCTTTATGCTGGCCAGGGATAGTGCAGTTTAATGGAGTAAGGCCTGGTCAGGGGTCCATTCAATATTACGTAAACATTATACGGTATTGATGTACCATATGCGTACATCAGAAATAATATCCACATGTAGGCTGAATGAATGTTATGGTAAAATTAAACTTTATTATACGACGCTGATAACAAAGAATTTGTACTGTTACTGTTGTACTGTTAGTTTATTACATGCGTTAATACCAAACTAATACCCTAACTGAGAAATGTAGTTGTTTACTTTAAAAATAAATGTTTATGTTTTTACTTTTCATCAGATGTTTACATATACATAGGGAAAGGTAAACATTTGTAATGATACAACTTACTGCAAAAACATTGAACTTGTAATGAATAATAATGAAAAATAAGACGTGTTATCTTAAAGTATTAAAAAGCGACGAAAAAACTTCGCGAATTATTTTATTCTCAATCGTTCTTTGACAATGCAAAATGATAACTAAAACAAAACATTTTGTCATAAAAACTAGTGAACTGATAAACAGAACAACTTAATTATGACCCCTGTTAACAACTTGACAATGTATAAACGTCATAACTTGTAGAGTCATAAAACTAAAACTAAAAATCAGTAAAAATCAACAATAATTCATTATTATCAGATCTTTTGTACCGAGTTTTATTTGTTTATGTGTTCACTAGTTATAAACATTAAAAGAATATAAATGTGTTGCTTGGAGTAACATATGCCGAGCGTTATAAATGGTGTTATTATATCGAGAAATACTGACTGTTGCTGAAAAATACCGTTCAAATTAATACCGAATGAGTATTATGAAAGCAGTGATTTCTGATCGAAAACCGGACAATATACCGTGGCTTGAACGGGTTAATTAGTCAAACCAGGGACATTACATACATATTATATATGTATATAATGTCCCTGGTTAAACGTAATTTTGAGAACTTATCTACAACAGACAAAAAGCTGGTAATGTTCAATAGGTCATATAACTTGTATATACATGTTAGTGGGATGGATAGTTGCGGTTTCTGCAATTGCACAAGGCTGTTTTCAAGGATAAGAAAAAAATTGTCATTTGGCGATAGGGGATGGATATGCAAATTGGGTGAACTTATTTGAACTGAAATCAGCACATATAGTATTATTGTACGTTTTATAGCCAAATTAAACATTACGAACAAAGATGGATCGCACTTAGAATATGAATCCTACCTACCAGACCACCTAGATCAGAGACATAGCTCTTTGAACGTTGCGGCGAGTGCAGCAACTATTACATAACGCCGAGCAGATGACGGAGCACGCCGAGTCCAGATGGACCCCCTGCAAGATGCGCGCTTCTCACAGATCAGCCGGGACGAAGGTGGATAGATAAAAGAGGGCAGCGCTCTGAGACAGATCATTCCAGCCCTCATCTTCAGCAGTAACACCCTTCAGCTTCAGCAGCAGATTTGAACTTTATTCCTATCGTTCTGATTGAGTTGGCTGTTACCAGCGGTAACCTGTTATCACATCAGTTCAGATCAGTGGATCTCTTCTACTCCTCAATCAGCCATGGACGCCATCAAGAAGAAGATGCTCGCCATGAAGAGCGACAAGGACAACGCCATGGACAGAGCTGAAACCATGGACCAGCAAGTCAAAGATCTCGAGATCGAGAAAGCCAAGGTGGAAGAAGACCTTCACGATCTTCAGAAGAAATATTCCAATCTCGAAGTCGAGTTTGACAGCACCAACGAACAGCTGGGAGAAACCAATTCCAAGCTTGAAGATTCATCAAAGAAGGTGACTGAACTGGAACAGGATGTGAACAGCCTTTCCTCCAAAGTGACCATGCTGGAGGAGAACCTGGAGCAGTGTGAGGAGAGGTTGCAGACGGCGACCAATCAGCTTGAAGAAGCTTCCAAAGCCTCTGACGACACCGAGCGAGCCCGCAAAGTTCTGGAAAACAAGAGCAACGCTGATGATGAACGCATCGACCAACTTGAAACCCAACTCAAGGATGCCAAGTTCGTTGCTGAGGAAGCTGAACGCAAGTACGACGAGACCGCCCGGAAACTCGCAATGACAGAAGCCGATCTGGAACGTGCCACAAACCGCGCTGAAGCGAACGAGACCAAGATTACCCAGCTAGAAGACGAACTGCGAGTGGTGGGCAACAACATGAAGTCTCTAGAGAACAGCGAGAGGGAGGCAACTTCAAAGGAGGAGACGTATGAGGAAACAATCCGGGATCTGACTGACAAGTTGAAGGATTCCGAGAACCGAGCGGCCGAGACGGAGAGGACTGTCAACAAGCTGCAGAAGGAGACTGATCGCCTTGACGACGAGCTCCTTACAGAGAAGGAAAAGAACAAGAGCATCCACGAGGAGCTCGACCTGACCTTCGCTGAGATGGCTGCGTACTGAGAGACAGCAGGAGCTGGTGGCATAGGCGACATTTTGACCTTCAAGGTTACTCTCCTTGCCACTCGACACATGGTTGTCATGTAGGCTACCGCCGTTGGCTTCATGTTTGGTCTCCTCATTTGGCAATGAACACAATGTGGCAACGGCTGATTTGAGTGCAGCATCTCCGGTAGACTGATATTTATACCGGATGTGTACATAGACTTTAATTCAAGTTTTATTTTTCAAATAATTATTATGTTTATTTACTAACTGACGTATATGTCGCAAAACTATCACATCTCGGACAATTTTATTCAACCTGCGACTTTTATTACACTGAAAACTTTGTGTCCATTCGGATTAACTGCAACCGCAGAATAATGTCACTACTGAGCTTTCACTCTTGTATCATACGTGTATATATGTTTGCATTCTACCGAATAAAAATAAATTTAAAAATAACAACACTGTATCATTTTATCTTCGTTTATAGTTAGGGTTGTCAATATCCCTACGAGCATCTGATGTAACCACACCTTGATTTCCGCACACTTCATGTTCCTTATAATCTTTTTAAAAAACTATATTAGCTCTTTGAAAAGTCTGTTCGTTAACTACGACAGCACTCCATACTAACGTCATGTATTTTCATGGTAAAAATGGTTGACACCCCCTAATAGTTATCGGAATGAAATGTTATATAAACAACGTAACGTGTCAGTTTCGATTATTAACTTGGTAAAACATGTAACTACATGATGTCTTTTTGTGAAAAGTGTCCTTGAGCATTTGCTATTTCTCCACTTGTACTTTAAATTACCAAAGAAAGGGAAATATCAGAAAAATGTAACGAAGTAAAAGATGCATGCATGCATTGAAAAAAATATCCTACTGAATCCAAATATACCCCAAATCAGACCCAAAAAAGGGATTTTAAATGGATTTAAATGCATGGACAATTAATATTGTTCGATATTATGATATTTTCAAAAGTAAATGGCACAAACATGACAAATACATGATGTAAACTATAAAATACTTGCCATGTATGTATTGTGTGCGAATGAGGCTCGATGAACGATTTTGGGTATATTTGAATTCAATAGTATTAGTTTTTCAAAAGCAACTTTCATTATAACCGAAATGAGAACATTCAAACACTGTAACAATGTACCAATGCCAAGATCTCAAGACACAAGGAATGAACTCTTTTGACTAAATTTCATTTTTCTGATATTTCCCTTTCTTTGGTATTTTAAAGTACAAGTTGAGAAATAGCAAATGCTCAAGGACACTATTCACAAAAAGACAGTTACATGTGTTATCGTGAATTTCTCCCACTTCCGCCATGGGCGCCGACAGCCACGAATATCTTAATTCACGATGTGTTTTTACATCTGTAACTAACGTTATACTAAGGTAACCTTAGCTAGTTCACATCACGGCGTGCCTAGTGATAAAGATCTTACTTCACGATGTGTTTTTACATCTGTAACTAACGTTATACTAAGGTTACCTTAGTGAGTTCACATCACGGCGTGCCTAGTGATAAAGATCTTACTTCACGATGTGTTTTTACATCTGTAACTAACGTTATACTAAGGTTACCTTAGTGAGTTCACATCACGGCGTGCCTAGTGATAAAGATCTTACTTCACGATGTGTTTTTACATCTGTAACTAACGTTATACTAAGGTTACCTTAGTGAGTTCACATCACGGCGTGCTTAGTGATAAAGATCTTACTTCACGATGTGTTTTTACATCTGTAACTAACGTTATACTAAGGTTACCTTAGTGAGTTCACATCACGGCGTGCCTAGTGATAAAGACCATGGTATTGCATGCACTTTCCAAACCAGCATGGGTTTAAGATCACGCATGCGCGGTTATATCTAATTTACAAGTATAACAGAACTGGCCGAACGCTTGAAATTGCTGGATGTTTTCAACGTTCTAGGCGACCTCGAATGAAAAACCTCTTTCTGGTTTATTTCCATGCATATTTATCAGATAGATCATACTGAAACATTAGTTTGACTCATGCAGATTAGATCTTGTTTAATGTTGATGTATGCCGTGCGTTTATCCAGTTATAAAAAGGAAATTAACGAGCACGGCCTGAAAGTCACCTTGAAATCATTTTTTGATAAAAATATATATATCGTTGGACTAACGTCATATTTTTACAGAAAAAAAGATGAGTCGAACAACTGCGCATTTGATTGGTTGAAAAGTGACTTCCCTTTCCTCTTTCCGTTAATGGTCAGCTGAACATGGGGGCAATAACCGACTTACATAGATCTATGTATTATAGCGTGTACGATTACAGCCAGTTTTAAGTAGATTGACGATGAAGAGCCATGTTTACCATAGGCGCAGGAATTATCAATAGGGGGATGGGGGGTCACTTATTATTACACACTTTTTATTTTGCCAAAAGAAAGAAAGCCCCAAGATAATCTTCCAAATGTCATATTTATACCTAACTATATTTTTTATAAACAAACATTGGCTAATTGATATGAGGATTACTTAATTTTAATTAAGAGATAGCTTTATACTGACGTCATGTTTCCATACATGCCACAAGGAGGTGTCAAGTGTTAGACAAAATGATGTGTTGACTTGGATAAAATGATCTGTTGACTTGAATAAAATGATGTGTTGACTTGGATAAAATGATCTGTTGACTTGAATAAAATGATGTGTTGGCTTGGATAAAATGATCTGTTGACTTGAATAAAATGATGTGTTGACTTGGATAAAATGATGTGTTGACTTGGATAAAATGATGTGTTGATTTGGATAGAATGGATTCAGGAGAAGTTGGTATACAAAATGATACCAAGTTTAGAAAACTTCTTGAAATGACGACATTTGGTACCAAACCTCTAAATTTTAACGGTAATCAACATATGTTGATATGAAAACTGATTATTGAAACCATAGACATCCCCCAATTCCTTTGAGAGAGACCATACACCCCCCCCCCAAAGAGTCCTATGGCGGCCTACCTACATGTACTACTCCCGCCCTACATAGCAGTTGGGCTATCATTACATAACTTATTTTCGAAACCATAGTAACGTTAGTGCCATTCAAAAATTAAGTAAATGATACCTTGTCATTCTGTCATTCTGTTTTGAAGTAGCCTCTTAGAAAATATAAATTATATATTTCATGCTATTGTGCTTTTATTAAATTGTCTCTGTGTTCAATGGTTGATATTTTAAAGCAACAACCAATGAAAATAAATCCTTTTCGATAACATTGCATTAACCGTTCTCACTTCATGTGGGTATGTCATTACCGTAACGGCAAAAAAAATGTAATTACAGAAAATCTTATCACAATGTTGTTAAAAATGAAATCATGAAATTGAAACATGTGTTTAAGGAAACATGTCAGTTTTTAAATATAATTGTGCGATAAATGGCCCTTATTTCTTAATGTTTTTAATGAATTAATGTTAGATCATTTAGTTTTGTCATGAATGTAACTACAATAAATGAGATAAATGGATCTAGAAATACCTGTTATTTAACTATATTTCATATCATTAATGACACTTGAAACGCATAGTTTTATTTAATTCGGTAGGAAAACAAATATTAAGTGTACAAATTAAGTGATTTTTCTTATAAATCTATATTGACATATTTCAATTTCTGTTCATTTAAAAAAATGTTAATCCAAGTACTATGCAAGTATTAACAATGAATTCACAGATTGTTGTCAACTATTTTTAGCATGTTTTTACTCAAATCTGACTGTTAATAATAAAATAAATGATAGTGGATACATATATTTCGCCCACTTTTCCATGCACAAATGCTTGCTCAAAGCGCTAGTAACATACTATTAACCTGAAGGAATTGTGCTCTGCGTGACCATATAGGTTCGTATTTCCCGTGTCCAGGTACCCATTTAAACAGCTGGGTCGCAGTGACTGTTACGGTAATGACAATGTTGTTGATATTCAAATCTGCAAAACCTCAAGATCTACATTATAACAAATTATGAATTTCATTCAAGAATAAAATCTCTTTAATGTGAACCAGTAATTTTCATTTACTTTGATAAAATGTGTAATGACATACATGTACATTAAACATACTCCCCTCATAATAATACTAGAAAGTTAAATCCCACAAGAAGTACCATGCTTTGAGAGGCTTCCTTTGGGCACCTGGCTAGCAATATCACCAACACATATAATATAATCACATTATTTCAAGGGAGACTGCGCGTATCGGTTTACAATGTGAATTTGTTCATGTTGCGGCAAAAACAATACATTTGTGGACTCTGTTTAATGTTTTTTTTACAGGTTTTTAATTTTTTTTGTATATCTCACTTTAATATTTAAAATATGAAATAAATGGCATGGCATGGCAAGCTATTTTTAAAAAAAACTTAATATACGTAAACATATTCAAATTTTCATTTTCTACACCAATCAAAGTAAACACAACAGGAATTTGGAATTGCCTTATGATCGAGGTACCTCATCTTCTGTTGTTGTTTTATAAATGAAGACATCAAAGACTTTGAAATCAGGAATTAATGTTTCCAGTACAATATAAATAAAAGCTATTCCTTTACACATATTTATTGAAATAGAAAGGAAACATGGTTTTTTAGTCAGGACGTAAACTTGCTAAATTTGGCAGGATGACCTACCTATCCACACAAACAGATTTCATAGAACATTCAGCACAAAACCATAATGACATAATATGATTGATTACACCATATCCTGCTCTATCGATATATCTCACCATGTATCATGCGTGCATTTTCTCTCAATTTTACTGTCACATACTGAAAGAAATAGGGATGTAGTAGCGAACCTTGCAACAATCCAATTGATTTGATTTAAGAATTATTTTTAATAACTATATATTTTCTTTTTGATGGTACGTGACTTTGCATGTTCCTTGGTAAAAGAGTTGGTTTTACATTTCTTTGTAACGCGTTTGGGGAGCCATCAATTAATTTGTTATTGCATTTATGTCAATATTCTATTACAATCAATCTCAATCTTTATTTCGGTACTTAGAAGGCCACAGGCCTATAGTACATTTCACATGTATATACTGCGTAACATTAGAGCTTTGTGAAGAAAAACTGCGACATTTTTAATTACATTTTCATTTAAACAATTCAATAAAGAAGAAAATTTATTACAATCAAGTGCAACAGGGCAAACAATCATGAACATAATTAAAAATTAGGTAAATTGTACACAATGGGAGAACATATATGTTTACATATTTAATAAACATAGTTTAGTTGATACTCTTGTTCACCATGATTCGAAACGAAACCTCATTAACAGTAACCGTTTAGTAACTATAGTAACTATTTATCACTACTGTATTCTAAATTAAATTAAATTGAACTAAGTCTAAATTTAAATTTAAATTACCAAGTCAAGTAAATATTGGCTTTTATTGAAATGATGAAAGATTAGTTGTTGACAATAACTGAGAAAAGTCTGGAGGCAACTACAGCACCACAGGGTGTTACAAGGTAGCATGTCCTGAGCCGGGATACTCTAACTATCTAATTACACGTCGATTTGTATGGTTACTACGCGTTACAGCGAACGGACCAACTGTTACACAACGCCGAGCAGATGAGGGGACACGCCGAGTCCAGATGTACCCCCTGCAAGGTGCGCGCTCCTCCCAGATCAGTAGGACACCGGGGGTGGATAGATAAAAGAGGGCAGCGCTCTGAGACCGATCATTCCAGCCCTCATCTTCAGCAGTAACACACTTCAGCTTCAGCAGCAGGTTCGGGTTATATATCTCTCCAAGTAAACCAATCACTTATCAGTTTCGTTCCTAGTATCATCTTCTACTCCTCAATCAGCCATGGACGCCATCAAGAAGAAGATGCTCGCCATGAAGAGCGACAAGGACAACGCCACTGACAGAGCTGAAACCATGGACCAGCAAGTCAAAGATCTCGAGATCGAGAAAACCAAGGTGGAAGAAGACCTTCACGATCTTCAAAAGAAATATTCCAACCTCGAAGTCGAGTTTGACAGCACCAACGAGCAGCTAGGAGAAACCAATTCCAAGCTTGAAGATTCAACAAAGAAGGTGACTGAACTGGAACAGGATGTGAACAGCCTTTCCTCCAAAGTGACCATGCTGGAGGAGAACCTGGAGCAGTGTGAGGAGAGGTTGCAGACGGCGACCAATCAGCTGGAAGAAGCCTCCAAAACCGCTGACGAGTCCGAGAGAGCCCGCAAAGTTCTGGAAAACAAGAGCAACGCTGATGATGAACGCATCGACCAACTTGAAACCGAACTCAAAGACGCAAAATTCGTTGCTGAGGAAGCTGAACGCAAGTACGACGAGACCGCCCGGAAACTCGCAATGACAGAAGCCGACCTGGAACGTGTCACAAACCGCGCTGAAGCGACCGAGAGCAAGATCACCCAGCTAGAAGACGAACTGCGAGTGGTGGGCAACAACATGAAGTCTCTAGAGAACAGCGAGAGGGAGGCAACTTCAAGAGAAGAGACGTATGAGGAAACAGTTCGGGATCTGACCCACAGACTGAAGGATTCCGAGAACCGAGCGGCCGAGGCGGAGAGAACAGTCAACAAGCTGCAGAAGGAGACTGATCGCCTTGACGACGAGCTCCTTACAGAGAAGGAGAAGAACAAAAGCATCCACGAGGAGCTCGACCAGACCTACGCCGAGCTGGCCGGATATTGAAACAGTGGATTACTTCTCTTATAATTATGTAGGTTATCTCCCGTGTTATTGGAACGCTTGTGACAACGGTGACATGGATATCGTACAGTGAATGTGTTAACTCTGTTGGCAACATGGATCTATGATTTTAGTTACACCTTATGTTGACATACTCGTTTTATCCTTACAGCCTGTTACATGAGCATTTACGAATACATAATATTCATTGGAAATACTTAATTATCTATCGCGATATGTGGCCTATTAGTTAATGAGTTATGCGGTAGTGAGTCAAATGGACAATAGTATGTTTTGCTATCAACATTCCATTAGGAATATCTTTTTATCTGAACAGCAGCATTGCTGCTCATTTACCACTGCATCATATGTTTGTTTGTGTCACGATGAATAAAAGACATCAAATCATGTTTTTCGTTTCTATGATTTATGAGAACTCACGTTGATTGTAATGCACTGATTTGACATTCACGGGCATACTTATGCATCAAATGTCCTTACCAACTGGTTAGAAACTTGATTTATCACATGGCTCGTTCGTTAGTTCGTGCATGATTTAAGGAGCCTTCTACATAAATATAGCAAGTCTAGCTTACTACATTCCTGAAACTATGGATTCTCAACATCATACGGCAAGAGTTGAGAGACTAATGGTGATTTAGTGTGATATATGCCTCTCTCTATCCAACTGTAAATCTGGCATTATACGAGTAATTTTAATGTTGAGCGACTGAGAGGCAATTGGTTGTATTCGCCTCATAAAGTATATGTTCTTTACAGGTTGACAGGGAACAATAGGTCGGGCAGCGCTTTGAGCATGCATAATGTATACATAAATACGCTACATATTGGAATTAGTAGTACGTATATTATTATGAATACCGTGTGATCATTATGAGCATCTTGTATTGTCATGAACACCTGATATGATACGTCTTGGTCCAAAAGAAATGTCTGTTGAACTTTTATGTTACTTGACATTAACACTAGGAAAACCCGTTGATATTGAGAAAAATATGTTAACGAAGACACTTTAGGTTTCTATATTGGCTGGAATAAACTCGTCTGTTTGGTTATTAACAGGGGAAAATGCACCCTTATCTTGACTAAAGCTTCAATGGTCATTTTTTTAATTGTTCCCCTTTTCTGTCATTCTCTTCCCACAGAGGTTACACCCTTCAGATCTCCGATCCTAACTCTGTTCTACATCGCCTGAATTTCAGGGCTCCAGCAAAATCCCCTAGCGGGGAAAGGGGGAAACTCATACTGTATCCCTGATTCTTAACCAATGAAAACTCATCTTTTAGCGGCGATGACGACCGAGTGACTTCAAAGATATAGGCATTTCACTCTTTAGGGTCTAGCTAATTAGCATATGTCCTTCGAATATGTCTGATGTAAATAACACGACTGAACCTCTTTGATATTTGTCTGTTTTTTTTGTCCTTTTTTATTAGCACGTTTATGATCAATTAATTCATAAAATCAAACAGCATATTTCGAAGAAAACGCATTAAACGAGAAAACGTTTATCTTACGTTTATTTTATCATTATGACCTGCCATTGGCAAATGTCACTTTTACAACGGCGTCGCTGATTGCACAACTAGATTCAAGTTCAACCAATCAGGACACTCCATTTCTGCTCTCGGATTCAGGCAATGAAGAACAGAGGTTAGGGTCGGGAATCTCAAGGGAGTAACCTCTGTGGGAAGAGAACGCTTTTCTGTATCCACCCTGATTAATTATATCAAACTTGCTTTTTTTTAAAGTTGTAAAATGATTATTCATATTATTGAAAATGTGTTGTATTTTATCTTATCTTGTGATATTGCAATTTGCCACGAGGTTGTCTGTGTTAGCTTAAACATTTCAGTGGACTGCATTGTAAGCAAACGGATATAGACACGGTTTTACATTGATAATGTCGCCCAAGTATCTTCTAATATCAGATATATCAACACTAGTGGATAAAGTCAAAATATATAAAACATATCTTTACTTTTACCACGAATTTTGATATGTTTTGATATCAGAGGCACACATATAAGTTGTATTTATCACCTAAAATCAGTCTTCAAAAATTTTCAAAAAACGTGCTACAGCGCCTTTAATCACCTTATTTCTCATACTGCGCACATTTCACTCACTCCACCCAGCCGTTTAAATGGGTACCTGGACACGGGAAGTATAGACCTAGAGTTTAGTAGTGCCACCGAAAATACCATTCCTTCAGTGTACATAGTGCAAATTGTGCGCTTTTAGCTTTGTTCATGCATGCGAAAGGTGCTATATAAATGTGCTTTCACTATTATTAGGAAAGTGTTTCTTGAGAGGTATTGTTTGGTCTCACACACGTAATATCTGCTGTGGACCACAGAAGTTGAACCACGCATGACAGCAAGCGTTTTTGTTCTGTATGTTGTTTAAATCTGTACTCCATCAGTGTTGGTTAATATATCAATAAGCCGAAATGTCAGATACGAAGATACTGAAACAATGTCATAGCAAAGCATGTTTTTTTATGAGCATAACATGGATAAACTAATCATAATTCTGAGAAAACTTCTAAAAAACACAATTATCTGTAGAGTAGTTAGTATCTAACTTAGTTACATTGAGAATGTTATAAGTCGTATTGGAAATTATCATATTTGAGTAAAAACTTTGAAAGTGTTTGCAAAATCATTTAATATTTTATTTATTAACTGACTCCAGTACCGGATACCCACAACGTTATTTAACTGAAGTAGTAATAGGGTTAACTGATCCCTTTTTCTTACCCGTTCTAAAGGAGTAGAACATTATGCACATATGCCTTTGATAAAATGTCAAAACGGTAGTGAGCAAGATGTATACTTGGTTGTTTCGACTGTACAGACAAGACGTAAAACATTACATTGATTCTAGATTTATGTATTGTGTTGGCCAAAATAACACTATCCATTCTTCATATACAGAGAATGTATTTTGCCTTACTTGAATGTATGTTTAATAAATTATCTTGAGAAGAAGTGTACTACGCGACATTCACTTCAGATTAATGGTACCAAGTATATGTTATGAATGGTTTGACTTCAGCAAAACAGGCAGAGTATGACCACATCATTCAGAGGCGTGTTCAGGACCGCGACTACTCGCTTAATTGGTGTGTACGCGCGTACCCGCGAATGGCTGCTGAACGGAAACTGGGGTCGCGAGTACTTCCCAAGATAATTTCAGAATATCATAAACATTTTGGAAAAAATAGGTGCCTTGCACTTAGAAATTGACCAGATTTCAACTGAGGGGGTAGTAAAAGAAAGAAAAAAGAGGTAATCAAATTGTGTGACACGCGACTCCATCTTGGATCGTAAAATACTCACTTGGCGAGACTGCTCCAAAGTCGTCACGCATGTATTCACGAGTACGCGCGAACTCTTTGTCGTTTAGAAGCGGGTACTCGCGAATACTCGTAGTCGTATATGTACCGTTGAATACAAATATATAAATGCAGTTATCAAAATATGTTTTCCTTTTCAAGGCAAATCAACAATATTGTTTTAAACATAAAGTCCCTCTGTAATTATAGACAACTTTAAATCAAATAAAGACTCGAGACATGAAAACAGATACTTGAAATGTATTGTCTTTGAATACCAGTACTCAGAAGCAAGTACAATTTCGTGCTTGCCTTGCAAAGTCCTAAACTCTCACTCCATATAACCACCACCGAAGACCAGCCGGATCTTATTCTTGAGGATCTTGGTGTTTTCCTTCTCTGTGTTCAGTTCTTCCTCCAATTGAGAATTTTCGTGTTGCAGCTCGTTGACCATCCTCTCTGCAGCGGCCAGTCGCGTCTTCGCACTCTTCAGCTTGTCAGTCAGATCCCGGATGGTTTTCTCCCTTGAATCTGCGCCCCTCTCGCTGTTACCGTGAGTTAGAACGTGAACACAGAGAAGCAGAAGTACGGTGTATCCCAAGATAGACGCCATTATGGATTGTGACTGATATTGACTATACTGAGTGACTGTGTTGTAACTTATCTATTCCATCCGTTTTCACTTCTAAATCAGAAGTTGCTCCACAACACTATGAATCTAATTTGGATCCAAAATTAATGAAAACATAAACTCGTTGATTAACTTCCGTCTGTTACTCAACGCAGCGTTAATACTGAAATTAATTAGATGACACAGCTGCAAAGCACTTTGTGTTTCAAATACAGTTAATGCCAATTAAATTTGATAATAACCAATATCACTCTAAAGACGGAGTTTTATGCATTGCTCTGCTTGTGCGACTAGCTAGTTTAATATATAAACTTAATTATTACCCATAGGGATGAAAATGATATGAGCACATGTGCACATATCACGTTTGCCTAGCAACCATTGTTTCACCATGACTTCCCGTCTGTGACGTCATAAAACGATTGTTCGTGGCGTGACTGTAGCTTGTCCTCGAAAGAGAAGTTGGTCATTTCGTGGCTAATTTTACGTGAATCAAATGAAGTAGAATGGGTAATAAAGAAATTATTACACTCGAAATTGTGTCATATGACTTTTACAAAACTCGTGCAAATTTATGTATAACCCTCGCTCACGCTTTTCGGGCAATACAAAAATTCCCACTCGTTTCCTCGGGTAATAATCTCTATTTATATAGCTAAGCGAAGATACAGCATAGATGACTAAAAATTAGAGTGAGATTTAAGAACCATAGAAGATGATCCAGCAATAGTATCAACCAACATACACGAATTTCAAACTAGGCCACTAGCATTGGTTTCAAAATGTTCTCATCATACGCCGGTCCAAACACAATAAACACCCAATAAAACACAAACGTATTATCCTTTATGCCCCCAAATAATGTTACAATGTGAAATTTAACTGATACATAACACCCAACCTCCGTAGTGAGATAACCCGAGAGATAAACACGAGGGGCGTCAGTCCTGAGTGTTTATCCCGAGAGTATGGATTTTAAATCGGTACGGTAGTAATTAGAACTACATTGAAATTCATATTTACAAACTGATCATCACCATAAGTTGTCACATAGATTACATTGTCAAGATAGACAATCTGAGAATGATAAACAGGTTAATGACATGAAGACAGATATTTGTAATTTATTCTATTCAACGTCATTACATTCATACAGTGGAATTAGCTTATTAGCTAATCTAAACAAGTACCGTTTCGTGCTTGCCTTGCAAAGTCTTAAACTCTCTGTCTCTCTCAATAACCACTTAGCTCAGCGAAGACCTGGTTGATCTCATCATTAATGATCTTTGTATTTTTCTTCTCTGTGAAGAGTTCTTCTTCCAAACGCTCAATCTCGTTCTGCAGCTTGTGAACCTTCATCTCTGCCGCAGCCGCGCGCATCTCGGCACTCTTCAACTTGTCAGTCAGATCCCGGATTGTCTCCTCATACGTCGCCTCCTTTGAATCTACGACCGTGTCGCTGTTACCGTGAGTTAGAACTTGAACACATAGAACCAGAAGTAAGGTGTACCTCAAGACAGACTCCATTATGTCCTCGGGGATTGTGACTGATATTGACTTCAGAGGCCTGTGTAGTCCTTCGTACAGTTACGAATCTGTTGAATCTGTTTTCACTTCTAAATCAGAAGCGGCTGCTGAACACTATGAAGCTGATTTGAACCAAAAATAAAGAAAACGTTGATTTACTTCCGTCTGTAACTCAACGCAGCGTTAATACTGAAAATTAATTAAATGGCACAGCTGTTGAGCATTTTGTGTTTCAAATACAGTCAATACCAATTAAATTTGATAATTAACTTTATAACTGTAAATACAGGGTGTTATACTTTCTTTAATGTGAAAATACACGACGTTTCCGATTATATACTCACTCCTTCATCAGGTGGAATGTGGAAATAACAAAAATGTGACATATTTATATAGCAAAGAATTTGTCCTAACAATCCCAGAGCATCACCTTTCAATTTACAAACTAGGGTATTGCTTAATTAATTTCCAAGTGTATATTACTAGATCAAGTTCTTAAAGATGGTTCTTGAACTATGGATAATGATCATCTCACTGGCTGTATCTGCGCTCGGATATTAATCTCTATACATCAAACAATATGGTTTATATTTTAGACAAGGTCTTTGAAAAGCAGTTAGAAATGGCATACATGAGAACAGGAATATTTTCTGGATAACAAATTCTTACGATGTTTCGGAGTATATACCCACTCCTTCATCCGGTGGAATGTAAGGAAATAACAAAATGTGATACATTTATATAGCAAACGACTGGGTGTTGCTCAATTAATTTCGAAGTGTATAGTATCAACCTGCATACATCTCAAACTAGGCCCTGGAATTGTTGAAGAAAGACAAACGTGACAGACTAGAAGTCACAATCATGATGTTCACATGCAGGGACATGTTTAATTGTAAGCTATTTATTCCTTTGGCAAAAATACAAGTTCTCAACGAATAACAGTTCAGAAATTGTCGCACAAGGGTAGACACTTGACAACTTGACAACCTTGATGGGACTGTCGCCCTATAGCCCTGTCTGCAAAGGATGTTCAGTGCAGTCTAACTAGAGAACCAGTCAAGTAGTCAATTTGAAGAGATGGCTAGGAGACACTTAAACTGCTCAAACTCAGCAATGTTAACCTACACCGTGCCCACCGAGAGACATCGTAAAGCAATCTTGTTATTTGTAAACGCATCTTGGGGCATCATTTGGCTGCTCAATGAGTTTTAAAGTTTCGTCAGCAGCTTAGGGAGAGCGAGTAAAAAAAAATTCCGATACCCTTTGTGATTTTTCATTTTGGTGGTGGTAGTGCTCGAATGGTACCGATGGACAGACGATGATGCAATATAATGAGGATACATATGTACACACTGCATCTACATGTGAGCTAGGATCCATCTTACTTGAGATCTAACGTGACCTTTGTTCTGTGAATGCACCATTCATCTTTAGATTCGTTAGTGTCGAACTTGTTAAAATTTATTATTACTCGTCCATTGAAGATACTGCAATATTAAACTAGTGAAATACCGCTGCAAGTATGGTGTCAAAATAGTGTGTATTTGTGATGTCCGAATATAATGTGTATTTGTGATGTCACAATATTAATGGTCGTTCTACCATCACAATGTCTCACATGACTCGTGAATTTGGTATTAAACTCGCTTTCGCTCGTATTATACCAAATCATTAACTCGTTTGATAAAAATTATAATAAATGGAAAGTCGGTATGAATTTTATAAGTACCCATAGTCTCTTGAAGTATAAAGAGCCTGAAACAAGCCCTTGTTTAAATGTGATTGTAATTACGTACACATCTTTATTTGTTAGTAGATCCAGTATTTCACTATAATAAGTAGGTTGGTCCTTTCAGTCTGACTTGCTGTAAAGTGTTGATCATTGTGGAAGTATGCTTTAAGGACTGAAAAGATGTCAAATTAGTACTGACAAGAAAAAGAATATACAATCACTCATACTGAAACCCTGAAACAGTCTCTACGTCCTAGTTGGTTGGACTGTATTTAACTTCTGTTACTATTAAGAGGATGATTTAGGCTAGCAGCTGTTTAAGTTTCATGCACATGTAGTTTCGTAAACGCTCTCTTGGACATCAATTTGAGTAGGATGTCCAGCACCTTTTAGCAATCCATGTATCTATATGAAACATAAGAACAACGAAGAAACATATATAACATGCATTTTCTGTTCTCGAAAGTCTTCCAAAGTAACAGTGCATCTTGCAAAGAACATGGTAAAGTTACTTTTCGAGAAATTCTGCCCAAGACTTGATGCATGACAAAGCCCATGGTGTCCATAATGTTATTAGTGTGCTCAGTTATATCACTTAGAACACAACAGACACCTCTTGAATTAATCAGTATTTATAGTTAATTTTGAAACATAAGTGTTCATGAAAACTAATTACAAATATCATGTCTTTGATATAATTTTTCAATTTATTATTTTTGGATAAAAGGTAATACATAATTTCGTACAGCAAGAGATGCATGTATACAGCGGTCCTTGAGATTCCATGTCAGTTATGAGGATCAAGATCAACCAGAAGTGACTATGGACCAAGTTCTGCAAAATCCTAGCTCTTTGTCATGACAGCAAGTTACTCATCTTTGGGTCAACTTCCTTTTGTAGTTTTGTAACCGTCCTCTCAGCTTCGGCTACTCGGTGTTCAGATTCGTTCAACTGGCAGGTCAGATCATTGATGGATTCTCTACCGACCTAGATGAAATGATCTCGTTGAACTTTGAGCAACAGTTTTCCAAAATTAGAAAAATATTATTTTCTTGGTCAAATAGGTCTTTAACTCTTCGAGGAAGAATTACAATTATCAAATCTCAGATCATTCCCCTTTTTACACACCTTTTTATGGCGCTTCCAAACCCATCTAAACACTTTTTTAAGCGTTTTAACACTATTCTCTTTAAGTTTATTTGGGGAGGTAAACGTGATAAAATTAGACGTAATATTTTGATAAATGACTATGCAAAAGGGGGATTGAAAATGATAGATATCATATCCTTCTGTAATTATATGAAAATCAAATGGATAAACCGACTGTTCACAGGAAAAGGTTTGTGGCAGCATTTAGTATTTGAATCCTTATCACCCTTTGGAGATATTGATTTATTTAAATTTCAAAGAGAAAGACTCTTATTATATACCAAACACATTAAAAACGGCTTTTGGAAAGATGTGTTAACCTGTTACACTTGTATCATCAAAAATGATACTACCCTTGTTGATTTTATATTCCTACCAATTCTCAACTTTATTCCATTCAATGATATGACTTTATACATCTCCTGGTATAGAAATGGAATGAAATGTATTGGAAATATATTTTCTTTAACTGGTGATATAAAAACATTTGGGACACTCAAACAGGAATTCAATCTTCAACAAACATACCTACATTATTTCCGATTTTTAAAATACATTCCTAAACAATATTTTGACCTAATTAAGGAAACAACTCAATTTGACATTAGGGTAAATACACAATGTACTATCTTAAAACAAATATGCATGTCCGATGACTGTAAATTTGTGTACTCCCAAATGTGTGAAAAGAAAGCTTTTTCCTTAGATGGCCTTCAGCAAAAGTGGGAATCCAAACTTGATATTCATTTATCCGAAAACCATTTGTCGGATTGTTTCGCAATCATAAACCGTACAACAATAGAAAACAAGGCAAGGAACTTTCAGTTTAAATTAATTCACAGAATAATCTCAACAAGATCTTTTTTACATAAAATAGGTATCTGTCAGGACAATCTCTGTACCTTATGTGGTAGAGAGGTCGAAACACTTGAGCATTTGTTCTATTTATGTGAGAAAACTAAAAATCTTATTTCACAGTTAGATACCTGGTACCATTCAAAGACCAACACCAGTCTTAACTTAAATATTGCAATTTTTTTACTCGGTGACCCAAAGGCAAATGTATTGATAAATCACTTGTTTATTATAACAAAAGAATTTATTAATAAAATCAGATATAGCTCAAACGATTTAAATTTCAACCATTTAATACACTTCATAGAACACCATTACCACTTGGAAAAATATGTATTTTCGCAGGATGACCCCAGTTTTCAAAGTAAATGGTCATGTCTATTCAAAATTGATAATTTACCGTGAGTTCCTTTCTACTTCTGCACCCTGTACCTGTCCACTTTCTCCTGTTCTATCCTCACTATCCAACTCTTATTTATTTTTGCCTTGGTGACAACATGTATCCTATATGTGACTCCTCAATTACTGATTGTACCACTCTTTTTCTGTAATAAAAAAAAAAAAAAAAAAAAAAAAAAAAAAAAAAAAAAAAAAAAAAAAAAAAAAAAATTGATGGATTCTTCCATGGCAGTTGCCTCCCTTGGAAGGGTCGTGTATTTCTCACGAAGAGTCTGAATGTCTTCGAAGTCTTCTGCTTTCCCAGCATTTACCTGCTGTATCATACATCTGGCCTGTGACAATCCTGAAACTTCCTTCTTCTTGATGACATCCATCGTATTTCCTGCCATATCAATTTCTAAGGAAACACAGTGTATCTTTTTTTCAAATTAAATGTCCAACGAAACCACTAGTGTTCTGTTTCTGTTGTTGCTGAGCGAAAGGCAGACATCGGACTGAAAATCCGTTTCTGAATCCTTATATCTAAAATGCCATGGTCACCTGTTGTTTATTTAGAATTCTAATTAGAAATGGTGTCATGTTGATAGTATATGTGTCTGTTTTGTAGACAAACCTGGATATAGTGTTCATTTGTAATTGCATTTTAGATATGGAGACTCCGTATGAACTTTCTAACGGTTGTCAAGCATGTTCTCATCCAGTGATTGTCATCATTTGAGTCATCAAAGTCAAGAAGGAAACAACACTTGACATATTCATAATCAAATAGAATTCAAATACAGCATTATAGCAAATGGACCGTCGTCTGGTGTTGGGAATCTCTTCACTTTCCACGTTTCGTTGAGGGCCTTTCGCAGTGGGTTTTAAAGTTTGAACATTTGACCCTGAACCGTTTGAATCATTTCTCAGCATGTAGGCAGTACACAGTTAATTTTATTTTTTAAGAGGATTTGGACAATATGCTCAAATTTGTCGAATTGAATAAATCATCTTGAGCATTTGTTCACGATTATTGCAGGAATTGTGATATTTTTACGACCATGTGATAAAACTATGTTTTCATTTTTTACAAAACAAAACAAAAACAAAACTCATTGAGTTTTTATATTTCTATATAGACCATGATTGTAGGATTTCGTAATATATTGAAGTGTTTTCGTTCTTACTTGTTTTCTTTTTCTTTATCAAAGGTATTTCACTGTGTCAATCGTCATCACCTGTCGTACCGCCTGATGAATAATGGTATTCATAGACGGGTTTTCAATATCAGACGTTCTCTAAAAACCGGGCCCTTATTCTCGAAACGTTCATAGCCTTAAGAATTCTTAACTTTGATCGTAACCCATGTGTTAAGAATGGGCTTAAGAAGTTTGTAGGGCTAGAACTGTCATACAGGAACCCGTTGTGTGCAGGGCTGTATGTTTAACCTCTTGCTGTATATATATCAACGAATTAGTTATACAGAGAGAGAAAATTCCAAATGCGATTTTCATATTAGAAGATGCTCCAAATATATATATGTTCGGTCACTATTATACACAGATGACGTCACTTGCTCAGCTGATGGTGCAGGTAGACTTCAACATCAATCTTCAAGAATGTTTGCGATAGATTGGGACTATCTTTGAAAGTAAACAAGTGACAAATATACTAACGTTTAAAAGATATGTCCCATTGGTTATTACCATGATAGTATAAAAACTTCTTTCGGGCCCTACCTGTCTTCAAAATTTAATTAAAAATAGAGCCATGACCTCTGTAGCTCATCAGGAGATAATAAGTGGGATATATTATGGAGTGGGCTTCATACCAATGGTCAGACAATGGAATGTAGTAATAAGAATCTAGGTAGTGAAACAATTAAAGCAGTTTAAAAATATTTTGTTATCTAATCTTGCCAATCTGCTATATATATGTGTTGAACGAGCAACACAAAGTTGCACAGAAACATGTTATTTGTTATAAAATGTTAGTATGACAATATATGCATAGATAATAAATGCCAAATATGTTTTTCGTGTAATATATGTGCAAGTGTTTGTTTTGTAGCTTGGAAATGAATTGCTGATATCAAACATATAATAATGTGGTGGAGAGATAATACTATTTTTAAATATTGTACACACATTATATAATAGTACGTTTTTGAGTAAACGTAATTATTTATACTTACCTGTTGACTAGACCAACTATGCCTACCTCCTAGTAGGTATGCTATTTCAACCTTAACACAGCCGACCTTGAAACAGTGGAGAAGGGGTGCGTAAAGTCCCTTATCCAAGGGCGGTAAGTCCAGGTGGTCTCGTGACGTCACTACCTGTCTAGTTCACTCTCCGAAGTCCCAAAAAGGCAAGACAGACCAAGAGGGGAGGACGGGAGGGCCTAGAGCGTAGGTCTAGTCAACAGGTAAGTATAAATAATTACGTTTACTCAAAAACGTACTATTATTTAAATACCTATCTGTTGACTAGACCTACTATGCCTAAAATCCAAGGCAGGGTGCAAATATCGATTTAATGCAAAGTTTATTTTAACTTTTTAATTTGATTCTGTTAACCTTTTATATGCATAAGTTCAGAAATATTTAATGGTATCTTCATTGATGATCGGTTGACAAAAATACACTATCTGAACACTTTTCATTATTAGAAAAGGGGATGTGTGTAATATTAATTCAAAGGCAACAATCTGTGGTTGCACCGGCTTGCCGGAAAGACATATATCTCCATATACATCGGCTTAGCTGTGTACAGGATTCGAATACATGTCAAACAGCCTGCATCTCTGAGTGTAACAAACACCCAATAAAACACACACGTGTTATCCGTGATGCTCCCAACTAATGTTACAATGTGAAATTTAACTGGTACATAACACCCAACCTTGATATTTGCAATGTAATGTTCCCCTGTAGTGAGATAACCCGAGGGGCGTCAGTCCTGAGTGTTTATCCCGAGGGTAAGGGTTTTAAATCCTATAAACACCCTTTGGCATGTTTTATCAAGCTTACAAACCGACCCCATATTTAAATTGTATGTTTCATCTATTTCAATTGATTGCGCGAAAAACAAAAGGAGTCGTCAGTAAAATATCCTCATTGGTTTAAGGCCGTAGGTATAAGAACCACTTATGAACCAACCATAGTTCCTATAGCTTAGTGGTATCATCGCTGCGCTTGGTGTGCAGGAGTATGAAGTTTTCGGGTTCGAGACGGGTTATTGGAAACTCATTTGCAGATTGAAGTTTGCATTAACAGTTATTTTTCAATAGAGTTAGACATAACATACACTAACTTTCGTCTCAAACTTAACATCTCGGTACTTAATATAGATAATTGAAGAGGGGAACTATTAAGATTTTTAGCCGGGCTAGACGGAAATTAGATTACAATCCCGGGGATTGTAATATATCTACATATAAATTATTGTGTATAATGTTAAAGGCAGTACAGTGGTGTGACGTCACTGGAGGTTTGTAATGCGTTACAACTACAGAGGAAGGAAGGGGGAGGAGGTGAGGGAGAGGTTGGTGGACGGGTTTCACTTCTGTTACTTGTGTAAGCAGGACACAATTTTAAGAATTATATTTCTAATAGTAGTAATTAGAAATACATGGAAATTCATATTTACAAACTGATCATCACCATAAGTTGTCACATAGATTACATTGTCAAGATAGACAATCTGAGAATGATAAAAAGGTTAATGACATGAAGACAGTAATTTATTCTATTTCAACGTCATTACATTCATACAGTGGAATTAGCTTATTAGCTGATCTAAGCAAGTACCGTTTCGTGCTTGCCTTGCAAAGTCTTAAACTCTCTCTCTCTCTCAATAACCACTTAGCTCGGCGAAGACCTGGTTGATCTCATCATTAATGATCTGTGTATTTTTCTTCTCTGTGAAGAGTTCTTCTTCCAAACGCTCAATCTCGTTCTGCAGCTTTTGAACCTTCATCTCTGCCGCAGCCGCCCGTATCTCAGCACTCTTCAACTTGTCAGTCAGATCCTGGATTGTCTCCTCATACCTTGAATCTACGACCGTGTCGCTGTTACCGTGAGTTAGAACTTGAACACATAGAACCAGAAGTAAGGTGTATCTCAAGATGGCCTCCATTATGTCCTCGGGGATTGTGACTGATACTGACTTCAGAGGCCTGTGTAGTCCTTCGTACAGTTACGAATCTGTTGAATCTGTTTTCACTTCTAAATCAGAAGCGGCTGCTGAACACTATGAAGCTGATTTGAACCAAACATAAAGAAAACGTTGATTTACTTCCGTCTGTAACTCAACGCAGCGTTAATACTGAAAATTAATTAAATGGCACAGCTGTTGAGCATTTTGTGTTTCAAATACAGTAAATACGAATTAAATTTGATAATTAACTTTATAACTGTAAATACAGGGTGTTATACTTTCTTTAATGTGAAAATACACGACGTTTCCGAGTATATACTCACTCCTTCATCAGGTCGAATGTGGAAATAACAAAAATGTGACATATTTATATAGCAAACAATTTGTCCTAACAATCCCAGAGCATCACCTTTCAGTTTACAAACTAGGGTATTGCTTAATTAATTTCCAAGTGTATATTACAAGATCAAGTTCTTAAAGATGGTTCTTAAACTATGGATAATGATCATCTCACTGGCTAGGCAATTGTAATTTTTCAGTCATTTATGCTGTATCTTCGCTCGGATATTAATCTCTATACATGCAACAATATGGTTTATATTTTAGACAAGGTCTTTGAAAGGCAGTTAGAAATGGCATACATGAGAACAGGGATATTTTCTGGATAACAAAGTCTTGCGATGTTTCGGAGTATATACCCAGTCCTTCATCCGGTGGAATGTAAGGAAATAACAAAATGTGATACATTTATATAGCAAACGACTGGGTGTTGCTCAATTAATTTCGAAGTGTATAGTATCAACCTGCATACATCTCAAACTAGGCCCTGGAATTGTTGAAAGAAAGACAAACGACTACGTGACGGAAATAAAGTCACAAACATGATGTTCACATGCAGGGACATGTTTTATTGTAAGCTATTGATTCCTTTTGCAAAAATACAAGTTCTCAACGAATAACAATTCAGAAATTGTCGCACAAGGGTAGACACTTGACAACTTGACAACCTGGATGGGACTATAGCCCTGTCTGCAAAGGATGTTCAGTGCAGTCTAACTAGAGAACCAATCCAGTAGCCCATGCATATATGGTTAGTTGAACTACAGTCACACCATTAACCGACTCTCTAGCGTTCGACATACTTGCTAGTTAAAAACTGGTAGCCATTGGTATAGATTCAGTCTTCACGTTGTCCCATTTATGACAAAATAATAATGGCAAAATGAAGCTAACACAATTTCTAAACGAGAGTATAATGACAGACAGACAGAAGTTTATTTCGTAATATCGGCCTCATACATCATGCAACAGTGGTCATAATTTGTATTGTGATCTTACTCTGAAAACATAATGCAGGAACAGTGCTGTGCAATAATTAAGTAGAGAGTATAATGCATATTATATGATGCTTGGAATAAGGTGTCAAGAACATCATGTGACTGCCCAATGGCAGATGTTCTGAGATACTTGGCTGAATAACGCGGTTGTTGTAAACTAACTTATAACTTAACAAATTATCTTGAAGTCAATTTTAAGATGGCTAGGAGACACTTAAACTGCTCAAACTCAGCAATGTTAACCTACACCGTTTTACCGAGACACATCGTAAAGCAATCTTGTCATTTGTAAACGCATCTTGGGGCATCATTTGGCTGCTCAATGAGTTTTAAAGTTCCGTCAGCAGCTTAGGGAGAGCAAATAAAAATGTTGGCAAGTCAAACATTTTCGATACCCTTTGTGATTTTTCCTTTTGGTGGTGGTATTGCTCGAATGGTACCAATGGACAGACGATGATGCAATATAATGAGGATACATATGTACACACTGCATCTCCATGTGAGCCAGTATTATCTAACTTGAGATCTAACGTGACCTTTGTTCTGTGCATGCACCATTCATCTTTAGATTCGTTAGTGTCGAACTTGTTAAAATTTATCATTACTCGTCCATTGAAGGTACTGAAATATTAAACTAGTGTAATACCGCTGCAAGTATGGTGTCACAATAGTGTGTATTTGTGATGTCACAATATTAATGGTCGTACTACCATCACAATGTCTCACATGACTCGTGGATGATTTGGTATTAAACTCGCTTTCGCTCGTATTATACCAAATCATTTACTCGTTTAATAAAAAATATATTAAATGGAAGGTCGGTATGAATTTTATAAGTACTCACAGTCTCTTGAAGTATCAAGAGCCTGAAAGAAGCCCTTGTTTAAGTGTGATTGTAATCACGTACACATCTTTATGTGTTAGTAGATCCAGTAGCTCACTATAATTAGTAGGTCTGTCCTTTCAGTCTGACTTGCTGTAAAGTATGGAACATTATGGAGGTATGCTTTAAGGACTGAAAATATGTCAACTTTGTACTGACAAGAAAAAGAATATACAATCACTCACACTGAAACTCAACAGTCTATACTTGCTAGTTGGTTGGACTGTACTTTGCTTCAGTTACTTTTAAGAGGATGATTTAGGCTAGCAGCTGTTTAAATTTCATGCACATGTAGTTTCGTAAACGCTCTCTTGGACATCAATTTGATTAGGATGTCCAACACCTTTTAGCAATCCATGTATCTATATGAAACATAAGAACAACGAAGAAACATATATAACATGCATTTTCTGTTCTCGAAAGTCTTCCAAAGTAACAGTGCATCTTGCAAAGAACATGGTAAAGTTACTTTTCGAGAAATTCTGCCTAAGACTTGATGCACGATAAAGCCCATGATGTCCATGATGTTATTATTGTGCTCAGTTATATCACTTAGAACACAACAGACACCTCTTGAATTAATCATTATTTATAGTTAATTTTGAAACATAAGTATTCATGAAAACTAATTACAAATATCATGTCTTTGATATAATTTTTCAATTTATTATTTTTGGATAAAAGGTAATACATAATTTCGTACAGCAAGAGATGCATGTATGCAGCGGTCCTTGAGATTCATTTATGAGGATCAAGATCAACCAGAAGTGACTATGGACCAAGTTCTGCAAAATCCTAGCTCTTTGTCATGACAGCAAGTTACTCATCTTTGGGTCGTCCAACTTCCTTTTGTAGTTTTGTAACCGTCTTCTCAGCTTCGGCTGCTCGGTGTTCAGATTCGTTCAACTGGCAGGTCAGATCATTGATGGTTTCTTTCATGGCAGTTGCCTCCCTTTGAAGGGTCGTGTATTTCTCATGAAGAGTCTGAATGTCTTCGAAGTCTTCTGCTTTCCCAGCATTTACTTGCTGTATCATACATCTGCCCTGTGACAATCCTGCGACTTCCTTCTTCTTGATGGCATCCATTGTATTTCCTGCCATATCAATTTCTAAGGAAACACAGTGTATCTTTTTTTCAAATTAAATGTCCAACGAAACCACTAGTGTTCTGTTTCTGTTGTTGCTGAGCGAAAGGCAGACATCGGACTGAAAATCCGTTTCTGAATCCTTATATCTAAAATGCCATGGTCACCTGTTGTTTATTTAGAATTCTAATTAGAAATGGTGTCATGTTGATAGTATATGTGTCTGTTTTGTAGACAAACCTGGATAGTGTTCATTTATAATTGCATTTTAGATATGGAGACTCCGTATGAACTTTCTAACAGTTGTCAAGCATGTTCTCATCCGGTGATTGTCATCATTTGAGTCATCAAAGTCAAGAAGGAAACAACACTTGACATATTCATAATCAAATAGAATTCAAATACAGCATTATAGAAAATGGACCGTCGTCTGGTGTTGGGAATCTCTTCACTTTCCACGTTTCGTTGAGGGCCTTTCGCAGTGGGTTTTAAAGTTTGAACATTTGACCCTGAACCGTTTGAATCATTTCTCAGCATGTAGGCAGTACACAGTAATTTTTTTTTTTAAGAGGATTTTGACAATATGCTCAAATTTGTCGAATTGAATAAATCATCTTGAGCATTTGTTCACGATTATTGCAGGAATTGTGATATTTTTACGACCATGTGATAAATCTATGTTTTCATTTTGGCTTTATGCACTGAAACTGGGTAATTTTCGTTAACTATGCGTTATTCGATGTCATTTCAAGGGATAGTGCTTTATGTGACAAACTGTTTATTTTTGTCTTACAAAACATCACAAAACTCATTGAGTTATTATCTTTCTATATACACCATGATTGTAAGATTTCGTTATATATTGAAGTGTTTTTGTTTTTACTTGTTTTCTTTTTCTTTATCAAAGGTATTTCACTGTGTCAATCGTCATCACCTGTCGTGCCGCCTGATGAATAATGGTATTCATAGACGGTTTTTCAATGTCAGACGTTCTCTAAGAGTCTGGGCCCTTATTCTCGAAACGTTCGTAGCCTTAAGAATTCTTAACTTTGATCGTAACCAATGTGTTAAGAATGGGCTTAAGAAGTTTGTAGTGCTACGAACGTTTCGAGAATAAGGGCCCTGTGCTAGGACTGTCATATAGGAACACGCTATATGCAGGGCTGAATGTTTTGCTATATAACCCTTTATATCAACGAATTAGATATACAGAGAGAGAAGATTCAAAATGCGAAGCGATTTTCATATTAGAAGATGCTCCAAATATATATATGTTGGGTCACTATTATACGCAGATGACGTCACTTGCTCAGCTGATGGTGCAGGTAGCCTTCAACATCAATCTTCAAGGATGTTTGTGATAGATTGGGACTATCTTTGAATATAAACAAGTGACACATATACTAACGTTTAAAAGATACGTCCCATTGGTTATTACCATGATATTATAAAAACTCCTTTCGGGCCCTACCTGTCTTCAAAATTTAATTAAAAATAGAGCCATGGCCTCTGTAGCTCATCAGGAGATAATAAGTGGGATATATTATGGAGTGGGCTTCATACCAATGGTCAGACAATGGAATGTAGTAATAAGAATCTAGGTAGTGAAACAATTAAAGCAGTTTAAAAATATTTTGTTATCTATACTTTGCCAATCTGCTATATATATGTGTTGAAAGAGCAACACAAAGTTGCACAGACACATGTTATTTGTTAAAAATGTTAGTATGACAATATATGCATAGATAATAAATGCCAAATATGTTTTTCTTGTAATATATGTGCAAGTGTTTGTTTTGTAGCTGGAAATAAATTGCTGGTATCAAACATATAATAATGTGGTGGAAAGATAATACTATTTTTTAATATTGTACACACATTATATAATAATGAATATACAATTCTTTGTATCATAGGCTCCATTTCAATACTTAGTGAAATGGTGAATTCTTTTTAGTAAAATATTTTTCAATTTCACCATTTCTTAGTTATTGGCTCCTTTTCAATATTTGGTAAACTGGTGATATTCTATGAATAACTTCTTTTTTTTAGAGTCAGTGGAAGACTAAAGCAGTCTCAAACATAGTATATACATAACACAGTGCTGCACAATAGTTTGAAGTAACCTGAAACCTCAGTGTCACTATCAGTTTTCATCCATCTGCCAGGGAGTGGTCATCCCCAGGTCAACACAATGCAATTACATAACATGCAGACACGGGACTCACAGCCAGTAAAATTCATATGTTAGATGTTGTTTTCCCTACAATTAATTATTTTTCTGTACTGGAGAAGAAGATGAAAATAGGTGTGGTGTCACAATCTCATGCAGCTACTTCTTTTATAGTCCTATGCTATCACCAGTCATCACCAGTCATATTCAGTTCACATATCTCATGTAAAATAACAAATTTGTAATTCCTCTTCAAGTTATTCCTTCAAAGGGTATTCAATAATTCTCATTTCAAATAGATTCACATCCATAATGTCCATATTGTAGACATTTATCTTATTTCTTGTTCCTATTGAATAAACTTAACTGCAAAGTTCATAGAAAACTAAATCAGTTATAAAGTATAAACTATGATAAAAATACGGTATACCAGATTGACTGGAAATTCTCATTAATTAATTAATTAATTCTCCAAATTAACTACACAATATCATGATATATTCAAAAACTCCATTATTTACTCTTAAATTTCAAAGAACATTATATTAGATTTTATAAAACGTTCTGTATTAAGTCTTTTGAATACTTGTAGACTTGTGTACCTTTATAAGCAATTCACTTGCAAAATACAAATAATTACTCATATGTGAAATGTGAGACAAAGATGAAATAAATTTTTTGTTAGACCGCCAATTCTAAATTTTTACTTCTCAACATCTCTTTTTCATCAGACATATTATTTTCTCAAAGCACATGTTAGAACTCTCACATCAGAAAGAAGAAATGCCTTTCCCTCAGGTTTTTTCTTTGGGATTACCTCCCTTATAATAACCTACTTACTGGCTGAAGTGCACATAAAATCTCAGAAACTGGACTGGAGAAGAAGATGAAAATAGCATTTTAGGTCATTGTCTCTGTGACCGATATTTGGGGTCTCACGGTCACAAAATTTACAATTTAGAATCCCCTTCAGTCAAGGAGTCTGTACATAAAATTTCATCTCTCTACGTTCATTGGGACTGGAGAAAAAGATGAAAATAGCTTTTTAGGTAATGACCCCTGTCAGCCACATTTGGGGTCACAGGGTCACCAAATCTACAATTTAGAATCCCCTCCAGCCAAGGAGTCTGTACATAAAATCTCTGCTCTCTGGAGTCATTGGTTCTGGAGAAGAAGATGAAAATAGCTTTTTAGGTTATGACCCCTGTGACCCACATTTGGGTTCAAAGGGTCACCAAATTTACAATTTAATATCCCCTTCAGCCAAGGAGTCTGTACATAAAATTTCAGCCCTCTGGAGTCATTGGTTCTGGAGAAGAAGATGAAAATAGCTTTTTAGGTTATGACCCCTGTGACCCACACTTGGAGTCAAAGGGTCACCAAATTTACAATAAGTATCGCCTTCAGAGTCTGTACATAAAATTTTAGCTCTCTGGAGTCATTGGTTCTGGAGAAGAAGTCGAAAAAGCGAAAAGTTTACGGACGGCCTGATGAGCTAAAAACTAAAATATGGCATAATGAGAAACAGAACTTCAAAAGATTCAAAATAAAATGATATTGCATTATAAATATAATGGACTTTTTTTCACATCAAAAGCCGTCTTGACAAATGTCACTTTAACGTTGGCGCAACAGGCAGAAAGCATGTTCTTTATTATATAATCGTTTATCTATAATAAAAACGACTATGACGTCACGCGCCTATTATGAGGTTACAGCAGTACGCGGTGGTATCACACCCGTGTGTTACCAACTCATTGTTATCTAATGAGTGATCTCACCACGGTTGATTAATAGATATAGAATACTAAACGATGTCCCGTTTGATAACATGTTTATTAAACGAGTGAATGGTTTGGTATTTTAACGAGCGAAAGCGAGTTAAATACCAATACCATTCACGAGTTTCATAAACATGTTATCAAACGGGACCGAGTTTAGTATTTTATTTATTACTCAATGATGTAAATAGCAAGAAAATCGTTTTTAGTGACCCGTTCTTGCAAATAGGTCAACCGCTATTGCAGTCGCGCGACTAACATTGTGACCTCAACCAAAAACGACTATGACGTCACGTGCCGATTATGACGTTACGACAGCACGCGGTGGTATCACACACTTGTGTAACCAACTCATTGTTATCTAATGAGTGATCTCGCCACGGTTGAGTAATAATACCTAATATCCAATCTTCAAATCATTATTACATGCAGAATCCTATCTCATCAGGAATCAAGAGCAAGTGCATCGACATGATTTAAGTCATTTTAGATGTGGAAATAATGATTTAATGCCTGAAGTCGGACGCAGATCTAGTGTTGATATTGGATGAAGATTATTTACTCAACAGTTGCTACAGGTATGGAGTAGATTATGTTGAAAAATACTTTCATTGTGTATTGGTACATATACTGATTTAAGTAAAAAGTAGATAAATTGTAACCGTATTGTTGAATTATTTTATTTCACAGATTTGTGGACACTATGTCACTATAAGAGTCTCGGATCGTGGAACGACGTCTTTGTTGCATCCGTTTGTTTCACAGCAGTAGATGCACTCCATGGAGGTTGGGTAGATTTCGGAGGGGTCAAAGTTGACACAGGCAGCATTATCCTTTCTCTGACACTCGCTTCTCTTTGAACATCTGAATTAGGAACACATCTATTGTGAACTTAAACCTAAATAATGATGGGTTAGCTCTTCATACAACTATTGCTACAATGGACACTTATGTTGGGAACAGAGCTATTTTGATATAAAACGATTATATTATATTCAGGTATTTCTTACAGAATTGATGTATTTTTTACCTTTTTGTCACAAACTTGTTTCCCGAAGCCTCGTTCAGCACGATGTTCATACAATAAGGGAAGTCATCTGGGCATCTCATCATCGGGTCGTCTCCATTAACTCCACATGTGGGTCCGCTACACACGTGACAATCCACTGCAGGGGAGAAAGAGACATTCTGTTAAAGGTGCATCCATTGTGTTTCATAAAATTGTATTTGGCTTTAATACGTTCCAACACACCACATGTGCTGTCTATAATACAAATAAATTCACCCAGCTTGTATATGTATCCCCAATCGCCAAATATATCATAATTACTAGTTTCCAATTAAAATTGAGTAACATCATTGTGCATCTGTAGAACCTGAAACTGCACATCCCATTTACATGCACAGTAGTTATAAGACCTATTAAACATTATCAACTCAAATTTGTCTTCTTGTCTGTTATAAATAAGATTCCAAAATTACGTTTTAATTTGTCTTCTTGTCTGTTATAAATAAGATTCCAAAATTACGTTTGACTCATTGACGCGCGCCACACGCTGTGCATTGTTCGGTTTTCGATCAGAAATCACTACTTTTACCTTCATATCGTCAATATGCTAAGTCTACTATCGTCAAAATGATAGTTTTCGGTAACAGTCGGTACTTCTCGATAAAGTAACACCATTTATAACGTTTACAATATGTGACCCCAAACAACACAATGGATGTACCTTTAAAGATATTCTAACCTCAGGGGGTAGGCTTCGCGGACATGATTCTGACAACAGTAAAGAATAACGACACAAAAGTATTGGATTACAAATCCAGCCCAAAATAGTAGAAACAAACGTTTTTAAAAAATACTTCATTTTTACATCCGCCAAACGTTTCAATAGCTAATCATCTGCTAGCAGAGGTGTGACGTGTTACTCAGGAGTCTTGCTCAACGAGTAGCTGGCTTATGTTATTGTTTACATTGTATACACTCAAATAGCCACATGTATTTTTCACTGATCTCACTTGTCAAAACAGCATAAACGTGATCACAGCTATTAGAAACAATGTCGGCATATTCTGTTCAGTCGTTAATTAACTTTGGTTGTTGTACACGTGTGTTTAGATTGTTTAGTCTCCGATAATGCCGAGTGGATTTCAGCGTAAATCTACTGCCATTTTCTATTCTTTGTGTCATTTTGAAGTGTCAGTTCTATAGAGTTACTGCGTGAATGTCCATCATGTCCATATCTCGTTACTATGTCTCACGTTTATCTATTCCATTATTTAACAGTTGAAATGAAATAACAGCACATTTGTAGGATACTATCTCAAAGTATTTTTATTCAATAAAACAATTCATTAAACAATGTGTTTCCACAATTATACAAAATTGGATCGGCAAACAAACCAGAATTCATGCTAATCCTACTCAACGAAAAACGAGACTAGTTCGCATGTAAACAACACTTTACGATGTCCTTATTGATTTAAACAACTAACCTGTTGTCACCGTATGATTGCTAATCCATTTACATCGGTGTGCATCATACATAATAGTGAATGACCGGCTTCTATCACCGACGAAACAACAGAACATAATATTCTTAAATTTCTTTGGCTGAATATAACATTCCTAATTTTGATTGGCTCACTATGTCCAGACTGAATGTCGGCTATATGTGTATCTTTATTTAACTAACCACCAGTTCAGTATCACCAGTTACGTCATATGACAGGACGTTGGCAATATCTTGACGCGCCACCTCTTATAAAATTGAACCGGTCCAGTGACCGATATCTGGCATCAAAGCAAATGTGTTAATGCATTAAGCGCAATTAGTGATTGTTGATTACATGACTAACTTCTGAACAATATAGAATTAATATAGAAATTAAAAGCTAGATTTTCAGCATTCTACATTACCATATAATCGATTTCACCCAAATAACATGATATTGATGGAACAGAATCTGAAAGAAAATGTGTACCGAAAAAGAAAACGCCCTTTTCATTTCGATTTGAAATTAATCATGATTCCTTATCATAGATACATCATTGTAAGGTTTAACATCTCTTGACATTTTCACCCGCCACATTTCTCTACAGTTGTATTACACTGAATAAAATAACTGTCTCAATGTAATTAATTGTAAATGTACAAGATTATAAATATAACGATAGCTCGATTGTTTTCCCTCTAAAAACTGTTAACCAGTAACAATGTTGAAAAATTCTAAGTTATAATGCAATTATTCTATTATGAATAAAGGGTCCCCATGATAAATATTGACTCAGTAGACCTCAAACTATACAGGCCTCTTGAAACTTAAAATCAAGCACAAAAAAAAAATAATAATAGTGACGTTTACAATTGAAATTATTCATTTCAAAGCATATGGTAGCCTTTAAAATAACCCAATAACTCCGCTCGATTGGTAAAAGAACCAAACTAAAACCAGCAACCGAATATAGAAAAATCCTTCTAAAACTCCGAAGTTACTACCTACAGACGCACAAATACCCATTCTATCGGAAACTTACAATGTCAAAAGTTGTTATTGTGTTTTAAACGAATCATCGACGAAAATCGACAAATCGCCTAAGGATTTCATTGTAGCAACTCCTGTGTATGACGTCACATCGCTTACGAAGGTTATGTTACACTGAGGGGCCGCGGAAAACTGTTTGAAGAATGAGATAATTAGCAGGCCAAATTTACTCACTTTGAACAGCGATATCTGGCTAAGTAGGTGACGCTTCGAAATAATAGTTAGTGTTTTGTCTACTTGAAAGTATTGTCTATATGAATAAACGAACTGAGAGGTTCTATTATCTTTAATAGAATCTGGACGACTTACTCAATAATTATTCGATTTCCTGTAACATATTTTAAAATAGAAACGTAGTACTCTTTATGAATGCAATTGGTGAAGTTTATAGAAAAGCAAACGGACCATTAGGGAAAATGGTACTTCCTTCATTAAATGAATCTAGTGTTGGCTCTAAACCTTCATTTGATAAAGATAGAAACTTACTTCCTTTAGTTAGCTTGAATGGGGGTGGCGTTGTTGTTGTAACTGTAGCTGTAAAAGAATAATTCAACAAAACCCCTGTAAATGGAGAGTCACCAATTACTTCATTGCTATAGATGATATCCAATACATTGATGACTAAAACTTAATAGTTCCGGTGCAGGCGTTCAGTCATCAGTCAATTGTTACGTGTTTTTTAATATAAAAATAGATTAAAATAGATAAAACCCAACTATTAATCGACATATAATATATATTCTTTTTCATTTATTTTTTAATATTGAATTAATGGAAATTTTCACAGTAGATTATTTTGAATGTTTATTATCTACTAAGATCATCTGCATCCTTTACTATGTTGAGCGGAATTTTTTTTTTTTTACAGATGAACCATTTGTATTTTCCGACATACTTCTTGCCATCTTGCATCTTATATTTTTAAAATTCAGTTGTTATTCAAACTGTACAGGCCTCTTGAAAATTTAAATCAAGCACAAAAAAATAAAAATAATAGTGACGTTTACAATTGAAATTATTCATTTCAAAGCATATGGTAGCCTATAAAATAACCCAATAACTCCGCTCGATTGGTAAAAGAACCAAACTAAAACCAGCAACCGAATATAGTAATATCCTTCTAAAACTCCGAAGTTACTACCTACAGACGCACAAATACCCATTCTATCGGAAACTTACAATGTCAAAAGCTGTTATTGTGTTTTAAACGAATCATCGACGAAAATCGACAAATCGCCTAAGGATTTCATTGTAGCAACTCCTGTGTATGACTTCACATCGCTTACGAAGGTTATGTTACACTGAGGGGCCGCGGAAACTGTTTGAAGAATGAGATAATTAGCAGGCCAAATTTACTCACTTTGAACAGCGATATCTGGCTAAGTAGGTGACGCTTCGAAATAATAGTTAGTGTTTTGTCTACTTGAAAGTATTGTCTATATGAATAAACAAACTGAGAGGTTCTATTATCTTTAATAGAATCTGGACGACTTACTCAATAATTATTCGATTTCCTGTAACATATTTTAAAATAGAAACGTAGTACTTTTATGAATGCAATTGGTGAAGTTTATAGAAAAGCAAACGGACCATTAGGGAAAACGGTACTTCCTTCATTAAATGAATCTAGTGTGGGCTCTAAACCTTCATTTGATAAAGATAGAAACTTACTTCCTTTAGTTAGCTTGAATGGGGGTGGCGTTGTTGTTGTAACTGTAGCTGTAAAAGAATAATTCAACAAAACCCCTGTAAATGGAGAGTCACCAATTACTTCATTGCTATAGATGATATCCAATACATTGATGACTAAAACTTAATAGTTCCGGTGCAGGCGTTCAGTCATCAGTCAATTGTTACGTGTTTTTTTTTAATATAAAAATAGATTAACATAGATAAAACCCAACTATTAATCGACATATAATATATATTCTTTTTCATTTATTTTTTAATATTGAATTAATGGAAATTTTCACAGTAGATTATTTTGAATGTTTATTATCTACTAAGATCATCTGCATCCTTTACTATGTTGAGCGGATTTTTTTTTTTTTTTACAGATGAACCATTTGTATTTTCCGACATACTTCTTGCCATCTTGCATCTTATATTTTTAAAATTCAGTTGTTAACAACAGTTTAATGCATTATACCATGTTCTTATGTCCATTTTAATAATAAAGTATTTAATTAAAAAATAATAATCTTATTTCAACCAAAACTGTGGAATTGCCTTTCTATTGAAGAAACATGACATCAGCGTATATTGTCTATAATTGTAACGTCATCATGCTAAATTAAAGAGTTTTCTATACATATTATGAATTATTACCCTTTAGATAAATTTGTTGAATTCTGATTGGTCCATAGCCAATGCATATGAAACCGTGTAGGTGGATTTGCCGGGGTGTACCATCCGTATGACCCGTGAAGACAGGTCATGTGACTAACTACACAGGTCTTACGGGTGACCTTGACCTTTGATGGAGTGCGGAAGTTAGACGGTTGCTCGACTCGGAATTTCAGAATCGAAACTTACCTTAACAAACATAAGTACGATAATTTCAACCTATATAAAAACAATTATTTTGTTTGTTTCAATAAATTAATTCAATAAAAACACATGTCTCTATATTATTCTTCAGGTAATAATAAATTCAAAATCAATAATTTGTTATCCGCAGAGTTATCTCCCTTGATTATGGAGCAGTAAACTCTTTACAGTGTTTTCGCTGTTTCACAGTGTGCGGAGTTTTTATTACAGACGGAAATAGCTATGTAGCCTATATATTTTATCGGAAATGAGTGAAATAAGTACAGAAAAAAAGATCTAAAGAGTAATAAATTCGTTACACAGTGTTTTGACAGGTTGTACGGGACTGTAAGACCCTTGTATATTCCGCATTTCCTTTGGCTGCGCCTCAGGAAAATACGGAATATACAAGGGTCTTACAGTCCCGTACACCGTGTCAAAACACCGTGTAACTAATATAATATAAGCATAGATAATGGATTAAGACTTACAGAATGTTAAGTGTGCATTACACATGTCCCCGGTATCACAGCATTTGACTGCATCATGGTGACCCAACAGGAGGACACTATGCCTGTCATGGCTAGCGTTACAGTACTGTAGTGGTACCCATAGATATGTTACATGGTCAATTGTTGTTCTATAACGTAAATAATGTCACAATCTTCTCCAAAATGAAAAAGGAAAAGTCGAATTCTAGAGTTAAAAAAAGAGGAACACACACAGCCTTTCAGAGAAGTTATACTCACTCCTTTGTGATGCTACGGTGTTCCCCTGTTACAACTTTAATTTTAAACTTTCAACTAAAAAGTATCTTTTTAAAAGATTAATTATCACCTCCTGTTAAGTTAAAGTAATTTAAAACGTCAGAAGAGAGCAAAAAAAACATTAGATATACACACCGTCTCCTTCAGTCCGCATCCTGTTGTATAGGTGGTAGCTTTATCGCGACGTCTATTTTGAATCGTAAAGCAAACCTGCAATATAATCTTATTCTTTATATAAGGGCCCAAACAATTAGACAACTTTGAATTCGACTCCTTAATTTAATTTTTGAAATAGAATTATGACAATTGGCACATGTGTAGATAATCTATTTACTGTTTGAAATAGGACAATATCTAGTCAGACCACCGTTTCGCTCCAAACACTATTTTATCTGCCGAGACATGGGATAAACCAGATCATCTTTGAGTTCCTCAGATAGCTTGAACAACTTTTCATGACTCACTCGTTTCTAATCTGCAATATATTTTGTTCTAACTATTCAAATTTGTCCTTGACGATTTGCCAAACATTTCCAAAGAGGTTCAGATCTAGGGAAACGGCAAGAAAATTTTACTTTGCATTTCACGAAATTCGGCTTAAGAGTAATTGAAGGATCCGGATGACGAGGGGTCTAAATCGAGCCGTAAATGCAACCAATTAATCAAATGTAGGTTATGTCCAGTGAATCTAAGAGTTGAGGAAATTTGCCATAATATGATATATGAACCTTCAGTAAAAGAATTTGGTGGCAGGAAGTAAACCAGCATCAAAGTCGAGGTTTCTGAGAGTTTGGTTGCAATTCCCTATTGATCGCACTATTTATCATCCTGAAAGCCTTGGCAAAAACAAAATTTTGTTGCAGAGAAACGAAAAACACATTAAAAATGTTGATATTTTTTTTTATTTTCTGGGATGAATAGAGTGTTTCTTCAAAGTATATTACATGCTTTATCAAAGAGTTGCATTTGGGGGCAATCCCTACAGGAGAAACATTTTGAACAGTGTGTATTTCATTCCCTCCAAGAATGTGTTCATGATCAATTACCAAATGTATAAGTTTAGCCCTAAAGACATTGGCACTGAAGCGAATTCTCAACGAAGCTATAGGAGAAATAATGTCATTCCAAATAAATTTTGCTCTTGTTGTTGTAAATAACAATGCTTTAAAGGATCTCATATTCATTCTGCAGTCAAAATCAGCTGGAAAACCTGCAAAATTAGAAAGAATGTGTTATATGTTTTATCAATTCAGGAAATATTTCTCAATCTGTAACAGTATACAACATGAAAGAAACACATTTTAAACTGTAACTTTACAGTAGATAGAAACTAACTTTGATTAATGAAGATATTTTCATTTATTACGTTCAGTGTTAATTGTTAATGTTAATTATTGTACTTTTAAATAGTTCTGGTTATGATGGTATTGACATTTGTTATAGATAAAAGCAAATACTTTTACAAACAGGCTTCGATATCAAAATGTATGTTGCTCTTTTTTTATTTAACAGTAATACCTAACGGAAAAGGAACAAATGCATCATATGAAAAGATTCCCTCAATTTTAAAAACAATTTTCAGGAAAATTACTAAATCTGAACTAATCAATTATTCAAAGACAACAGATAAAAGCCTAACTGTACTTGGATTACATGATATATGATTAATTTTCACTTACATAAATTATCTATCTCAACGAAATTCTCATTGTACTAAAATGTAAATAGATGACTGGGATTACGGTGCAACAATCAAGATACTGAAGTCATATTGATAAGTATGTTTTGTATCAAACCAAGGCCTATTTTTAGCGCATATCTTTGGAACCCAGACTGATACTCAGAGGTGTCAAACAAAACCGTCCTCTGGGTAGTCTCCCATAACTCCTACACAGCATAACCCCTACACGTTATCAAAACAAGTTAACGGTCCACCGCACTCCTAATCCCTAGCTTGTTACCTCTTACTATGCAATGGAACGGCCCAGATTGAAAACAGACAATTGATAGTGTGAGCAAAAGGATGTAATGAACTTATCAAGGACATTTCACGTTTCACATTCATATATATGGAACTGTAGTACCAATACATACGAAAATCAAAGTTCAAAATTGTACCAATTATCGACCTGTTTCACTTACAAGTTGTTTATCAAAAGTATTTGAAAAGTGTGTTTTTAAACATGTATCCAATTTCATCCTAGTTGAAACAAAGTTACGTAAACATTACGATTTGTTATTGTTGTATATTCAAGTTGTAATTACAAGCGAAAAATTAATAATCTTGAATTTAAGGGTTGCATATTCAACAAAGTTTAATTCTCAAAATAGCAAATTAAATTTTCAAGATATCAAATTAAATTTTCAAGATATTAAATTAAAGTTTCAAGATACTAAATTAAACTAATTAAATCAATTGTTTAAGATACTTAGTTAAATTTAAGATGCTAAGTTGAGTTTTCAAGATACCTACTTGAATTTTCCAAATATTAAGTTGAATTTTTATGAATGGTGGTTTTGATTTTCTAATTCGAAAACTGTTTCTATTAAGTAAAATGTTTCATCATGTTTTACTTTACCCTTTCAAAATATTATGTTTACAAACTTACGATTCACTAGGAAAACGCCTGATTTTTTCTACAGGAGAGGAAATGGCAAAAGAGTCTCTTGCATAAGTTATGGGCTAATGGAATACGAGGTTTTCTCATATCATGATTTCAAAGTTACTTACATTGCACATTGTAATTGTCTGAGAAGTCTTAAATATCGCATACAGAGAAAAACATTGCAGACTTTATGTAGCACATTTATTTTACCCATATTTGATTATTGTGATTTTATTTGGAATAAATTCATTACACATATCCTCTGTATCAATGGTTATGATGTTCAAACTGTTTTAGTGAAACTGTTTTTTTTTTGTGTTTAAAAAAACCTTTCCTTCTCCAACCCTACCTTCCTTCCTAAATCTTAATTCCCGTAATCCACTCAAGCTTAATCACATTCATTCCTACTCCATACTTTATCACTCGTAAGGGTGACTTCATTATAATAATAATAATATTGAAGATTTGTAATGCGCCAAAGTTCCACGCACTAATGCATGCTCGTGGCGCCAAAAGTTGGTAAAATGTAAAAGGTTGCAGGATCTGCTACCCGCAATGAACAAGCACCGTCTGGGAGTGAGAGTCAGTTGTGATGTACACTATATACACTACAGACACAGTGGAAGTTAGAATTCATAGTCAGTTCACGAATCGTGTCAATGATAGGCCAGTTGAAAATAATGGGTTTTAAGTCTGGATTTAAAGCAGTCCAAAGTAGGCGAGAGTTTGATGTTTATGTCAGACAGGTAAGTGCTTGTGTTGTTTTAACTAATTGTAGGGGAAATGGAGTGTAGGCGATATGGGCTGTAGGGGTAATGGGCTATAATCGTCCTCTGTCCTAGTTGCTGTGAGGTAGCACATCCTAAAATAGCAACCTGCGGCTGTTTCAAACTCTGGACACCATCCTCCGCAAGACTCGCGTGTTTACATGAGATTTCATGTGATGGTTATATAGACAGATTTTTTAATTCGTTTCTCAAAATTTACAAATTTAAAATTCTATTAGGTACACACATAAAATTAAGATTGGCAAAAGATGAGTTTGCTCGTTTGCCTGGTTTTGTATAGTTATTGTACGAAATAGGGGTGTCACCAAACTATAGAAACAAGGAAGCAATTTACATGAAACTCAATTAAATTTAGTAAAGATCTGATGAAGTGCATTTTTCTCAAGAATGACAGATGAGTATCTCTACGTATATGGTATATCGGAATCAATTGAGCAGAAAATCGAGACAATATACACTTGCAATTGATTATTAAGACGATTTTAATTTACCCATTTTAACAATACCGCGATTTCTGCCGGGAAACGTTTTGAGAAGAATCATTGAGGCGTGACTGATTAACCCATGTCGTCTGTGACCAACGGACCGACACGCTCCGGGCAACCTCGTTAATTAATTAATGATGATTATCACTGCCGCTAGATGAATTTATGAGGTGTGTTAAATCGCCAAAAACACATGTTTATGCAATAATGATGTAATTGTCATCTGCGGAATTGCTTAGTTGGATATCTAAACATTGGATATATGGAAAATTTAAGTTGTTGGATTGAAGATTTGTTGGTAAAATTAACAATCAAAATGTTATGAAATTACGTTGAATTATGACTATCGCCAAAAATCAGGTTACTCCAGTGACGTCACAGAAGTCATCCCTTCAGGGGCCACATTTCATTCTTCTTTCATTCTGGTCGCCGGGGCTTAATTAGGCGTTTTTTTAAAAAGGCATATTTAAGTAATTTATGGATTGATTTCAGAAATTTAAAATCGAGGAATTGTCAAATTGACATCCAATTTCAATGAATCCTTTAAATAATAGGTTGGAATGTGTAATACTTATTTTACAAGTAACTGTGATATTAGGCTAAATTTTGCTTAATTTATTCTTAGTAATATTTGTTATTTATTACATATTATCATATTTATTTATAGATGCGTTAAATTTGTGATTTTACCTTGTTTGAGTTGATGAATTTCGCTGTTGTCGTCTGCTTCTTTTGGAATCAGCAGAACTGCACGTGTTGTAATTAATTTTTTAAAAAAAAAGTAATAAAAGCCGTTGTTATTCTTAATTTTTCAATCTCGTTTCTTCTTTAGCAAACGTGACAACAGTAAAATGACATGTCAATGACTGCAATTCATATCCAGTAGCCTAAATCTTGTTCCTCTAAACACATCGGCAGTTGGCAGCGTTCTTGCCAAAAACACATGCACATTCGTGACGTATTCAAATCATTGGCCAACGAGATCGCTCGTTACAAAATGATCTGAACCTTCTGACGTCATGCACCGGATGGGGAAAGTGCGGGTATGTAAACAGGGAATTTCCATTTTTTCGGACGAATCTTCGAAGAAATATGCCAACAACCAACCTGCAACCTAATTATAAGTGTCTGCAAACATACTTTCTTTGCCAAGGTTGTAATATGATAAGGTAAGAGTTGTAACAGTGATGATTTAGCAACCAAAAATAATTTGGTTGCAGAACCCTGAACTGAAAAGTGAAGGCATTTAGACATCAACCAAGGAATATTTCTACGTGTTTTTAAAACATTTCTTAGTTTTTAGTTTATACATTTTTCAAAGATTATTTTGGATAAAACACAACTGTTCATCGACATATAAAGCATCTTCTTTGTGAAAATCAGTAAATGTGCCTCGTTCTGCACACATTTACAACATTTTAAACATGGTATTGGTGATTGGTGTAAAATTCATTTATTGACCCTGTCTGCATTAAACAAAGATATTCTAACTATAATTTAACCAGTCACTAATATCATGCATTTAATATACGGAAGATATATGTTATTGTATCATGCCAAAATCAAATACATCTAAAAAAAATGATTTTAATATTGATTTAATAATCAAAACCAACTGAGATGTGTACTTTTTTTTGTACTTCAGTTTATATCGCCCGTTTCGTGTTAAATACTTGGCAGGGCATAATAACCAAATAAGAATTGATCTAGTCTATTAAAACAAGTCAAAACAACAAACTGATATTATTCAAAAGTGCGGTGATTGGTTGCAACATACACTCACCTTGCCGTTCGGACAGTCGACTTCCATGTTACAATGTAACGGATTATAAGTTTGACAATTCGCACATTTCAGGGGCGTTGAGAAGTCCACCAATACTGCAAGACAAAATAATCGTGGCGTTTTGATCGTAGAAAGTCTTACTCAAAAACTTATTTCAATATATGTCTTTTAACCAAATGTATCTCTTTGGGGATATGAAATGTGTTCAGTTTCTAAATTCAAAATATTTAAAGATTTGAAAATGAATGTTTAAATACCCACCTGTTAGGATGACAGCTTTAAGGGCGAAATATTCTGTGAAATAAGTATAAAAACCATATGAGAAGGATATATTATGTGAAATAAGTATAAAAATCATATGAGAAGGATATATTATGTGAAATAAGTATAAAAACCATATGAGAAGGATATATTATGTGAAATAAGTATAAAAACCATATGAGAAGGATATGTTATGTGAAATAAGTATAAAAACCATATGAGAAGGATATATTATGTGAAATAAGTATAAAAACCATATGAGAAGGATATATTATGTGAAAGGAATATAAGACCAAATAAGGAGGATATACTCTGTGAAATAGGTATAAAAACCATATGAGAAGGATATTTTATGTGAAATGAATATAAGACCAAATAAGGAGGATATACTCTGTGAAATAGGTACAAAAACCATATGAGAAGGATATATTATGTGAAATGAATATAAGACCAAATAAGGAGGATATACTCTGTGAAATAGGTATAAAAACCATATGAGAAGGATATTTTATGTGAAATGAATATAAGACCAAATAGGATATACTCTGTGAAATAAGTATAAAAACCATATGAGAAGGATATTTTATGTGAAATGAATATAAGACCAAATAAGGAGGATATACGCTGTGAAATAAGTATAAAAACCATATGAGAAGGATATATTATGTGAAATGAATATAAGACCAAATAAGGAGGATATACGCTGTGAAATAAGTATAAAAACCATATGAGAAGGATATATTATGTGAAATGAATATAAGACCCAATAAGGAGGATATACTCTGTGAAATAGGTACAAAAACCATATGAGAAGGATATATTATGTGAAATGAATATAAGACCAAATAAGGAGGATATACTCTGTGAAATAGGTATAAAAACCATATGAGAAGGATATTTTATGTGAAATGAATATAAGACCAAATAGGATATACTCTGTGAAATAAGTATAAAAACCATATGAGAAGGATATTTTATGTGAAATGAATATAAGACCAAATAAGGAGGATATACGCTGTGAAATAAGTATAAAAACCATATGAGAAGGATATATTATGTGAAATGAATATAAGACCCAATAAGGAGGATATACTCTGTGAAATAGGTATAAAAACCATATGAGAAGGATATATTATGTGAAATGAATATAAGACCAAATAAGGAGGATATACGCTGTGAAATAAGTATAAAACCCATATGAGAAGAATATATTATGTGAAATGAATATAAGACCAAATAAGGAGGATATACGCTGTGAAATAGGTACAAAAACCATATGAGAAGGATATATTATGTGAAATGAATATAAGACCAAATAAGGAGGATATACTCTGTGAAATAGGTATAAAAACCATATGAGAAGGATATTTTATGTGAAATGAATATAAGACCAAATAGGATATACTCTGTGAAATAAGTATAAAAACCATATGAGAAGGATATTTTATGTGAAATGAATATATGACCAAATAAGGAGGATATACGCTGTGAAATAAGTATAAAAACCATATGAGAAGGATATATTATGTGAAATGAATATAAGACCAAATAAGGAGGATATACGCTGTGAAATAAGTATAAAAACCATATGAGAAGGATATATTATGTGAAATGAATATAAGACCAAATAAGGAGGATATACTCTGTGAAATAGGTATAAAAACCATATGAGAAGGATATATTATGTGAAATGGATTTAAGACCAAATAAGGAGGATATACTCTGTGAAATAGGTATAAAACCATATGAGAAGGATATATTATGTGAAATGAATATAAGACCAAATAAGGAGGATATACGCTGTGAAATAAGTATAAAACCCATATGAGAAGAATATATTATGTGAAATGAATATAAGACCAAATAAGGAGGATATACTCTGTGAAATAGGTATAAAACTTAACGAAAAGGATATGATATGTGAAATAAGTATAACAGGTAACCAGCCAGCAAGAGGGGGGAATTTTAAAATGTTTTGAAAAACCAATATGAAGCTTTACTCTTACTTTCACAAATCCTTAACCACTTACAATCTTTGTGAATGTGTTTCATTTGTTTATGTTATCTGAAATCAAAATCAGCTCTACGTTTAATTTTTTAAGTTTCTCAGTGCATAAAATATACCGTATTTCCTCTAATACAACCCCGGGGTTCTATTTCGTTCAGCACCCCTTCACCCCACGAGTTCTATTAGAGACCCGGGTTGTATTGGAGGCCGGGTTATATTTTTTCAGACATAATTTGACGTTTACAATCTTCTTGGTGTGACTTATTGAAATGGTAAAATTAGTGATGTAGTACTACATATCTCGTGGCATTTCTACTGAAATTCATTTTAAAAAAAACAGATTGTTTATAAATGGACTGATGGACTGAGATTACCCACACTCCCATCCATCCCAACATTATACAGTTGGTGTGAAATGTTTTCTATCAACTTGCATTGTTAAAAGGAGAATAAACATTTTAAATGACGGACATCTATTACCATGGACCTGTTATGCTGAATCTCACACGGTCACTATATATATATATATATATATATATATATATATATATATATATATATATATATATATATATATATATATAATATATATGTATATAATGAATAAATTCCCTTTTTTTCTTTTTTTTTATTACAAAAAGGATCATACAATTATTCAATCAAGTGTACATATATAATTACGAGCTGTAATGTAAACAAAGAAGAGAAGTAAGAAGTTGAAAGTGTATGGTGCAGGAAAGGATAGAGGACTCATGGTATTTTAATCATTTTTGAAAAGGTTTGGCCATTTTCTTTTAAAACTGGGGACGTCTTTCGAAAATATGTGTTTTTCTATATGGAAGTGATAGTTTATGAAGTGGAGTAGGTGATTCAAATTTAAGTCATCAGAGTTAAATCTTGATTTATTGATGAACTCTTTTGTAATAATAAAGATATGGTTTGTTAATACATTTGCCTTAGGGTATCCAAGTAGAAATTTTGTAATATTTATGTTAAGGCTGGTATTTGTCTTGGAATAGTACCAGTTCTCTAATTTTGAAATAAGATTTTCAGTTTTCTCACAAGAATAAAATAAGTGTTCAAGTGTTTCAATTTCTCTACAACAGAAGGTACATATGTTGTCTTGACTAATACCTATTTTGCAAAGAAAGGATCTTGTTGAGATTATTCTGTGAATAAATTTAAACTGAAAGTTCCTTGCTTTGTTTTCTATTGTTGTACCATTGATTATTGCAAAGCAGTCAAAAAGATAATTGTCAGATAGGGTACAATTAAGTTTTGATTCCCACTTAGACTGTAGGTTATCTAAGGAGATAACTTTTTTGTCACATAGTTGGGAGTACACAAATTTGCAATCATCAGAGGTGGATATTTGTTTTAAAGTAGTACATTGTGTATTTACTCCCGTGTCAAAATGTGTTGTTGCCTTAATAAGATCAAAGTATTGTTTAGGTATATATTTCCAAAATCTGAAATAAAGAAGGTATGTGTGTTGGATATTGAATTCCTGTTTAAGTGTTACAGATGTTTTCAGATCACCGGTTAAAGAGATAATATCCCCAATATGTTTCATTCCGTTTCTATACCACGATATGAATAAAGTCATATCAATAAATGGAACAAAGTTAAGAATTGGTAGGGATGCAAAATCGTCAAAGGTAACAGTATCATTTTTGCTTATACATGCGTAACACATTACTACATCTTTCCAAAAACAGTTTTTAATTTTGTTAGCATATGATATAAGTCTTTCTTTTTGAAAGTTAAACAAATCAATGTCCCCAAATTGTGAAAGTGATTCAAATACTAAGTGCTGTCATAAACCTTTTCTTTCAAATAATCGCTTTATCCATTTGATCTTCATATAATTACAGAATGATACAATATCTATCATTTTCAAACCCCCTTTTGCATATTCATTTATCAACATATTACGTTTGATTTTATCACGTTACCCTCCCCATACAAACTTAAAAAGAATAGAGTTTAGACGTTAAAAGAAGGTTTTAGATGGGTTTGGAAGCGCCATGAAAAGATGTGTAAAAAGGGGGATAATCTGAGATTTGATAATAGTAATTCTTCCTCGAAGAGTTAATGTTCTATTTGACCATGGAAAATAGTATTTTTCTGATTTTTGAAAAGTGTTGCTCAAAGTTTAGCGAAATCATTTCATTTAAGTCGGTAGAGAATGTAATTCCAAGAATTTTGAAAGGTTCTTTCGACCAACGAAGAGGTATGTGCGGACAAAGTTGCTCATTAGAATTTATAATGGAGCCAAACCATACAGCAATAGTTTTATCACAGTTGAGATTTAGCCCAGAGACAGTAGCAAACCTTTTAATCACGTAAATGAGTTCTGATAATCCCTTTTCTGATCCATCGAGAGTAAAATTCATATCGTCTGCATATTGAAATACAAGATATTCCATGCCTTTAATTGTTATACCCTTAATGTTATGGTTTGTTCTAATTGCAATCGCTAATAGTTCAACACATGCAACAAAAAGGTATGGAGCCACTTGATCGCCTTGTCGACAACCGCGTCCTAGATTAAAGTAATTAGAAAATGTGCCCGAATTGATCACAGAACTACAGCTATCATTTTGAAAAAGTTTTATCCAATTTCTAAGCACGGGGCCGAAGTTAAAAGCTTCTAACGTTTTGTCAATAAAGTCCCACTCAACTGTGTCAAAGGCTTTTTCGAAATCGATCGCAACCAAAAGTCCAGATATTTCATTGTGTTCACAGTAATGCATTAAGTCATAAAGTATTCTAGTATTTTCCCCAATAAATCTATTTTTCAAAAACCCGGTTTGGGTTTCGCTTATTATATCAGGAAGAACTTCCTAAAGACGCGAGGCAATTGCGGCGGATGCAATTTTATAATCAACATTTAAAAGACTAATCGGTCGCCAATTTTTTAAGTATCGCCTGTCACGAGAATCTGTTGGTATGCAAGTTATAATACCTTGTCTTTGAAAATCTGACAGAGTTCCAGTTTGAAATGCAAGTAAAATAGATCGCCGGAGAAATATACCGATGTCTTTCCAAAGGAATTTATAAAATTCTGCGGTAAAACCGTCCGAGCCTGGGCTTTTTCGATTTTTCATATTCTTTAACGCATGTGAACATTCATCAAATGTAAGCTCAGTTTCGCAAAAATCCCGCTTATCATTTGTGAGTTTTGTGTCTATATTAGTGAAAGAGTCGAGATCATTTTTCCAATCACTAGCATGTTTACTAGTGTATAATTTACTTTATCATCCAAAACTTGGTTCCACAGGAGATATCGCTTGTATGAGATCAAGCGATATCTCCTAGGAGATATTGTTTTGACAGTAGTTTTTGAACAATGCCCTGTTGGCGTCAGCTACATGACATCACAATGATTTTGCATCATCAAGTAATGACATCACAATGCTATGACGTCATAATCACGATGACGTCACAATGCTATGACATCACAGCACTGGAAGCCAAATGGCAGTTTTGTGTTCAGATAGTTTCATTTTTCATCAAAAACTAATGAAGAATGATTTTGGATGATAAATAGAATCTCACCCTCGTGTCATCTGATATCAAATATATCAACACTCGTTGATAAAAGTCAAAATATCCTCGGCAAACCACGGATATTTGTAACTTTTATCAACTCGTGTTGATATATTTGATATCAGAAGACACTTGGGTGAGATTCTCTATATAAAAGTCAGATGATTCTTTTAATATATCTTCTTTTTTTGAAAGCACACCGTTTTGTATTACAAGTTCACTCATATTTTTATGCCCCCGAATCGAAGATTCTGGGGGTATAATGTTTTTCACCTGTCCGTCCGTCCGTCCGTCCGTCCGTCCGTCCGTCCGTCCGTCTGTCTGTCTGTCTGTCTGTCTGTCTGTGTGTTTGTCCACAAAAACTTTAACCTTGGCCATAACTTTGGATTGCTAGGAGCTAGGGCGTTCATACTTGGCATGTGGATACCTTGTGATGAGACCTTTTAGATGAGGTCATCATATTTGACCTTGTGACCTTGACCTTGCCGCAATTGACATTTTCAGAAAACTTTAACCTTGGCCATAACTTAAGATTGCTCAGAGCTAGAGCTTTCAAAGTTGGCATGTGCATACCTTGTGATGAGACCTTTCAGAATAGGTCATCATATTTCACCTTGTGACCTTGACCTTGTTCATTCTGATTCCTTTGTTTGAAGGCGTCAATAGCGAGCCTGTACTTCCGAAAATCGGGCTTCCAAAGTGCTGAGTTTAATTTGCTTATCCTGTAAGTCTTTACAAAGTTCGGTGTTTTCCTTTTGTAAAGCCATAATGTCACTTTTGACTTGGTCAATACCAATTTCAGAAATCACAGCTTGTGAAATTTCAAGTTTCAAATTCTCTCTCAATGAGTTTACAGATTCTTCAACGGCCGTCTTTAAAAGTTCTCTGATATTTTCTTTTGTCGGCATTTCTTTTATCATGAGATGAATCTCCTGAATTTCGGCATTAATTTCACTCAAATCTGGTTTCTGTTTTGGAGGCATAGTTAATGAGAGGGATAATGAAAGAGGTAGCCCAGAGTCAACACACACTTGTATTCAGTAGCTTACACGTCGAAGCACGCGTTGCACGCTTTCACCTTCGAGGGGTCAAAGGTGAGAGATTAACACGTGAGATTTTTTTTTTTTCAAAGTCAAACTTTGGGAAATGTCATGTTCATAAAATTCACAGGAATTGTTTTGTTGGTAATAAACTTACGTTTTGAGTCATTTAGGAATTAGTCCTGACTCCATAAAAGACGTTGTAGGGCTTTTTGTGCATCATAATTGTCCATCATATATAAGAAAATGTCTGAGCAACTCAGGAACATACGTGTTTCAGACTCCGAATGGCCGAGCCCCATGATTATCAGTAATCTAGAGTCATGAGATCATTGACCTATTCATAATACACTCACATTATTGCTTATTTAACATACTTACTTGAAAAAGATAAATTTCAAAGTTGATGTAGTGTGCAACTATCAATTACTGAAACATAAATGAGGCATGCTTTTCGTGTAATATGGGAAATAATGAATTAAAAGGGTTGCACTTATGATTACAGTACTGAAGTTAATGTCTTAACATTCTTAGACGTGTTTTAAAAGACTCAACATAACTACAACGTTCGTAACTTAGTAATAAGTTTTCAATCCCTAATGGCATTGTACTAACGGACTTATATCATTTACTTTAAACCTATAGAGATTATGTTTAAATGTATTAGAACCTACCGTACTGCTTCATGATATCCTGTATAACAAGATAGCAAGACAGGTGCTATTTTTTGGTGACCTTTGCCAAACGTTTGGCCTATTTTTCTCACTGTGAGAGATAACAGTAATACCCATGTAATGTGTTTTATGTACGAAAGGGGAATTATTTATGCATGACAGATTTTTTCTTATTATAGGGTGCGGCATCTTGATGCAGATTTTAGGTATCGTTTTCAAGCATGTGCTTCTGTGATCTTCAACTTCTAAAATGCAAATGACAGAAAATAACACAGATGTTGCTTATGCATGTTATAAGGTTCAAAATAATATTAGGAAATGGAGCGACGTTAAGCACGACCCAATGTGGTAAACACATGGCGTGTGTCCCATGTCCTATGTCTACCAGTCCTTCAACTATGCTTTAGTCAGTTAACGTTTTGAATATTCAACCAACGGTTTAGTTCAACTAAAAAGGTGTACAGGCATGACCATACAGCCGTAAACCAAACTTGAAACACAAACACTGTGTTTATTTTGCAAACCAAATATTTTATTTCATACGTAATGAAACCCCGAAAACGACTACAACCCAACTTGGAAACACAAATAGTTTTGAAAATAGTTTCAATATTTCTATAAATCATATATAGAGGAAAAAAATGACATCTCATCTCATTTTCGTCTTTCGCCATTTGCCTTTCGCCTGATTTCAAACTGATTATAATGTGGAGAAGGTATGTTCCATGCATTTCTGTGTGCTGTATTTTATTAGTTAATTTATACATTGAATTCAACAAACCATGGCCCGTCATTGCTTTACTGTGTTTTTTTAAAAAGGTTGTCTTATTGTTTAATTCACGTTAAGTCTGGAGTTGGATGAATAAATGATCACATCATGAACATGATTTTTTATCTGTTAACTTCTTCCTATCAATTCAGTCATATTGCCCATTGGAATTCTTATTTCATGTTAATAATATGCTTATCATTTTATATGTAACAAAATGATTGTCCATTGATGTCATATATAGTGACATGTGTTTAAAGATAGTATAAGCTAGTTGCTACGTAATGAATTGGGAACTTAAACAGGTGTATTTCTGCTTTTTGATTAATGTATTTAAAATGATCTTCCAAAAGAATATTTAATATGCCTTAACAGTTATTATTCGACTCGAGATTTGATGAATTTATCAATATAGTTAAACCAGTTAATAATTGAAAAGGAATTTATAACTATCACTTTTGATTGAGGTGAAATCAGTATCATTGTTCATCAATTAATGAAATGTGACGTTTAGGAAAATAATCAAAATACATTTTAATGCACAAGTGCAGTACTAGTATTGTACTATTTTAATTTGGTTGTGGTCTTCAGTTTTTCTGTTGCCTAACTGTATGTTGTACTGATGTATCGTGATGTTGATGACTGATTCACTGCTTTTAGTCCACGGTGATGACGTCATTATATTACCTAAACGGTGGATTAGTTTAAGAATATAGTGGTTATATTGGGAGGCCAGGTGTATCTGAAAAGGATAACTAAATCTATATCTAAAATATGACAAATTGACTTGTGTAATATTTAAGCCGGGATTCGAACACAGAAACCCTTCGTTTGTTAACTCAGCGCTTTTATCCATTAGGCTGTGAAGGGCTATTATAAACGTTTTTATTGTTTTCAGTAAAACGCTGCTGAAATTTACGTTGGTCATTTATTACGTAATAGATAGAGGACGGGTTTGAGAGGGTTGGGCGAGGCGTCATTTATATCCCGATAATGTACTGCTGCGAGTCCTCTATCTATCTTCGAGCACAGTCAAATGCTTGAGTCGTCGAAGAAAATGTCTTAAAATGAATATATTTAAAATGAATTGTCAACAATTTGAGTTTGTACTTTAAAAATGATCCTCTTGATGTAATTATTTTGACGGTCCTCCCCATTTTAGTGTATTTTTTCATGACCCTCCTCCAACATAAATCTATAAAACTTCTTGAAATTGGCTTTCTGAAGATATATTCGGTTCTGCATTTAACATTTTTTTCTTTGACACTTTAAAGACAGATTCTCCTTCGAAAAAAGAGTTGATACAATGTTGGAAAATACACATTAAACATACCTCCCATTTGAGTTAATATACACCTTTATGTTAGCTTTAAGAGTAAGAGTAGATTTGACTGAAAGGTCCATGTTTGGGCACTGGCAAGGAGTAAGAGTAAGCTATATTTTGTTTATCTTAGGAGCTACAGATATTAAAATCAATGGGTTTATGATTGCCCTTAACATTCTATCATAGCACTAAAAATGGAAAACCCTTATAACCATTTGTCTCCATCCAACTAAGATGATATTCTCTAGATTTTAGTGTCCTAGTATAAGTGGTTCCTGAACTAAAGTAAAAAAAAAAGATTTCAGTGGGTGGCCACCCTGCCACACCCATATTTAAAATGCCTGCCACATCAATAGTTGAGGAGAGTGCAAGGTTCCTACCCAGCAAAGAGGCTACAGCATTTTTTGGAAGAGAAGATAAAAATGTCAATGCCTGGTAGAGTCGCCTAGCAGCTGATGCTCTAAGAGAATGGTTTGTGCGGTGCAGAGACGTGCAACAACTGATGCAAGTTTATGTCTTCCCAATGGTTGATCCATATACCATACATTACCAGTGGGTTTATCCAGAGGACGTTGTATGCGTCATTTTTAGTTGCTGAAGGACAATGGTCTACATACTTCTCAAATAACGCTACAGTGCACCTCTCGGGCTTTTCCAGGTTTCCGTAGACAACAACTCGTTTGTTCTCAAGTCGGCGGTGCTTTAGTCCTCCACTGCTAGATTTTGAAGTACCTTCCGTGTACAGCAGGTATTTTCCAGTGCTACTCTCACAAATATCAAACTGCGAGCCTTCCCCTCTGCAAAGATTCCTGTGTTCTTGACCCCCACGTAGAGTAAAGTGTAATCCCATCAGGTAAACCTAGTGTCCAACAGCTGAGCAGGCGTGTCACTGCCGAGACAACCCGCAGGCCACAGAACATCCTCCTCCTCCTGAGATAACTTGGGCTTGTCGTTTAGTGCTGCAAGTCCGACTGTTGTTCTTCATCACGTTATCCAAAGTGTTGCGAATCTGACTGAAAGAGTCGTCTGACAGCAGTTTAAAACACTTATCCAATGTGTCCATATACAGCTGGATACAGATAACGAAGCTGTACAGGGTATCCGGTGGATATTCTGATCCGTCCACTTTCTTCACTTCACATATGAAACGGGAAATGGAATAATTCAGTTAATCACAAGTCATGTTCTCTATGTCAACAAGAATGGGACTTATGTTGCGTTGGTCTGCCATCTGATTTCTGTTATGTTGCCATTCCTTGAACGTTTTAACCGCCCATCTAATTTTAGTCATCGTACTCTCGGCAAACCTGTGAAATAATTGAAAAACTTGTATGAATACATTTTTCATATCAAAGACATCCTCATTTTAACAGTTATTCAAATTCAGTTCAACTCTAATCTTTTAGAGGCATTTGAAAAGTTGGTTGAACAACAAAATCCAATTTAATTAAATGTACAACCTCGTGCTTTTGCAATTCCATTGTTTTCTTTATAATCGAAACATCACATCTGATTACAAAAATGAATTTATAGATGCAAATGAATTATATTTCTTCAAATGTAGTTTCAAAATGAAGGTAATGCATTCGACTTATGTAACCCGTGATATGTTTACAAACTTCTACATCATTTGCTTACCTAACTCTTAAAATGAAGCATGCTAGTAAATGTTGTGGGTAATAGGCAAAGTGAAACGCAACTTAGTTGCGCAACAAAGGAAAATGATCAGATTTGATTAATGTCAACACGTTTCGTAACTTAAAGGCGCTGCAGGAGGTTTTTCTTACTGAAATAAAGTGAGCTCACGAAAAGGTATATAAAAATTACCAATGACTAAATAATGCTCCCGAATCAATAACATTATTTCAATGTACATTGTTCGGTTAAGCGCTGCGATTCCATTTCCCTTCGAGCGGCCATTTTAAGGTGTTCACATTAAAATGGTTGCTCGAAGATAGTTCAAGACTTGGTGATCTGACTGATGTAGCGATACCTGAACACTAAAAGTAGAGTTTTAAATATGGTAATGATAATTAAATATCTATTATTTCAGTTAGTGGGTTATACACATGCTGAGTTCAGGTATGATGAAGGGTTTTGGAGTTCTGCTTCGGAAGCAGACATCTCTGTGAACAAAGTCCAAATCAAACATGTTTCTAAGGAAACAGTTAAAAAACATTTCAGAAATCTAAAAATATCGAAAGGCACCACTTCAGTTAGTGGGTAATACACATGCAAAGTTTCAGGAAGATATAATGAATAGGTTTGTGTGCTGTGCTCCGGAAACGAACCTGTCTGTGAACAAAGTCCAAATTCAACACATTTTTATGGAAACGAAAAACAAAATCTTTTTTTGAGACATCTCACAATATCAAAAGGCATCACTTCAGTAGAAGTGTAATACATATGGGAAATTGAGAAAGATATGATGAACGGTTTTCGAATTTTGATCCGGAAACGAAATGATTACGGACGGTCGGACGGACAGAGCGACGACTATATCCCACGGTATTACATAAACTGACGTCCAAAAGAAACTTAACACTCGTTTTAAAACGCTCTAGAAAAAATACGACAAACGATGGATGCATGAAATAAAGAGTATTGAAAAGATCAACATGTCTACATCACAACTCCTGGAGATGATGAGCTTAAAGTGTCTGGTGATGACGTCACGATTGCTGATATGGAGGTGGGGTCACAAAACAGCACTTTCAACATCCTTGGGAAACGATACTACACACAGGAAAACCCCTAGGTTCATTATTGTTGTGTATTAGTAGCTTGTATGGCCACCCCGTGCCTCAATACACGCATATACCCTCCGAAGAATAGAAAACGTCAGTCGTCTGATGACGTCACGTGGTATACGCTGCCATTCTTCTTGAAGTGCCACAATAAATTCTTGTCTGTTGGCTGGTGGGTGTGGTCTCTGTCTAATCACGACGATCCATCAGTCCTGTACATGTTGAATCGACTTTCATCAGAAAAGACGACTCTCTGCCAGTCACGACGCTACCAACGGCGTACAGTTCGGGCCCATCTCAATCTCAGACGACGGTTTTCCGCTGTCAACCGCTGTCCCATGTGTGGCCTGTGTGCTCTAAGTTTATAGGCCCTTAGTCTTCTGGCAACTGTCTGTCGGCTGACCACGTGACCAAGGGCATTCCTAGCTGATGACGTCACTGTTAGGAAGCAATTTCGTAAATGCTATTTACGCAAGTGACGTCATCATGGGGAGTTGTCACCCTCGGTCTTCCCGTCCTTGGCTTGTCCGATGTCTGCCCTGTCTGTCTGTAATGTTACATTAAAGGTTAGATGAAATGACATATGGTCACATTCGGATTCTTTGAAAAGGGGCTTCAATTTGACAATTGCTCGATTTTAAATTTCTGAAATCGACCCATAAATTACTTATATACGGCTTTTTAAAAAAATGCCTAATTAAGCCCCGGCGACCAGAATGAAAGTGGGCGGGGGTGGTCGCTGAAGCGTATCGTGTTGTGACGTACGTAGAGGAGCCTCATCATGGCCGCTAATCATAATTTAACGCGTTTCCCCCACTTTTAAACTGCTCATATAAGATAGAAAACTTCATCAAAACAACCCCAGTTTTCGATAAACGGATTACTTAACTTTTCAACTAGCGATTTCCTATGGTTACAACAACTGGGGCGTGCTTAATTAGGGTGCATTCTGCGCTTTTGTATAGTATATTTGTAGCAATTAATCGCGGAACTAGAAGGAAAAGTATGACAGTTCAAGTGACACTCAAACAAGGGAAGAAGATTATCGCGGGAATCGGGTGAAGAGAGATTAAGTAGCATCAATTGATCAAATTATGTTGAATAATCGGCATGTTAATTTTGTTTTGTATGTATTAATAAATAAATATATATGGTAGGTATAATTTCATATACACTGAACGATTGACTGTTCAAACAAGCGAGACAACATTGTAGATTTATAAATAACATTGTGTATTTAATATAAAAGATTACTGTATTTTAAGTTTGTAAATTAAGATATTCTATGTATGATGTAATGCAATGCAAACCATTTTCACTTCACTTTCATGAAAATTTTAAAAGAACTGGATTGGTCAACAAGCTCAATGAAATTTACATGAATATTGCTTTATTGTACACGCTAAACATATACATTATGATACACCGATTGATATAGACAACGAACATTATCGAATAAAAGAATTATGTTACCAGAAGCATTTTAATGCACATCTCATTAATGAAAACGAAATAGTTTAATTGATAGTCTGATAGCTTTTATGTGTCTCTTCTGCACATCAACACACAATTCTCAGTTTAGCGGACCGTGTAGATGTTTCTTCCAGATCAAAGTGGAGTAGTGTTGTTACAGAAAATTAGTTTACGCAATTAAGAAGCTGAGTTTATATATGTGGGAAGGAAGGAGTGTAATTATGTTTGTACAGATAACAAGTTTACTGGACAGATTCAATTATATAACAAATGGCAAGTCGGTGATCAGCATGTCATACATGTATATTGTCAAACGTCCTGTCTTGGTGACACAAAGGAAATACGCAATAATACGCAATAAACATTAACGCGACATTCAGTCTAGATGTTGTCAGCCAATGAAATTACTTTTAGTGTAAAATCGTCATAACTATTTGGTTTTCTATCTTGCCAATTGCAAAAAGACTTTTGCTGAAAGCGGGTTATTATTTGACCATCTTCTGTTTCCAAGTACTGTCATTGATGGAATGATAGGTTTACAATTTGTGTCTAATGTGTATTTGGATATTCACATTGTCCTTTAGGATACGTTTATAAGGTAAGTTTCTTACATTAATTGACACTTTGATGAAATGTCAATTTAATACGATGTTTATTTGATTATATTTGATTAACCACACATTTTATTGAAAACATTATCTTATTATCTATTAGATTCTGATAATAAGTAATCTGTAATAAGTGATAACTAAATCGTAAAATGTAACATTGGAATGCGATGTTTTCGTAGGTGGATTCGTAGACGTATTATTATCGTTGCTAATGAAATTCTTTTGATGTTTTAAAATATATGGTGAGTTACTTTGATTGCTGTTATGTACAGTTAGTAAATTAGGTTGTCGGTTGATTAACGACGTTTAAAAATAGGATGCAGTGAAGTGCTTTTATTGTCGATGGCTTACAATAGGGCCTACTTTGCCGGCGTGCTTATCTCATGTTTGTTGTTTTATTTTAAACACAAACATTCTCTAACAAAAAATAAATACAACACCGACTATCTGATTTCGTTGTCTCAACTATACTTCGTTCATATTATCATATCTTGGTTTCATTTTGTCATCTTATATATCATTAGCATTGATTTATCCTATGTCTACGAACGTCTATGAATCCACCGTCTCTCACTAGTTATATCAATTATATTTGATATATTTATAACGATATTTTGGTACATTTGTAAATTGAAACTTGATAACTAACATTACTCGAACAGTTTACAGCAGAACAGCGATGTGGCATTATTGCAAAGCGTAGATATAACAGATTAACTGACCGATTCCCCAGTGTTTGCCATTGTAAATAGTAAGCGAATGTTTACACCCCGTCCCTTCACGTACGTCACTTCCGGTATCTTCCAACTCTCTAAGCCCCGCCCAATTGTTGGTTTGTTTGTCACGGGTGAAAAGCAGACGATGTTTTTCGGTGTTTTTAAGTCGCTCTAGTTTAATATAGGAACAACATATGGATTTTTTTTGGTCTCGTTTTTCACAAAATAGTCTAATGAACCAATTGCAGTTAAGAATTCAATAGAAAATATTTTATTTTAGCCTTCCTTTAAGTTATTCACTGCAACGCGAGAACAACCAAACGTTCTTGCAACACGGGTGTGGGTGGCAGCCATTTCCAGCATTCCGAGGGCTCGCTCGCGTTCTTCTGGTCTTAGGCATGGCATATCTTTGGTGGGTTTTTTTCAATGTGGACACCAGACATGCTGTTGGTATCTCTTTCATATCCTTACTGCACGTGCAATATAGGCCACACGTCCTGAACGTGCTTTTCCATTTTTTGCACTTTTACCAAAAACCATGAGGGGTACAAAGGTCATGTTATACACACAGCAATGTTGGGTTCGGGCGATGTATTACCGATTACTTAAGTTCCAATTAATTGTTTAGATTTCGATATTTTCATGTTTTAAAAGTGTAAAGTTTCTTTTGGACGTCAGTTTATCAGTGAGATAAACAGTCTTTGACTTCTCTATAGACCCAATCATTTATACACGCCCCTCCCCTTGGAGTTTAGTGGGCAACAATGGCTGCCGTTCGTTATGACACCAAGACTTCATTTTCAGTATATTATTGCATTATTTCACCTTTATAATGTATATTGTGGATTGAATATACGTATCATAAGTTGTTGGCAATCTATTACAACACATTACGCCAGGGGCACGGCAACTTTGTCTGCAGTAGAGAACTGTTCTACACGCAGTAAGGTTTGGGTGCAATGCTACACTGAATTTCAGCGCAGTACCACCCATGGTTCGCTAGTTCCAGCCGCTGCTCGCAGGTTTCACCGCAGTGCATAGCCACATGGCGTTGCGGGCTTTCTCCCTGCCGTAATACTAGCAGCCGCGATATAAGTGAAATACTCTTGAAAGCGGCGTTAAACCCCAACTCACCTCACCTCACCTCACAACACATTATGTTGTCCAATGTCTATCATGTTATTACGTTATGTATGTTTAAAGATGTGATATTAATGTATGCAAATGATTTAAAAATGCGCGAATGTTTGTCACTGTCAGTACATGTGAAAACATTATTCTGCCACACCAAATCTCTTTTGAACGAGCAGACAAATTGGGCATGAGTTAAGTGGACATGCTTAAAAGAATTCGGATGAACAAATGATGTCCTTTCAACAAGAGAAGTATAAACTACATTTAGACGCGTTAAAAAAGAAACTGCACTGTTTCGTCATGCATGTGCAGCACTAACACTTAGCCTCAAGGCCATTATTTACCTCTTATTTGGTTTCTCCAATGTCATGAATTTAGAAACATGGTTTGACATTGGAGTGTTATAATTAGCAAAAGGGGGTTTTCATTGCATAGAGCCTTTTCATTGGAAAGAATCCAGAGGATACATTTCAAAGTGAAACGAGCGAAACAGTATACCCTGGTTTCCAGGATGGGTTTATCGGGTCGTATAATGAAATGATTTATCCTCTAACATAACAAGATAGTGTGTAAACTTTAATAATAAATAGCAAATTTTAGAACACAAAATGAGCAAAAAACGTGCTACAGCGCCTGCAATGCATGGAAGTACAAAAAGATGAGGTTCATATTGACTTTCGGTGACCAAGAGATGAAATTTCTGTATCCGTTTTTGGAGCTCTGAATCTCGAAGTTGAAGGATTCTGTGTCGTCTTCTTGACTTCTGTTTCCACTCGTTCACAGGTAGATACAAGTTCAGCGTCACAGATATCTCCAGCGAACTCAACTGTGTCTTTCGTCTGTTGGACATCTTCTACAGAACGACTCTCCAAAAGTTCACATGTTGAAACTAATTCTTATATCTGAAAATGTTTCAAAATATGATGTTGCATTTGAGGAGGTCTCCACACTGTCGCAGAATGTCCTAGTAGAAAACATAGATGAGTTGTCTTCTTCTGACGACATCTCGGAGGAAAAAGAAAGAGTTTCGACAACACTCGCGTGATATCCACGTGTTATGCTGATCCATCGTGGGGGGGGGGGAGGGGGGGGGGGGGGGGGGGGGGGGGTAAAATTTGTGTGTGAAATGATATTTGAATCATGAAATTTTAAATGTTAATTAGATTGCTCAAATAAGTTTGTTTTTTTTTATCTTTCTGACAGTACATGTTTTAAAAAGAGAAATAGTATTAGCCTATACGTGTGTATATACTTGTTAACTTTTTACTTTAAAAACTTGGTTGCATACCTGTAAAAAGTAGTCGTAACCAAATAATGGAGTGCTTTTGTTAAGATAATGGAGAGTCTCTGTTTAAAGCACGTGTATTCATGACGTGCACGAGTTACCAGTGGGTAGCAATTCAAAGTAGGCGGATCCAGTCCGTGTAACCAACTACCATAATTTGGCTCCCGAGTGGTACATTGTATTGCAAATAACCACAGACATTTGCTAGTAATATAAGCTGAACAAATTGAACACCAAATTATCTGCATTACATTTGACTAAAAATCAACAAAACTGTGAATGTAATTTAAGTAGGGTAATATCCTCGTAACTCTCCATTCCTTAAAAATAATGGGCCTCGGCTCCATTATTTTTAAGGAATGGAGAGTTACTCGGACATTACCCTCTACGTACATGTCTACAATGTTTAAAACAGGATGGCACAGGATTTCGTGTTTCTATCTGATGTCTGGTCAACATCCAATACTTCATGTTGGATGTTATTCCTAGGAGTAGATAACAGTCACAGTGATCATACTAAAGATAATATGGGGGAAATCGGAAAGCTTTGAACTTTGCTCATAAAAGTGTCTCAAGGGAAGCCCAAGCGGCAGGGCGTCGATACAGGCAAAGGAACAAAGGTGCATCCCTCATCGTAGTGACCGGGATTTCATTTGCTTAATGAGGAATGACACAATGTTGACGTTCCCCTTTGCCATTTGTAGAGGTGTTTGCCCGTTCTTGTTTCTCTTTCTCTCGAAACCCTTCAGTTCATCAACAACAACTAGGTACTTGATCATCTTTAAATGTCCCTCCATACAGGCGACGTGGAGAACTGTGTTACCTTTATCGTCGGATAGTGTAAGACTAGCATTATATTGTGAGTGAAGAATATCAACAACTGCCTTGTGATTATGCTTCACGGCAGCCATAATAGGAGTTTTACCATATTTTCCTCTACAGTTTACATCAAAAATGTTTAGAGAAAGGACATATCGCACCATGGAAATGACACCAAAGCTACAACACAAATGGAGGATGGTGTCATGCTGATTCAGTGTTTTCATATTAGCCCCTCTGTCCCTGAGTAATTTTATCACTGATAACCTACGAAAAAGCACAGCAACCATAAGAGGGGTTCTCCCGTGATACCCGCCATGTTCTAAACTGATGATATTGAGTGACAAGATGTATTTGACCATGTCTACATGGCCGCCTTCACAAGCCAAATGAAGGATGCTGTTGTGGTTCTTGTCTACTGTTTTAAAATCAGCCCTTCTTTCCCTAAGCATTTCTACAAGAGGGACATGACCTTTAAGTACAGCGGTCATCAGTGGAGTTTCTCCCATATAGTTTCTGTGTTCTAAGTCAATGGTATTGACATCCAGCAGTGCCTTAACAATATTAGTGTTACCGCCGCGACATGCATAATGTAGCACAGTTTCACATAAGGCATCAATAGCTGAAACATCACACTTCTGCTGGATAAGAAAGTCAACTATATCCTTGAATCCAGACACTGCGGCTGTCATTACAGCTTTTGCATCCTGGTCATCTGGACAGTTTACAGCAACTTTCTTCATGGAGAGGAGCGTCTTCATCCCACCCAGATTCCCTTTTGTACAGGCTTCATGGAATTTCCTCACCTCTGCAGGACGACACGGAGGAACAGTCTTCGCATCTGAAGTAAGGAATGTTCAAACCTTTAAGCAGATGGAATGCAGACTACTTCTTTTCGCATCTCTCTCTCTCTCTCTCTCTCTCTCTCTCTCTCTCTCTCTCTCTCTCTCTCTCTCTCTCTCTCTCTCTCTCTCTCTCTCTCTCTCTCTCTCTCTCTCTCTCTCTCTCTCTCTCTCTCTCTCTCTCTCTCTCTCTCTCTCTCTCTCTCTCTCTCTGTTGTGTATGGGATGTATGGATCTAAGTATCTATAGTGTTAGGTATGTCGTATAAACACCAAGCCAAAAGGAGACTTTAAATACATGAAGTGAGGTGTTTGATTTCCTCCTTCTTCAGCAGGTTTTGTGCAACGTGACCAAGATGGCGGGAACAGGTGTGCTTTTTCAACCGCTCCTGATATTCCCATCTCTTATGGCTTAATTCTATCAAACAACGAAGCAAATGCATTCTCATTTGTGAGCAATACAGTATACAATATGCCTAAAAACTCAAAGTTGGACAATAAAAGGAAGAAAAAGTCCTCCTCGTCGACAAGTTGAGCAATACAGTATACAATATGCCTAAAAACTCAAAGTTGGACAATAAAAGGAAGAAAAAGTCCTCCTCGTCGACAAGTGCTGCCGAGTCAGATACAAACATGGGAGACACGCCACAGAGCAAGCGACCTGCAGCCAACACTAACACAGGTAATTCTGACAGTCAGTCACTGGTCACCATCCCTAGTCAACATTCTCCTGTCTATCCCGTCCAGAGTCCGCTAACACAGCAGTCCTACACTACACTCCAAATACCAAATGGACAACACATGCAGTGCAGTCTTGATATGAATACCGTCATGGCGAAGTTAGAAAAAATGGACGCAAAGCTCACAACACTAGACTCCATTCAGTCCGATGTTGGCTCTATTCAAACAAACATGGCAAGACTAGAAATAAAGGTACAGGAAATTGATGGAATAAAACAACGTCTTGACGAAGTAGAATCATGCACAAAATTTGTCGCTGAGAGTTATGACAAATGGATCGACGATAAAGCTGACCTCGAAGCGGACCTTCAATCTCTGAAACACGCGGTGAGTACTTGTGTACCCGAGATGTTCAAACTAAGAGGAGACCATCTAGCCTTGCGTGAATATGTCGTCGATCTAAGGTGTAGGTCCATGAGAGATAATTTAATCTTCACTAACATCCCAGAGACCGAGCCGCATCCAACGCTGGAACACTGCGAGAGCCTGCTGAAATCGTTCATACAGGAACACCTTCACCTCGACAGTGAAAATATGAAATTTAAACGTGTCCACAGAATCGGCGGGAATAGATAGATAGATAGACCCCGACCCCTCATCGCCAAGTTCATCTAAACCAGGGAACGTGATGCAGTGAAATCAAACGCAAGGAGACTTAAAGGTAAACCATTCAGTATCATGGAACAGTTCCCAGAGGAAGTAGGCCAGTATCGCAGAGAAGTTCTGATGCCCCTCCTACGAGCTGCCAGACAACAAGGTAAACAGGCGTATATGGTCATCCACAAGCTGCATGTTGATAGGAGGCTGCAGTATGTACCTAACCCTCCCCCCTATAGGGTAGCAAGCTTGACCCCCAGGATAGGGACCCCCTAGGCCAGGCACGGTGGACATAGCAACATTACATGTGACATCCACAGTGCATCACAGGAATTGCACCCTACTGAATGGGACTCGGTTGACTCTGCTTCTACTGATGTGGACTTTGTATCCCAGGTAGTGGACAGAGGTAAATATGAAGTGTCATGTCATGGAGATACCACACTTCTGCCACGTAAACCAAACTATAACCCTCTCTCATATGTAACTAATGACTTCCAGGTAAAACACCATAAAGTATCAAATATGATTTATAATACATGCTACCCTGTTGAACAAGTAGCTGATGACTATATTGATAGTGAACAATACCACAATTGGTTGAATCAACCCCTTGTAAATAGGGACCGAAGTAATATTACAGATATACTTATGAATGACACTTTTAATGATCTGGTAAGAGTCAAGACCCCTCAACCACAAAGAAAAACTGATAAACATATTTATCGTATGCCTCATATTGCAAATACATCCAGTACTGATTGCATTGTTAAACCAGAATCTAGTTGTAAAACTGAAAGAGTCAATGATTATGAGAGTGTCAGAAATAGTGATGTTACAACAGGACAGTGTGTTCTAGAAGCTGTTACGAGTCTATCTGTAGATGATTGTGCCATAGATGGAGTTGTTGATGATAATGATGATGTTGTTGTTGATGATGATGATGATGATGATAATGTTGTTGATGATGTTAATGATAATGTTGTTGTTAATGATAATGATGCTGATGATAATGAAAATGATGATAGTGATAATGATGTTGATGATAATGAAAATGATGATAGTGATGATGATAATGAGAGTAGCTATACATTTAATCTAAACCAACACTGCCTACAAATAGTATCATTAAATGTGTGTGGATGAAGAAATAGACAAGAATACAAAGAATTTTTGCACTTAGTTAATAATAATGATATTGTAGGATTACAGGAAACAAAGACTGATTATTTAGATGAACTTCAGATAGATGGCTACAGACTATATATCAAACATAGGACTGGAGCCAGGAGAAGATCTGGGGGCATTGGAGTAGCCATTAGAAATAGTTATATAGACTATGTTTCTCAATTAGATGATGATACCTGTAACTATGTGCTATGTATTAAGATCAGTGAAACACTATTTGACTTAGACCAGGATATATACCTTGGTATAGTATACATTCCCCCTGAAGGATCTAGATATGCAAACACCGATACCTTCCATGATATTCAACATTCAATTTTGAATTATCTATCTAAAAGCCAATATGTCTCTCTGGTAGGCGATTTTAATGCAAGGACAGGCACATTATGTGATTATATGGTTTTTGATGATTTCTTGAAGGATGAATTTGAGTTGGATAATTTAGACATTGACGAAAGATTAGAACCTGAATCGATACTTGATAAACATTTTTTGCCCTATGTTCGCGGAACACAAGATCATGATAAGGTAAATAACTATGGTACATTGTACTAAACTTTTAGAAATATGCAGAAATCTGAATATGTTTATCTGTAATGGTAGAATTGGTAAAGATAAATTGATAGGTAAGGCAACGTGCAAGGAAACCAGTGTAATCGATTATTTGCTAGCATCACCTGAATGTTTGCAACTTGTTACCGATCTGCGAATACGAGAATTCTCATCATTATTTTCCGATGTGCACTGCCCAGTTGTGTTCAGTTTGAAAGTCCTACGCCCCCTCGATACAAGCTCTGGTAATCCACATAGGCCTATCCGTCCTTCGAAATACGTCGACACGAAACCATGTAGATATGATAGGTCGAAACATCTTACTTTTGTCAAACACCTGAATAACAGTCATATTGACAATCTACTACAGTCAATACGCAATGCGCGAACTGGTCGTTATGACCCGGACACAGTGAATAACCTTGCGGAAAGCCTAACGCACGTGATAACTAACTCAGCAGGAGAAACTTTCGGAACGCGTAAGCAAATTGTAAATAGGCCGACGCTACGCAAAAGTAGTAAACAATGAAAATGAATGTAAACGTTACAGAAAACAATTCAACAAAGCGAAAACCCGTTTTAAAAAATCCAATGATGTGAACAACAAAGCATTATATCGTAGGACGTCTAAAGAATACAAGAGATGTATGGATAGAAACATTCGACAATATAACAATAATAATAGCAGTTACACGACATGTTAAGGAATTCTAAGAAACACACGCCTCGCGAATTCTGGAAGATGTTCAATAAAAATACGAAACCCAAAATGAATGATGCAATGCCAGATATTGATGAATTTTTTAATCATTTCCAATCTCAGAATAGTGCAGAACACGTAGAAGATGATAACGAGAACGCCGATGAAACTGACTTCACACCAGAAAGTTATGACTGTGAAGAATTGAATGACGATATAACACTGCAGGAAGTAACACAAGCAATAAGTGAATTGAAAAGAGACAAAGCATCGGGTGTGGATCATCTGGAAAACGATTACATTATTGACTCGGTTAATTCATATCTTATCACCGGTATATGTTGAACTCTTCAACTTGATACTTACTACAGGTACATTACCAGAATTGTGGCTAAATGGCATTATAAAACCAATATATAAGAATAAAGGCGACACCAAGGACCCAGGCAATTATAGACCAATCACTATTTTAAGCTGTTTGGGAAATGTTTTTACACGAATACTAAATACACGTCTCTCAAACTTTCTTGATAAAAACGCGATTTTGTCTTCTGTCCAGGCTGGATTTCGTAAAAATTTCATGACAGCAGATAACATATTTGTTCTCCATCTACTTATGCACTTTCTAAAGTTAACAAAACGAAAACCTATGTGCCTTCATTAATTTTTCTAAAACTTTTGACGCAGTTTGGAGAGGAGGGCTTTGGTCAAAGATGAAGAAAATGGTATTATAGATAAATTCTTCACACTTATAATTTATATGTTCAAAGACATCAAATCACAAGTACAGGTAAATAACACTTATTCAGATTATTTCCCATGTCTCACTGGAGTAAGACAGGGAGAAAACCTTTCTCCACTACTTTTTTCAATATTCCTGAACGATTTGGAACCATATTTGTTGTCTAAAGGTTGCGAAGGAATATATGCCAATATCAAGTGCCCAAACGATTCTGATGTTGTTATGTGGATACAATTCATTATATTACTGTACGCCGATAATACAGTTATTTTTTATGTTTCACCTGAGGGCTTACAAAAATCACTCACTGCGTTTTGTAACTACTCATCTTCAATGAAGTTAAACGTGAATATAATTAAAACTAAAATTCTTATTTTTGGAGGAGGACCTGCTAAATCCTCTTAACTAACATTCCTATATGGTAATAAAACCTTAGAAATAGTCGATACTTATACTTATCTTGGGATTGAGATGCATAGAAATAGACGATTTAAAATTGGAATTAAAGCATTATGTGATAATGCACAAAAAGCAATGTATGCTTTACTGAAGAGAGGTCGTAATCTTAACTTACCATTAGATATCGTATTAGCATTATTTGATACCTTAGTTGTTCCTATCTTAACGTATAGTTCCGAAGTTTGGGGTTTTGAAAATCTTGATTTAGTCGAAAGAATCCATCTTAAATTGCTCAAACTTGCAGCAGGCCTAAGAAATTCAACCCCATGTTATATGGTTTATGGAGAACTTGGACGACAACCGTTATACATTAAGATATACAAACGTATGATAGCTTTCTGGCATAAGTTGTGTATTCAAAACAATCTAGTTAAATTATCACAAGTCATTTTTAAATTCATTGATCTTGACACCCAATGTAACAACAATGATTACCCATGGCTTAAGTCCATCAAGTGTATCCTGAATAATGTTGGATTAAGTAATGTATTTAACAACCCATTCTGGTATTCCACTCCATGGTTAGCACTAAAGGTTGAACATACCCTAAAAGATCAGTTTATTCAAAATTGGAGAACAAATATCACTTCAAGCCCAAAATGTATATACTATCGATGCTACAAAAGCGTCCCTAATTTTGAAACATATCTGCTACTTCCTAAAGCTATTTCGCAGCAACTTTTAAAATTTCGAACATCAAATCATAATCTACCGGTTGAAACTGGCCGATGGAGTGGAATACCAAGAGAAGAGCGACTTTGCCCTCTCTGCAACTCCCCAGCAGTTGCAGATGAGTTCCATTATTTATTTAAATGTGAAGCTGTTATCTCCGAAAGATTAATGCTCATACCAAATCGTTTCCTACAATGGCCGAATACCATAAAGATGGCGAACCTTCTTAAGTCTAATCATGCCACTATTTTACGCAAACTAGCTAAATACATTAAAATCATCTTTACAAAGCTTAAGACAAAAAAGTAAATCATATTCTCACCTTAAACAATTGTCGTTTAGAAAATTGATGTATATATATTATTGATGATTTGCATATTCCTATGTACATCCTTGCCATTTTGGTAATTATCATATACTTTGTATTTATGTATCTCATGTACCACCGATGGTGGATTTTTGAGAATAAATGATGATGATGAAGATGATGAATTGCAACAGTATTACCAACGAACAAATCCGTTCCTGTTGAAGTGTTGAGATGGTTGGACGTAGAAGCATTAATAAGATGGCACCTTAATTGTAAATCATCGAATTTGTATTCTGAACACCATTTGCTGCGTTGGCAAAGTAAATCACACATGTTTGGACCGTATGGCTGAACCACTTTCTGTGCACGTGTTTGCAAGCCATTTTCCAATAACAGAAAATGGAGTACAAACATTAGAATCATAGTGAAAGAACAACTTCACTTCACAGATGCTTTGACTCAACAGTGAATTGCAGTCAAAATGGCTGCATAATCAGAGCAATTGTTCTCCAACTACAGTCGAGACACAATCTAAAAACTGGCAGTAAATCTTATTCAAATACTTTGAAAAACACTGATCTTCCTTCACAAAGATTGATTTGTATATAAATATTCTCATGAAGTATTTTTTCCCCATTAATTTACAATCAATACCAATAAATAGTTAAACAATAATTTTGATAACACAATCGACGTTTAAGTTGAAAATAATTTCATTTCAGATTAATTAACGTTCTTTTTCTTATCTTAACGATTTATGAATATATTTGATAAAATAAATATTCAGGTTTATTTCAACACAGTTTTTTCAACAACGGCTCGTGGATTTACAGCCTCCGTTTTGACTTGGTATGTTTAAAAGAAATGTCTAACACTACAGATACAAAGATCCAACAAAGCCAAAGGAAAAGTCGCACTCGAAATAAAAAAAACCACACACCTTTTATTTCAAGTCAAACATCGTAACCACATATCATACATTACACACTTAACATAACAGATCAGACACCAAACATAATTATCCAAACAGCACACGCCAAACACGATACTCAAATAGAATACTAAAAATATCATTCACTCAACATTATTATCCCCCGCCTGGAAGTGGAAGGGGGATATACACCTGGAAGTGGAAGGGGGATATACGTTTGAGCTCCATCCGTCCGTGTGTCCGTCCGAGATACATGGGACAGCTTTTCTCAGAAACCATTTAAGATAGGATATCCAAATTTGGTGTGTGGCTTGAGGGCATAAATGCCTTGATGGAGTTCGAAAATGAGAAGCGTGCAATTATTTTTTTCTAGAATTATTGCCCTTGTTCCGTATTTTTGTTCATGGTATCTCCAAAGAGGACAGCTTTTCACAGACACTATTTAAGATAGGATAACCAAATTTGGTGTGTGGCTTGAGGGCATAAATACCTTGATGGAGTTCGAAAATAAGAAGCGTGTGGGTTTTTTCCGGAATTATTGCCCTTGTTCCGTTTTTTTCGCCTCTGTTCCAGGTATCTTCAAAGTATCTATAAGCTTTTCTTAGAAATGGTTTAAAATCAAATAATTTGTGTGGCTTGAGGGTATCAATACCTTGATGGAATGAAACTGAGAAGTGCACAATTATTTCTTCTCAAATTCTTGCTCTTGTTCCGATTTCTTGGGTCTGGTGGGGGATGTTGATGACTATGTCTTCTTGTTATCACATGTCACATCACATCATAATCACTAATCATCATATTCCATACATCACATACCAAACAACACATACAAACCAAACATCATACTCAACACAATATATGCAGTCTCCAAACAACATCATTGCCACTGCCATACACCAAACGATAACCAAATGTGTAAAACATCATTAATGTAGCCAACGTCAGCTGAATTATCAAGCTTAACTAAAACAGTTTTGTTATTAAATATTGTGGAGAATGATTGAGGACCAAAGTCAATTGTCTTAATTTTCTAGATGATGTATATGCTCTCTTTTCTCTTCCACTGACCATTTGTCATATTTCGAAGGCAACAAACACCCCAACTCTGGGTGCTAGCATCAGTTTGAATCTGAATGTCTGGTAAGGATGGCATATTTTCCCCAAAACCGATATGTATATGTTCAATCCACAACTGAATTTACAGGGAAGCTCGTCCAGACAAATAAATTTGTCAAAATCTAAATTTTTGGTTTGTAATGCAGCAATTTTCTCCGTTTTTAATTTTCTGTAATGCAGTTTCTCAAACTTAACTGCTGGCAAGGATGCGACTACCATTCATACATTGTGTTGGTTTTAATTACGATATTGCTCTACTGACTGATTGTTCATATATTTGACACTAAAGATGTGTTCACTTAGCAAACCAGCACTCTCGTTGGTGAAAAACTGTCGTATTTGTGAATATTCGAGGCCATTTGGGTGGCTGGTGGAAAAAAAAACAATGGATTTCTCCATCTGCATTTCAAGTATTTGCTATATTCTTTGTTAACATTTATAGTATAATAAGCATCTTTGTTACCTGTAACAGTCCTTCTTAAAAGCTCCAAATTATCCATTTTAAAATGTTTATAGTCAACCCAAAGATCGAGGTTTTTTTCAGATTAAGTATTAATCTGCATAAATACTATTTCCTTTCGCTAATAAAGATGGTTTCTGCCATGGTTCCTCATTGAAACTTCTACAAACTTACTTTTCAGAAAATCATCGATAATATCTGCGACTGTCCCAAAATATCCGGGCCTGAACAAATGTCCGAAACGCAACCATACTAAACATTCATGAAGAACATTCCAATTGAGTGTAAATGGCACGAAAATCACGAGATGCACACACTTCAGTTACCTGTAATATCCTGTACTTCAATGCTACCCTCATTGTTTACCAAAATGTACAAACTGAATCAGGAGCTGTGACCAAGTACAAGTATCTGCCGCTACGACACGTGTTGTAAGGGTGAAATCGCTGTTGGTATTGGTCGTTTCCTCGTGACACATGGGCCGTGTTCAAGAGAGGTTTCAAAGTGAGGTGAGGTGAGGTGAGGTGAGTTAGGCCGGCGGTTCAACGAAATGAAGCGCTTCGTAGCGCTCATTGATCGCTCAATGTAGCGCTCAATGAGCGCTTTTTCTCTCTTGAACGACACAGTGCAAATTCCTCGAAGTTTGCTCGCCTTGCTACGTAGCGCTACATTGAGCAATCGCGTTCAAGAAAGGTTTAAAAGTAATCGCTCATTGAGCGATTACTTTGAAACCTATCTTGAACACGGCCAGGGTTTAACGCCGCTTTTAAGAGTATTTCACTTATATCACGGCTGCTAGTATTATTGCAGGGATAAAGCCCGCAACGCCATGTGGCTATGCATTGCGGTGAAACCTGCGAGCATCGCCTGGAACTAGCGAACCATGGGTGGTACTGCGCTGAAATTCAGTGTAGCATTGCACCCAAACCTTACTGCGTGTAGAACAGTTCTCTACTGCAGGCAAAGTTGCCGTGCCCCTGGCGGAATTCGAACCACGGATCCCTTGATCCGAAGACGAACGCGCTAACCACTGCGCTATCCCGCCCCAGGTGTCAAAGTAATCGCTCAATTAGTGATTACTTTTAAACCTCTCTTGAACGTGACTGCTCAATGTACGTAGCAAGAGAGAGAGATTGAGCACTACTTGAGCGCTACATTGAGCCCTGTTGTCCCATTCGGTTCACAGCCCCGAAAATGTCCAAAGTTCTCAAAGGGTCTTATTTTTGTGGCGATGTCCATTTTAGTATGCCCTAACATCGACAAAACATCTGCAAGTTTTTCACTTTCTGCGTTGAAAGTTCAAAGAACGTCCAACGGCGACGGAACTTTTCATAATGTCCGTTTCAAATCGTTGCTAGACTGCATATAAAGTTAAATGTTTCTCGGGCGGTAGGACTTTTTTAAAAGTTTTTTATGGAAAAAATAATGACGAGAGAGAATGCATTTTTTCCTCATCAAAATATAGTTTGGAAGTGGTAAAAGTATACAAAACGGAAGCACATCCGTTCCTGCAGACCCGTATATTTGGTGGACAAATGGATTCTGGGGTTTAACAAAAATGATGTGCCTCATTCTTTTTTTTTTCAAATGAAAATCTGTCACGCGAACAAATAAAAGCGATGCGCCGATGCCTGGGAAACATGTTTTTATTTAGCCTTATCAATATCTATTGCTCAATTTGGTAGTTTCTTGTACTTTTTCACAGGAAAGTTATCGTCAAAGGGGTCTCCATGTCCCCATGTCCCAACATTCTCTGAAACCCTAGAATCTGTCGTCATAGAGGTTAGCACAGTTATATATATAGGCGTTTCGTTGTCTTCGACCTTATTAAACGGGTCAACATTTACACCAGTACAATTTCCCCTTGCCCTGACATGAAGGTCAAATTCACTCGATAGTTTCCTCCTCGGGGTAGCTCAAAATTGTAAGGAACATCTGCAAACTCGTGACGAAAGGCCTTCATTCATCTTGTTTAGTTCATGAATCACGAAGGACCTCTGAATTCTTCTCGCTTGTCGAAGTTGAAGCAGCCCTACAAGACGTCCCCGGGGACAGGTTGTTCGTCAGCCATTATGTAGCAAAATACAGCAAAGGTAGGTGATGATTCAACAATTTTTAAGATCTTAAGGGGCAGTAGCACGTTTTTTTCACTCAAATAAGTTGATGAAATATATTTAAAAAATAAAGTCACAAATACTAAAACAACCTTTCTCTCTTCGGAAAATCAAGTTCATGTTTTACCCTTTAAAGTAAATGTAAATGACTTAAACTATCATTATAAATGGGAATTTTAAAAAAATATCATTTGCAAAAAACAGCCCCTTTAATTAATATGAATTTTCAAGATGGGATCTTGAATTTTCACGATAGGAAGTTGCTGGAAAATAGCGTAGCGTGGCTCTAATATGTTTATTTGTACAATAAAATATGATAACAATAAATACAATCTATATCGTTTTTGTCTATCTTTTTTCCGCTGCAAAAGTTTTGTTGATGTTATATACAAACAACCGTTAGAATGGCCAGATATTGATGTTGAAATACCGTATTTCCACTAATAGACGCCCCCGGCGTTTATTTCTTCAGACCCCCGTCAACCCCGGCGTTTATTCGAGACCCGGCGTTTATTCATTTTATAGCATAAACATCACCCGACAATATGTAGAAATGCAATCATGACTGAATATAAAGTTTTTTGGTGAATATTTATTCATTATTGAACGGGAACAATGTTTTCTTAAAGATGCATATACGTTAACATATATACATTGCATTTAAAATAAACTACGTTAATCTTATCACCCGGCGTCATTTCGAGGCCCAGCGTTTATTTCTTTCAAACGGTCATACCCCCAGCGTCAATTCGAGGCCCGACGTCTATTAGAGGAAATACGGTAAGGGACTTGATACTTTCAGAAGTAATGAAAATGGTCTGAATATTCGTCCAGAAAAGGTAGACATCTATATGTAAATATATATGTAAATGGGTATTGAATCAAGAAGTTGTTGATTTTTCTTCATTCTTCACTAAACATTACTTATACCATGTAAATCAGATGACATGAACTATTCATGACCAATTGATTCAAGTTCAAGTTGGTCCAAGTTAGATGAACCCTCGCATTCTGGTTCCCTGTAGATGTTGCACTGCGTAACTTCGACCAACTTCCAAACGCAAGGCATAACTCTTGCCAGTCTGAATTACTGGCTGATTTAAGACTTGCGGTATTTCCCTCGCTTTGATGTGCCTAGATAGTGAATCGCTGCACCATAAATGCAAAGAGGACCTGGATTTCTAAGCACAGATTTCTTAATGAAATACTACAAGGCCTAAATCAGCCAGAAATGGAGACTGACAAGAGTTATGCCTTGCATTGGGAAGTTGAACTGCGACTGGCGTAACAGGAAACCAGAGCCTATTTTCGAAGCTCGCTTAGTGCCAATATGGTCGTATGTTCCATTTGTTAAAATTGGCTTACGACTTTCTTATATATATAAAGCGCTAAGAGAGTTTCGAAAATACTGGCCCTGAATGTTTGGCCAGTCCAACGCAACAGGCTCGGGGAACCAGAATTGAACAGATTGGTCTCAGTGGGTTACTATTGCATATCAAGATTTCATGTCAGTTATTCTTTAGTCCTAGAGGTTTTCATCGATGAACAGTGAATGAAAACAGAAAACGGTAGGTAAAAATATATGAAACACATTCAAAGTACAAATGAGTGATTTACAATTTTATTTCATAAACAAAGTTATTGAGTTCCCCTCGACAACAAACAGATAATGTGTAACGTTGTAAAGTTTTACATCCTATGTGTCATGGTTGTTCACTCAAGTCACGGGGCACGCACCGTGATAGCTTTACAAAAATAAATAATCTAACTGATCTATTCATATATAATCTACCTCTGCAGGACATAGGCGCCAGACCCTAAATACACATATACGTATACCTACCTACCTATATAACAGAAGAAGGTGAGACACTATTGGATCCTTCCATAGGACCGGAAATGGAAACTTGGATCAGTCTACGAATATTACAAAGCGTATTCGAGCTAGCAAACCCAGTTTAAACATTTCCGGTCCTGTGGCGGGATCCAAGATTGTAGACAGTGTCGCGCCTTCTTTATATGTTATATAGTAGGTAAGTATATACGTATATGTACATTAAGGGTCTGGTGCCTATACTGTTGGACCATAAACAACAATGTGATATTATCATTAATCTCCGATGCCAATGTCGATCTCGAGAGTCAAATCCTCTAGCTTTATTTGAAAGTTTAATTTCAGAAGCGCTAATAAAATATCATCTGAGGTTCTTGAAACGAATCAAGATCGTGAAATTTTACACTTTCAAACGTTGGTGTAAAAGTTAGAACTTACCCGGATGATTCATGATATTAATGATTTTCCTTCTTTAAATTGATGGAATTAAAACTGAATGAGAATTGACTGAACGTGAAGGTAAGTGAGAACTCTAGACGATGATCTCTAAGAATGAACATATAAATTGTTAACGTTGTGTTAGTTTTGGCAACTGAAATGATAATACAGAATAATGTAGTTGCCAAATATGCAAAATACATGTAACTGAATATATGTTAGTTCAATGAAATGCCAAATCGATAATGATTAATGCTCAAGAGGATGTAATGCGTGTAATGAACTAATAAATTTAGAACAAGAAAAAGTTCTAATTTAAAAAAAGGTCACTGCGGCTCGAAGCATTATGATCCAATGGTTGAGGATGTACTGAACTAAAGTACATTAATAAACACAGGTAAAATTCAAACTTAAAAATAATATCAATGATATCACAACATTCTGAATTAAAACATTCAAAGAAGTTTTTTGAATTCAAATGTTGACAACTTCTTTAACAAATAAGTTCAACTGAATAACTATTTAAATTGGATAATAGTTGATCTAAAAGCGTTAAAATGCACCAAACTTTTCTACGACTCCCTCATGGACAACAAAATAATATTTCTGCAACTTAAAACATGTCGACATGGAAGCATAACTTAACAACATAAACTGTTTGTTAACAAAAACATGTTAATTAATACTCATAAACAAATCTCATAAGTTTAGCACTCGGTCAAGAAATAATGAAAATAATTATATCGCATAGATGTATTATGCAACTTGCAATAAACTATCTGGAGTAATTTATCCACACAATCATGAGAATTAACTCATAATGGAAATCCATTCTGTACAATATGTTGATAAAAATACATCATCCCTATCTTGAGTATCATTGGCAAATAGTTATGATAAAAAAAGGCATATCATTTTGACATAAGTCTAAATGTAGGTACATAAAATACCTACACCGATAACATTCTTTACAAATATGAATCTTTATCAATCGAATATTGATTTTTCAATTCTTCATAGAAATTAAAACATATACATTTAACTTCTTTCATTGGCATTCTTGAAGGTGAGATGATGAAGATTGCAGATACATTTATGGATCGACAACTTTTTCTATTGTGTGCATAGAATATATGTCAAAACATCGCCTACCAAGAATAAAGAAGTTACATGTATCTTCATTCTCCATATACAAGTCAGTCTCTTTCAGGTAATACATTATCATTAGTATGGTTTTCATCACAACTGGAATCTGTTTAATTCATCATAAATACTATGAACATAAATGCGCAATGAACCTCTTGGAAAAGGATTCCGCTCCTAGCACTATATAGTTGACCTGGCTCCACTAATAAAGGATTCCTCTCCCAGCACTATGTAGTTGACCTGGCTCCACTGGTAAAGGATTCCACTCAAAACACTATATAGTTGACCTGGGTCCACTGGTAAAAGATTCCACTGCTAGCGCTACATAGTTTCATGGCTCCACTGGTAAAGGATTCCTCTCCCAGCACTATGTAGTTGACCTGGCTCCACTGGTAAAGGATTCCGCTCCTAGCACTATGTAGTTGACCTGGCTCCACTGGTAAAGGATTCCCCTCAAAACACTATGTAGTTGACCTGGGTCCACTGGTAAAGGATTCCACTGCTAGCGCTACATAGTTTCATGGCTCCACTGGTAAAGGATTCCTCTCCCAGCACTATGTAGTTGACCAGGGCCCACTGGTAAAGGATTCCTCTCCCAGCACTATGTAGTTGACCTGGCTCCACTGGTAAAGGATTCCACTGCGAGCACTACATGGTTGACCTGGCTCCACTAATAAAGGATTCCACTCAAAACACTATGTAGTTGACCTGGCTCCACTGGTAAAGGATTCCACTCAAAACAATATATAGTTGACCTGGGTCCACTGGTAAAGGATTCCTCTCCCAGCACTATGTAGTTGACCAGGGTCCACTGGTAAAGGATTCCTCTCCGAGCACTATGTAGTTGACCTGGGTCACTGGCGAGTATTCTTCAGGCAAGAATGGTAAGGACAGGCATACAGAATGCATCCTCTCTAGCTCTCGTAAGCAAGTCCGTCACCATGTACATACTTTACAAGCTAAGGAAGTGTTATTATAGATGAGTTTCCTGCTGGTAGTAGTATTAGGCTTATCTTTATACATACTTGCTGAGTTAATGCAGGGTTATCACAGTTGATGATGATGTTATTTTCTTCATAAGTGAATTGCGTGTAAAATGAGCCGTTACAATGCGCCTTTAACTTTAGACATGGTGTATCAAGTCAATATACATGAAGCCGCCAAAGCAAAAAAATAGAGGTATTTTGTTTGAAAATACGAGAAATCGTAAAGTATTGCTTTCTTTTCAAACAGCTTCAGAAATGAAATCTTCTTTTAGAAGTGGTTTACAAAAGAAGAGGCCATTCGAGAAGAATAAATTTGGAAGATGCTCCTGACCTTATTTAAATAATCAGGAAAAGTTTTTAAAAATTCAATCATCGTGGCAGCTTCCTTTCTTAGTGTCTGCTGTCTGACACCTGATGATCAGTGACTGTAGTATCAGTGTCATATCGTCACAAATGGGCATCATCATAACGGATTTGACATCATGGAATCTTGCTTTTCCTATTCAGGAATGTGTTCAAATATTTTGACTGCTTCTGTTTCTGCTCATACTCTGGAGATGCGAGACTCGTGGTTCAGTGGTTGAAGTTGGATGTTCTCCTGTCCACCTTCTAGTTCCGGTTGAGCGAGAACCTGGTTCTGTGACCTGCCACTGGAGCGGAGAGAGTCAAAACTGCCGTGAGCAGACTCCCGGGTCAATCGTGGGTTGGTCCTTGGTCTCTGTCTATCCACACCTCCTGGACTCCGCTGCTGATGAACTGGGAGTTGATGCTCCTGGAGGATAGGAACGTGGTAGAATGATTGGGGCTGCTGGTGACTGTTCTGGTTAAGAGATTGGGGCTGCTGATGGCTGTTCTGGTTAAGAGATTGGGGCTGCTGATGACTGTTCTGGTTAAGAGATTGGGGCTGCTGATGACTGTTCTGGTTAAGAGATTGGGGCTGCTGGTGGCTGTTCTGGTTAAGAGATTGGGGCTGCTGATGGCTGTTCTGGTTAAGAGATTGGGGCTGCTGGTGTTCCTGGTGATTATCATACTGAGGAGGGTTGGGATAGGTCATTGCGCTGGATAGCTGGATGTAAGGATTAGAGATGGGGACGTGATTGAGAGCGGCGTTCTGCTGAAGCAGCTGTAGTCTTTGGAGTTCCAGAGCTGTGTAGGCAGCCTGCTGGTCTCGGGCAGCCTGTTGGTTTGCAAGAGACTGCAAGATGGAAGGGTCGGCTACCACTATCGGCGGAGAGTGTTGGTTGAGTAGTACATGAGGTGGAGCTGCAGAGTGATCTAGCTGTGTAACTGTGACACCATGTCTGGGATCGCTCATGTGGGAGATTGTGGAGCCAGGAGAACCTAGATAGGACTCTGGCATGTGCTGAAGATCAGGCCGGGTAAATAAGCGAGTATCACTTGGTGAAAGGTTTTCCATGGAAATGTGTCTTAAGTCAGCAAATCTGGGATTTTGGTGAAATTGTAATGTTGTAGGTCTTCCCATGGATTGAGATGTGACAATCCCGTTAGATACTTGCCCGTTAGGTACGTGACCATTAGCAATCGCCTCAGAGTAGGAAATCGGAATTTCAGTCATGCCCAGCTGCCCTGAGTTAGTCGGAGACACACAGGCACTGACTGCAGTCTGACTTGCATTATCAATAGACATGTGAGGAGATTGGGCCGAGCTGGAAGATGTGTTGGTCACACCAGTACTCGTTAACGTCCCACCACTGATGTTTCTCTGGGACACGGTGTCATCTGGCCGGAATGCTTGGTTCACCTGGCCCCTGTCTTCATCCAGACTGGCGTTGCTCCCGTTCACGAAGTAGATGTGCTGTGGTTTTGGTGGAACTGGTCTTCGTTCAGGGCTAGGCTGTCTATTTTGGTAGACCATCCTGTCTGAGACTGCCTGGTAAATATGGTCCGTGTCTCGCGCTCCTACCTTCTGGATCTCTTTAACCAGACCTGCAGAGTAGGACAGGATATTAATGTCGCATTTAAAAGGTTAATATGGGATGTTTGTCTCAAATACAAGCATGTATTGGACGCATTTAAGGGATTATCCATCTGACCAAACTGTTTCCGAATTTTCACAGTTGCAGAAACATGGACTAGAAACCGTTAAAATGATTAAATAAATAGGCCTTATATCTAGATTCCTTATTGCATGATTTTTTACTTTAAGGAACGAGTGGTTTTACATGCCTTAGGGTAAGTTTGCCATTGAAATAATGTTAACGATTGAAAGGACGATTCTACGGAGTCATTAACTTGATTAAACAATTATATAGATAATAACCTAGTCCACGAACGAATGACAGAAGCGTAAACAATCACAACGATCTTATTCTATTTTACGCAAATAAACACTCACCAGTATATTTAGTCTTCAGATGCCTGTAGCAGAGAATCATAGCAACAATGATGACGAGGAGGAGGATACAGAAGAAGACGATGATGATGATCTCTGTGACACTGAGGCCTCTGTCAGAATTGACATCAGACACTGCCGGAACCGCTGTTACCATCATGTTCTGACACATGGAGCACTGACTTCCGGTTCCACACTGTGCACGCACCTGCCAAGGGGCACCAATACCGTCATAGAACCTCATCTTGTCCTTCTCTAGCTTCAGGCCGCGGCTTCCGTATATACCAACCTGCAATAGAGATTCTACTAGATGCTCCAATTCATAAAGCACCTTTAACCTACGAAAGATATTCTAAATCTACGAGAAAAAGCTAGTGTTTTCTGCATTGTAATTCAAAAACCATTGTGAGATGGATTAGAGGTTTTAATGCACTTATATGAGTCCAAGTGCTAGCAATATTTTAGTTCATATAGTTCAATTTAAAATAGATAATAATTTCATAAATCAAACAAAATTTGGCTTGGAATATCACAACTTTTGACTTTAACTTACTTGTACGTATTCCAACTCGTTGTTATTGTTTTCATTCTTTTGAATATTGTAGATAGTAAATCCGATATCGCCGTTCCCGTTCTCATCGAACATGAAGGACTGCTGATTTGGGTTCTTCACCTGCCTGATGCTGTCCCACACGCTGTGCGCGTGGTTGGAGTCGTAGTAGAGTTCGCAGGGGAACTCGTCTGGGTAGTCCTGACACAAGTTCCGTTTTGCCACATCCACACCCTTCCCTGCTCCATACACTGCATATTGCACGTGTGAGACGCGCTGGTTTTGCAGGTGCATCTTCATCAAATCCTCCGTCAGAGCCTCCTGCCCGGAACATTCCGTCTGGAAGATGTTATTGAATCCACCCTTCAAGTCACATTTGAATTCCTGCTGCCAAAACTCGCCAAACCAAGGATTTACTTTGTTGCCCTTTGGTGTTGTAGTTAACAGTTCACTTTTGAAATTTGGGAAAGGGGAGACGGTGAGTGCTTCGAGTTTAAGAGTGATTGTTCCTCTGGCTGCTAGTGATCCCGCGTCTATTATAGCTTGCTTGTTACCCCAATCTTCACTGGCGATTATTACAAACTTTCCATAAACCCTTTTGTCATTCACTACTTTGACAAAGTCTTTGAAGCGAGTATCAATACCGAAGAACACTACAACCTTCGCACCCTCCTGTATCAGTTCATCAACTATGGTTGAAATGCTTGGTCCTGAATCCCCCGCATTTTCACTGATATTCTTGGGTTCAGACACACAAATCCTAGCCTCTGTTGCTATTCGCTGAAACTGTTGCATCCCTTTAGTGCCGTAATTGTTGTTAACATAGAGAATACTGACATACTCCCAACCCATATCAACTATTATCTCAACCATAGCATTCGCCTGTTCTACATCACTTGGAACAGTTCTGAGGAAGTTTGGGAAGTTAACACGGTCGTCCAGATCAGGACTGGAGGCAGCATACGATATGACGGGTATATTCAAGTTACTGAAGAACCTTGCAAGTGGAATGGTAGAGCCACTTGACAAGCTTCCAACAACAGCAACAATCTTGTTCATAGGTATCACCTGACTAAAGACTTCAGCTGGTTTACCAACCGAGGAAAGGTATTCTGCAACTATACTTGTCAGTCGAGCCGGATTATAGCAGTCATCAAATGCCAGGGCTCCATAGTTTATGGTCGTGATACGTCTCAACTCCTTCACTGCATGTATGAAGGCTTCAAGAGCTACAGTATCGCTCGATACGTCCCTAAAAGTTCCGCACTCGAAGGCACTGTCAGAGTTATGGATGGAGAATATACCTACAATGTACACATCACCTTCGAGAAACGCCATTGGAACCTGTCCAAAGTCAACACACTTTTTACAGTAGCCTCGACAAATGGACTGTGGCAGGGAGATTCCTGACACCTTCGAGTTTTCTTTTACCATCTCAATCAACGTCTTATTCAGCTCCAGACCGTTCACAGAATACGAGCCCACAGTTTGAAACTGTATAACAAAAAGGTGAAATTGCGTAAGAAATGAAACAAAGGTAAGAAACAATGTTTGCAATGGAGGAACTATCGTATATTGGAAGATTTATGAAGTTATTAAATCCGGATTCTGATAAAAATGTGATAAGATATAATTTAGTATTACTTAATTTTCCGTCTTTATGTCAATTGAGTATATATCAAGAAGATATGATGTTGTTTAAAATAATACAATCTTGAAATAAATACATAAACTTGACACAGTGACTTACCTCACTGTCCCCTTTATAAGTATTGACATTGTAGAGGATGGAATCAGAGACTTACCTCACTGTCCCCTTTATAAGTGTTGACATGGTAGAGGATGGAATCAGAGCCTCTGTTGATGTCCCCGGTATCTTTAAATGAGAAATATCGTTTTGATTCAAGAAACTCATCTGGCGCATGCTCGGAACTCATAGCTGAATAATTCACATGCACAAGCTTGATATCGTCCAGAAGACCAGTTGTCTCTATGTATGTCCTTAAACTTGCACACATTCCACTAATTCCATTGCACTTCCGGGAATGGAGATCTTTCAAGGCGACAGCATATGCGTATGCAGCGTCCACAACGGCTGAGGTGTAGTCCGACTGGGAGGTGTTCATCAGCTCAGCATTACCTTTCGGATCCTGAGTCAGGTACTGCTGCACAATCTTATCCGACTTCATCTTGCCTGCCCAGAACTCCTTCAACTCCTCTATGACCACAGCAGATGGAGACAGAGTGATGGAACCTACGAGTTTCTCCGCTCCGTCTCTGGTCTCAAACACTTCTTCCGACCTACCTACAGACTCGGACATAAGCCAGTGGGTGTCGACATACTCCTCATTTCGTGCATAGAAATCCATGAGGTCCCGAGCGATGCCCCACAGCCCGAAATACACCACCCCTAGTGTTCCTCCGAGTGTTTCCTCCTTCACCGCCCTGAGGTCGTCAAACACTGGCTTCCTGTCTGAGGCGCTCGACACTTCAATTGACTTGACAAAGCACACCCCAACCTTCCGTCCCTCTGACGTCAGCATGGCTGCGGCTGTCCTCCCGTAAACGTCGTTACTGTGGATGACCACCACGTAGGTCCATGTCAGCTGCTTCAGGATCTCAAGAACAGGCTGTATTGCAAAGAAATATTTAGCAAGATTTGTAAATCATGTTTTCGAAGGAAACAATTGAATCTTTGCTATTGGAATACAGTTACAGTGGAACGACATATTTACAATTTCACTTTTATGCTTCAATTGACTGAAAACATCAGGATGCTCTCTTTAAATGCCCTAATATATTGATAAGATATTACTGTTTCAATTATCAACACAACGAATATAAGAGAACATCAATTGAATAAGACTAAGACGATGAAGGTGTTGACTACTTACCCTGATCTGCACGGAGTCCGAGAGGGCCGTCCTGAAGAAGTTAGGGTAGTGGAGCTTGTTGCTCAGGCCTGCCACTGTAGCAGAGGGGCTGATGAGTGGGAAACTTGACGTCATCATCAGTCTCGCTGCCTCTGTGGCTGTCTCGCTTCGTGTAGGTCCGATAATACCTTAATGTAAGAAAATCCAAACATTAGCATAACCTTAGTAGCATGCAACAACGATTGCGCTTGCCATTTGAGAAGAGAAGGTCAATTGCCTAGAAAGCAGTTTAATATTGCAAACGTTTTTAACGCTGATTCCCAGACAATGATGCGGTTGCCTTATATCGATAATCGCAATCAATAATGTTAGTGAAATTATGTAATATTTTTATGGAATTCACACATACATGTACCTGTAAACGAGAACGCGGGCATTAAATGTTTCTGATAAACCCACGTAATCACTTACAGAACAAGATGTGTTTGTTAAACACGGATGCCCCCGGATGTTGCAAAGTTATGGCCTAGGTTAAAGTTTTCTGTATATTGTTCACTGCGGCAAGGTCAAGGTCACAAGGTCAAATATGATGACCTCATCTGAAGGTCTCATCACAAGGTACACACATGCCAAGTATGAAGGCCCTAGCTCTGAGCAATCCAAAGTTATGGCCAAGGTTAAAATTTTCTGAAAATGTCAATTGCGGCAAGGTCAAGGTCACAAGGTCAAATATGATGACCTCATCTGAAAGGTCTAATCACAAGGTATGCACATGCAAAGTATGAAAGCCCTAGCTCTGAGCAATCCAAAGTAATGGCCAAGGTTAACGTTTTTGTGGACAAACACAAAGACGGACGGACAGACAGAAAGACGGACAGGTGAAAAACAATATTCCCCCGGAATCTCCGATTCGGGGGCATAAAAAACATTAATGTTGCTTGATCATAGTAAACCTTGCTGCTGCAATGCTGCAATTTAGAATTGGATGACTAATCAAAGTGCCTTAAACCTAAGGAAGACAACTCACCGATGTCGAGGGTGGGGTCGGTGTCGCTACAGTTGGTGACGATGTCGGAGAGCGAAGGTTCAATTAGAGACAATACATTGCGTGCAGTGTACAAGGGGTTCTCACAGTCGTCCATCAGTTGCATACCTGGAACAGAAAAAATATTAATATGAAGACATCATAAAACATTTCGGACTTGTGTATGGCCGATTATGCTATGCTGACGGTTTCTCTGGCCACTGTATCTGTATATTAACATCTATAATTTTGCAGCATACAGTATATAAGCATGGATAAATCTAAGACTGCAGGGACCATTACGGAAACGTTTTCAGACAAGTACCACTACTTATGTGAGGCGAATTATCAGTATGATTTTATGTTACAGAAATAGAGATAATTACCCGAGGAAGTGTGTCATATGACTTTTACGAAACGAGTGTGAATTTTTGTATTGCCCGAGCGAGAGCGAGGGTTATACATAAATTTGCACGAGTTTCATAAAAGTCATATGGCACACTTTCGAGTGTAATGATTTCTTTATTACCCAAAAAACATTGTTTCATGACGTCACAGACGGTAAGTCGCGGTGAAACAATGGTTGCTTGGCAGACGTGATATGTGCACATGTGCTCGTATCGAAATTATTAACTCGGTTATTTCCAACCATATGGGTAATAAGCGTCGAAGTGGGTACTGGTGATTTAGAGTATACTTTTGGGAAAATACAAGCAAGTCAACATATACATTCATATACTTAAATTCACAGTTATATGTAAGATATTTAATGAAAAATTTCAACTTATATATACAGTCTAAAAAATGATAATTCATCACCCAGAATTACAATATTTTGCTACAGATTAAACGTGATATAAATTCATCCGATAGTGAGATATTGCTGTTGACCTATATAACTACACAAGAGACTGGCTGGAGAGAGAACAAGAAGATGTATTCAGGATCATCCGCGGCGGGTGAATACAGTTACTTCTACCCTAGTCAAACACACCAGCACAGAACAAAGCCTGACAAAAGCGATAGATATCAGACTTTGTAATCCCCACGCAAAACTAACCCTAATAAAAGTAGAGTCTTCCTCAACCCGTCCAGAGCGAGACAGGGCCACCGCACCCGTTTCCGGTATAAACAAACCGGGGACATATGATACCGGATTGTCAACTTGGGTCGGTTACATCCGCCGTTCACTACTCCTTTATTTAGGAGTCTGTTACCAGCCCATTTTTATTGAATAGAATTGCATGTATGCGCCAAAACAACTTAAACTTTGCGTAAATAGTAAACACTCGTCCACAAATTTATACAATAGCCATTTAGCGACCAGTAGCTCTTACACGCTGGATACTGGTTCACTCCTTTACCCGTTATGAAGAATTGTGGATTGTATATGTTTTGAAAGGTTGGCAAAGATATTTGTTATGAAGGGTTGTGGGCGATAAATGTTCTGAAGGGTTTGGGGTTGTCTTGTGTTATGTCACTGTGATATTAATTACACAAAGGGAAGGAGCGTTTCGAAGCACTGTAATGTCATATGTCTGAGTTTGTCCATCAGCTTGATGGCTATGACTGAACACATGATGTGCATGCATGGTATCTTCTGTAGAGGAGAGTCAAATGAACTATTTAAAGTTAAAATTGACACTAACATCAGATTTGCAGAGGAGTGTGTAATGTAGATGTAGATCGATGTCTATATTCTGTCCATGAAATTGTATCACAACTATATTGTCCCCACACAGGTAGAACAAAACCAGATTTTAGAGATACGTTTGTAAATAAAGTATTGCAGTCTAGTTAAACCGCAATCCAGATACCTAATATTAGACTCGCTGAGTTGAGTTGAGTTGAGAGAAACCAATCCTCACAATGTCTGGCAAGACTCCAAACTATGCCACCAGTGAGTTGACTGACACGACATTCAACCACGCCTCGTAAAGTCTCACTGGTAAACCCTGCTACAGCCAACACACTTGTATAACTTATCACAAAGAGGGAGACATTTGTTCGGATATGTAGGTAGCTTTATAATGAATACTATTTTTAAAAAAACACTGAATTACCAAGCAAACTTTCGGACACTAATAGGTTAAAAACACTATTGATCACATAAACAATAACATTGATCAAATAGTGTGTTTTTTCACCACAGCTACTGGTTGTTAACATAAAGTCTTACATTCAACTGCAGGTGTTTTCTAGAAGAATAAAACGCTTGTCATAGATGGAGTATACATGTCCTACAACTGAGAAATGAAGCCCTAATATGTTATGCCACAGTGTTTGTGCTTTGCGTGACTTTGTTGAATTGGCTCGCGTTTTACTTAAGCTTACTTTTCTTATGACGTTCGATTTCTACTTTCAGAATGAAAGTTGATAAAATCAACACTGCAGATTTATCACAATTAAATGGAATATCTGCATAAGCATATTCTAATATATAGATTTCAGTAGAGGTCAGACAGTTGTGTTGGAAAGTAATCATTTGATCAAACTTTATAAAATGCAAGATGTACACTGAGGGACAAAGGAAACGATAACAAATTTCAACAGAGTTAGGATTTTGTCGATTATGAATGTCTGTGATATCGATATATCGGATATAAGGAGACATAAAAAATTCATTCATGCGGGTATGATACTTTATATTTCATATCTGTTCAGACACAAATGGGGTGCAGGAATTGCTATTTCAAAGGGCTTTTTTAAAATAATGTTTAGTAATCGTCAATTTACAAGATATTTGCACACATGTAGGTGAATAAACTTTCGGTATGCATTTGTGAAGCCAAATAAATCTATGATATTTACCTTGAATGATATTAGCTATATATTACATATATGCTATCCATACACTTTGGCTTGAGATGTTATTGGAAATAAGGAGGATAAATGAATTATTTAATTTAATGTGGGAAAACCGAGAATATATACCAGTTTATAACTCCCATAGATCCCATTGAAACCCATTTGAACCCTTTATCGTGTATACACATTTTACCGGGTCAGTAGTAGACATACCGGGCTGAATTAACCCGTGATTTTTATTCAACCAGCAGGATAGAGGTGTTTATACAGTTCTTTGATGAAAGTGTTTGAATTAACTGCTACCAGGTCAAGTTTAACGTGGAAACTGTTGTATAAGTAGCTGACTGCTTACATATGCATCAAGTACAATGCTCCAACAGTGAACTAGACAATTTTGGAGGATGATATGATTGGAGGGGAAATACGTTTGGAAGGAGACATGGTTGGAAAGGAGATTGAAGGGGAGACATGATTGGAGGGAGATGTGATTGAAGGGGAGACACAATTGGAGGGGAGATATGATTGGAGGGGAGACGTGATTAGAGGAAGATATAATGCGAGGGGAGACATAATTGGTGGACTTGTTTAAATGGTTATGATTTGGAGGGAGACTTGATTGAAGGAGAGATGTGATTGGGGATTTAATTGAAAGGGATATATGGTTAGAAGGGAGACAAGTTTTGAGGGACACATGATTGGAGAGGATATATGATTGAAAGGTAGGCATGATTGGTGGAGAGACATGGTTAAAATGGTTATGCTTTGGGGGAGACTTGATTGGAGGATACATATGATTGAATATATGATTGAAAGGGGTAGATATATGATTGGAAGGGAGATATGGTTGAAGGGGAGATATGACTGAAGAGGATAATGATTGAACATGATTAGAGAGAAGACATGATTAGAGGGGAAATATGATTGGAGGAGATACATGATTGGCGGGGAGACATGGTTGGAGGGGAGATATGATTGAAGGAAGACATGCTGGTAGAGGATACATGGTTGGAGGGGAGATATGATTGAAGGGAGACATGCTGGTGGGGATACATGGTTGGAGGGGAGATATGATTGAAGGAAGACACGATTGAACTATGTTTCCATTGCAGTATATAACAAGTAAATCTGAACCCAAAACTTCTTATCAGTCAATAAGTTCAGTAAACAGGGCTGTATAACATTCAGGAAGTCATGGATTTGATTTCTATCTTTAAACATATTCAGATTTGTATGACAGTCCTGATTGCAGCGGATAAACATGGCCAATGAGATTTGTGTTAATGTATATGTTTAGAAGTGCTACAGACATGCATCATTTTTACGAAATGGTGTCTACGTCATCCCAGCTGTTAAGGCTCAACAATTAAGGAAATATGATAAAGCGATTGGGAGTCATGAACCCCTTAATTTCGAAAGTTTTATAAACACGTAACTTCAAAATGCCATGCTTTCCAACTGTTATTTCAACTAAACTTTTAGACACAGAGACACACATATTGTTTTTCTATTTATTTGAACACGAATAAATGCTTCGTGACATTGGTGTGGTAAATCTTTAAATTAATATATCTGTAGTGTTCAAGTACGAGTTGTCAGTCTGATAAAAAAACACGTCATTGTACAACACAGATTAGTCTTCCACCCATGCATATTCTGGAGAAAAAATATTTATTCGTAAAATATCACAATTTCATTAAAAAAATGTAAAGGAGCCTATGAGAAATGGAATGATCAGAAAACATAGGCTCCTTTTCAATATTTAATAGAAAAAGTAGGTTTTTTTAGAATAAATACTTTCTCAGAGTCTAAATGTCACACTAAACATTACATTGAGTATAATATTTCAATTGAAATCATTTTAACAAGACAATAATTTCTGAAACACAAAAATACAGCAAAACAGCACTGACCATACAAGCACATGTCTGACCTTACCTGGTGTTTATAAACAAGGCTGAATGAGGAATGTTAAGCAAGGAATGTAACGGATGAGTGAGCAGGTTGTATGTCATTGTCCACGTTCAGTGTAATTCAAACCATTCTCCACTCTTTACGTGTGTAGTGTAAATAATGAGATGCTTGCTTTCTATTGAACGAGGATAAGATGGTGTGAGTGGAGATTTGCAAAATTCATGATATTGAATCTATCTTTTGGTTCAATAAACTCACATGACATCAAAGTCTGGTCTTTGTATTTGGAACCATTGAAGGAGAAACAAATTCTATGGATTTACAACTTCTGTATTGTAAATCCATAGAACCCGATTCTCCTTCATCCATCCTTCTAAATGCCTCTTACACAGTTTGTAATCATTGTTCTCGAAGAACTTGATATGTATACAAAAGATCCGATTCATATTTAATTCGCTGCTACATAGGGGGCTTTTTTCATATATATTGTATTCCAAGGATAAATAGTCCTATTTAATTTTGATTTGAAAACGAGGTTTATTTATATTTTATAGCAAAAGGAAATAACAGTACATGCATAAAGGTCATGTAAAGATGTTTAAGCGAAGATTAAGGTCAGTTAGATCACTGTCTATATATAGCAGGCGTAAATCCCTATGAGTAACCGTGTTTTCTATGTCAGTAGTTATTTAAAGGGGCTGTAACATGTCTTTTGCAAATTTTATTTTTGCAAATTTCCCATTTCTAATGATAGTTTAAATCATTACGGTAATATTTACAGGGTAAAAATCGTATTAGTACACAAACCAATTATCCGTAGTGGTAATTACATTTTAATCACAAAAACTATTCCCATGGCTTAACCAAACCATGTACACTCACATTCAACTTGATTTTCTGAAGAGAGAAGGGTGTTTTACTATTGGTGACATTATTTTCAAACCTACACTTCATCAACTGTTTTTAGCGAAAAAACGTGCTACTGTCCCTTGAGAGTAAACTTAAACACAAATTAAGCTGTCGTTCTCTTTCACTTCGAACATCAGACCTTCAAAATATATCATAACACATTCACTCATACATTAATCAAAGAAAAACTGGGAACATGTGAAGCACGCGGGGCTCTGCACCATTACCTTAATGGGTCACACAACACTATTCTTCCTTGTTGAAAATGATTAATCAGGTGATAATACCAGCGAGGACGTTGTAAGGGAATATGAGCACTAAACAACTATTACTGTAAAACTCAAACCGAAGATCGGTAACAGCAACATTGAAAGAAATACCATAAAAACAAATAGAATAGAAAGGGTCGATGAGGAGAGAATGGTGTGATTATGACGTATTTTCAATAACAGAAATAGGACACTAGAACCAATACAAAATGATAAGAACAAATATAGCCATTGCCATGTAGCTTCTCAGGTGCTGAATTATCTAGTATCGCTAAGGCTCACGGCTTACATGGTCTGTCAGGTATGTCTGAATAAAATCACACTATTCTAGCTAGACCTTTATGAGGAAGTAACAGAAATGATCTAATAGTGCGACTCCCTTCGTCTGCATTAAACAATGACAAAATATAATCGAAGCACAATGTATTAAACAATGACATAATATAATTCAAATACCATGTATTAAACAATTACACAATGTAATTCAAACACCATGTATTAAACAATTACACAATATAATTCAAACACCATGTATTAAACAATGACACAATATAATTCAAACGCCATGTATTAAACAATGACACAATATAATTCAAATACCATGTATTAAACAATTACACAATGTAATTCAAACACCATGTATTAAACAATGACACAATATAATTCAAGCACCATGTATTAAACAATGACACAATATAATTCAAACACCATGTATTAAACAATGACACAATATAATTCAAACACCATGTATTAAACAATGACACAATATAATTCAAGCACCATGTATTAAACAATGACACAATATAATTCAAACACCATGTATTAAACAATTACACAATATAATTCAAACACCATGTATTAAACAATTACACAATATAATTCAAACACCATGTATTAAACAATTACACAATATAATTCAAGCACCATGTATTAAACAATGACACAATATAATTCAAACACCATGTATTAAACAATTACACAATATAATTCAAACACCATGCATTAAACAATGACACAATATAATTCAAGCACCATGTATTAAACAATGACACAATATAATTCAAACACCATGTATTAAACAATTACACAATATAATTCAAACACCATGTATTAAACAATGACACAATATGATTCAAACACCATGTATTAAACAATTACACAATATAATTCAAACACCATGTATTAAACAATTACACAATATAATTCAAACACCATGTATTAAACAATTACACAATATAATTCAAGCACCATGTATTAAACAATGACACAATATAATTCAAACACCATGTATTAAACAATTACACAGTCAATAATAATATTCAAACACCATGTATTAAACAATTACACAATATGATTCAAGACCACAAAGCACAGACGCTCTAAAAGCATTAATAACATTTACAAATTTAAGATATATATAATATTATATAAAAAGTGTGCAAGTTATCTAGTAAATCTTTTTGAGAAAAAATACATATCAGCATTGCTACACTTGACTTGATATGTAAAAGAGATTCTTAAAAGGAAATTATTGTTAACCGGTTCGTTTGAGATGTTATTCACATCTTATATAAAACGGATTCCTTTGAAGGGATAGAAGCTATGCATAAACTTTAGTATATATTTAAATTTTTTGAGAGTTTTGTGATTTAGTAAAGAACATATTCATAATAATATCTAGACGGATGTACAACTCGACTTGTCCCAGCAGGACGCATATCCGGGTTTCTTAATACTCTCTCTCTCGCCTAACTCAAAGATAACGACCGACGGGGCTTCCTAACGTGTATTAGTAAAATAGAGTACAGTGTTGGTGGTTTATGATTTATCATTTTAAAAGAATATGGTTTTGCATTTTACAGTGGAGATGTACGATATTTGCGTAGGTGTCATCAGAGAGCATAATTTGCGTTCCAAACTTCAGAAAAGTAAGATCCTTGAACTGAACTTCTTTTTGGGAACATACACAACGTTTCGAGGTGTATACTTACTTCTACATCAGGTGGATAATGTTATGTATTTCTCCTCTAAATGAAGCTTCAAAGATTATATATATTGTGGTCTACATAGTTCTACTTTGACACACTGTTATAACAGCTTACCAAAACTTACCCATTGAAACAGGCCGCTGGAATAATATCCCAAAGCATGATAGAACTTGCAAACTTTGTAATTGCAATGACATTGGTGATGAGTTTCATTATTTATTTATCTTTTCCCATTTTACAAATACAAGAATTGAATATCTAAAGCCCTATTTTTATACCAGACCAAATTTTCTTAAAATGAAGACATTATTTAACAGTAAAAAGATAGGTACACTAAGAAGGCTAGCCTTGTTCTGTGACGTAATTATAAGTGTTTTTAAAACATATCACTAATTGTAACCTCAATTGTATTTTTTCAAGTTAATCGTGCATCTTTTTCTCATTCTTAATTAGTGTATATCATAATTTATAATACATCATTCCTGAACATTTTGTGTACCTGTATATATGACAGTTTAAGATCAAATGTAAATGTATGTATGTATGTATGTATGTATGTATGTATATAATGTAAAAATGTATCCTCATATGCCGCTGCCTGCGGCCTGAGTGTAAATAAAGTTCAGTTCAGTTCAGTTCTGCGCTGTCGCATACAAGAACCATTATCCATTGTAAATCTGCCTGTTCATTGTTGTTCTTAACTTTGTGATAACATTACATGATGATGCCTCTATCAACCTAATACTGAGCTTTTGCATTGTCTTTGCCAAGTGCACATACTGAATTGTACATGCTATGTTTTATATTAAATTTAATAAATCGAAAAACTGACAAGAATTATCAATACAATCATTTTCATCTCTGAGTATTACACCAACATGTAACAGTATGTGACACATATGAAACACTATGTTACACACATGTAACAGTATGTGACACATATGAAACAATATATGTTGCACACATGTAGTAGTATGTGACACATATGAAACACTATGTAACACACATGTAACAGTATGTGACACATATGAAACACTATGTTACACACATGTAACAGTATGTGACACATATGAAACACTATGTTACACACATGTATGTGACCCTCATTCGTCACAGTACTGTCAGCATTATTATATAAACACTCTACAGCATACACGGCAAATGTATGGTGTGCAGTATATCAGCTTGAAGTGTCATAGTATGTGTGTTATTAGCGATGCCATTCATAGGATTGCCATATTGTGATACAGTATATAATAGTGTGACGTTCATCATCATAACAGAGAGTGGGCAACTGAGTTTCATCGACATTCTCTCTTATTGTATCGATCTGCAGGAAGGGTTATCAAAGATATTCCGTATAACTTGCAAGAAGAAATCTATCATTCTGAACGAGCATATTTCTACGATGTGGTACATACAGTGTATATCGAACCGGTATGGTGTGTACGATACCGTAGTATAATGTGGAATGTTGACGCAATACAATGAATTATAACACAGTGTTCACTTCCTCCCATAATAGCAACTCCACCTGTGACGAAGTAGAAATTATATGTATGTGTAGTATAGGTTATACGTAATTATTTTGCACATACGCGACAAATATGATGCAATGCGATGACGACTAAGACGAGTGACACATATTCCGTCACTCCAGTTGTGTTCTAGCAGTATATTTCCACGTGCAACTATATCGATCAGACAGAGAATTATCGATCTCTGACCGCATTCTTGATGAATAGTTCTGTCTTGACTCAGACTGAAATCACTGGTGCGTGATCTGGATGATTTGAAGTCTTAATTTCACCCTGCGCATGAATGTATCAAATTAACACTGACTTCAGGTCGCCCTGTCCTCTTTACGGTGAACTGAATTCAGTCATGCGTGACATTCCCAACTCTCATATTTAGCAGTAAAACTGTAATCTGTGTATAAATCAGAGAATTTAGGTATGTGGCCAGGGCGTATGAGAGCGGCAATCAGTATCACGTTACAGGTGTGTTGTTTTGCAACCTGGAACACCTGTGAAGTTTTGGACAGGTAGCGTTAGTAAACACGTATGTATAAGCATCACAGGAGTCGTAGGTGTGCGCCACTCCCGTCATTAGCCACATGGACACATGTTACTCTATGTCAACACATATAAATCTAGTAACAAAGTTATGAAAGAGTATGAGAGATGCTTTAAACGGGATGTTTAGATATAACGATGATGCCATGCTTACCAAACTTGATTCCTGGAATAAATCCGTCCCCTTTGTTTAGTTTGTCGACGACCCAGGCCACCGTCACGTACGACTGTAGAGACACAGGTATGATGTCCTGCCCACAGTGGTTGTCCTCTGCCTTCCTGAGGCTGGTGAAGAGGGACAGACGCACGTGAGCGCCATCAGAGTATGAGGGGGACTTGACATGGCAGTGATCGAGACACACACAAGACGACAACCACGTCGCCAACACCGCCACGACCACACCCTCAGCACACTTCATGCCGTACATCCTTAATCCTACCCCAGTTAGGTCGGCAGCAAGGACGTCGCTACGTCGTTCCTTATTCCATCCATTATTTTGTTTTCGTCACCCGCAATTGCAGTTTGCTGTGCCTCGTACACCGATGTAAACATATACTCACAGCGCCACCTAGCGTACAGGTGAGACAGCTTTGTTATGTACAGGTAGCTATAGGCAGGTGAGGCCAGTGGAGCGAGGAAACAGTAGCGGGGACTGAAGCGGACACGCGATCTCATTATAATGGTTATCTCGATCCATTCATGTTTGAGTTGATTGGGGATATGGCCTCTTTCTAAGTGCTGAACGTTAAGGAATATTTGTTACTGATAGAAGTTGTACAGTTGACAGTCCCGGGACATTCAGGTCAGCTTGCTGACTAATCGATACATACTGGGAGTTGTCTTTGTGTGGAAATACTGCACACAGCTGTAGCACGATTCAGTGACGTCCTGCTTGGGACGAGTTCTACTGGGCCAACGACGTCATTCCAAGCGATCTACTGTTCTCAGTCGACCGCTTGTTTTGGACAAGTTCAATCGGGCTGACAGTGTCATTATAAATGGCTATACTATTCTCAATACACCGTCCTGTTTGGGGCGAGTTATACTGCCATTCAAGAGTACAATACTATTCTCAATACACCGTCCTGTTTGGGGCGAGTTATACTGACTTAAAGGTGTCATTCAAGAGTACAATACTGTTCTCAATACACCGTCCTGTTTGGGGCGAGTTATACTGGCTTAAAGGTGTCATTCAACAGTACAATACTCAGTCGACGTCTTGCTTTAGACGAGTTCTACTTTTTTTAAGATGGCATCCTAGATGATAATACTATTCTCTGTTGGCTTCCTGCTTGGGCTAGGCTAACGGTGTCATAAAAAAAAGTTTGAGATGACCCCCCGATTTTCACGCCTTCAGAATCTATTAGTCTAGAAACAACTTCCCAATACAAGGCATAACTCTTGCCAGTCTCCATTAGTGGCTGATTTAGGCCTTGCAGTATTTCCTTAAGATCTCTGTGCTTGGAAATCCAGGCCCTCTATGCATTTCAGGTTCAGCGACCCACTATCTTGGCACGGCAAAGCGAGGGAAATACTGCAAGGCTTAAATCAGCCAGTATATATAATGGAGACTGGCAAGAGTTATGCCTTGCGTTTGGAAGTTGGTCTAGAAAAGACCGGACAGTTCCTTCTACCCAACTCGCCTTCTTGGGCTAGCAGATGTTGCTTAAACACATTCGACAAGCATGGTTCCAGTCCTATGACGAGTTACCAGATGATGAGTTCTACTAAACGTGAAATATACTGAATACATACACCACTGCATACTTTAGCAACTAATATTCGAGTTTCGTCCAGATTTTGAAGGCTAACATATAATGCTGATCTAAACTGGGTTCATCAACGATGTATAAACTACATTCTTTAATTAGAACAATTTGGACAGTTTATATAACCGGTGGCGCTTGTTCTCTATGTTTATTGGTTACCTAAACTTCACAAAATAAAATCATGCTTAAAATATATTGCAAATGTAGCAAAACAACGATGCTTGTCTCAGCGCCCTTCAGTAGTTCCCACATAAATCAAGGTAGACTTCAAGAATGATATCAGAGAGTATACACAAGTGACGTTCACAGCATGTTGATCCGTTAATAATCCACGGATGGGTTTGCAGCATCGTATTCACAAACAAGATATACATTTACATGTTAAAGGGGCAGTAGCACATTTTTTGGCAAATTTTATTTTTTCAAATTTCCCATTTTTAATGATAGTTATGTCATTTATATTAACTGTACAGGGTAAAACATCTCATTACACAAACCAATTATCCGTAGTGGTAATAACGATGTTGCGTATAAAGCAAAAATTGCATGGCGGCCCGTACACCGTGTCAAATTATAAAGTAACTAATAATAAAATACATGTAAATTATGGATCCCTCAATAGCCATGATATTTGATATGTCTTTATGGATATTCAACTTCTTTATTATGCAATGGCACCGTTTTCGTAAAGATCCCTTTAAACATCTACGACATAAAACAGTTTCTATGTTAAAGTCAATGAGCGATGTCGATCAACAAATGCAAATGTTTAAAGCCAAATGTAACAGTAGGTATCATTATAGCCTCACCTGTCCAAACAAAACAGGAACAAGCACAGTGAGCAAACAAAACCAACCATTGCTTTTTATATTCTGAAATAGTGTTTGGTGGCAGTGAAAATATCGCTTGGGTCTTAAGTTTCCAGTGCAGTTTTCTACTCTAATCTTTGAAACTTAACTTCAATTGATCTGTTATTCAGTCAATTTGAATATTGCCTGAATTTTGGGGCAATTTAGAAATAACCTGATTTTACACATTGACTGCGGCATATATGGTATATAATTCCACGACTAATAATATGCATGTACATGGAAGACAAATCTGAGATTCCCTTGTAATTGATCAAAGAAATATCATTAGGGGAAAATGGTAGAAAACAAACTACAATACAACAACCAAAACACGTGGTCTTAACATAAGTGACATTTTTTTAATACATATTCACACCATTCAGCACTAGAGTCAAAGAACGCAATACATATTCCAACAAAAGTCACCTCTTAAATGCTTCTAAATGAGTTCAATAAAGTATTAACGTTTATGGTAGAATTTCTAGTAAAGTTTTTATACGCTGACATGGTAATAATCCTTAGAACTTAAATTAACTTAATCTGTAAAATAAATCGACAGTGGTTTAATTTCTAATTGTAGTAAGCTTTGATTGATGTTTCCTCCTTGTAAATATTAGTCAGAGATATGTAGAAGAAAATCCACGTTTATAACTAACAACTATGGTAAACATTTTCAATCTGCTTTGAAAGAAGAGTTGTTGTTATATTAAATTATCATCGACACTGGAAGACATCAAGCCATATCAGATTAAGAAAAACTCTGTCCTCTGTTTATATATAAAAAAAATATAAATGAATATCGTGTACTTTTAATTTGTGAAGCTTAAAAGCTGACCTTCAAGGGCTTATTGGTGAGTACATTATTTATAACTTTCAACACAATTTTATTTCTCTTATTTTTTCTCACAACTTATTATACCTTTTAATATTTTTCTTTAAAGCCCACACAAGTGTATATGTCATGTTTTAAGTATCGTTGTGCTGCTGTTTGTATATTTTAAAAAGTATTATGAGCAGGGATAATTTCCCTGCATTCTTTGTATGTTGAGCAAAATGCCTTATACTGATTACATCTGTCTGTTTTGAAATATTTTTGTTTACAGTTTTGATTATGATAATGTTGCAAATATCCTTTGCGTATATGGTGAAAATCGAAACCATGCTGTAAACAAACCCAATCCCTATTTTACGTACATATATACGTATACTGTATACCTCTTTATAAATTTAAATTTAATTTTACCCATTAAATTGAAACTAAACTATTTTATAAATTATGTGAAAGGCTGAGATAAAGAGTCTCGTTTAAATAAAAATGCAATAAATCTCTGCCCACGTTGTCAGCGAGACACAAAGACGTGACAGTCTGGCTGTCTTACACATGTGCAGCGATGTGTGCAGAGATGTAGCCCGGGACATTACTTGTAGCATAAAACAGGATACACGGGAATATACAGAACCTCGATGTTTGGGCAAACCCTTAAGTTGATAAGGCTATAATTAAACATTGAAATTTTTCTCGGACATAGGCGCTTCACTTCTATTTTTTTTTAAATGAATTAAGAAATTGCTGCATCCTTATTGCTATACCCCTATATTTTGATGGAGTAAAATCGTGGGGGAAATTGTACTCTCTCGTCATTATATTTACCAACACCGAAAAATCAAAGGAATGTCCTTCCTGAATAAAATGTGCCCGAGTAATAGTCAACTGTTTATGTGGCTTAATGTGAGATGAAAGACACTTCATTTTTCGCAGAAAATTATTACGTTTTTGTGTTTTTACTGGACAGTGTGACATAACGTACATGAAGAAGAAGAAGAAGAAGAAGAAAAATAGTTTATTTAAGTGTCGCACAACATAAAACATCGGGTAATCATGACAATGCTATATAAATAAAATAAAATTGTGTATGCTGCTCGGCCAAGCATGGCCTACGGGACACTATTCTACATTTAAAATCACATACAAAGATATTTAAAACACATTTATACAATAAAATTAATATCATAAGAAAACAATTGACTAACTGAGATAGTAAGTAAGAAAAAATAAATAAATAAATAAATAATAAAAATAATAAATAAATAAATAAATAAATAAATAAATAAATAAATAAAATAAATAAAATAAAATAAAATAAAATAAAATAAAATAAAATAAAATAAATAAGTAAATAAATATATAAATAAATAAATAAATAAATATTTTTTAAAAAAAATATAAAAAATAATAATGATAAATAAATTAATGAATAATAGATAAATAAATAAATAAATAGATTAATAAATAAATTGAAATGAAATTAAAGTAAATAAATAATTAAATAAAATTAAATTAAATTTAAAGAACTACAAAATAAAATACCAATATAATAAAATAGAGTAAAACACACATACACACACTACAAGAGTCGTTCATACATAGGAAAGTCGGCGCTTATACATTAATGTTATGGCTGAGGCTAGCGATGAAAGAACATGTTTAAAAGTCATTAAAGTAACATTTTATCTTTGGAATCTAAATTAGTGAACACAGGTAGGTAATTAGCAACTTCAACAAATAACTTATATCTTATATCAGAATAAAAATTACAGTCTATCATAAAATGAATTTCATCTTCGATTGCATTACAGTTGCAAAAATTACAAATTCTATCGCTAAAATGTACTTCATCTTTATACAACAGTTCCCAAATAAGGAAGTGATTACTCAAAAGGCAAACATATTTAAGCAAAGACACCCGAATTAACAGATTAACGGACTGAACATTTATTTTCCATTTATTGTATCTTATCGCTGTAGAATAATAACGAATCTGAGAATAAAATTTAAATAACATGATATCTCTGATATGGAGGTAATGAATATATGTATCATTAAATGTCAGAGTGTAATGAATATATGTATCATTAAGTGTCAAAGGGTAGTGAATATATTATCATTAAGTGTCAAAAGGTAGTGAATATATTATCATTAAGTGTCAAAAGGTAGTGAATATTATCATTAAGTGTCAAAAGGTAGTGAATATATTATCATTGAGTGTCAAAAGGTAGTGAATATATGTATCATTTAGTGTCAATGAGTAGTGAACATATGGTTTATTAAGTGTCAAAAGGTAGTGAATATATGTATCAGTAGGTGTCAAAAGGTTATATACATATAGTTTATTAAGTGTCAAAATGTAATGAATATATGTATCATTTAGTGTCAAAAGGTAGTGAATATATGTATCATTAAGTGTCAAAGGGTAGTGAATATATGTATCATTAAGTGTCAAAGGGTAGTGAATATATTATCATTAAGTGTCAAAGGGTAGTTAATATATTATCATCAAGTGTCAAAAAGCAATGAATATTTGTACCATTTAGAGTAAAAAAAACAATGAATATATGTATCATTAACTGTCAAAAGGTAGTGAATATATATATTTATATCATTTAATGTGAAAATGAATATACATATATTTATCATTAAGGGTCAAAAGGTGCTGAATATATGGACAATTAAGTGTCAAAGGGTAGTGAATCTATGTATCATTTAGTGTCAAAGGGTAATAAAGATATGCATTATTAAGGATGAAAAGGTAGTGCATATATGTATCATTAAGTGTCAAAGGGTAATGAATCTATGTGTCGTTTAGTGTCAAAAGGTAGTGAATATATGTATCATTTAGTGTCAAAAGGTAGTGAATATATGTATCATTTAGTGTCAAAATGTAGTGAATATATGTATCATTAAGTGTCAAAGGGTAGTGCATATATTTATCAATAAGTGTCAAAGGGTAGTGCATATATGTATCATTTAGTGTCAAAAGGTAGTGAATATTTGTATCATTTAGTGTCAAAGGGTAATGAATATATGTATCATTTAGTGCCAAAGGGCAGTGAATATATGTATAATTAAGTGTAAAAATGTAGTGAAGGTATGTATCAATTACTGTCAAAAGGTAGTAAATATATGTATAATTATTACCAAAGACTAAGGTAGCGATTATATGCATCATCTAGTATCAAGAGGTTGTGATTATATGTATCATTTAGTATCGAGATAGATGTTAGATGTTATATGATAATATATGAAAGCCTTTCGAAAAATGAATTATCAAAATGTTATATCAATGAAACTTATTCGGTCACACTTTCTTTCTTTCATTCATTCTGTCATCAGATTGTATAGCTTCATCAGACACTGGTTTTATATAAGTTATAACATTCATTGGAGGGTGACATCGTAATTTATCAGACCCGCGTTAGTGTTTATCCAACGAGCCGTAGAGTCTGATAAATTACGATGTCAATCGAACAAACTGAATGTTATAACATATTTATCTTACCGCATGTCTCAAAATATCATTTTTTAAAAAAGAACAATTTTGACAGAAAACAGCTGTTAAATCGACAAACTATGACCTTTAACTTGTGTCACGTGACATGGACTGATTGACGTGGATGCATGCTTTATTCATAATGAGGGATTTAAAACATTTATCACCCTCGGTTAGATTTACCAACCTGTATGACGGTGTTTATTGACATTTGTTAATGGTCACGTGAACCAATCAGGGATCGACATTCTTACATGAGGTAGGATAATGTTGATTATAACATAACATAATGTAACATAACCAACAAGCAAAAAAGTGAGCGTGGCTCACTAATACCCCCGACTGTTAAAGTTTGACATTTTTATTTTACTTATATAAAGAGGTGTCTGCACACCTAAGGATTGATAAGCTATGAAATGTACTTGCTAAGATTAAAGTGTTTGTGAAAAGGGTAGGACAAGTCTCTTAGTGTATGTGGTTTAAGTAAAAGTAGGAATAATAGTAACCTGAAAAGGTAGGGGGTAACATAATACACTACTGCCATTACCACTGATTTCAACTTTATTTTTGAAATTAATCCATCATAATGATTCATTCGAGTGACTTGAAACAGTAGGTACATGGAAGCACACCCCTGTAGGCACAGTGAGGGATATACAGCAGTTTATGGCTGAAAGGAAAGAAAATTTAACTTTTTCCAAAATATCACCAGTGGAAATATAAAATAGTAAAATGAACAAGAACACAGAAATAGCTTTCGATGAAAGTTACATGAAAAAGGAAATGATAAAGTCAACAAATCACAACACAGAAGTAGCATCATTCATTCTAGCTCCGAATATGACGAAGTAAAAAAAAAATTAAATCGCCAAAAATTAAAAAATTCACCAAATCTTGTTACATTTTGCACTGCACCTCTCCTAGTGGTGAAAAAAACATGTGCCAAATTTGAAAAGGATGAGATGAATAGTTTTCTGTAATCGATCGGACAAAAATTGCTCAGAATATGACTAAGTTAAAAAAAAATATACAAAAATTCGCCAAAAATAATTTAAAAAATTCGCCAAAAATAAAAAAAAATCGCCACAAAAATTCGCCAAAAATTAAAATTTCGCCAATTCGGTTTAAATTTCGCACTGCACCTCTCCTAGTGGTGAAGAAGACATTACCAAATTTGAAAAGAATGAGATGAATAGTTTGTAATCGATTGGACAGTATACCATAAAGCATAATCATATTTTGTGCCAGCTGTACGGACAAGTTTCTAGTTAATTGAACAGAGATTTTTTTTTTTTAAACACCATTGTAACCCTTTCCGATTGTGTGTACCAGCCAGTATGGGTATGTCGATGTATACCATCTTGTACATTTACTCAGAGATAATAGAAGTACGGTATCTCATGTACTCTTACATTCTCTTCTCACAGAGGTTACTCCCTTCAGATTTCCGATCCTAACGAGGTTACTCCCTTTGATTTCCGATCCTAACAGGGGTTACTCCCTTCAGATTTCCGATCCTAACGAGGTTACTCCCTTCAGATTTCCGATCCTAACAGAGGTTACTCCCTTCAGATTTCCGATCCTAACGAGGTTACTCCCTTCAGATTTCCGATCCTAACGAGGTTACTCCCTTTGATTTCCGATCCTAACAGAGGTTACTCCCTTCAGATTTCCGATCCTAACGAGGTTACTCCCTTCAGATTTCCGATCCTAATAGAGGTTACTCCCTTCAGATTTCCGATCCTAACGAGGTTACTCCCTTAGATTTCCGATCCTAACCTCTGTTCTACATCGCCTGAATTTCATTGCTCCACCAAAATTCCCAAACTGGGAAAAAGGAAACTTCATACCGATTCCTGCTTCTTAACCAATGAAAACTCATCTTTCAGCGGTCATGTCGACCGAGGGACATTTGACTCTTAGGGTCTTGCTAATTAGCATATATGTCCTTCGAATATGTCTGATGTAAATAACACAAATGAATTATTTTTGGTTTTTATCTCTTATTTGATCTTCTTTATTTATGAGTAAGTTTATGATCAATTGTTTTCACAAAATCAAAAAGCATATTTCGAGGAAAACGCATTAAACGAGAAAACGTTTATCTGATCAAGTTTATGATCAATTGTTTTCACAATATAAAAAAAGCATCTTTCGAGGAAAATACAGTAAACGAGAAAACGTTTTTCTTGCTTTATGTTATCATTATGACGTGTTATTGGCAAATGTCACTTTTACAACGGTGTCGCTGATTGCACAACTAGATTCAATTCAACCAATCAGGACACTCCATTTCTGCACTCGAATTCATGCGATGTAGAACAGAGGTTATAGGATCGGACATCTGAAGGGAGTGACCTCTGTGGGAAGACAAAGGTGCTCCAAAACATTAACAAAAAAGCTATAGTAGCATTAATTTGCAGCAGACGCATTGGTATATTGTAGCAACTTGTGTACACAAAGCAAATGTGTACGATATTGTATAAGGAGATAACTACACCCCACCGGTTATTGCCACAATCTAGGTCATATATGTACTGATATTGCGACATGGGGTAGCTTCGATAATGGTGACCTGTGCGATTAGATCTAACAATAATGTTCGTAGGTCTACAACCATGTATCAGATTATTAGTGGCGACTGTTCTCCTCCTTCATCCAGGTAAGTTCACAGGTGTGTTCTCGACTATGACGAAGGCTGCTCTTCCGGGTTCAACACTAGCTACCACTAAATACCACTCTTTCTCTTCATAGAACATTCTGTTGTCGTCCGTAGAAACCATTTACGGTAGTTTTAATGATTTTGTGTGTGATTCTTAATTGTTTTCAGTTTTACACTGTCAACTTACAACGAATAAACTCTTCACTTTTGAATAGAAATGTCAATATAGATAAATCTAAAGCGTACAATAGAACAGGTTTTTGGAACCGGTGTCGACACAGTTTGTTCCTTGTGCTAAAAAGGTATCTTAATTTACAGTGGATACACTCACATTTTCTTCTTTTAGCCTGAATTAGAATTTTAGTATTGATAGACTGTGTTTGAGAAAAACTGTTGTGTTCCCTTTCAGTGGATGCCATGACAACAAGACTGACAGCAACTTCAACCAAACAAACCAGGGATTTTCCTGTCTTTATGGTTGCAGAAAGGTTTGCTTCTTATCTTTATATATGAATAGACAAATATATAATGTGTACTGTGTGTGTATGAGTTATTGTGAAAATATCCCTGCCAAATTTGATAGATGAATGTTCTGATAAATGGGTAAACAAGGTGACGGATAGTCCAGCATATAACTAGACTATAATTTCGCACAAGTGCTACATATATAAAGGCCTTGGCTGTATACGAGTTTATATTAGATGAACTAGCCGACGGAAAGCTGGATAAAATAATAATATAATAAAGTAATGAAAGAAGTGAATAAATGAAGTTTAGAAGTTAAAACATCAATTGTATTAATTAAGTGGAATGAAAGAAATTGAAAGTGATTGAAGTTGAATTGAATAGAAAAAAATGGTATGAAACGGGCAATTATATGAATAAAGGAAAACCAAGATTTATGGATAGTCAACTTCTTTATTACAATGAATGCAGCGTATTGGTGTAGATACAATGACTATAGCTTCTACAATGCATCTTAATAAATCACGTGAATTGACAGGAATGAAGTACACTGAAAGCGAGAATGGAAGGGTAACAGTTAAAGAGTGATAAGTAATGAATAAAGGATGAATTAGATAAAATATGAGGATCTGAATAGACTGATCTGGTATGAGTGAATGAGTGAATGAGTGAATGTAATAGGGAAAGAAAATGAAGTATTCAGTAAAGTAAGGGTTGAAATGAAAACAAAGAAGTTGAATTTAACGCTAATGAACAAATTTTAAAATATACAATGTGATATTAGATAGATAGCAAATCGGAAAATTAATATTTGATAAGAGAAACATAATAATGACAATGACTTGAAATAATTGGATTTAACAGATATGCATTTAAATTAATCGGATTAAATTGTATGATAGGTATGATATGATAGGGTTTATTTGAATTGAAATGAAGGAACTTACAGGAAGGAAATGGTATGGAATGAATACATTTAAATTAACTTGCATGAATTTAATAATTTCAAGGAAATTATATGATTGAATTCATTGAAATAAAATTATATTGAATTAATATATTAGTAAGAAATAATTTATTGAAATGAAATTCAATGAATTGAATTGATTGGGTTCAAATTATATGTATTTGAAGGGCATTTAGAGAGCAGAATACATAAGGAAAGAAATAGTTCCTGGATAACAACTTCTTTATTGTGAACATTCATGATGTTTCAGAGTATATGCTTACTCCTTCATCAGGTGAAATGTTGGGTATAACAAGGTGGGGTACATATATATATATATATATATATATATATATATATATATATATATATATATATATATATATATATATATATATATATATATATATATATATATATATATATATATATATAGAATATGGTACAATGAAAGGCAATGTTTTGATCAGGGTTGCAGATTTTAAAATTTGCCAGTCGGACATTTCATTTTTTACCCAAAAGATGAACCCAGAAGTGATTTTTTTTTAAAAATAAAGTATGAGAAAGTATTACTATTTGTTGACTCTTTATTCATTATACACACTAACATAACAGGGAAGCAAGTAACTAAAAATATTAATTTATCAATAACATGCATAAAAATGGTTCATATTTTTTTTAGAATTTGAATATTAATTTAACCTTTTCTCTTAAATGGACCTAATAGGAAAAGGCATATCTGACATAATTTTTTCAATATTTTGTATTAATACAGTGCAGGATTATCGAACACCATTATCATTGAGACAATCCAATCTGATGATCTTGTGGAGATTGATGTGAGAACTATTCCAGGCATTGCCACAGAGGACTGTAAGAATGGAGGTGCCATCAAACTCTACTCCGGAGGTAATAGCTTGGTTTAAACATATTTTATTGACAGAAAGGTCAAATGGATCAGGCACAAGTGGAGCCACTTACAAGGCCTTTTCCTATAAACAATTGATTATAATTGTGAAGATGTACATATTTAACAATATTATAATACAGATATATCATTAAGAAAAGGTGAAGGTAATTTACAGTGTAGAAATGTAACAATAAAATATAAATATATATGAAATAAATGTTTTGTATTTTACATTGAGATATGCATGTGCAGGTAATATACAGTGCAGTGTTGTGAGATAAGAATAAAAATACATAGGTTTTGTATGATAAACATTGAAATTGGACTTGGATAATTGACACATCAAATGACAAAAATAATAAATATACATTGAATATTTCATATAAACTGGCAGAAACAAATGTAAACATTATACTAAAAGCACAAGGACATGTAACAACTTAATAGTATATCATCAAAATCTATTGCTTTTGTGGATAAAATCTTGAACAAATTTGAATATTAAAATATTTAATTCTGTGCTTAGATTGGTATTTCCTCTCAAAATTAGTTCTAATGTTGGGTTAAACCCGAGATCTAATATATTTGAAATTAAGCATTGCCTTTCATTATGATAAAGTTTACATTCCAAAAAATAATGATATACATTTTCACAAGGACATATCTTGATTAACATTACAGGTTTTGCCTTCTGCACTGTTTTGAGCATATCTTTTGGGAGTAAGGTGCTATTTAGATATATTCATTATTTATTTAAAAAAAAATATTATTAAGAATAGTTATTATTTGTAAGTAAGATATCAAATATTAATAAAGCAAAATACAAGTTAAAACATCTTCAGTGATCTCTTCATTTCAGCGGAACAATCTGAGCTATCAAAACCGTCTTTAGTTATATTCTGAGTGATAAAAAAACCAGATTAATAAACATGGAAAGACTATTTTAACATTACCTATACCTGGTACTTTGAAAGTACAAAGTAACTGTTTGTTGTCATAGCTTTTAACATTAGGAATGATGTGGGTTAGACCAGGTGTTGATACTGGATATATACTGTTTATTTCTGGATGTGTAGGTTAATCTTTAAAACCTTCCAGTAGGGCACTATTTATTTCAGGCTCACCTTTTCTAACACTAAAGTGATTAGCAGTACGTGACAAAGTAAAGTTTTGTTAGTTGTCATAGCTTTTAACATTAGGAATGATATTGGTAAGGCCAGCGTTGACACTGGGTGTATACTGTTTATTTCTGGATGTGCAGGTTAATCAATCCTTTCATCTCTGTCCATCTAAGGGTCACCACCTTCGGGGTACTACATGGGGTCAACTTGTGGAGGATACAAATGGACGTGGTTTGCCTCGTCCCACAACACGGTGGTGGTCAGCCTCAACTACACCGCCATCAAGGACCTGAATACTGTCTCCGTCCAGTTCAACATCCAAAAGAGTCTGTACTCCTTCACACAGTGTTTTTAATTAACGCTTGCCAAGGTGTCTTGTGCACTGTGCAGTCGTAATAATCTCCAAATAAACTAACTTATATAGCCTAACTGAAATAAGATATTTTTACTTAAATAAGAGAAACTTACTTAGTTAACAAATGTTCTTAGATTAAATAACATAACTGAAATTAAATAACATGACTGAACTTTAATAACTTAACTGAAATAATATACCTTGACTTATATAGATTAACTGAAATAAGATATCTTTATTTGAATAAGAGAACTTTGACAAATTTATTTGTCCATTAGCACAATAGTCCCAACGCACGATTACCTATTTGGAATGAGTCTCTTTATCATCACATGACTGTTCTATACTCAGCTTGTGGATCTCCAGTGACGGTCGGAGAATCACCTGTGTACGTCCGCTCTCCAAACTACCCCAACAGGGTACCAGCGGAGTAAGAAAAACTTTTTTCTTCTGCACGCTTTTCTAAACCTGTTATCAGAATATGTTTAGAAGATTTTATAAAGGAATTTCCTTTTCCTTTTCTAAAAACAGTGATCTGATAGCAGCAGCATATTATTGTTGTGAGTGGTAACGTGCTTGTACAGTACTGCATTCCATTAATTATACCCCCGCTACGAAGTAGTCGGGGGTATACTCCTTCACAGTTTTTGTTCCACTCATAACTCAAATACTAATTGTTCAAATGTCTTTTGTAACTTGATACATATAATCATCATGATGTGTACATCTGCCTTTTGTATGTTTCATATCCTCATTTGCATAATTTATGCAAATTTTCTCCGTTTTTGACTTAACCATTCACACTTTTTGTTCCACTCATAACTCAAATACTAATTGTTCAAATGTCTTGTAACTTGATACATATAATCATCACAATGTGTAAATCTGCCTTTTGTATGTTTCATACCCTAATTTGCATAATTTATGCAAATTTTCTCCATTTTCGACTTAATCATTCACACTTTTTGTTCCACTCATAACTCTAAAAACAGTTGTTCAAATGTTACAAAACTTGATATGTACAATCACCATGATGTGTACATCTGCCTTTTGTATGTTTCATACTCTCATTTGCATAATTTATGCAAATTTTCTCCATTTTTCGACTTTGCCATTCACAGTTTTTGTTCCACTCATAACTCAAATACTAATTGTTCAAATGTCTTGTAACTTGATACATATATTCATCACGATGTGTACATCTGCCTTTTGTATGTTTCATACCCTCATTTGCATAATTTATGCAAATTTTCTCCGTTTTCGACTTTGCCATTCACAGTTTTTGTTCCGCTCATAACTCTGAAACCAGTTGTTCAAATGTTACGAAACTTGATATGTACAATCACCATGATATGTACATCTGCCTTTTGTATGTTTCATACCCTCATTTGCATAATTTATGCAAATTTTCTTTGTTCATCTTCGCCACTCACACTTTTTGTTCCACTCATAACCCAGACACTAATTGTTCAAATGTTACGAAACCACTGATGTGTACATCTGTCATTTTTATATTTCATACCCTCATTTGCATATTTAATGCCATTTTTCAAATTTTTCAAATTTTACTTCTAAAACATGCTTACAAGTGTAATACTTACTCTGCTTTAATAATACTTATATATAATGGTCTGTTCATACAAAAGTTTAAACATTGATGCCCTTTTGCTATTTTCAAACATTTCTCTTTGACCAATGTTAAAAGCGGAGGTATCATGAGTGAGCTGTGCTCACTAATTCTCTTGTTAAACAAGTTGACAGTTTGTTCTTCAAGTTGTTCTTCTTCATTTCTACAAGTAATAATAGTCTCCCAATGGGATAGTTCTGATTTCAATGTTTCATGCAGATAGATTTCATCATTCATTCATAGTTTTACAAAAAGTTGATTGATCTATGCGGGGAAATGTATCAACCAAGTGTATCTTATCATGCACGTTTCACATCCTTTTCTTATTAACTATTAAACGGAATGTTTCAACTGTATATCATACATGTTTTTTCATCCTTTTTCTTCTACCTATTTGTATAGACACAAGTCCTGTGTTTGGGCTGGGGATGCTGGGTCAGGAAATAGAATTCAGTTTTCTATCAAGTTCTCCACCCCTGAGACGTTTGACTGCAGAAGAACCAATGTCACCTTCTTTGATGGTCAGTTGTTTACGAATTTGTAATTATGTATGGTTATTCAAGCTTTGCAGTCAATGGTAGCTGGATTATATGGCCATGGACTTTGAGACAAGAAGTTTAATTAAAAGTACAGCCAAGTAGGGTAAAGATATGAGGAGGGTAAAGGTACACACTCACACAATATTCAACTCAGTAATACATAAACAGTATAATCATGTTACTGCTTTCAAGGTCTACTCAACTTCTAAAACTCATTGTCAATAGGATATATCATATTTTTGCATATACAAGCACAGGTATCACTTCCCCCTTTATACACGAGTACATTTCCAGGGCAGTTCTATGAGTTATATCTATCTTGACATTCCTTTCCCTACAGGTTATTCAAATAGATATAAATATGGTACATATGAGTTTGGTTGAAGTGTATTATTGCTGCACTTGTCTAAATGGTTTTCAGTTGTGCTGTCACAATGTTGCTAAGAAAGTTGGACTTAGCTTCACAATATACAACAGTGTAATACAAGTGAGTTTTGTTGAGACACAACATACAACAGTGTAATACAATTGAGTTTTGTTGAGACACAATATACAACAATGTAATACAATTGAGTTTTGTTGAGACACAATATACAACAGTGTAATACAATTGAGTTTTGTTGAGACACAATATACAACAGTGTAATACAAGTGAGTTTTGTTGAGACACAATATACAACAGTGTAATACAATTGAGTTTTGTTGAGACACAACATACAACAGTGTAATAAAAGTGAGTTTTGTTGAGACACAATATACAACAGTGTAATACAAGTGAGTTTTGTTGAGACACAATATACAACAATGTAATACAAGTGAGTTTTGTTGAGACACAACATACAACAGTGTAATACAAGTGAGTTTTGTTGAGTCACGATATACAACAGTGTAATACAAGTGAGTTTTCTTGAGACACAATATACAACAGTGTAATACAAGTGAGTTTTGTTGAGACACGATATACAACAGTGTAATACAAGTGAGTTTTGTTGAGACACAACATACAACAGTGTAATACAATTGAGTTTTGTTGAGACACAATATACAACAGTGTAATAAAAGTGATTCTTTTTCAGAAGGGATCCTCCTTGGGGTACATATAGCATAAAAATCCTATTTTTTGAGTTATGACAGTTAGAATTTAATATTTTTAATAAAATAACCGTAAATAAATAAATAACTAAAAAAAAACATTTGGACCACCCTAAGTGGGCCCCAACCCTGGCGGTTGCTAGGCACGCCAAGGGCAGGTAACTCTAACTCACCACTTATAAATCTGTCATTTGAGAAGACAAGACGTGTAGAGTTTTTCAGTCACTGTCGCAGGTTTCTTAAAGAAAATGGACAAAGATCACAATTCTGTAGGAGTGGTAACCTTTTCTTATTTAATCTCGGCAGAGTTTTCATTCATCATCCCATTCCTTACCTCGTAATTTTCGTTTTTATTCTGTCTACGTGACCAGTTTGGCCACGTGGCGGGAAAAAATGCCCATCATGGCGGCCCTTTTTTATTTTTCGTTTCTCTTTCATCAGAGTGCGAAAATGTTCTGGGGTTCTTCATGTTGGTTTACGATAGGTTTATGTAGGATGCACGACGGTTTCAATCCTTTTCTGGTCAGTTTAGCTTTCCGATTGGGATTGGGACTTAGTCGTTTTTTTATGCAAGCCATGTTGTTTACATGCTTTCATTCAGGCATCAGGTACGTATTGATTGGCTTGCATTTATTATTATCACTATGCAGGACTAATATAACTACCTCTGCCGGGGGGTCTTTTGCATTTGTTTATGTTTACATATGCACATTCCTACCCCGCCCCTTGTTTGCCTCACACACTGATTATTGGATTTTCAGTCCTTTACCCAGTGTTCGGGATGCCATGTAAAAATGCCACCAGCCGATCCGCATGAGAAATGCCTCAAGTGTTTGGCTGAAGATGGGCACGATGACAGCCTTTGTGAGGTCTGTCTTCAGTTTACCCCCAAGGCGAGGAAGTCCAGGCATGCGAACTTCCTTTATTACTACAAATTGATCAAGGCGGGCACGGACGTCGCCACTGTGGACCCCCCATCAATACTAAAGCGTAAAGCCGGAAAGGGCAAGGGTGTAGGTAAAGGTCGTAGCAATGAGAAGGCTCGCTCTACTCCTCCTCCTGATCTCGAATCAGAGGAGAAGGCTAAGTTACAGCCCCCTGTTCTCGGGAGACAGGTTCCCCTCCCTGCACCCACTTTTGACATTAACACTCTTTTGCAAGAGCAGATGAAGGGAATGTTGGCCGAGGCTGTCTCGGGGCTCCGTAAGGAGTTCCAGGCCCCGAGGTCGACGGACCCGGATGCTACAGCGCAGCCCCGAGTCCCTAGTGGCTCAGGTGGCGCCGGGGTGGCGGCAACCAAGGATCCGACTTTGCTATGCCGTCCACCTTCTTTTTTTATCGGAGCCCTCGGAGCCAACCCATTTCGCGAAGCTCCGAGGTGCCGTCGGCCTCTCGGCGCCCTAAGACCCGAGCCACGGCGCAGGGCACCAAGCCTGGGTCCACGGGACCAGGTTCGGGGGTGGATGCGGAAGCTGTGGGTCAGCCCTTGCTGACACCGATTCTTCCAGTCAGGACTTCCTCTCTCATCGATCCGGGTAACGATTCCTCTCCGGAGGTCTCTGTCTACTCGGATCGGAGGGATGAGGAAATCGACGATCTCATGGAGATCGATGACTTGGAGGAGGAGGTGGATGCTAGGGATGTCCCCCTAACTCCAGCTTTCGCCCTGAGACAGATGCGCGATCGGATCGCTTTAGCTCTGCCTCAGATGGTTATGCCGCCCCCGGCCCCGGTCTCTACTGGATTTCGCCTTCCGGGGGACCAGTTTTCAGTCCCGAAGGCGCCACAGGTACAGCTCAGCCTGCTCCCTTCCCTTGAGGCCGAGAGCATCTCTCCTCAATTGGTTGGCACCAGGGTTCGGGTAGACTGCCCGGACCTGGTCAAGCGCTACCAAATTGGTGAGGAGGGCTTGTTCGACGTCTTGGGGGTTGGCGAGTACGTGCTCGCCCTCACCTCCCTTGCTGGGTCTGGGACCCATTCCCTTCTGGGCAAGCAAGGACGCCGAGTACCTCCCTTTACCCAGCAGGCCTCACATCTGCGCTCGGCGTATAGGTCATTTGAGGACACCTATCGCAATGCCGCGCAGCAGGTGCGAGTGTGTACGCATGGGGCCTACCTCTCGGCCCTTCAGTCGGAGTTGGTAGGGAGGGTGGGAGACCCCGAGTCGGACTCGGTGGTTCTTCTCACACAATCGGTGGGGATCGGGATATATCTGGCGCGCGACACTCTTCGAAGCGCGGCAAGCCAGATGATGGTAGCCGTCATGGGTATGCGACGTCTCTGGCTGTCGACTGTGTTGGCAGGCCAGGACACCCATGCCAGGCTCCTTGCTCTGCCTTTCCGGTTTGGGGATTCCCTCTTCCCGGGGGCACAGCAGGTGCTAAAGGACGCTGTGGAGGTGGCGACTGTTCGCAAGGACACTAAGCTCCTTAAGGAACCGGCACCTACCAAAAAGGCGAAGCGTCCATGACCCAAGGCTCAGACTCCTTCGGCGGGAGAGGCTGCGGACTGGATCAAACCGCTCCAGTTCCAAGGCCAGAAGCGTCGTGGCGACAAGCAGGCTCGTGGGGGAAAGGCTTCACGGAGGCCTTTTCGGGGGGGCGGAAGTCCAATCAGGATTCCTAACCCCGCCAATTCCCGAGGTGGCCCCCAAAATTCCGGAGACGGGGGTTCACTGTCTGTTGCCAAGTGTTCCCGTAGGCGGGCGTCTCTCAAGGTTCCTTCCGGCTTGGTCGAAGGTAATCGACAACCCCTGGGTCCTGTCCACACTCAGGGAGGGACATATGCCACGGTGGAAAGTCGCGCCTCCGGTCTTCTCCGGGATACGGTTGTCTCCGGTCCCCTCTGTGCCTGAGAAAGCCGAAATCCTCAGGTCCGAACTGCAAGCAGAGTGGTTATTACTCCACCTACTTCATTGTTACCAAGAAGGACGGGGGTTTCAGACCGATTCTAAACCTCAAATATCTCAACAGGAAGATAGAGGTTCCATGGTTCAAGTCGGAGACTCTGAGGTTTGTCATAGCTTCCGTAGAGGCAAACGAGTTGACAGGGCACCAGGTCGGTTTTGCCACCCGTACCTGGACGATTGGTTGGTCAGGGCGCTGTCTCAGGCTCTGAACCAGGCGGCCACCATGGAGATTATCAGTTTACTGGTATCCCTTGGCTGGATAATCAACCTGAAGAAGCCCACTCAGGATCAGATCTTTCTCGGGGCCATGTTCCAGACAGTTCTGGCAAGAGTCTCTCTCGCTCCAGACCGGGTTCTGAAGGTTCAGAGAGCCACGCTTTTGTTCCTAGAGTCCCACAGTCACACTGCTCGCAGATGGCTCCAGGTACTGGGGTTCATGGCGGCAACAGTTGACGTGGTGTTCAGAGCTCGACTTCGGATGAGACCAGTTCAACAGGCCTTAGCCGGTCTGTGGTCTCATTCCGAGAGTTACGAGAAGCAGCTCGAGACTCGAGGGTGGCTCTCGCCGCATCTTTTGTGGTGGACCAGCACAGAGAACCTCTCGAGGGGTATCTCTCTGGTGACGCCAGTGCCCTGGTGCACAGTCCAAACAGACGCTTCGCTCTCGGGCTGGGGAGGGGTCTTAGGGCCCCACTCGGCGTCGGGTCTTTCGTCCCAGGCCGAGGCCAGCCTGCACATCAACGTGCTACAGATGAGGGCAGTCAGGCTGGTGTTCGAACGCTTTCTGCAGAGGCTTCGTCATCAAGTGGTTCGTCTAGAAATGGACAACCAGACAGCCATGTCGTACATCCTGAAGCAAGGAGGGACAGTGTCCCCAGTACTTCTACAGGAGTCATGGGAGTTTCTCCTGTGGTGCGACAAGTTCGACATCACAGTCCTTCCGGTTTACCTCCCGGGGGTGGACAATGTGAGGGAGGACGCGCTATCGCGCAGAATCCTAGCCCCACACAAATGGAAGCTCGACCCAGAGATATTTGCAACTATCTCCCGGTTGTTCGGGTTATTCCAGGTGGATCTGTTTGCGTCAGAGACGCACAAGCAGGTCCCAGTGTATTGCTCCCGGGTGCCAGACCCAAGGGCGGTGGCCGCGGATGCATTCGCGCTAGACTGGAACGGCAGAGTTCTGTAGGCCTTCCCACCAGTTCCTCTGATTTCCAGGGTCCTGTCACAGCTAGCGGCTCAGCTGGCTCGTCTGTGGAAAGCGCAGTCCTGGTTTCCACTGGTACTCAGGTTTCTGGTTTTGCCACCTGTGCTGTTACCGTGTCAACCAGGACTGCTGGCTCAGGAGGGCAAGCCACACCCCAAACCAGAGGTTCAATGGGTGGCTTGGCCTCTATCCGGAATCGCCTCCAAGAGCACTGTATTCCTGCACGAGTTGCAGACACAATACTGGCTTCGCGGAGGGATTCGACAAACGTTCAGTACGAAGATAGATGGGCCTGTTATGCGCGCTGGTGTAGAGGTAGAGGGCTGCCAGATCCCTTTTCTACGTCTCTAGTGGCGGTCCTAGAATTCCTTCAGTCTAGACTTGATGCCGGCTTGGCCGCATCAACAGTCAGGGGATATTCTACAGCCATATCTGCCTTCCACATACTGGTGGATGGTGCTCTCCTAGGGGCCCATCCCCTGGTCCAGCGTTTCTTAGCAGGTGTGGACAGGATCCGACCTCCTGTGAGGCGGATCAGCCCTTCGTGGGATCTATCTGTTGTACTAGATTGGTTGTCAGGGCCCAGATTTGTGGACCTGGCAAACCTCTCATTGCAGCTACTAACATGGAAGGCGGCCTTCCTTGTGGCGGTCATGTCCGGTAGGCGGGTAGGAGACATCCATGCGATGTCCTCCGATCCCAAGCTGACTGTCCTTCATAAAGACAGAGTCAGCATTAGACTGACGGATTCCTATCGCCCGAAGGTCGATCATTCTTTCCACATTACTGCCCCTATTGAGCTGCCCGCGCTACACCAGCCGGCAGCATCGGGCTCAGTAAGTTCCCGCCCTCATATACTTGATGTGCCGAGAACTCTCAAGAAATACTTGTCCAGAACTGCCTCAGTCAGAAAGGACAAACAACTGTTTTGTTGCTATGGCGGGGCCAGCCCAGGGGCTCCCGCCTCCAAACAGACGATTTCACGTTTGATCATGTCAGCCATAGTACTGGCTTACGTCCACAAGGGCATGAGCCCGCCAGAAGGTCTGAAGGCTCATCGGTTAGGGCAGTAGTGACGTCCAAAGCGTTCGCTGCGGCCCTGCCCATCGAAGAGATCTGCTCCGCAGCTATATGGAGCCGTCCGAGCACGTTCATTCGGCATTACCAGCTGGATAAGCACTCCAGGGAACGGGCTCGGTTCAGTCAGACAGTTCTCTCCGGTGGGCAGAGTCATAACTCCTCTAGCTGAATGAGCTTTCCGAGGTTGTTTTTAATTGACACTGCTCAGTTGGTACTAACTTCACGTTGTGCTCTCCCGAAAAGAGAATAAAAAAAAAACCTGCATAGAGAACAGGGGGCTGTTTCTCAGGGATTATTTGTACGGGTGATTTTAGCCTTTTTTGTATCTCTCCCCATAGTCCCTTCCCAAAAAAAATTGGGGGGGGGAGTGCATTTTACTTAAAGTAAATTATGCCTGTTTTGAAGGCGTTTTTACGGTATTCCCTGGTCCTCAGGCACGGTCCATCCCCTGGAATCGACCTTATGGAACTCAGGTTAGTTGCTCCTCTTTTTTCGCATTTATAAGAAAAATTACCTGCGAGCATCTATATTGGTACAGTCTATCAGACAGAATTCCACTCCCAGGACTCTTCTTTGGGAGTCTGTTTTATGCTATATGTACCCCAAGGAGGATCCCTTCTGAAAAAGAATCGAACCAACCTGCAGAGGTTGCAGATTCTTTGAAGAGGATCCTCCTTGGGGTAGGGCCACCTGCCTCCCCTTATTCTGTCTGCCTGTCAGATTTATAAGTGGTGAGTTAGAGTAACCTGCCCTTGGCGTGCCTAGCAACTGCCAGGGTTGGGGCCCACTAAGGGTGGTCCAAATGGGTTTTTTTTGTAATTTAATATTTTTAGGGTTATTTTATTAAAAATATTAAATTCTAACTGTCATAACTCAAAAAATAGGATTTTTATGCTATATGTACCCCAAGGAGGATCCTCTTCAAAGAATCTGCAACCTATGCAGGTGGGTTCGAGTTTTGTTGAGACACAACATACAGCAGTGTAATTAAAGTGAGTTTTGTTGAGACACAACATACAACAGTGTAATACAAGTGAGTTTTCTTGAGACACAATATACAACAGTGTAATACAAGTGAGTTTTCTTGAGACACAATATACAACAGTGTAATACAAGTGAGTTTTCTTGAGACACGATATACAACAGTGTAATACAAGAGAGTTTTGTTGAGACACAACATACAACAGTGTAATACAATTGAGTTTTGTTGAGACACAACATACAACAGTGTAATAAAAGTGAGTTTTGTTGAGACACAACATACAACAGTGTAATACAATTGAGTTTTGTTGAGACACAACATACAACAGTGTAATAAAAGTGAGTTTTGTTGAGACACAATATACAACAGTGTAATACAAGTGAGTTTTGTTGAGACACAACATACAACAGTGTAATACAAGTGAGTTTTGTTGAGACACAACATACAACAATGTGATACAATTGAGTTTTGTTGAGACATAATATACAACAGTGTAATACAAGTTTGTTTGTTGAAACACAATATACAACATACTGTAATACAATTGAGTTTGTAAATGATATACAACAGTGTAATACAAGTGATCTTTATTGAGATATATTATAAAACAGTTTAAAACGAGTGAGTTTTGTTGTGACACAAGACAACAGTGAAGAGCTCTGTTGAGATACACTATACAGTATTGTTTATCATCTGTATGACAGGTAGGAGTCTATATTGGAACCGTCGCTACATACACACGTGGTGTGGGGAGGAGCCCAGTACGTTCATCAGCTGGGAACACCAGGCCGCCGTGTACGCATCCGGACTCAACGATATGTTCCTCGGTTTTGAGGTGGAGATGAGGGCAGTGTCAGGTATGTGTTATGCCCTTTAAAGTCTTGATTATAATATGTGTCTACTAAGTAGTAAAAAGTATCCAAATTTATTTCAATTTAATAATAATATTTGAGAAGTATATATTTTAATAAATTCAGACTTTGAAATTTAAGCGATATGCTCACTGCCGATTGGATTAAACAAGGTCATGTGACTGGTATACATTCTCATAAACAGAAGCTTGACAGCTGAAAAGGATAACCTTCATAACCTGACGTTTAAAAAAAATATCCTGCGGTACCACTAGCGGATGCAGGGGGGGGTCCAGGGGGTCCGGACCCCCCCCCCCTTTCAAAAATTGTTTGCATTGGCTGGTATGGGAAAAAAATTGTGGAACCCCCCCTTTTCAATTGGTGGACCCACCCCCCCCCCCCCCTTTCAAAATTCCTGGATCCGCCACTGGGTACTACTTTATCAGTATATCACTGCACACTTATGACACTACTATCACATGCTCAATTCTTGATTGAACTTTTTAAAGACCTTACAGCGTGAATTCTAATAGTAGTTTGATTGAAAGTTTGATTAAAACAGCATGTTAGAACCAAACATTAAATACTTTAACCATATTCCTTGTGAACTACGTATTGCGCGAGGTGACACATAAGTGATGCGGTGTTATTGTGGGCGGAGCTTAGCGCCTGATCTAAGACAATACTAAACATTTGTTTTATCATGCAATGTTCATTTTTTGCAGAATTTTTTTATTTTCAAAAGTTTATTTACTGATTAGAAATCGCTTAAATTGCAAGGTTTGAATTTATAAGAAATAGATTAAATAATGTGTTTGTTCACTGGCTTATAAATGGTTGAAAGTTCAAGTTAAACTGTAGTATAAATGCCGTCGACAAGCTCCGGCATTTATACCAGTTTAACTTGCACCTTTAAACCGTTTTAATAAGCCAGTGAACAAACACATTATGAAATTTATTTCTTAAACTGTTTTATTTAGTCTCCTAGTCAATCCATTCATAAAAATAGAACTTGTGAGCTCAGTGTGAGAATCTAGTAACTGCTTCACCGACCTTTATGATAAATCTATATATCGTTGAGTGACTCAACTTGAGTCTACCTATAATAAACGTCACAATATTTGTAAAGAAGTAAGTCATTGCTCAATACAAAATTCAATATTGAGGGTAAGGCAACAAATATAAGTCAGGGAATTGTTGCACTAGAGGGATGAGTGGTGTAAATCATGCTACATCTCAATGTCCCTCAGGCATAAATTGGTGCCAAACCAAAATGACAACAACATTGTTTATTGAGTTCTTGATTGTTTGATCAGTCTTGTTTGTTTTGCTTCAGGACCCAAGTGTCAATACTATATCGATGGAGACACAAGTAAAGAAGGTGTGATAGCCAATCCAACCTTCCCCTCTAGCTTCCCAGAGTAAGTCTTTGGTATAGTCTACTGAAACTGAAAGAGGTTTGTAAATCTAAATGAAAAAAGTAAATCTCATGTGCGCATGACAACCTTTTATAGTAATTTGACAATATAAATTAAGAATTTCATTTCATCATTTTTGCAAAAACCCAAAATCCATTTGTCCACCATTTGTCCTTTAGGAAATGATGTGCTTCCGTTTTGTATACTTCTGACACATCCAGGCTGTATTTTGATTTTGGGGAAAAAATAAAATGTACTCCTCCCGCCTCATTATTTTCCCAACCAACCTGGTCACTTTTTATTTTATGCAGCCCAACAGCCCCAAATTTCTCTCAGTTTTCTCCAATATCACAACCATACAACCGTATTACAGAATTTGTAATAGGCCAGCATGACAGTGCAATTTCTTGATCTGAACTGACCACTTTGTGGTGCTTTGTTTATTTTGTAATTTACAATAAGAAATTCACACCTTCATGTTGACTGCTTCCAAGCTCATTTTACACACTGTTCAGAGTTTGGTTTTCAACAAAATAATAAATCTTGTATATCTTAAAGTGTATTCCTTACTTGAAACAAACATCTCAAGTTTTTACTTTGTTTCCAGCCTGCAGGAGTGTCGGTGGACCATCCAAACATCTGAAAAGAAGGTGATGAACATTACCGTCATCAATTCCTATATGGCTGGCGGGAAGGATTGTGATGTTGATAGTGTGGAAATATATTTAAGTAAGTACTGGTTTACTTGTTTCTCAGACTGAACACTCTCACGGTCTTGTTGCACAAAATCATCAAGTAGCAATTACTCATTAAGGTAACATTAGTGCAGCTATTACAGGATGGCACGTTAGCCTTAGTGTTAAGTTTTATAGTGCAATGATTCCCTGAATCTGAGCATGATAGGAATATGGTATATATACTGGCAACACTGACCTGTAATTCTATGGATGACCTTATCAACTACAAAATTCAGTCAATCTGGCCTCAACAGTGCTGTAGGATTGGCAAAACATTTCCATAGCAGCCATCTGCCATACAATCCATGCTATTGTGAGGCAGTGGTGGCAGACAGGGGCTGCGTTTGATTTACCAACACCAGGGTTGAGTCGACACATCCAAAATCCAAAACAGCTCGAGTGTTGATTCAGTATCAAAATTTGCCTCATCTTTCAACACAAGCAATTAAATTCATAATGGATATGTATTCATTGTTTGGAGAGGAATCTGTACTACGTACCCATAATGCATTTGACGTCACAACTCAACCCTACCCATCACACCCTCCGTCTACCAATCACCCCCTCCCCCTACCCATCACCGCCTCCCCCTACCCATCATCCTCCCCGATACCCATCACCCCCTCACCCTACCCATCACACCCTTACCCTACCCATCACTCCCTCACCCTACCCATCTACCCCTCACCCTACCAATCACCCCCTCACCCCTACCCGTCACCCCCTTCCCCTACCCATCACCCCCTCACCCCCTCACCCTACCCATCACCCCCTCACCCTCCCCCTACCCATAACCCCCTCACCCTACCCATCACTCCCTCACTCTACCCATCACTCCCTCACCCTATCCATCACCCCCTCACCCTACCCATCACTCCCTCACTCTACCCATCATCCTCCCCCGTACCCATCACCCCTTGCCTTCCCATCACTCCCTCACCCTACCCATCACCCCCTCACCCTACCCATCACTCCCTCACCCTACCTATCACCCCCTCACCCTACCCATCACCCCCTCACCCTACCCATCACTCCCTCACTCTACCCATCATCCTCCCCCGTACCCATCACCCGCTCCATCTACCCATCACCCCCTCACCCTACCTAAATTTCAACGTTTTTTAACAAATACAACATTCATTGGTCTTGTTTGCAGATGCCCATGCATTGACTGGTGTAGTAGACAAATGGTGCAATGGGTTCCGCTTCACGTATGAGTACTACACCAGAGCTCTCCTCCTCATCTTCAAGTCCAATGGACTCAATACAAGGAACTACAATGGATTTCAAGCCAAATATACAATAGGCGATAGTATGTTTTTCTCAAAAGAAAGAGCCTAAACAAATTATTTTTTTTTCCTTTCTACTATTGTCTTCTTTTTTGTTCTTGATCAAGTTCTTCTTTTATCAAATTTATATAATTCTAATAATTTCTTCAGCATCAACCCTCTTCTACATGTAGTGATGATCTGAATATCAAAAGCCTATCGTACATGTTGAAATATATTTCAAAAGCAATTTTGTATCAAAATAAAAAATATTCTGATCTTCTGAATATTATGACATCAATCCTGACTAAATGCCTGACAGGCACAATCACTGGAATCATTCCTTCTGTTATAATAAGTGAATAAGCTGAACAGTCAATGCTGGCATTTGGGTGTCTAATTCTGAGGATGTGGGTCTCAATCTCACTGGGGGCTAGTCTCTGAAAACCAAAAATATTTTTTCTATTGCAAATAGTGATATCCCTAATATGATATTGTTACATACTGTTAACCTATTGATGATATTGCCAGATTTCTTGAGAATCTCTAATCCATATTGAAAGTTGCTCATTAAGGTAACCTATCATGCAAAGTTATAGAACGTTTGATGAACAAGAAGTTTCTCCATGCTAACGTAATTTCATCCAAGTAAATTTCCATAAAGTTATTGAGATTTAAAGATATCCAAGATACAAAAGGAGATGGAATAAATAGGGATTGATTATAGGATTGTGAAATGTAAGCAAGTAATGTGAGAGAAGAGGAGTAAGAAAATTAGAAATGCCAGTGCAATGGCCTCAAGAGATGGTTCTGTAAGGGTATTTTTTTTAGAATGAAATTCAAGAGGATATTCCCATATATTCTATTAATACATTGAAACATATTACTGGGGGTCATATTTTGATTACCGGTATTTGATATTTGACGATTTCATAAAAACTAGCGTACATTTGATGAAAAATAAAAACAATGAGAAGTGAAGTCATTCCTCGGCTCTACGAGTGGGAAAACTGCGCTATGTTGTTATATTGTGGATAGTCTATAAATTTATAGGTTTTATTTTTAAAAATATGTAAAATTAAATAAAATACAGCAGGTTTTCACCTAAGTAATGCAAAAAAGCCAGATGGCGGCCAGTCATTGATAGAAACCTCTTTTTAAAGGGTGAGTTCTATCGAGATTATCCGCCATATTGTTCTTGCACTTGCGCTTTATAATGTTTTAATAATCAAACAAATATATTGATAGAATATCAACAAAGTAACAAATAGGTTATCATTAGACTGACAGTTTTGTTTGCAGCCATGCATAGCAAAGCTTTCTCCACTCGTAGCACTGATGAATGGTTTCACCTTTCATCATTTTATGTTTTTATGAATGTGCCATGCAAGTATAAAGTCATCAAAATATTACCCTCAATAATATGTTTCAACTGGATTCTGTTAGAATCAATAATTAATTACATATACATGTATAAAGAGGAATTTTCTTTCAAGAAATATTACCCATCTCTTGAATGACCATATTCTGTTTACAGCGCCAAGCTGCTCGGAGTCTCTGAGGAGCACACCACAATACCAGGAGATCTCCACCCCTAACTACCCGGACAAGTACCCTGGGTGAGTGATAAGTACCCTTGGTGTGTGATAAGTACCCTGGGTGAATGATAAGTACCCTTGGCATGTGATAAGTACCCTGGGTGAGTGATAAGTATCCTTGGTGTGTGATAAGTACCCTGGGTGAGTGATAAGAACCCATGGCGTTTGATAAGTACCCTGGGTGAGTGATAAGTACCCTTGGCATGTGATAAGTACCCTTGGCGTGTGATAAGTACCCTTGGCATGTGATAAGTCCCCTGGGTGAGTGATAAGTACCCTTGGCGTGTGATAAGTACCCTTGGCGTGTGATAAGTACCCTGGGTGAGTGATAAGTACCCTTGGTGTGTGATAAGTACCCTGGGTGAGTGATAAGTACCCTTGGTGTGTGATAAGTACCCTTGGCGTGTGATAAGTACCCTGGGTGAGTGATAAGTACCCTTGGCGTGTGATAAGTCCTCTGGGTGAGTGATAAGTACCCTTGGCGTGTGATAAGTACCCTGGGTGTGTGATAAGTACCCTTGGCGTGTGATAAGTAACCTTGGCGTGTGATAAGTCCTCTGGGTGAGTGATAAGTACCCTTGGCGTGTGATAAGTACCCTGGGTGTGTGATAAGTACCCTGGGTGAGTGATAAGTACCCTTGGCATGTGATAAGTACCCTTGGCGTGTGATAAGTCCTCTGGGTGAGTGATAAGTACCCTTGGCGTGTGATAAGTACCCTGGGTGTGTGATAAGTACCCTTGACGTGTGATAAGTACCCTTGGCGTGTGATAAGTCCTCTGGGTGAGTGATAAGTACCCTTGGCGTGTGATAAGTACCCTGAGTGTGTGATAAGTACCCTGGGTGAGTGATAAGTACCCTTGGCGTGTGATAAGTACCCTTGGCGTGTGATAAGTCCTCTGGGTGAGTGATAAGTACCCTTGGCATGTGATAAGTACCCTGGGTGTGTGATAAGTACCCTGGGTGAGTGATAAGTACCCTTGGCTTGTGATAAGTACCCTTGGCTTGTGATAAGTACCCTTGGCGTGTGATAAGTCCCCTGGGTGAGTGATATCTTTCGACGACTTCTTCTCCAAAACAAGTTGACATAGGAACCTGAATTTTGAAGAATAACATTTGTTATATTGAGAGTAAAGTTTGTTCATTTTGCCCAGACACCAGATAATTTTGAAGACTTCAATATATTTCATGCCTAGGGATCATGCATAATATTAAGAAGAATTTATTTCAGTTTTTTACATCAAACAATACAGAGCCCATGGCTATATTTGCTTTTTCCAGGAACCAGAAATGTGTGTGGACTATTTCCGCTGATGATGCTAAAATGGTTGTTGAGCTGAAGGTTCTAAGCATTGATCTCCGCTACGGTTGTGATGATGACAAGGTTATCGTGTATGACGGTGAGTTAACAGCTGCTAGTAAAATTTCCTGGACTCACATTCGATTAAACCGCACATTTATTTCTATATTTCTGAATTGGAAGCTCCATTGCGAGTCCTATATTTGTTACTTTCACCAAATTCAATTGCTTCAAGGTTAGATCAGACTCTGTAGTAAAGAATCCTGATGAGAGAAAAAATACCTACAGAGATGTACATTTGACACTCAGCGATATGAAGATTAAGGGTACTCAAACGCTTTTGACACCCCTAGATTCTTAGATTCCTGGATTCTTGGATCAGACTTTGTCCATTGATCGCCACTTCATTGTTGCAAATTCAATCATACAACCATTTCACTCCACTGGCAGATCAGAGGTTGGAACCCCTCCCCGACCACCCCTTTTCAGTATGTGAACTCTCTCCACCCATCCTTTGAAATTCCTGGGTCTGCCAATGCAATGTCCCAACATAAAGAAAAGGTAATAGTTACTCATTCTATAACAACAGGCAAGATGCAGGGGGAAGCGTCGAGACTGGGTACGTTCTGTGGGGGAAGTAGACCCGAGTACCGGTCCAAGTCGTCCAGCATGACTGTTGTCTTCATCTCCACCACTACCAACACTAGGAAGAGAGGCTTCAAGGCACAGTACAGAACAGGTGCTTGCTTGCTCGCTTCTTGTTTTATCCCACTGGTATAAGAATACTATGGGATATAGCCGTCCGTCTGTTTGTCCGTCCAAATTTTAGTTTTTCCATCTGTAATCATTTAGTTTCTGGAGCAGTCTCGATTTTGTTACTTTTGCGAGCATAACTTGAAAACTATATGATTTACAAACTTCAAATTTGAAGATGATAGTTGTTAAGTGACTTTTATGGGTTACAGTATGACCAAAATGGGTCAATATTCTGACTTAGTTTTCAATGTAGTGGTGTTGCGGCTTATAGAGGTCACAACTTCAGAGTGTCTATTGAAAGTTACGGTCATTAATTGACATTATTTACTACAAAGGTTTTCAAATAAGTTAATGTACCGGTAATGTTAGGACAGGAAAAGAACCTTTGGGGTATGTTTCAGCATTTGCTCTTTTCATAGACATAAATTATGTGGTGCATATTTTCTCTCTTTTGATAATATTTTGCAATTTACTGCACAATCGTCAATCATAATCCTTCAGAGTAAACAAAAAATGTCCTCATTTTTAGACCACTGATGTTTTTGTCAACTGCCATACGCAAAGCATAACTTTTGCCCATCTCCATTACTGGCTGATTTAATCCCTTGCAGCATTTCCTTCACTTTTCTGTGCTTAGATAGCGGAGTGCTGCACCTGAAATGCACAGTGGGCTCAATTTGTTAGAACAAAAACTTTAAGGATATGCGGCAAGGCTTAAATTAAGCAGTAATCGAGACCATGCGAAGGGAAGCTGGCTTTTGTTGACATTAACGCTTTTACATCTAACCCAGGTTTGTGTGGTGACAAGTATAAAGTGGGTTCCTATGAAGCAGTTGTGTACTCGCCTGGATACCCTCAACACTACGGCAGGTAGGTGAAACATGCTTAGATGTACTGGCCGATTTGATATTGGACAATAGAGCAAACATTGTTGTTTTGGATAAATCACAAAGATAAAAAAAAGTGTAATATTTTTATACCACCGAATAGATTACAGGGCTATATTGTTTTTTACCTGTCTGTCTGTCTGTCTTTCTGTCTGTGCTTGTGTGTTTTTTCGAAAAGTTTAACCTTGTTAACTCTTGATTGGTCTCATTACTTCACACAGATTGTGATGAGACCTTTCAGATGAGATCATAAAGTTTTTACATTTTACCTTGTGACCAAGGACTTGGCACAGGAAGTATTTTTCTTCTTTTTTTACCTTGGCCATAAGCTTAGATGGCCTTTGATACTTCACATGTTCATCCCTTGTGATGAGAACTTCCAAATGAGGTCATATATAATCCTTGGTCATGCTCGGGAAATGCAAATATACAATCATGTCGTGTGTACACATAGTATGGTAGGACACATATAACAACCTCTGTATCACTCTGTTTTCAGTGGTTACAACTGCTATTGGAACATCTCCTCCTCGTGGGGAGCCATGGGCTTCAGGTTTACTGACCTTGACATTCGCTGTCCTCGCGATTTCATAATGGTGTATGATGGTTAGTAAACCTAATTTTGCATTGTTTATGCAATGAACACAAAACATTACCATTTTCATAATTTCCTATTTCTTCTCATTTACCACTCTTTGATATTTGTAAGAAATATCTTCCATTATCAAGATAAAGATGCAGAAATGAGTATAATCTAAGGGAGTCAGTCTGTGGGAACAAAATGGGGCTTTATGTGTGAATGATTGAATGTAGAGTGTCTATTTTTTCTGTAACTGGACTGGGTTTGATTGTAGGTAAGGAATCACATCGAAATCACAAGACTTGGAAGATTTGTGGGACCACGCCCCAGTCCTTCTACACGACCAACAGTCACGTCTTCATTAACCTGCAGACCACTAATTCTGAAGGGAAGGGCTTCAACCTCACGTATAGAGGATACTATAAAGAGTGTATGTATAAGGAAGTTAACTTTAACTTGATAACTTGACATTGAGATGCAATGTGAACATGTGAGAGAATTGGGAGACATTAACTTGCTGACCCATAAATAGCATGCTTCAGTAATTGTGCACTCCTTAGAAAGATGAGTTTGTGAAGGGTTTCCTTGAAGAGTCAGTGATTAAGAGAGCATGATCTCGTATTCTTTCTTGCTTTATTTAAGCGCATGAGCTGTCGCCTGGCGTCAATTAACTTTTACATTTTCAATTTCTTCTCTTGAATGAACTTCGGTGTAGTCTATGATATACACATGTGGAAATAAAGTTTGGTAAAATGAATTTTAAGCTCATGGGATAATGGCATGGGTCATCGTCCAGCAACCGGCCATCGTCCAACATCCAATGGCCGTCACATTTGATATGCAGAACCCCAAAGCTGAAATTTGTGGAGATCAATTTCAAATGCACCAAATTTTATGACTGTAGCGCCACAATTAAGTGAAATATAGCTTATATACTCTTGAGTAGATTAACTTCTATTATGGAGTTTTTTGGGGGGGAATTATAACATTATGTTTAGGAGAGCTCCCAAATTAATTGTTATTGCTTTTAAACTATTTTTAATGACATTTACCGGTAAGTTATTTTGACAAAATGTTTTACTTGAGAAAAAGCGTTTTAAGATTTTCAAAATTTATTAATAAATCATACAAATCCTATGGGCTACAGGGGCAATGTCAATTTTCAAAAGATAATTGTTCGACAATGAGATATTTGATTTATTTCAGATCAAGGATGTGGAAACTATGTGTTTGCCTTGTACCCAAATAAAACCTACAATACGTATCACTCCCCTGGATACCCGGGCAACTACTTTGAGTAAGTTTTGAATCTGATTACATTTACTTTTATGAATGATAAATCTAGTAACGGCTACTTTGAATGAGTGATAAATCTAATGACATTTACTTTTATGAGTGATAAATGTTTTAACAACTACTAAATTTGGCCAAAATGGTTAATTGTATTGTATGAAATAAGGCCCATCCAAGATTTTACTTGACTTTTTTCATTTAAATTGACAAAATTCACTTTCAAACGTCCTATTTTAAAATTTTATATCATACACTTTAATTCCTTTGCCCATTTCCCCATTTTGACATAATCTGTTTTAAAATTATTTCGTGTTTGCAGCCGACTACAGTGTAGATACAGTCTCAGTTCCTTCTACCAGATCCAAGTGACGATTCACATCCGCGGTATCTCCTACGCCAGTCCATTCTGCAATGGAGACTACATCCGAGTCTACGATGGTTTGTGTTTTTAAGGACTTAACCTTCTGAATTTCTATAAACTATTTGAATCTAGAAGATAGCGGTAAGGAATGTGATGATGTTATTATGGCTGTCATATTCTTTACACAAAACATAGGCAAAGGATAAACCTATATCATATATGAATAAAGAATAAATACATGTAGGTTTATTTTACCTATATTTGATATACTTTTGAATTCCTGAGCTTTAAGATGTTTGAAATTTGTACCCAAAAGTTGGTAAAGACTGACCGTAACTTATTTTCTGTTTTCTTTTTTTTTTACATTCCCAGTTCACTTCAGATCCTAGAGCACCATTGGTAGGGCATTTAGAACTGATATACATGATAAAGGAAATACTTTTTGGTTTTTGAAGAGCCTTTAGAAGTTGAATACATGATTTTCTGTATATCAACTTTTTTATTGTGAATATACATGAGATTTCAGAGTATATGCTTACTCCTTTATTAGATAGATATATGTCGTTTTGAACATTTCAGAATATATTCTCACTTTAGTCCTTCATCCAAAGTATCCAAAGGGGTCCATTTGCATGTAAATTGATGAACACCCAAGGTGTTGCAATAAGTTCCAAGAAATGGTATATTCTCAGAAAAGTTTGCATCCAGAAAGTCTTGCTTTTCTTCACTTTTCATCTTCATGACCTCCCCAGGTCAATTCTCCATCATAGAATTTCTATATTGCAATTGGTCACGCAGGGCTTCACAACACAGACCCGATCCTGCACAACAAACTGTGTGTGACGGGCAACACGACGGTGAGAAGTACGGGCCGCCACCTGTACGTGGAGTTCTACTCAGACGAGGAGAGAACCGGGCCGGGCTACATGATCTACTATAGGACAGTAGGAGACAAGATCTATGACCCTGATAATCCTGGTAATTCATACTTTTTTTCTGAAGAAATATATGACTTTAAAGGAGCTTAAGCACATTTTCTAATGGAAATATAGAGATCTCACAAAATTGAAAAGAAATGTTCCCAATTGCAAAACAATCCTACACAATTAAAAGAGTTCTAAAACGAATGGTTACGGTTCGGTTTAGCAGCGTGAATTCTTTCCCATTTCTCTAATTGTTAAGGTGTTCAAACTAAAATGTCGAGTAGCAGTTTTTGTTTTATATGTGACACCTAGGACTTTGGGTAATCAAGTCGTGTTATGGGTTGTCTGCATACATTTTTCTCAGAGTGGCAAATTTACCATACAGAAATACATAAAAACATACTACATATCACGGATACGCTTTTCATTACTTCTTTCTGAATGAACCCAGCAGGATTCGTTAACTATATTTATTCTGAAGTGTTGGATTGTTAGCTTCATTTCGGTTTTATTTAGAAAGATTTAGAAACAACTCTAGTCCGTAAACATGTGCTGAAGCTTCCTAAAACAGTCGAAGCACATTTTTAACGAAAACGTTTTCTTAGAATCTTATGGTTGTGTTTAGAATAGAAAAATAACAAATCTCAATATTTCGTCATTTTCAGACAAAATAACGAATAAATATTTTAAAAAACATAACTAATTTCCTTTTTTAGCTCATCAGGCCTGAAAGGCCCGATGGGCTTATGGCATGGCATGGTGTCCGGCGTCCGTCCATCCGTTCATCCGTCCGTCCATCCATCCGTAAACTTTTCGCTTTTTCGACTTCTTCTCCAGAACCAATGACTCCAAAGAACTGAAATTTTATGTGCAGACTCCTTGGCTAATGGGGATTCTAAATTGTAGATTTCGTGACCCCTTGACCCCAAATGGGGTCACAGGGGTCACATCCTTAAAAACCTATTTTCATCTTCTTCTCCAGTTCCAAAAGGTCTAGAGAGCTGAAAAGTTGTGTGCAGACTCCTTGGCTAATGGGGATTCTAAATTGTAGATTTAGTGACCCCGTGACCTCAAATGGGGTCACAGGGGTCACAAACCCAAAAACCTATTTTCATCTTCTTCTCCAGTTCCAAAAGGTCTAGAGAGCTGAAAAGTTGTGTGCAGAGTCCCTGGCTAATGGGGATTATAAATTGTAGATTTAGTGACCCCGTGACCTCAAATGGGGTCACAGGGGTCACAACCCCAAAAACCTATTTTCATCTTCTTCTCCAGTTCCAAAAGGTCTAGAGAGCTGAAAAGTTGTGTGCAGAGTCCCTGGCTAATGGGGATGATAAATTGTAGATTTAGTGACCCCGTGACCTCAAATGGGGTCACAGGGGTCACAACCCCAAAAACCTATTTTCATCTTCTTCTCCAGTTCCAAAAGGTCTAGAGAGCTGAAAAGTTGTGTGCAGACTCCTTGGCCAATGGAGATTCTAAATTGTAGATTTCGTGACTCCGTGACCCCAAATGGGGTCACAGGGGTCACATCCTTAAAAACCTATTTTCATCTTCTTGTCAGTTCCAAAAGGTCTAAAGAGCTGAAAAGTTGTGTGCAGACTCCTTGGGCAATGGGGATTCTAAATTGTAGATTTCGTGACCCCGTGACCCCAAATAGGGTCACAGGTGTCATGATCTAAAAACCTATTTTTGCTTGTTGTCCCCCGCCTCAACGCGGAACGGGGGACTATGTATTCAGCGGCGTCCGTACATCCGTCCGTCCATCCGTCCGTCCGTACGTCACAATTTTTTTTAACGAGATATATCATGAAGCAGTTTATCCAAAGTCATCAACTTTGGTGTCGGCCTACATTGGGGGTAGACGCAGACACCAGTCGATTTTGGTGACCTTGACCTTATTTTCAAGGTCACTGCGACACTTTGACCACTTTTCGAACTCTAGTTAACGCGATATATCATGACTGGATGGACCCAAAGTCTTCAAATTTGTTGCCAGGCTACATTGGGGTAAGACGCAGACACCAGTCGATTTTGGTGACCTTGACCTTATTTTCAAGGTCACCGCGTCACTTTGACCACTTTTCGAACTCTCTTGACCAAATTTTCAAGGTCACCATGACCCTTCGACTATTTTGTCTCTTATTAACATGATATCTCATGACCGGTTAGACATAATGTCTTAATATTTTCTGACAGCCTTCATTGGCGGTTTACCAGACACCACTCGATTTTGATGACCTTTACCTTATTTTCAAGGTCACCACAATGCTTCGACCACTTTTCAAACTCTTGTTAAGGTAATATCTCATGAACCCAAGCACCAAAAGTTGTCAAAGTTGGTGTCAGTCTACATTGGGGGATGACGCAGACACCAGTCAATTTTGGTTGACCTTGACCTTATTTTCAAGGTGACTAAGATACTTGTGTCTTACTAAACTCAATGTTACCGGCGGGGGACATTGCCATGTCAGTGGCAAACACTTGTTAACAATGTATTACTTGAGATAACTTAGATATTCAACCTTAGATAATAAATCAAATCCTGATGAGCTACAGAGCCCATGGCTCTATTTTTATGAATGTGCATTCATTATCAAAGAAGACAAAGTCAGTTTGGTTAATTTTCCAACCATTTTGACAATTTTCCCTTCAATTATTGCATGATCGGAAATAGGACAATTGACCCCACCCATGAAGAACTGGCGATAACTTATTTACCATTAAAGTTACAGGTCTGCTTTTTTAGCACAAAACACTAAACTGATGGAGTGTTACAACACAACAAAGGAAATTCCTCTGAACACGTAACTTTTTATGATATTCAAATTCAAAGAGGTGTAACATTTCTTTTGGCGTTCAGTTTATTAAAAGTATGTAATCTAAAGGATGAAGATACAGTAACTATACACATTTTATAGACTAACTTTTAGTCTAGGTGTCACCGCAAACCTTTTTGTCAACTTCTTTCCAGGAATTATATTTAGGAATGTCAAATGGGAGTTGGGGAAGCTTTGGGAAGGGGAGACTGCAGGGATGCAGATTAAAATTTTTGCCAGTCGGACATTTCATCTGTGACCCAAAAAGACGAACGCGGAAGTAAAAAAAAATTTTATGAATAAGTATGAGAAAGTATTACTATTTGTTGGTTCTTCATTCATTGCATACTATTAAAGATAACACGAAAGCAATAGACGATAACTATAAATTTATCAATAACATGCATAAAATGGTTCATAATTTAAAATCAATGTTTACCAACTACGATTTACCGACATTGCTAGTTTGAGCGAGTTTACACAAGCGAGTTTACAAGCGAATTTGCCTCAAGATAGACGAGAAATATCAAATAATTTAATTGCACATAGTTCATCAAAAGTTCAAATCATGGACCAAAGATATGTACCTTCTTAATAATCATTTTAAATCCAAAGGAACTCGTTTTCAATAGCGATATAATTTATGTAAACTCGGCAGAGCACGTGGTCCAACTATTTTCCATACGACTATTTTCTATTCAAGATGTAGTTACTAATTTGAACTTATCCTAATAAGATTACTTTTATATTTTATTTGGAGACATATTATGGAGACATAATAAAAAGAACTAATGTAAACGCAATAGAAATTGGAGTTTTGAAATAAGCATACCTCTTGATAACGTGTGTCATCATGTAAATACGATCGAGTGTTCGTAGCGTCATACAAACGGTGTTTGACAACGTAACGTCTCGTGAAATAATATTGCTAATTATTCGTTTTTGATAGGTTTATTTATTTTGAATTTGTATAATAGCTTTACCATACATCGATATTGATCTATCATATTTTGTTACAATATGTTACCTATGTTTAATGACTGAGATATTATTAAATTTATCGAGATTCAACTATTCAAAGTAGCAAAATCTTAATCTATAACAAATTCATGAATCACCGGTACGGTGAAGCCACACGTTCATACAATGTTTATCTTTGACAAAATTTGTTTAAAATGCAATGTTAATGATATTTTTTTCGGAAATAATGTTGTGAAATGGGTCACATCTTTCAGTCACTAAATGACACTGAAAATATCAATTAAATATCAAACGGTAAGTGTTTTTTTCTGCAGACAATTATAATTTACTGAAGATAATGATTATTGATGTCGTGCCTTGTGCTGTGAAGAATAAATGTGACTTCTTGACTGGATCAACGTATTTCAATTTCATAAACAATTATGACCAACACAAGCAGGGCGGTTTGCCTTTATGAGCTCATCAGGCCTGAAAGGCCCGATGGGCTTATGGCATGGCATGGTGTCCGGCGTCCGTCCGTCCGTCCGTCCGTCCATCCGTAAACTTTTTGCTTTTTCGACTTCTCCTCCAGAACCAATGACTCCACAGAGCTGAAATTTTATGTGCAGACTCCTTGGCCAATGGGGATTCTAAATTGTAGATTTCGTGACCCCATGACCCAAAAAGGGGTCACAGGGGTCACATCCTTAAAAATCTATTTTCATCTTCTTCTCCAGTTCCAAAAGGTCTAGAGAGCTGAAAAGTTGTGTGCAGACTCCTTGGCCAATGGGGATTCTACATTGTAGATTTCGTGACCCCGTGACCCCAAATGGGGTCACAGGGGTCACATCCTTAAAAACCTATTTTCATCTTCTTCTCCAGTTCCAAAAGGTCTAGAGAGCTGAAAAGTTGTGTGCAGACTCCTTGGCCAATGGGGATTCTAAATTGTAGATTTCGTGATCCCAAATGGGGTCATAGGGGTCACATCCTTAAAAACCTATTTTCATCTTCTTCTCCAGTTCCAAAAGGTCTAGAGAGCTGAAAAGTTGTGTGCAGACTCCTTGGCCCATGGGGATTCTAAATTGTAGAAAATCGCTTGATTTTTGCTTGTTAACAATGTATTACTTGAGATAACTTAGATATTCAACCTTAGATAATAAATCAAATCCTGATGAGCTACAGAGCCCATGGCTCTATTTTTTAATGCTTGTAAAGTTAGTTTTCCTTTTATTTTCTGCAATCGGTCAACTGATGTCCAATAGGTCAATTTTCCATTCGGACAAACTGGATTTACAATCGGACATGTCCGGCAAATAGTCCGATTTCTGCATCCCTGGGAGACTGCCACTTTCATTAGTTACAATCCAAAGCACAGTTAGTTTCAACGTGTGAGAAGCTCAGATATGGAGGTATTTGTAATATTTCATAGGTTTGTTGTAAACTTTTATAGGATAAGTCATGCAGAAACTGATGAGCTACAGAGCCAATGGCTCTCTTGTTTTTTCAGTTTATTTTAAATTGAATAGTAAAGGTTTTCCAAAGGCTTCAGAACAATTAAACAATTATTTTGTACTTAATATTTCCAGAAGTGGAAACCTCTGGACTATCAGGGTCAGACAATACTATTGTCATCACTCTCTCAGTCCTCATCCCGACAGTAGCTGTCTTCATCTGTTCCATGGCTATCCTGTGTTACGCCAAGTGTAAGGGTCAGGGTGGCGAGAGTCAAAGCGCAAGAGACCGTCGGAGAAGACTTAGGATTAACGGGGATCATGCAGATCTGATCAGAGCACGTCTTGAACAATACGGAGCTCCTGAACCCGAGACTCCAGACAGTCCCCATGTTCCATCAGCACCGGCATTCACGGAACCGTCCTCTCCAGCAGCTTCCCCTCCTTCCTATGCAGAGATATCCTCATTACCTCCCCTTTCTCCTCCCTCACCTTCAGCGCCACCTGAGCCAAGTGGAGATAACTCTCAACATGAAGTCCCACCTCCTAGTTACAGGGAGGTTTCATCTGACCCAAGTGGAGATAACTCTCAACATGAAGTCCCACCTCCTAGTTACAGGGAGGTTTCATCTGACCCAAGTGGAGATAACTCTCAACATGAAGTCCCACCTCCTAGTTACAGGGAGGTTTCATCTGACCCAAGTGGAGATAACTCTCAACCTGAAGTCCCACCTCCTAGTTACAGCGAGGCTCAACCTCAATCAATGGGAGATAACTCTCAAACTCTTGTTCTGCCTCCTAGTTACAACGAGGCAATAGAAGGAAATATGGCTTTAGAGTCTCAGACGTTTGTGTAAAAAAAAATTTGTCTTCCAGGAAATTAGACTTTTATCTGAAGTTTTGGAATATCTTAACTGTTTATACTCACATATACAACTGTTATTTGTTTCTGATATATCTATCTTGTATGATACAAAAATACAAACTCATCCCCAGGGATGGCGACTATCATCCTCGCTTCTCTGACCTCTCTTGCTAAGAAATCCTGGCCATCAAAGATTCCTAATTTCCAGTAGGTATTACATATCATTAAAAACAGGAAAGTACTCTTATCACTTTAACTAAAGTAGTTTGATGTTTAGGTTGTGAAGAACTTTTAAATTATGAAATATTCATAAAAATAACCGAAATGTGAGTGGACTGAAGTAAACAAGCAAAATCATTACGCAAACAAAATGGCTGCATGAAACGTGATATTTTCAAATGTCATAATTCATCATTTGCTTATCAAAATTTGATAACCAAACTTCAGTATGATATGATTACGTAACCAACAAAAGATAGTTGTGTTATTCTATAAAAATTATAATGAAGCGTCATTGGTAAAGCTGGGTCAACTTGTGCTTGTTCAAAGTCACGGGTCTGAATGGCTTAATTGATGCACAGAGAGACGTAGCAGCCCTTTGATGAGTTTTGAAATTACATTTTTAATTAAAATTTACTAACATATCGGTTTGTGTGTACTGATAAAGGGCTGATGATGTTGATAGCATATTAAGTCTGTAATATATGATATATGATATATGTATATAAACTATTTGTGAAGAAATCACAATGATTTATTATGCATTGTAGAGGGGTATATCAATCTGTAATAGTGAATAAACAATAAATCAGTGGATATCTTCACAAACGGTTCTTTTCTATATATAAGAGTTGTCATGAACTGTTTTTCTCTCTTTATATAGGTTCCAGTGATAAAATTTGCGAGAATATTGAATGTGGTATTACGCCAGTAAATTTATGATAAATTATATAAATATGTTTGAAACCATACATGCATGTATTTTATTTAGCAAGAAAACCACAAAACTAGCAACCTTATTTAATCATGATATTCCAATGTAAACATGTTATAATGATAAAAAAATTAAATTCTGATAAGACCTCATTTTAGAACATTTTGTAACATTTGTATAGACATACATTTATGTAAGCAGGTTATTATATTATATTGATCTAAACTCACTGTAACATTCCATGTGCTTGAAGTAAATATCAAAATGATTAGTACTAAGTATTAATATTTGTTGTTGTTTACAATTGATCTGATATGTTATTACCGGTACATACTTACGCACGTACTGTTAAAATTCATAATACATTTACATGCAATATATACGTGTCCCATCTAGGATGCGGGATTCATGCTGGACATTATCAAAAAGCCCTTAGACAAAAAATCTAAGTGGGGACTGTCCTGAATTGTTACGTTATTCTTAATTTTAATACTTCTCCACCAATATTATTTCATAATAATAATTGATCCTTTGCGGCGGTTCTAGCTTGGACACTGTATATGCATATATGAATAATTGAGGCTCAACCTTTTTGTGTCAGTGTATATATATATATAGTATATTAATATGTATAGATATAGCAAATATATTAATCATATGATTTATGACGGAATATGACAACTATGCTGTTTGAGTGAGGGTTAATCTTGCACAGAGAATTTATGGAAACATTTTGTGTGCTCAAATCTCATCTCTCTTACTGTTGCAACAATCCCATGACTTATGTTTGTTGCCCAACCCTCAATATTTAACTTAAATTTCACTGTCAACCATTTACTTCCATGCCCCTCTAAATTACTGGATTGATTGAGTTGATTCGATGCAGTTGACTTTCATTGGTTCATTTGTTCATAACTGGATTCAATGGAATTGGTTGGACATAGTAATCAATAGCTCAAGTGAGAGTGGCAGAGTTCACTCATTGAAAAGGGGGGGGAGGGTGGTTCGGAACCCCCTGCACCCCCTCTGGATCCACCAATGAGTGACATTATCGTGTAAGGTTCGGTGAGTATTGTGTTACATGACTCTTGTTTCCCTTCTGGTGCCTTACAGTAGACCAAACTTACAGTTCTGAGAACACATATAGACACCAAAGTCATCATCTAAGGCAGCATGCAAGTCAAGCAACATTGATTGAGTCGATTCAATGCAGATTGGTTCATTTGGTGCACAGAGGACATCTTGAGTTTTCAGTGAAATACCTCTTATCCCAGGGTCTGTGCAGCCAGCCAGTAAACATATATTTGACTCCATCACACGCTGAGAGATAAGTCACATGGCACTGAAAACACAAAATATTCTGTTTATTACCGGTATATATTTCTGTTGTCAGAAAAGTGGTTTTGTATTGTGTTGTAGTGTCAAAAATTGCTTCACGTAACAGGTGCATTTGATGGTTATGTCATGCCATCGTTCATGTGACGTCATTCCCTCTGTGATGTATTAAGTGTTTAACAAGTGATATCTAACTCCAGTGGTGAGAAGACTTTTCTGAAACTGATGAAACTTTTACCAATATAAACCTATAATAGATTTAATTTTCATCATATGAAGTTTTACAACTCTTTGATTCATCTTGGCATTGTAAATATCATTATTTCTCTTTTCAGAGTTGTTAGGATGTATTCATTATTCAATATTTGGCACATTGATATTTTACATTATCTGTGTATACCAACTCATGTAGTCAATGTGTTTGTGATAAACAGGGTTTTATACATGACTGTCCTATGATGTGCTCAGAATGATTATGAATTGATTTTTGATGATTGCATTGTTCAAGATTTTGATTGACTTGAACATTTTAAAGTGTTTTTAGCTCATCGCGTCTGTAATATCAGATGGATTTATTAGGGGTGAAACAGTACACAAATATAGTAGTTGAAGTTGAACCATGGTATTTGCTCTCAGTTCGGTATATGGTACATCAACGTGATTTTCTGTTTGTATCACATACCATATTTTATGTTATCTAATTCAGACAATATATTTTATTTACAATTTTCCCATTTTAACGTTCATTGGACTTTATTTTGAAGTGAAAATGTGTTTTTAATGGCTTAGTTTGTCACCTTCTTGGATCTGAACCGATCGGAGAAGTACCATACCATGGGCTCTGTACAGCAATACATGCCGAACCAAAGCTCAAGTCTTCCGTTTCACCCCTGGGACCCCTATGAGATGTGCCTGGCTCCAGTGTCCATCCATCCCTTATTCATTGTCCATAAATTTTTCATATATTTTACTTGTTCTTCAGAACTGTTCTACTACAACTCTGAGGATATACCTTGCATCTAGAGATTAAAGGACAAAAGACTCCTTCTGATGATAATAATGAACTGGACACTAAATATCAAATTTGGGTGTAAGCTTGGTTAGGTCTTTGTGAATTTCTACATTCTAGCAAGACTCAATTAAGTGTAATAACTTACAGAAATGTCATAACAAGGCTTTGTCATTTTACCCTTGGTAGTGGGATATCTCATGCTTGATATGTTACACATAGCTTCTCCTGTTGAAGACAACATTCACTGGATTCTCTTGATATCTTACACATAGCTTCTCCTGTTGAAGACAACATTTGGTTGATTCTCTTGATATCTTACACATAGCTTCTCCTGTTGAAGACAACATTTGGTTGATTCTCTTGATATCTTACACATAGCTTCTCCTGTTGAAGACAACATTCACTGGATTCTCTTGATATTTTACACATAGCTTCTCCTGTTGAAGACAACATTCACTGGATTCTCTTGATATCTTACACATAGCTTCTCCTGTTGAAGACAACATTCACTGGATTCTCTTGATATCTTACACATAGCTTTTCCTGTTGAAGACAACATTTGGTTGATTCTATTCATCTTTAGTGCTGTGTCAAGTTGGCTTCATGCAATGGACACTGGTCAATTTTGGTGACCTTGTTCTTTTATCAAGATCATGGCAATGGACTGTGTTTTATCTTGAGAACTATTTTCAACAGCAAATAATGAAAAGCTTGATGACCTACAGTGCCAATAACTCTATTTTTAATGGTTATGAAAGATACTTGATTGGTTGTAATTATATCTTCATGATTTTAATGTCTCTTGGATGATTGTGAAACATTTTAATGATTGTGATTGAATATTGATGTTTAATAATGAATACATGACCAAAGATGAACAACACTTTACAGGTTGTTATATACTTTTGTCTTTCATGACATGCCTCATACTGTTTAGTAATGATTTTGAAAATAAAATGAAAATTGTTCTTTCATCAGTGTTTTACTTGTGTTTTTACCGCCAGGGTTAAAGGGCAATCAATTTGCGGGGAAGACAGTGGTATTCATCATTATCAAACCTTTTATCTTCTTTGGTCACTTCTACAAGGCATCAAAGAGTCCTGGAAATGTAGCAAATTATTTCTCAAGCACTAACATTTGATTTTCTGAAAAAGAGCTCATTTTCTGAAAAGGGGTGATAAGACGTAATTATGGCACAGCATATGTGGAATATCCTCTGGCAATCGAAAAAGATTTGAATTTTGGACTTCTTCTCAAGAAGAAATAGCTTCACAGTGTACAAATTGTAGATTACGTTACTCTGTGGCCCAAAACAAGGGTATCAGTTTCAGACCGCACAAGTCTTTGAAATCTACTGTTCACTAACAGCAACACACACGGATGTATGTAACAGCTCAATTTAAAGCCAAACAAACTGACGTTTTGATGAACAGTTGGTGTTTCTTTTCGGCCTAGAGTTTGAGTTATCTGCGCTTGAATAGCATAAGTTTAAAAAAATGGCTTGTTAATGCACATCTACATGATATGGAGAGCAAGTAAGAATGGACAAGCAGTTTAAGATCTATACTTTGGAGGGATGGGAACACCGACACTAACACCAAAGCCGAGCACAAACAATGTCTCCCGATCCTTTATAGGACATGAACAGAGAACTATCCGCAGCCCTGCACCATCAGTACAATAAGTCGAAGCAAGGAATGCGAATTTGAGTCTTATGTTTCAATTTGTACACATGAACAGAATCTTGGATAAGGAAATAACTAGGTGCTCTGTATTACATCTGTCTCTCCTGAATGACTGTGTCAGACTCTTGTGTATTGGTGCAGGTGCAGAGTTCTGTGTTCGCATATTGGAACATGATTTGCCCCCTTCAAAAATTGAAAAGAGCGTTTACATTACACGTTTGCCCCAGGGGTATATACACCTTTATTACCCATATTGTTGAAAATAACCGAGTTGATATTATTGATATGAGCACATGTGCACATATAACGTTTGCCTAGCAACCATTGTTTTACCGCGGCTTCCCGTTTTTCGTTGTCTGTGACGTCATAAAACGATTGTTCGTGACGTCACTGCAAAATGCCGTCGCAAAGGAAGTGGGTCATTTCCTTCCTAATTTTACGCTAATTAAATGAAATAGAACGGGTAATAAAGACATTATTACACTCGAAAGTGTGCCATATGACTTTTACGAAAAACATGCAAATTTATGTATAGTCCTCGTTCTCGCTCGGGCAAAAAATCACACTCGACTCGTTTCGTAAAAGTCATATGACACACTTCTTCGATCGAGAATTAATCTCTATGTATCAACATATACATTTTAATGGATGGAGTAAAGGCTATGTTACCGCCTCTATATTTTGATTATTATCAGAGACTTTTTGACACGGCGTCTTTGTGCAAATCATTCACGCCCACAGACCAAGACAACAAGGGAAAATCGGGCCCATGACTTGCATTAAGTTGCTTTAAGCGCGATATTTTGTATGAGCTTAACTGATCTCCAAAAATGTCTTTAATTTGAGTAAGCATACTGCATCCGTATAAAGTGTGTATCCTAAAATATTGAGCAAACGTGTATGTTGGAACCACAACCCAGGAATATCAATTAATAAGCCCTCACTCAATACTTAGAGGCCAAAGGCAAATCATTCAAGATCCACATCCCAAAAAAACTTTGAAAAACACCTTTACCCGTGGCCTCTAAATATCAAACAAAGATTGATCGATAACCTGGGAACGTGCCATTGAACCAGCTCAATTTACAGACATTCATCTACTACCATAAAACAAGGATTTATTGAAACATACTATTCACTATTGACGTTCACTTTTCCATATAACCAACTGCTTGATTTACGACAACAAAACAACCAACTTGATTGAAAACGGAGTATCTTCACCAAAACGTCGCATTCATTGCAATTAAGAAGTTGACTTAATATCTTGGATTTTCTTCATCTCTTTTTAACTTCTAAAATTCCTCTGAAAGAGCAGCCAACACACTTATTTTGTCAAATCATGGTGTTTTTTTTATTAAATGTTATATAATGATATATAAAATTATAACATTCACTTTTTAGATGGTGATCAGTTGATACAAATGTGTCAATGAGATGAGAATCCTACAATGAAATCTCCGTTTCATTTCAACAGATAGCCGCATAGTCGTTGAGTACCCTTAATCAGTAAGTATGTGAACAAAGTCAAACACGCACCTGTTGTGTTGATCTGGATTTAGAGACTTCAATAGATAAGCAGTTGACAACACCGGGTCTTCAGGTACAATATTAGGTCAACATGGCAGTCCTCCTGTATTCCATGTGCGTCTTGGCAGCGGTTCTGCCCACCATTGCTCAAAACCAGAAGAATCTTTTCGACAATGCCGTGTTTTTTGGTGCAACTAACTTCACAGATTTCCTTGTTAAAGCCGGATTGGATACAGCGTTGAAGACTCCAGGTGGGTTGTCTGTGACTCCAGAGTTGTACATATATGTCAATAAACCTAGCATGAATTACAGAATGATTATGTACAATGTTGACTCTATTGTCAGTGTATGATATAAGTTTGAAAAGTGGCCAGCCCAAAAGTGTTTTTAGCATATTATGTTAATTCAAATGGCAAAATAAGAAAACCCTCAAAGAATTACCAGCCCGGACCAAAGGTTACCACGTTCCGGACTTGGCCTTATTCCCTATTCTGCTATAGCACACCACGAACACTTCCAATGTCTTTTGATCGACCGAGGTGTTAAAGAATGTCTTAAATGTAAACTAAAACTAACATACCATTTTGAGTTGGATCATGTAAGAAGGTTTTCATTTCCTTCGTGAAGACTGTATAATCGTGTTCTGCAGTATAGTGTTTCAATTGTGTGTTTTCATCCAACATAAAAATGGATAAATGGCATTCCATTTCTTAGAATGGCACAAGCATCGTATATGTTTGGTGAGCATGATATTCAGTTCGGTCTACGAGTTCGGCGTTATCTGAATCAAAATTGATTAGTTTATATCATATCTTTGCATGCATCCTGGAATTTGTAATGATGACGTAAAGCGATTTCATAACCAATATATGTCTATTAATTTGGCTTTGACCGACAGCTTAATCCTTTATGTTAGAAACTTATGTTGACCTAATAACACATTCCAAATGGTCTTTTCAATGGAATAAAAACATGTCAAAATATCCTATCTATGTCAACACAACAACACATGTTCTATGTTAACGAACACTGTTAAAGTCCTGTTTTTATTATGTGAAATGGTGTCCTGGATTGCCTGCCCGGAATACAAAAGGTGCATTGTCTTTCATAAAATTTTATTTGGCTTTAATACGTTCATAACATATGAATCCCCAATCGCCAAATATATCATAATTACCAGTTTCCACTTATAATCTAGTAACATCATTATGCATGTGCAGAAACCGAAAGTGCACGTCCTATTTACATGCACAGTAGTTATATGACCTATTAAACATTATCAACCCAAATTTGTTATTCTGACTGGTTTAAATAAGATTCCAAAATTACGTTTGACTCATTGGCGCGCGCCACACGTGATGCATTGTCCGGTTTTCGATCAGAAATCGATACTTTTACCTTCATTACGTCAACATACTAAGTCGACTTTCATCAAAATGGTACTTTTCGATAGAGTAAGACCATTTATAACGTTTGGCATTTGACCCCCACCAACACAATGGATGTACCTTTAAGTGTCACTATAATGTACATGCTTAATGTATTTGGTTGAACGACGGAGAATAAGCATTCGTGGTTTGACAAAAAGAAAATTCCCTCGACTTGCATGTAAAATTAACGGTTAAGTGGTTCAATTTGTTTGGAAAGGATACCAATGCAGTGAACTTCAGGACATCCAAACATATATATAGGGTGATATTTTAAAGTGTCTGATTAACCTGCAGGTAATATCACCCTGTTCGCTCCCACCAACGATGCGTTCAGCGCCCTTTCCCCCGCGGTCCTGCAGCGTCTTGAGACTGACCAGTCTGTACTGACCACTGTCCTCTCCTACCATCTGACCGCTGGACGAATCATCGCCTCCTCCCTCCAGAATAACCAGCTCATCACCTCCTCGTCCGGGGCCAGCCTCCGCTACAACAAGTACAACGTTAACGGGAACGTCAGGGTGAGCTTCGCCATCAACTGAATGCACCGTCGTTATTCCTGTATATATGGTCTCAACAACTTTCTACACGAATCTCTCATAATGTAGCATTGCTATATTTCCTTGGTTGCTTTGTTTGGTATGTATTGAGTGAATTCTGTAAATCTGTATGTTCTTTGGGCCTGGGACCTTTAAACTTCATGAATAAACACATTTCAAAGATATATTTGGAAGTACACTACAACGTATCTGCAACGACACAAATTCTTAGTTACCCTTTTTCGGGACGAGTTCAATCCAAAGTTTCAGAGTCAGGAACCAATCGCCAGCACTGACTGTCTCAAAAGGCTTCATTAACTCAGTCGCAGAAACCTTAAGGGTCAACAACTGAAGGTTAAGCTATGTTTACAATCAGTTAGCCTCTGGTAGATGTAAACGTAACTATCAGTTGTTGACATTGCTTTATTTCAACTCAATGCTAAATCTGCAAGACATTTATGTTCAAATTAACGACTGTATACTCAATCTTACAACCACAGACGGATTACCATAAAAACAACAACATGTTTCTTCAATTGTTAACTGGTAACATTTGTTGAAATAGCATTGTTCGTTTTATCTAAATTTACAGAGAAGTTACATGATTTGGATCAACTGACTTTGAAGCCAAACTACTGATTCTGATATAAGTTCATGATCGGCAAATTCAAGTATAAACATTTCAATTAGATCTGGAAACATCTGAAGACCATGTTTATCGTTTGTAAAAACTTCGTCGTATTAATCCTTTATAATGAAGGAAAAGAAATTGAGCAGAGAACTCAACCTTGTCACCAACCTATTGGGTTGTAAATTATAGAGTGACCTCTAATATAACAATATTACATTTGTTCATTATCAAAATGGCCTGTATAAAATGTTACATTTATCTATATTCTAAATGGCTTGTTTAACAATGTTACATTCGTTGACTATATAAATATAGTGTTTAAAAGTGGTACATTTGTTTACATTCTAAATGGCTTGTTTAACAATGTTACATTTGTTCACTATCTAATTGGTATTAAAACAATGGTACATATTTTTTCACAATTTAATTATTTTGTATAACAATGTAACATTTGTTCACAATCTAAATGGATTGCTTAGCAATGTACACTTGTGTACTTGTGTCTAAATGATTTGTAAAACAATGTTACATTTTTTCACTTTATAAATGGATCGTTTTGCAATGTTACATTTGTTTACTATATAAATGGCTTGTTAAACAATGTTACATTTGTACACTATGTAAATTGTTTGTTAAACAATGTTACATTTGTACACTATGTAAATTGTTTGTTTAACAATGTTACATTTGTTCACTATCTAAATGGCAATATTTCCAGGCAACCGTATCCGGAAGTGAAACGATACTGTCGGACCTCCCAAGCAACAATGGTTACCTTTTCCTTATGAAAAGAGTTATCTACCCTGTGCCGACTGGGTCGGCGCTTGACTACGTGAATGCAGAAGGGTCGTTGACCACACTATTGCTTGCACTCACTCGCGCCAGTTTTTCTGACCTTTTCACAGGTAGAGTTATTTCCCCTTCTGACCTTGTGTTTAATTGAGATGACAGACTTGTATAAACGACTTTATCTTTATCAAAACATAGGTTGTATCGGTGTAAATCCTTATATTGTTTTCAAGCAAGTTGAGTTCGAAACATTGTCCTTTTGTATTATGTACGTTGATAGGGCAGACAGACAGATGATTTTATTTGTATGGAGGGTCATAAGGCCAACAGTACGTTGACATTGACTTTGCAAAGAAATTGCATATTTGCTTATACAATATTCTGGAATAACGTTCAGTTTGCAATGTTTAGTTACCAAAGGTGTGAGAGCTGAACATAAATCGAGAAACGATTGGTACTAATTGGATCATGTGTGTAAATGACGTAGATACTGGTAAACAAAATACATGTACATATGTTTTCTCTACAGGCACAATGTAAGTTTTATTAAATAGTCTGTCTTTTAAAAAAGTTACTGCATTACGTGTAAAGTTTTCAGACTGTCAAATGTATTCAAATATTAAATATGAATAACTTTGAGCTTCAGTTAAAATGAATTTTGTAAAGGCCTAATATATAAACTTAATATTTGTTATAAATGTTATAATGAGTATCTCTTATTGACAGTGCTAGATATACAAGCCAAAATTTGTTCAGTTTATACCTCGTTTTCCTTTCCTGTTAGGGGGTAACTTGACTGTGTTCGCCCCCTCTAACACCGCCTTCTCCCGTCTGCCAGCCGGGGCCCTGGACAACCTTCTCAGTGACATACCCAGACTTCAGAGTGAGTTGTGCCCTCTCCACATCTAACTGGAGTAGGCCTATCTGTCAGATTTAATTTACCAGTTGCTTTCTAAAGAACATGCTGGTGCCTTTCTCTCAAAATAATGAACACTATTTTTAATTATTAACTTCCTTATGTATCCACCATCTGCCATAAAAGCAGCGATAACACAATGTCCACTAACTCGGTCTAATTGGTATACATTTTGAGCACACGATGTTTACACAGACATGTGATCTTTGTTTGTTGTCTCTAACTACACTATCATATCCAAAATATAAAATCGATTGTGATTTTGGAAATTACACCAAACCATTATAAACATCTTAAAGGGGCAGTAGCACGTTTTTTCGCTTAAATAAGTTGATGAAATGTATTTGAATTATAATTTCACCAATAGTAAATCATCCTTCTCTCTTCGGAAAATAAAGTTTAAAATGAGTGTACATGTTTTGGTAAAGCCATGGGAATCGGTTTTGAAATACAAAATAATAAATTGTGTTCACAATAAAATGGCCGCCATGCAATTTTTGCTTTATACGCAACATAGTTTTTACCACTACAGATAATTGGTTTGTGTTATAAGATGTTTTACCCTCTAAAGTTAATTTTAAATGACATAAACTATCATTATAAATGGGAAAATTGAAAAAATAAATTTTGCAAAAAACGTGCTACTGTCCCTTTAAATTCAGCTGAGCACAAAATGTCAGCGAATAAAAATATGATATATGAATACCCTGGTGCACACAGATGTATTGAAGTTTCACGTGGTAAACGCCGGAACCTACTTCAGCGCTGGCCTCTATCAGGGGGAACAACTCACAGCTGTCAACGGGGGACAACTCTCCATCTCAGAACAGAACAGTGAGGACACTACCTTTTCTTTGTATTTTGTCAATAACTATCATGTGTATTTTTTCACTTATGCTTTAGTGCCCAAAGTCAAAAGAATTCTATTGGAATTCATCATTTTAAAGATAGAAATTTAACACCTCGAAGTCTTAATTAATTGAATGCACAAGTTACATTGTCATCTTAGGTAAATAGATTCACATACTAATTTTACGATATTAAATTGTAGATGCCATGTCTGTGAATGGTAAGAACATCAGCGTGGTCGACATCACAGTCTCCAACGGCGTGGTGCACATCATCGACGAGGTCCTTCTACCGCCTTCTGTGTAGATGGGGAGTGATGGTTGGAGGAGGTCGCAGATGTGGTTGTTTAGTTAATAAATGTCCAGTTGTTCAGTGTTTAACACGTCGTCGTGCTTAGTACACGACTGAATATTGTGTACAGACATCTTGGTTAATGCGGATCAAAAACTATCTTGGTAACGCATTGGTCCCAAATAAAAGCCACATAGGTTCATTTTACAAATCTGTCCTATCTTCATGAAAAACGAGTTTTGAAATTATCTCTGAAAATTTTGTCGGATCCAGATCATGTGTTGCACAGTGAATATGTTCAACTTCCTTCTGGAAGGAGATACTTATTACCTCGATACAAAACCAATAGAGGTCTGAATACATTTATTCCCTTCAGCATTCGTTTGTTAAATGATCCTTAAGTTAACCAATTGTGATTGTGTTTTGTATTACATGTAATCCGTGACTGTTAATTGCCATTCATGTACACGAGCTCTGTCATGAAAAAAAATGAATTCCTTTCGAGGTAATAAAGTTTTATTATATTATAGTAATATTATATTATTATATTCCTTAAAACGTCGTCCTATTAAAAAAACGTATTGCCTTAGAAAGCTAAAATCGTGTGTACAGACGTGTTTGCCACTATGGTTTATAAATTGTCAATTGAGTGACTCTGAAATCCCTGACTCTGACACGATGTCCATTGTGATTATAAATTGTAGATTGTTAACCCTCCGACAGCTACTTTTAGAATGTTAAAATGTTTAACATTCTTTAATATTTCATATATACTGTTAAGCTACAATGCAAATCGTTCTACTTTTATATAACAAACTAACATCCCTACGTTATATCATTAAAGACTATTGTTTTCTAATGTTTAGTTTTGAAAAGAGAAACACGAAGAATTGGCGTTTACTAAAAGTTGATACTGACGTTACTTAAGTACCACATGTTTCTTTTCTCTTTATGGATATGTTTTCATTGACATCTTTGTATAACTATAAATGTAAGTCTTGAAGTCTATATGTACAGTATCAGCGCATGCACCAACCATTTAATCAAATAAACCTAACTTTGAGGCTATTACATCTAGGAATATTAAAGGACGTCGACGTCTTCAGTGTGATGATTACGTTTCTGAATACATGTGTACATGTTTACCTCTTGATATGTCACCTGATGGAGTAAACATACATTCCAATGTGTCGTCTTGCCTTTTGTTAATTATAGTAATCACAATTTCATCGTCATGGAATATTTGTACAAATAACATTTCCTTCTATATACTCATTCAAAGAAGCATGGGAATACCCGACTATATGTATGTTGTATAGATTCAAGCATCCTAACATCACACAGCTGCTGAACAAAAGTTTGTTACATTGCTATGTTTGCATGACTTTGGAAACTTAGGACACAAATAACACTTTTATAAATGCTTGTATTGTAGCACTATTTGGTATCACAAGAAAGTACATTCAATAAGTAATATTAATCCCTTGTGTTTTTCTGAGTGCCTATATTTGTTTGACATGGGTTCCTGGAGACTTCGACAGGTATCTTTTTAGACAAAATACCAAAATTTATTTACCAACTTTCAAAGCTCCTTTCTTGAAATGGACATTCCCCTGGCAGCTGTTTTACCAATAATGTCCCAGAGAGTCTCAATAGAGTTCATGTCTTGAGAATTCCAAGGTAATTCTACTTATGGTATGTTCCGGACAGCCAAGAATGAACAACCACTCATGGAAAAATGAGCAGTGTTTTATTTTGGTGAAATATGATTTTTAATCAGAAATACAAGACATGCCCATCGTGTTTTAAGTCATTGATGATCACATTCTGATATTTCCGGGAATTAATGAACACCAACCAGCTTCTAAGATTCCAGGTGCCCCTACCTTTGCACCCAGGGCTTGAAAGTTGCATTAGCGTACGTCATACCCTGAGACAGCATGATCTTCTACCGGAGGATAATACAACCGGTCGCCTGTCAGTCGCTCACGACTACCAACGTATCATACTATTTACTGCTGGGTGGACAGACTGAGTCACTTACCCAAGGTGACACCACAAGTCTCTCAACTCATCTCTCAGTGTGGGGCAGGGAATGACCCTTTACACTCAGTTTATCCAGCAATGTAGTTTAGTAATGTACCCATCTATACGACGAGCCGCGCCCATTGTTGCTGAACTTTATTAATTGCGGTTGAATCGACTGAGTTATGTATGCACAGAACCTGTGCCATCTGAATCTTCTTTAGATATAATCTCTCTTAATCTTGAATCTGTTTGAAGGGATACCCCATGAAATGAATCCATCAATAATTCTTTAATCATGGAGTAGCAATTTGAAAAACAAAAAAACGCTGAATCAGTTTGTATGCATTTTAATCAACTTACATATTAAACTGTAAAAAGATTGTGACCATTTGCGGCCACCTCAGTCACAGGCTGGCAAGGACAAACATGTATAATATATAATATAATATATAGAATATCTATGTCTATATCTACGAAGGAGGCATGACTAGTTGTCGGACATTCACATACAAATAACATGTCATAGGTCAAATACATATAGGTCAAAGGTTACACATGTCAAGGTCAGCAATAGAGGACAACTGTAGAGGCGTGTTCAAGAGCATGAGTACTCGCTTGGTATGTTCGCGCGTACACTCAAATGGCTGCTGAACAGAAACTTGGGTCGCAAGCATTTCCCAAGATGGTTTCAGAATATCATCCGAAGTGTTCAAGCCAGTATTCGCAGGTACTCACGATTTTGTTTTCCTTCAGAAGCCGGTATTTTCGAAAACACGTGAGTATTCACACTTATGAACATGCCTCAAGACTACCATCAGATGAAACATCCAGTATGGTACAGAGTCGAAGCATCAGCTGCATTTTCCTGTATTTACTCAGTGGAGTGTCTCGATGGCTCGTTACTAATTATAATTAAATACAGCAAGATGGCTCTCACTGTCAATGCATTTGCCATTATCTATCAACCAAATGAAACATTTAAAACATGGTCAACATGACTTATGCATTAGAATCTTTCAGTCGGTGGACCAAGGGACATGGGTAACCTCAATATGCAATAGAGGACTACAAAACTAGACTTTCTCTCGTTCTCTTTCTCACAACATCATCATATATATTCACAGTTCACAACCTGTAGATTGATGGAAGTGTTTGGGTACGTGACCATGTTGAACTAAATGCTGAAACAAGGGTGAGATGGAATATATGGCAGCTTGGGTCTCATTGTATAAGTGATAATCAGTATTCTCATTAAACAACTTTGCTTACGGTGAATTGAACATAATCATCCCTAAATAAAACATTGACTTATACTGAATTCAATTAAGCTTGGTTGAAATTCAATTTAACTCAAAATCAATTTATTACAAAATTGTCTGAATTCCTGATCGACTGTCATGTATTTCAATCGTCTTGTTGTTACCAAGATGATCATTGACGTATGGATGTACAAATTAAAACAATATTATCCATGTAAAAAGCAAAATTTTTTATATTGACTTTAAAGATTTGAGAATAAATCTCAAATTTTATCACCAATCACAAAACAACGATATCAAAATCTTACAAAATAGTAAACAAATGATCTTCCTAAGATTGTTTTTCAGAGGACTTCACTGCTTTACCGGTAATTCTTGTTAAAATCCATTAAGGCAGAAAGAACCATTTATAGCCTCACTTTCAACAAACTATATGAAGTCCAAAAACCTTCTCTTCAAAATAAAACTACCAAACATTTATTGATAACATGGTCAACCCTGTTTTTATCAAACATTAGCTTACAAATAAAATCAACCATTATAAAATGTGATAACCAAATAAAGGAACTGGTTTTTAAAAAAGCACTTTTAAAGTCACATTTGTCCAAATTAATAAGCTTAGATCATTTCACAATGCAATAAATACTACCCATTTTTTAAGTTTCATGCACTTACAACCATTATGTCAGATGAATGTACACCCGACGAGAAATGCTGATAACAGGAACAACCATGCCCTATTTAGGTATTCACTATGGTATCCATGGAGTTTGTACATTGACAACAGTATCCATGGAAACACTAACAACACCATGGCAACAATGCATAGCAACCAGGACCAACAAGAAATCACTGTGGCATCAACAGAAGAGATACCAAGAAGAGAGATTTGCATTATTCACATCAAAGAATTGTAATACCTAGTTCTATTATCCTGAGAACTGAATGTATCTAAAACTACTACATAAGTTAAATCTAACAACATTACACAGTACGCCATTGTTGAATTTTATTTTTTTTACAAAAAGTCATATTTTTTAAGCTACCGGTATAAGCTAAAAGATTACAATTTTTTTTTATTGAACATGACTCATCTATTGTACTAATTAACATTTTATGAAAAGTACTAAATTTGTCATTTTTCTCAGGTATTGAGGCCACAAAATGCTTCTGGTGTACAAACGAAGGTATAAAAAAAATGTCTGGTGTAAAAAGCAACTTTTAAAAAAAAAAATCCAGAATGTAAAGGGAATGAGAGAATAAAAATTTCTTACAATTTCTTTGGATGTAATTAGATTTGTTTTGTTGAAGTTCAGAGAATAGAGAACATTTAATTTACACATAGGGAAATCAAACTTTGAGAACTAAAGGTAAATTTTTTACAAGTTTTTCAAATTGTGTCACGTTCATTCATTCTTAGCTTTGAAGACATCATTTGGAAATGAATTTTTGACTCGATGAGTGAAAATCTAAATGACAATTTGTGCTTCATTTCTTTGGTTGTAATAAAACTTCTATGGTAGGAACTATTTAGGAATGTTAATGTATTGTTGTAAACTTTTGCTTTGACTAGAATAATACTGAATGACCTTTGAACAAACCAAAGTTCACATATCAATCTTCAAATTACATATAAATACTAGAAGTATGCTAAATTCTAGAAACAATTATTGAAAACTACACACAATCATCAAATATGTATTACAACAGTGTGTTCAGATAAAGAAATGTTAACCTAACCTATTTTAATTTAAATACGGGATTTCTAAAAAGAACATCTTAAGATATTTCGAATTCATTTCAGGAATGTTATGACTAATATAGATAGGCATCAATGACTAATGGCTAGTTTTTGCTTTTCTGTGATCTAGAACGGCAAAGGTAGTAGCATAATGAAAATGTTGACACTAAAAGAGTGATATTCCTCATGTGTTTGGTTGGAACCACATTAACGAGATTAACAATTGATAGATCTTCAGTAAGTGTGACACAGTCATAGAGTGGCATCCATTAAGTATATTTTAACTGATGGCTGAGTTTGACAGGAGGGTCGAGTTGACGCATGTGCGTTGATGTTTCAAAAGATGAATATCAGATTTATATTTTGTTTGTGTGACTCGTTTGAGATTACCCACAATGTCTGTGGCATAAAAAAAATCGCAAAAACATGGACTGTGTTCTTGACTTGACTCATGGCGGTTTTATTTGCAAACTTGACCCTCGAGTTGGCAAATCCAACACAGCCTAGCATATTCGCATTTGTAATGTATCTATAATCTAAATTGACGGGCAAAAGAAAGTATAACACTCACTTGTTTTCGATTAATTCAATATTTTAAAGAAATGAGATGCATTTGATTATGACACGATATAATAACACCTTTCGGCAGTAGTTTGAATGACTCAATTGACTCCTTATTTAAAGTATACAGAGGTAATAAATCAAATTTACACCAACATGACCCCTACCATGTTCAAAATGTTGTAAATGTGTGCAGGACGAAGCACATTTATTGATTTTCACACAGAGTATGTAATATATGTCGATGAAAAGTTGTGTTTTATCAAAATTAATTTGGGGGAATTTCAAAATTTAAATTTTAAAGTTTAATTTTTTTTAATAATTTCAAACCGATTGAGGTATTCTTTGACTGATATAATTGTTTGACTTATTTCACAAACTATTCCATTTTTGAATACGACTTCGAAAACTCGAGATATTTGACTTTGAAAATTATACATATGATAAATACAACTGAGTCATATACTTTCTTTTGCCCGTCAGTGTAGTATGGACGACAGAAGACAAGAGAAGTAAGAGGCAGCTTGCACACTATGACAATTAAGGCACAGAAGACATCTCAGAACAATACAGCACACTTATAGCACCACATCAAGAAATACACGTCATACAGATTCTCAATATATTCCTATAGTAAGACTTGAACATATACTAGGTTATCTCCCTTGCAAATTATTTATCATGAAAATAAGATTAACTTGTTAGTTTTCAAAATATAATATGTTTTAATGTACAACCTTTCTTGTAATAGATTTAAATTATTTCTGGAATGTCTTTCAGAAGTTTTCAATGGTTAAAATATATTCCAGATATGCTTTATAATTTATTTTCAATTGACCAACAAATGAATGATTGCAGGTGAATGATATGTGACAATTTAAATGATACGTCTGATGGCACAGCTAAAGGTTGCATATCTGGCCTGAAGCTCCGTGCTTCTCTTGGCGGTCTTTCTTTGTGGAAATCTTACAGAAGCTCTTAACACAGAATTGTTGGAGAATTTCTGATTAGAAATCATCTGTTATAGTGACGGATCAAGAAATTTCAAAAGGAGGAGAATATCCCCCCCACCCCCTTCCGACCCGACGCTATGTAATTCCTGACTGATAAAATCTCACCACCCAGAGATTGCTGATCTTTGAAGAGGATCCTCCTTGGGATGCTAGAAATACCCCAAGAAGGATCCCTTCAGAAACAAATCACAGCCGTTGTAAAGGTTACACTGGATTGATCGAGAATTACAGCAGAGTTAGCGAAAATACCTGTAATACACTAATGACTGATGAAAAACATACACAAATGTCATGAACACAAAACTGTGGAGGATTTTAGCAGAGTTAGTGCAACTGTCTGGAGCAGTTATGTTTGATGATACATTCCTAGATATTATGAAGATAAGTGGTGTTCCACCTTGAAGGAAACAATAAGACATCTGTTTTTTATACCTGATAAAGATTTAACCAGTGTCAGTTCCTCGAAAAGCAACTCTCCTCATTCAGTGGACTTCAGGTGGTATATAAAGCTTGACAGCTGATGAAATAATGAGTTCAAAAACCATTCTGAGTTGCCAGTTGTCAGTAAGGACTTGTCAACAAGGGGATAATGTGGGAGTGAACTGACTGGAGAACTTGCTATCTCAGGACATTCAAGGCTATCTCAGATCATTCCAGGATATCTTAGAACATTCCAGGATATCTTAGAACATTCCAGGATATCTTAGAACATTCAAGGCTATCTCAGAACATTCAAGGATATCCCTGAACATTCAAGGCTATCCCAGGACATTCAAGGATATCCTAGAACATTCAAAGCTATCTGACAAGATAGAACTGGCCTGATAACAATCACAGGTACATAACAGGTTGACACAATCAGCTAAATAATGCCTAAAGAAAACATTCATGCTTATCATGAAGAGTTTGATGTAACATATCAATCGAATCTGGCACAGTAGATCTGGCTTAGAAACAATCACAGAATGTTAAATAAGAGCATGATAAACACTTCACAATGTCTGTGGGCTTGAAGGAACATTCACAAAGATATGATGGTATCGTTGGTTCTTCAGGTTGCTGGCTTGAGGGAACTGAAATTATGAAAGCATGTCATTCTGTTAAATTCTGTGAAATAAGTCGTCTTGATGAAACATTCACAGACATTATTAAGCTGTGTCAAGCTTCGAAAGTTCTGTTCAACAAGCTGTTTTGATGGAACATTCACCGAAATTATGAAGATACGCCAACCTGTGAGTTATGTTCAATACACGGTCTTGATGGAACATCAACAGAAATTATGAAGAGGGGTTAAGCTTGAGTTGAGTTTGATGACGACCTCTGTGAAGGTAGGGATGGATTGTTGACTAATCTCAGACAGGAACTGTTCAATATCATAGCAGGGGAGAACTTCACTGAGGTGCTGAAGGTAGCAATGGTTGGCTAGACACTCAGGCTTCAACTAGTCTCTTCTTTGCATACTGGCATTGTGTGGAGTTGATTTCCATCCGAATATCAACATTCATAGTTTTCCATAACTTATACCAATACTTTTGATATAAGGACTTAAAAGACAGATTCAACTTAATAATAAGGTATGAAATTTGACAGACCAGGGAGGGATGTATTAGAGGAAGATGTCCTTGGGACTATCTGACTGCTGGAATCCATTAATCCACAAAACATTTCAATCCATGATAGCGCAACTAAAATATTGTAATTGAGTCTCATTGAGGTTAGGTGAGGTGAGGTGAGTTAGGGTTTAGCGACACTTTCAAGAGTATTTCACTTATATCACGGCTGCTGGTATTATAGCTGGGAGAGAGCCTGAAATACCATGTGCTCAAGAACCAATTGGAGACTGTTAGAGATTGTAGCTGGACCACACTTCTGCTGCTCACTTCAAAGCAACTGCTTCCTGTCCAAGGTTGCCTGCCATAAAATGGCTTGTGATTGATAACCATTGTAAGCTAGCGAATCAATGGAACACTAATTAGTCCAACCATTAGTACTGTAGCAGCATGGTCGGACAGCTCATTGATTCCCTAGTTAAGGCCTAAAATTATTTTTAAAATGTTTCTGGTCTTTACAGGCTGACAAAAATGCTTTTTTTAATCTACAACATTTTTTTTTTAATGAAGAGTTAAACAAAATTTATACAATAATTTATATAAATAAAGCACAAACCCTCTTAAACATGTGTTACTATTCCAAATAGTCAATAATCTCACCCCTACACTCCATCTCAACAGAAACGAGTGACATTTTCTATGTCCAATGTTTTCTGAGGCTAAAAAATTACAGTTATCTGCCCCATACTTTTGAAAACCTAGACAAAAAAGACCTGAGGTGTGGGTTTGAAACTGATGCGGGCGGAAACCAGAAACAATTTGTTTGGGGGGGCCTAACAGTGCCAGACATTATTTGTAGACTGGATTGCACAGCAGCCATAGCTTCCCATGTAACACTGTCTATGTATCTACTAACATTTATTTGTCAGCCATTTATGGACAAGGCGAACATGGACTTCGGCTTGTTGGGTCACAAGACTCTAGTTGTATCCCAATTGAATAGCAAGTTTTAGCTTTCTGGTGACATCAGATTCCGAAGAAGATCTCCTGAGCCTGGATTTGATGATTATCTCAAGAAATGAACAATCACAATTATTGTTAGTAATTATAAGTAAACATACCTCTAGATTGAGTTGCCTACATCTCCAAGTCTGGAGAGGTTATACAGAGTAAAAAAAAAAAAAATTTTATGTGGTGTGTGTGTGTTGTTCTTTCCCTGAGTTATCTCCCCTGGCTGAATTATCTTCCCCTGTCAACCGGATGTTTACCTCATTCTATTCGAAGTATAATTTGGATGACGGGGAGGAGGGTGGGAGTACATCCTCAATCTAGAGGTATGTTTACTTATAATTACTAACAATAATTGTGATTGTTCATAATTATTGCGTAAACTATCCCTCTAGATTGAGTTGCCAGAATAACACATAAGGCTGGAGGGAGTCCAAATTCGTAGACCACTCCAAACCTAGTCCCAATCCTAAGGACTTGATAAGACAAACTCATATCCATGGAGGAATAAAGGGAGATAACTCTTCCAAAAGATCGTACTTTTGTTCCAAATGCCGTAAAAATATCCTATTTTGGTAGTAGATCGTATTTCCAGCATTGAATATCTTCCTATTTAATGCTTAAAAGATCGTATTTTTCCCTTCTTAGGGGTTAAAATAAGGTCTATTTTGGTATAAAATATTCTATTTTACGTAAAATTCCGAGGTAATCGGACATAATTTACCGTTATTCCTTGACTCAGATAAGGAATTCAGGCTTAGAGTGACTTTTGATAATATTTGCGGGAATTTCCTCAAATTTACCGTTATATTCACGAAAATAGCCGATAATACTCAGGAATTTACCGTTATTCCTACACTTGGATCGGTAAAATCATAAACCAGACACGTCTCACTTAGGGGGAAATACGATTCGTTGCCGTATCTCACCAACCTTAGCTCACTTAGAGACTGATAATACTTCCCCTAACGGGATATTTGGTACAATAATAATTAGGTCTTTGAATATGCCCACCTTCTAATGGAATAGAAGTCACCACTTTCCGAGGACAGCTAGAGGCTGGACACTATCCCCGGGTCACTCCCCCCCCCCTTTTTTCCCTGGGGAGGGGGTCAAGCAGAGAGGTGCTGAGCCGCCACCAAGGGCCCCAGGGACGATAGGCCCCCAATCATTGGGGCTACGTCTCTTAGGTAAGCTCTGGTGAAAGCTGAGGAGGACTTCCACTGGCACGAAGCAACGACCTGGTCAACTGACACTGACTTCCAGGCGGCCAGGGAGGTAGAGAGAGCTCGAATTTCGTGAGGAGAGTAAGTAGATTCTGCTTCAGAGAACTCCGCATTGGAATACGCTAGCACAATAGTCTTTCTCAACCATGAAGCGATAGTGTTCTTGGATATTTCTGACTCCATAGCTTGCTTGCAGGATAGAAATAGTCTTCTTCGCTTTTTCCTGAAAGTTTGTGTTCTCTCTAGATACCAGCGTAAGGCTCTAACTGGGCACAAAAGGCGATTCTTGTCTAGTTTCCCATTGGGTCTTGGGAGCGCTGGGATGGAGTATATCCTGGTACCCAGGGGGCCTGCTGCTGTTGATTGGTTTTTGGCAAGGAACTCTGGGATTGCTCTAAAAGATACAAACTTGTAATGCTCGGAGAAGGCAACAGATGACACGTCTATGGCATGTAATTCAGACACTCTTGCAGCCGACGCAAAGGCTATAAGAAATGCAGTTTTCCAGGATAAAAACTTTAGTGATGTAGAGTTCAGAGGTTCATAAGGAGGTTGCTGAAGCGATTTGAGAACCAGAACTAAATCCCACTTGGGGAAAATTGACGGAGATCTGATGTCTTGCAACTTGAAAGATCTGATCAACTTGGCTAGGGGAACGTCTGAGCCAACAGAGAGACCCTCTAGATCCGTAACAGAGGCAATAGCAGATCTGTAGCCTTCTATGGTACCTGCCTTGAGGTTACAGTCCTTGCGAAGATGATTTAGAAAATCTGCGATTATGGGGATGGAGAGGGGGACGAGGGATAACTGGTGCTCTCGTCTTCAGAGCTGGAATCTATCCCATTTGTTGTCGTATAGTGCAGAAGTTGATGGTCTGATAGATTTGGTAATAGCTGAGCTAGTGTCCTTGGCGAACCCTTTCTGCTGTAGGGACTGCTCGATATGCGCCAAACGTGAAGGTTGAATGCTTGCAAGTTGACGTTGTGGGGTTGCCAAAGTGGCTGTTGCAGAAGATTGGGCCACAATGGAAGACGTAGTGGGGGATCTGACGCTAGATCCAGAAGTGACGGGAACCATGGTCTCTTGGGCCAGAAGGGGGCTACCAAGAATAGGGTACATTGATGTCTCCTGATCTTGCTTAGCACGTCCGGGATTAACTTGAACGGAGGGAAGGCATAAGCCAAGAGATTGTCCCACGGATAAGATAGAGCATCCACTGCTAGAGCTTGAGGGTCGGGCACTGGACTGATGTACTTGGGAAGTCGATAGTTGAGAGCTGTTGCGAAAAGATCTATCTGTGGACGTTCCCATCTGTCCTCTATGAGATCTATGACACTCTGATGCACAGTCCATTCCGAGGACACTACTTGATTCGTTCTGGAAAGTGAATCCGCGAGAAAATTCAGCTTGCCCGGAATATGTCTCGCTTGAATAGACATCTGAAGAGAATCGACTAGGTGGTAAAGATCTCTTGTGCTCTGCATTAGGGAAGGAGATCTGGTGCCCCCTTGTTTGTTGATATAGGCGACCACTGTCGAGTTGTCTGTGGCAACCACTACGCTGGTGTGAGACAGAAGGAACCTCCAATGGGTAAGAGCCCGTATCACTGCTAGGAGTTCCAGATGGTTGATATGAAACTGTGATTCCAACTGAGTCCAAGTGCCCTTGACTTGAAGGTCGTTGCAGTGAGCACCCCAGCCCAGATTGGAGGCGTCGGTATAAATGGTCTGAGTTGGTGTCGGCAACACGAACGGGCAGCCTGTCATGACATGTGTTCTGAGTGTCCACCATTGTATCTCGTACAGCACTTGTTGAGTGGGGGAGATCAAATGTGAAAGTTCTAGATCCCGATGCTCGTTTATCCAGGACTGAAGGTGTCTCAGAAAATCGTCGAGATAGCCGTGAATGAACACTTGTTTCAGATGCAGAAACTGTAGCACGGGAGCCATGATCATAGTGAATAGCCAGGGGGCGACGGAAATACCAAACGGTAGCACTTTGAATTGGAACCGGTGGCCGTTCACACTGAATCTGAGGAACTTCCTGGAGCTCTGATGAATCGGAACATGGAGATAAGCGTCTTTTAAATCCAGGCTTGCAAACAGAGACTGAGGCTGAATCAGCTTGCGAATGGCCCTGAGAGAGTCCATCGTAAACTTGGGTGGCCTTTTGAGAAATGACTTGTTGAGCACCTTTAAGTCTATTATCATCCTCATATCTTTGCAGTCCTTCTTGGGTACCAGGAAGACTGGTGAGTAGAACCCCTCCGAGCTGTCTGAAGGGTCTAGCTCTGTGACAGCGCCTTTTTCTAAGAGTAGCTCTATAGCAACGAGAGCGGCATCTAGTTTGGGTCCCTTTAGGAAGAAGCGTTTCCCTTGTGGAATTGCCGTAAGTGGAGGTACAAAGTTCCACTGGAGACGATAACCCTCTGATATCACCGAAAGAATCCATGGATCCTGTGTGATGATTCCCCAGTTGCGGTGGTATGACATCAGGCGGCCTCCCACTGGGGAGGGGGAGGTCGGTTGGGGGAACTCGCAATTCAAAATCATGTCGGAGGACGGAAGCGGCCGTAAGGGGGGAGACAGAACGGGAGGGACGGACGAGTCACCGTCGCTGTTGACCCTTGTGGAAGCGACCCCTAGACTGACCCCTGGTCTGCTGTTGTCTAGCTTGGTCTCTGTTGGGTACGGGCTGGTTGTCCTGGTTGTCCCATTTATTTTGAAAGTAGTTCTTAGTAGGCGCTGGTGGCGCCGACGGCTTGGCATACGACTGCTTGGGGGGGAGCCCTGGACCCCCCGTTCCCCCTACGGGATTCGTTAAACTTGCCCTTGTTTAACAGCGCTTGCGAAAGTTTAAGGTTCAGGCTCTTAGTAGTCATGGTCTCCTGCGTGGCGCTCGCTTCTATGCAGGTTCCATTAAATAAGGTGGGGGATTGCACTGGCTGAGACATCAAGGAATCTTTCACATCTTGTGGCAAGTCTCGAACACGAGAAAGTTGGAAGTCCCTTTCGTGGAGAACAGATTTGGCAATCGTGTTAGCCGCTGCACTTGCTAAATCTTGGGAAGCTAAAAAGATGCTGTCCAGGAAACCATGAGCCATCGCGGCGGCGTCAGCCCTCATGGTCACTAGCGTATCTGGAGAAATGCCCTCATAGGAAGCAAACTTGGGAGGGAGTAACTCTCTAATACCAGCACAGAACCAGTTGATGTACGAGAGAGTGTCCATGGAAAATCTGGCATTCGCATCCATTTCCAAAATGTCAGACCTAGGCATCGGTTTGGTATTCACACTGGCAGGTCGAGGGTTAAGTCTATCGAATTCTTGGTCCAAGGCGGGAAGACCGGTAGACATGTATCAGTTGTGAATAACATAAGGTAACCTTGACTTAGACTTGGCTAAATGCGAAGGAAGGTTGGGAGTGATCCTCTCATTTACTGACGAAAAAGCTGTCTTCACAACAGTAGAATGAGGCAGAGATAATTTAGGAATCTTAGGGGTTGGAAGCAGTCCCGAATTCCCAAGTTCGTCCGGTTTAGTAACTTCCAATTGCTCCGTGGAAATTGGCATAGTTGACGGTTTGAGGTGATGCACAAAGTCCAACTTGTCTACAAAAGACCATTCCGGAACTAAGTCGGCAGCTTGACAATCCGATTTAATAATTAGTAGGCCCTCATGATCAAAGACTGACACATCAACAGAGTCCGTACTGGTAGACACATGTAGAGGCTGAGTCAGGATAGGTATGAAAGGTGGCCTGTTGACATCAACCAAGTCAGCTGCACCGTTAGGTAGCTGGCTTTGGTCCCAGTCACCATCAGCTAGGTTGCCCGTGCCGCACGTGCTAACGCTTGGCTTAACGGGATTGACCTGCTGGGGCACGTGAGTACTCCCGCCTCGGTCGGCCAGCAGCTCAACAGACTGAGTGGCTTGGTCCGTGTCGCCCGTGCTAACGGGACGCGTGACGGTAAAAGCCGGCCCAGTTGTCTTGCCACGGTTAGCCCGTGCGTCCGTGGACACCGTGGCTTCCCCTCTGGCCCGGGAAACCCGTGCTCCGACCTGAGCGATGGATTCCCCGCCACCCAGGCCAGGATTGGTCGGGGGAGTCCCTGTCCCGTGAGGGACTGAGACACCGTCCCCGACCGAGTCGCCTGGCTGGGTGGTGATGACCGTGGTTGGGTTTTGGGTCTTAATGCGCTCCCCGCGCGACCCGCGGCCCGAACCAACGGCAGGCAGTCCCCATTCCTTGTCCACTGCGCCCAAGGCCAGGGATTTCGGAGGTGGGGAACTGGACCCAACGGTCCCAAGATGACCAGAACCGCGGCCTGCTACCGACGGCTCTGCCAACTTGGCCTCTATCTCCTCAAACTTCTTCTCATTCGTCTCCTTGATAGAAGAAACAGAAGTAGCTAAAGCCACTAACATAGCTTTTAATTCTGATAGTTCAGAGGAGGGTTTATCAAGAGTGGGGGTGACAGATCTCGATCTCTTGCTAACAGACGAATCTGAGTCCTTCTTCTTCTTAGGGGTCTTAGGCTTAGATCTAAGTTGGTTCATTTCAATCCAAAGTTTATCAGGCAAGTCTTTACACAACAAACATCTAGAGTCAAACAAGCAAGGAAGATCCTTAAAGCAAGCATAGCATGATGAATGGGGATCCCCCTTATGTAAATACTTCTGACAGGTTAAACACTTGTTTTGCTTGGCAGACATCTTGGAAGAATGAAAAATGGCGGGAAAGTTGAAGGATAATTTTTTCACACACAAGGTAAATCAAAAACGATCTCACCCAGTTGAATCCACTTGAAATCCAAAGCAGAATGACACAAGGATGAAACCAGAAGCTCTTCAAGTGAAATCCCAAGGGGAGACTCAAGAAGACAGAAAAAATTTTACTCTCTCACTCAGTGAACCTCTACCCAGTCCATACAGAGAATAGAAAAAGGTAAACATCCGGTTGACAGGGGAAGATAATTCAGCCAGGGGAGATAACTCAGGGAAAGAACAACACACACACACCACATAAAATTTTATTTTTTTTTACTCTGTATAACCTCTCCAGACTTGGAGATGTAGGCAACTCAATCTAGAGGGATAGTTTACGCAATAATTACTGCCATAATGCATGTTTATACCTTGAAGCTGCAGAATGGATTTCAGAATAATTATCTCAAGTGTTTTCTTTAAAGGAAGAGCAAATGTTACATTGGAACTTCATCAAGGGTTCTTTAACTCATCCTTTTCAAATGATTTTGGCAAATAACAGGCATTCTTCGCTATCCATGACTTTCTTTGACAAATGCAGGTTTCCAAAGCACTCTGCAAAATGATTTTGGCAATTCAAATCCTTTGTTTCACATGCTACCATGAGTTGAAGTTTATATTTGATAGCTATTATCTTTTTCTGAGAAATTAAAAAATTTTTTTGCGAAGCTTTCCTTCACTAGTTGCATAGGGTGGATGAGAGTCTGCTTGAAAGACCTCAGAGTTGGATATGCAGTTAGTAGAGTGTTAGAGCCTCGTTTCCTCTGGGTTGAATAATTCTTCAAGTCTCTAAGAAGTTCAACAGCTTGTCGAGAGTTATAGCCATGTTATCTCTAGTTTGATTAATTTTTCAAGAAGTTCAATAGCAACTTGTCAGGGTTCGTGCAACCGCAACTGAAATCTTGCATCTTGTCAGGGTTCATGCAACCGCAACTGGAATTCTTTGCCTTTTTTAAATGTGATCACAGAATGATAAATACTCTGACATGTTAAACAGCAACTGAAGTCTTCACTCACAGGGTAGATAAATACTTTCTCAAGCTTAACAGCAACTGAAGTCTTCACTCACAGGGTAGATAAATACTTTCTCAAGCTTAACAGCAACTGAAGTCCCAGAGCTTGACGGTCTTGTCGTACGACCCCGATACAATGATGAAGTCATTGAACTGGAGACACGTGACACCATCCTTATGGTTCTGTAGAGTCACAAGCCGTTGGCCGGTCTCCAAGTTCCACACCTGAAGGTAGGAGACAAACATGTATGTTGTATACGGAGAATTAAAAGTGACAATAAATAGAGAATATTAAACAGCATTCCATTTAATACCATATTTATGACTCCAGTGAACCAAAAACCAATACAACCACGGTGCTGACACTGTGACATCATATTTGAACCATTATGACGTCACGTTAACACAATATTATTAAACAGCAATATCTTCAACGCATTAGAATAATGGATATTCTTGTGTCCCATATTTCATCCAGAGCAGTACTAAATGCACGAGCGCCCATGTCATAAATAACATTAGATTTACTGAATTAGTGCCAAGCCATTCTGATTGGCAAATTTACAGGAATCAATCTTTTTAACAAAGGGTATAACCATGATTAGCTACAATATCGGGGGACATTCCGGGGCCTGCAGGTAAAGAGTTAACTAAGGAACACACTCACCTTGAGAGTCCTGTCGTCTGCTGCACTGACCAGTCTCCAACTGTCCGCCTGTAGACATCTGTAACATACCAACCAGGATATATGGGAGGTGATATCAGACTGAGGACGATATCTCATATTTAGGGTGAATTATTCCATAATGATTTACACATAACTTGGCTTTTGGAAATATTTAATACTAGTACGATATATAATGCCACTTGCAATAACATTATGGTGACACTTGCAAGCATTAGCCGGACTTTCATTGTAGCATGGTACTAAAAATTTCTGCATACAGTTCTCAACAGCAGACACAGTTGCCTGGCAACTGACAGAATTTCAAGCATGGACCTCTTCCGAATTTCAAAAGAATGTGCTAATCACAGCACCTTGCTTTTAGTCAAAGACTTTTGCAACTTATCCATAACAGAAAACTCATCTTTCATAATGCAGTCCCTGTGAAACACTCTTAAACATAATGCTTTACCCCTAATTCCATGTTGGCATGTCCTTCAGCTGTAGTAAAATATGGACTGACATGGTTGACAACTACTGCCTCACCTGACAACCCCTGTGTGTCCCTCGGCTGCCTTCCAGTCGATGGTGTTGATGCATTCTCCGCTGTGGATGTCCCAGAACTTGAGGTTGCAGTCCAACGAGCCGCTCACAATCCTTGTTGCGTCGAACTGCAGACACGTGACAGCATCTTGGTGACCTGCCAGCGTCATCACACACGCTCCCTGGTAATTCCATACCTGCAGGCAGCAGTTTATAGTGTTTATGAATATTGCAGAAAAATAATTTTTTACCATTTTAGCAATATACACTCAAAAAGTAGCAGTTGGTATTGGGTGATCCAGAGCGGAGCGCAAAGTGACTATAAACTCTCCCTGCACATTCTCTTCAAGATTAAAGAATCATAAGATTTGGATTGAGTGTTTTGTAATTTATGTATTTCTTTCAAGAAGGGGAGAAAACACTGGCAATGTACAGCAGGGAGAGTCATTTTCACTGGAGATTTCAATATATTTTAGTTACAAAACAATTTTCGATTACAATGGAGAGTTGTGATAAGAAATTAGCTTACAATGGTCAATGAAAAGTTTTGTATAGTCTTTTTTTTAAAAACTCATAAGAGGATATTCCAGGAATAACAACTTTATGAGACATTATTACAGGATAAGTAATCTAACAGACACAGCCATGATAGGTTAATAAAAGACAAATGATAGTGTCAAGCAAAAGGGAAACAAGCTTCCTTACCTTAATCGTATTATCACATGACCCTGATACAATCTTGCTCTCGTTAAAATGAACACATAGTACAGCACCCTGGTGGCCCCTGGAACAAAGAAACACTAGAATCATCTTACTTATCATTCTGATTCATCAAACATCCAGAAATTTAAATAATGAACGGTTTCTTCATTACGCTTATTGTAGGGGTAACATTCCAACTCATACAGGTGAGGTGAGTTATGGGTGAGGGTCAGGGTGAGGATGAGGATGAGGATGAGGACGAGGTAAAGTGAGATGAGGTGAGGTGAGGTGAGGTGAGGTGAGGTAAGGTAATATGAGGTGAGGGGAGGGTGAGGGTGAGGGTGAGGTAAAGTGAGGTGAGATGAGGTGAGGTGAGGTGAGGTGAGGTAAGGTAAGGGTGAGGTGAGGTGAGGTGAGGTGAGGTGAGGTGAGGTGAGGTGAAGTGAGGTGAGATAGGTGAAGTGAGGGTGAGGGTGAGGTGAGGGTGAGGTGAGGTGAGGTGAGAGGAGGGTGAGGTGAGATGAGTGAGGTGAGGTAATATGAGGTGAGGTGAGAGGAGGTGAGAGGAGGGTGAGGTGAGGTGAGGTAAGGTAAGGGTGAAGTGAGGGTGAGGTGAGGTGAGGTGAAGTGAGGTGAGATAGGTGAAGTGAGGGTGAGGGTGAGGTGAGGTGAGGTGAGGTGAGAGGAGGGTGAGGTGAGATGAGTGAGGTGAGGTGAGGGTGAGGTGAGGTGATATGAGGTAAGGTGAGATGATATGAGGTAAGGTGAGGTTGAGGGTGAGGTAAAGTGAGGTGAGATTAGGTGAGGTGCGGAGAGGTGAGGTTGAGGTGAGGTGAGGTAATATGAGGTGAGGTGAGGTGAGGTTGAGATTGAGGTGAGGTGAGGTGAGGTGAGGTGAGGTGAGGTGAGGTGAGGTGAGGTGAGGGTGAGGTGAGGCGATACAAGGTAAGGTGAGGTGAGGTAATATGAGGTGAGGTGAGGTTGAGATTGAGGTGAAGTGAGGTGAGGTGAGGTGAGGTGAGGTGAGGTGAGGTGAGGTGAGGTGAGGGTGAGGTGAGGTGAGGTGAGGTGAGGTGAGGTGAGGTGAGGTGAGGGTGAGGTGAGGCGATACAAGGTAAGGTGAGGTTGAGGGTGAAGGTGAGGCGAGGATGAGATGAAGTGAGGTGAGGGTGAGGTAAGGATGAGGTAAGGGTGAGGTAAGGGTGAGGTAAGGGTGAGGTAAGGGTGAGGTAAGGGTGAGGTAATGAGGTTGAGGGTGAGGTAAAGTGAGGTGAGGTGAGGTAATATGAGGTGAGGATGAGGGTGATTTTGAGGTGAGGTGTGGTGATACGACGTGATGTGAGGGTGAGGGTGAGGTGAGGGTGAGGGAGAGGTGAGGTAAGGTGATAGGAGGTAAGGTGAGGTTGAGGGTAAGGGTGAAGTGAGGCGAGGATGAGGTGAAGTGAGGTGAGGGCGAGGCAATGAGGTGAGGTTGAGGTAATGAGGTGAGGTGAGTGAGGTGAGGTGAGGTGAGGCGAGGGTGAGTTGAGGTGAGGAATTTAAAGCATGACTGTGGATGGTAAGATTATAACTTCTGTCAGATCATATAAAGCCTAGGGAAAGCATCAATGATCTGATTTTAATGAGATTGCTACCTACATCCAGCTGGATAAAGTTTAAGGAAATTAATGTATGTACTCATCGCTGCTGAAATCGTGGAAACTAGGGCCTTGACATTTTGCATTAATTTTGTAATCAAATTGATAACCCCTCCAGCAAATATTTGGAAAACAATTTACAATTTTGAATTTGCATGCTTTTCTCCCGACAAATAAAGCCCTGTTTATACGGCGAACTTTGCACATATGCAATATTGCTTATGGTAGTTATATACACATGTGAGTAAAAGTAAAATTACTATGCGTTCATATGCGTTTAATCAAATAAACTCACAATAAATTGCCATTAATTTATATTTGTCAACATTGTTTTGACTATATCGCCCTAATAATATAATGAAAATCGGATAGTCCAATAGATTTTGAAGGTCATTGCGTCCGAGAAGGAGATTATCCAATATAGAGAATTTGAAAAACAGTATTAACCCTTAACTTGCAAATCCCGGAATTATCCGGGCGGGCTATAAGCGATTCCGAGGTGTCTGTATACGGATCCCGGATACAAGACTTAGAATAATTCATGGCTGCCTCACTACTTTACTAGCCCTGTCAACAGGTCCCGAGTCGATTGTGTCCGCGAGCCGCTCCATGAGAATGGCTGTATTTACGCTCCGCAGCCCGACATGAGATTGAAGCTTTGTTCAGTGTCTGGTTGGAATGTCCAGCAAAATTCACACCAATTTGCGTGTGCATTGTTGACCCGTAACGCATCGATAATTAGCTTTACAAAAGGCCAATTTTGTCGGGCTTAGCCCCCGAAGCCTCATTTTGCTTGTGGCTATTTTCACCCACGTGTTTGTATTGCATCGGGTTTGCCTCGCCCGAGACTGCTATCTGCCTCGCATCTCGCGAGACGGGGAAAAAATTGCTAACTTGCCTTACTCCAGCACTTCATATCATGTGAGCGAATAGTTTGTTTTCAATAACAAATACGGCAAAATAAAGGGGAAAGAATGGACTACATTCCCATATAAAATTAGCAAATGTCAAAAAAATAATAAAGACACAGCAAGCGCCTTGGAAAAGGTCATGTGCACACTTTGACAATCCCTTTAACAATCGGCGATTTTCACAACTTCTTACACATTTATCACAGCTAAAATACTGAATGCATTTTCATGATTTTTATATCACAATAAACTGAAAAGAATAATCTTTTATTCTCTATAAAAATGCGCATATTTATTCACAGAAATAAAGATACAATTTTACCTTTCTGAGAGACATGTGAAACCAAACGGCACACAAACTAATCAACATATTTTCATCAGTTATGGTTCGAGGTTAGCTTTTATTTGAAAGGTCAAACAACATAACCATATTAGGGTTGACATGTGCTTATTTGTCAACTGGTTCGAGATTATGATTTCTTGGAAAAGTGCGATGAACGACCGTTCGCAATGCCACATACATGTTGTAAGTATTTACGATTTTATAGGTGGAAATAAAGACAAACTTTACATAGCTATAGAATTATAACCAAAGGTCGCATTCTAATAATTTTTATATCATTGTGAAGCTAGACATCTTGTCTCGTTTTCGTATTTATGATGTTACGAGGCCTGAATTAAAGATAATCTTTCGAAAGTAATAGAATAAAAACGAAAAAACATAGAAAATTCATTCCAAGTTTCGGGTGTGAATTAGCCATTTGTGTACGGGTGTCGCTACTTGAATTTGTATTGAACGCCCGTATATAGTCCTTATTCGCCATGTAGATGCGGTATATTTCGTAAAAACGGTACTGGAATCGCCGCCACTGGAGCCAAAATTGGTAAAATATATATACGCAACGTAAGGGTTAAGAGTTTCTAAAGTTCTCTAATATATTTTCTCAACCTGTGTCACTATGTCTGTATATGACGAACTTTTACAAGAAAATTGAAAATACCATATTTACTCACGGTAGTAAATATTTGCACCTGCCCCTGACTAGTTGCAAATTTGCTACAGTAGTAAAATATACATATCTGCAAATGCGTCCATACGGCGAATTTTGCTCATATGAGAAAATTTGCATATGTGTAATACTTTACTCATATGCAAACTCTCGCCATATAAACAGGGCTTAAGATATGTGGTACCAATACACGTACTGTAGAGACATACGACAGCTGCCCGTCTTGAGGTCCCAGACTTTGAGCGTCTTGTCGTAAGAGCCGCTGATCACTTTGTCATCGTCCACCTGGGGCAGAATAACAATGCTTTTACACAATATTTGTAACGATAAATATATATGGAACATCAAAACCACCACTACATTACTCCAGGCTCCATTTGGTAAAACAAAACACTTATATGGAAGTAATTCTCAAGTGTAGACCACAAATCCATGTCACAGAAAACTCTTGTGCCTGTTGAAGTTCAAGACAAAACACTTGCAAACAACAATCTTTATAATTAAGTTATAAGTGGTCAAAAGGCAGGTGTTGTTTCAAAAGAGTTTACGTCTAAGCTTAAGAAGACAATGTTTCAGAGAAAATGAAACCTGTTCAAAGGTGGTCAAAAAGCAGGTGTTAATTAAGAGAGTTTATGTCTAAGTTTGAGACCCGTTCTCACCTGCAGACAGCGAACCGTGTCCGTGTGTCCGATCATGGTCACTTTGCAAGCAATACTCGACCAGCTGTCTCGCGTAGAGAGATCCCACACCTGGCAACAGACACACCCATAACATTCATTAGATTACATATAGAGAGTTTATATAGAAATGGAGGTCAATAATCAACATTGCAGAAAGATGTGTCTTTCTCAGGCTTTGAGTTGAGAGAAAGATTATACATACGTTCATATAAAGAGATGGAAAAATGGGTCAGGTGATTTATCACAAGTAAATGTCACTTGCGCTATAGGAACCTTTTTCATTCCTCTAGTTTTCTCATTTAAAATGATAACAAAAAACTTTATGGATCGATGGCTGTGTACTTTAAAGCTTATTTCATACATTGGCTATAGAGAAGCAGAGTTACCTACCTTGATGGTCTTATCACTGGACCCACTAACAAGGCGACTACCCTCCAGGTGGAGACACCGTACTGTCCCGCTGTGTCCAACTAGCGTCTGCACAGACCACGGAGCGTTCGTCCGGATGTTCCACACCTGCAGATGAGACAAGAACTTATAACCACTTCTGACAATGGTATTCACGCTTAATGAAAGTCATTGTTGGGTAAGTATAATAACATCTATCATATCATGAAACCTAATCACAAACTGTAAATCTTCTATCTGGTTGTGGTTGGCTCTCCACTATTCACTGACCTTGACAGTTTTGTCTGAGGATCCACTCACGATGCGAGTATCATCAAACTGAACACAAGAGATTCCTGCAACAAACAGAAGAACATTACATTTTAGTTGTAAACTTACAACTTTGCATCTGGTACAATTTGACCTGATGTTGGAAAATTTAAATCAAACGTTGAATATATTGCTGCCTTGTTTGAAACTGATTGTCACATGATAACTCAGTCTGTTCAAAGTTCCCAGTCTCTCCGTCGCTACATTGTACCTATGTGACCTAACCTTTCAGCTAGATTGACTCCTGAGTAAAAAGGAAATAATCCAAAATTGGTCTTTGACTAAAGATACTGGCTGAATACTCCTAGACATGTTGGTTAACGGTTAACTTTGCAACTCATATACATATACACATATACTTGATAATAAATATGTAAACAAAATGTTTCATTTTCCTCTCACCTTGAGTATGACCTTCAAATGTTCGAACAGTGCAGCGCCCTCTCAGCCAGTTGTTCCGCAGCCGAAACCTCTCAGCAAATACGTTCTTCCACTGAAACAGGAGGACAGAACATAAATGTGAAAGTTACAGTCTTTACTTGCGCAAAATCAACATAAAAAAAATAAATCATCAATTGATGAAACGAAACATACAAAAGGCAAATTTACACTTCATAGTAATTATATGTATCAATTGAACAATTGACTGCTATACTAGTTAATGGCAAGGGTGTAATTACACATAAAGAACGATCACATTTCCTAAATTATTTCATTTAAAAGCCAAACATATTTTATTTTTTTATTTTTATGTCTCCTCACCTGGATGCTGCCCTCCACGGACATGTGGCTGATGACCTGCTTGTGTTCCGCAGCCTTCGACAGCCTCCATTTGGGCTGACAACAGAACCGACGCCAGAAGGACGGGTCATCAGCCAGCAGCTGCCAGATCTTGCACACCTGGGACGAGCGACACAGGCTCACTGAAACATATTCACGTTGCTCATAATTCTAAATATTCATTCAAAAATATATCCTAAGATGGATCTAAGTTGTACTGAGATACACTAGTAAATCCTACAGGTAGATTAAGCTGAGACATCAAAACAGTGTTCGAAAAAGCTGTCTGCCCTCAGCCTCATTTGCCCTATGGTGAACACTGCAACCTGCAATTTGAATACTTTGGAAATATTTTCTTAATGGCCAGGACATTCAGTTTAATGAAAACCTCACTTAGAAATCAATATCATATGATAAGATATAATATGGTACATGAGAGGCGGTTGTGGAAACTGCTGAATCTGACCTGGATCGAGGTAGGCCATGATCTTGGCGGCCAGACAGCTGGGCAACCAGGTGATGATGTCCTGGCAGTTCGGGGGACAGCCCCGGTGCAAGTTGGCCTCCATCTTGACTGAGAGGAGATGTATCTGAGGTAAATCACAACCACCCTGCAACAAACACACTCCATTACCCGATGATCGTTAATAAACTTTCCATCAAATTCCAACTCACCTGAAATGTCAAAAAGCAACCTTTTCTACAACTTCCAAACGCAAGGCATAACTCTTGCCAGTCTGCATTATTGGCTGATTTAACCCTTGCGGTATTTCCCTCGCTTTCTTGTGTCGAGGCAGTGAATCGCTGCACTGGAAATGCATAGCGGGCCTGGATTTCTAAACACAGATTTCTTAAGGAAATACTGCAAGGCCTAAATCAGCCAGTAATGGAGACTGGCAAGAGTTATGCCTTGCATTGGGAAGTTGCCTTTTCTATGGTTAACTGGGAAATGGTTGAATGAACATCACATCACATAAATGGTTATCTAAATTGAGTACAATCTCACAGCATGCTTAAAGCTACTCATAAGGTGCCAACATGTCCCTGGGTTGGTGTCTTACAAGCATATCTTGAACACAACACAGGGAGTTGAGTCTAAGTGCTTAAGGAAACAAAGATACATTGTTACTGCCAAATTGTCTCTTTCTATCATCATTACTAAGAACCTTGGTGAACAAATTGAAAGTTCCTAAAAGACACTTGCCAACAAGCCTTTCAACACTATGTTCTTCTGCTCGTCATTGAAATCTGCAAACCACCTCTTCATTGCCTGAAACATCAAAATAGAATTTATTCACCATGACAAATATCATCTGCAATTCGCCTAGTCTTAAAATATTAGCTCAGGTTTTCCTTGCATTAGCACATTTCCAAACCCTGAATATGACCTTTATTTTTGAGTTCCGATTCCTAATTCAGCCAAGTAAAACTTATCTTAAAATAGCAAATTCAGTAAGTAAAGATATTTGAAATAAGAAAACAACTCACAGCAAACTTCTCTCTGAACACATATGGCTTGACCCCTTCCCGAAAGTCCAGACCCTCGAAGGATTCCTCCTTGGTGAGGGAGTTTTGTTTACAGGGGGCACCTGCTGACAGGGTCCGCTGGAGGTTACCAAATGCAAGGTGGGACTTCTGAGGGCGGGCAGACTGGGTCTTGAGGGGGTGGGAGCGAGAAGGACCATCTTCTTCGCTCTCGCTTGAGTAGTCGCTTCGGCGGTACTTGTAGTGCTTACGGGATCTGGAGAACTGACCCCAGCACTGAACACTGGTAGGCTGGTGGGCTTCATTATGCTGGGAGTCTAGGTGGGAGGACACTAAGTAGTTCACTGCAATGTTCCTGTACTGGTTTTGGGAGTAACTGTCATTTCCATTCACATTGTTTGAGTAATACTGTGAGGTCTGAGAAACACTTTCACACAGATCGAGATCAGATCTCAGAGGGTAGGAGCTACACTTTGGCGGGTAGGAGATTTCTGGTGGGGACACAGTCTCCCCGTAGCAGAAGGAGTTGGCAGTTTGGAAGAGCACTCGCTCATGTGGGGGCGATGTCCGCTCGCCTAAATCCGGCATTTGGGAGGGTTCACTATGACCAGGATGCTTCTCTTGACTAATTGTTGCTTCATCACTACTGGGCGAGGTCGACAAACTCATATCCTGGATCCCCTCGCTCACGCTACTTGTCGTGCGACCCAGCATTGCAGGGGACCATTCCCGCACTGGCGAGGGGTCAGAGAGATACCTCATACACGACACCCGAGCAGAGCCATCTAGTGACTGGTCAGCAACATCACAGTCACTTCCGGAGTAACATGGCGAGGACGGCAGTCCAGAGTCCTCTGGGTGCAATGCACGTACACTTGTACTCGAATTGTTCTCCCCGAGCAGAGACCTACGTCGGTTGCTGGTCAGAGGGTCATCGTGGAGAGTGAGGCTCTTGATGAAGGTGCGGTGGGACTGCTCAGGACACGAATGCTTGATGCTGTTGCTTCGGGACAGTTGTCGGCGGATCAATCCCGACTTGCGACGTGTATCGCTGGAGTTTCCATTGACCTGGTTCCAGTCTGGCACCTGCTCGCAGATCGGCTCTTCTATGGTAATACGATGTCCATGGTGACTCGTAATCACATTGTTCACTGGAACCTCAATCAACCTGTTCGACGTCTTGTTCACAATATCAATTCTTTCCTGAGCTAAGTGATCGCTTGGACAGGGTGAATTTGGGACAATGTCATTGCCATTTTCTACATCTTGTCCCGGGAAGTGGTTGACAAGGGCCTGGATGTTGTTGTGTTTCAGAGCTTGAGTGAGGAAGTCGGAGTTCCGGAGCTGGAGAAGTCGGACTGCGGTGTCGAGGTCAGCGTCAGTGGACGAGACAGAGTCGCGATGTTCACCAGGTTCCTCCTTCGTTGTACAACCTTCCATCAAACTGCTTCTGGCAAAAAAGATTTTTTACTTATCACATTATTCATCATGTAGAAAGAATCTCATTCTAAGTACATAAGAGTGAAAAAATAGAGCCATCGGCTCTGTAGCTCTACTCATGCTTTCAGTCTTTAAACAGTAAAGTAAGTTTCAAAATGTATAGGTCTTTAATTCGTGGTCCTGTGCTGTGTCATGATCCCTGTGACCCACATTTGGGGTCAAAGGGTCACCGATACTACAGTTTAGAATCTTCATTGGCTAAGGACTCTGTACACAACATTTCAGCTTTCTAGAACTTTTCTTACTTGTGAAAAAGATGAAAATATGTTTTAGGTCATGATCCCTGTGATGGCTATTAGGTCACAGGGTCACCAAATCTTCAATTTTGAATCCCCATTGGCCAATGAGTCTGTACACATTCGTAGAAAAATTTTGGCATATTAAGTTTTCTCAAAATTGCCATTTATTATTAAAGATAATACAGTATATTGTTACGTTAGAGGGTAAAACATCTCATTACATGACCCGATAAGCCATATCCGTAGAAAATGGTTATCAGAATTGGAAGAAAATATAGCGACATTTATAACGACAGTGGTGTGGAACTCTTCAAAGTGAGAGGTAGATTTGTAGGTCTCAAAATGGTTGTCCATTCCATAATTGTATCATGTTAGAAGACTCTAGAGGTGACTATTGACCCAAAGAGACTATTGGGATAGCGATAGTCTATTGCCACTTACTATTGCGATAGCGATAGACTATTGTAACTCACTATTGCAATAACTATTGCGATAGGTTTTTTTTTTACAAATACGCAATAATCAGCTAGATATTTTATAGGTTTTTAACTTTTAGTAGAAATGTTTAATTGATGTAAGGACTATGGAACCAAAATCAGTAAACAAATGATAAATGAAAAGACTTTTTGTCATATTGCTATTTCCTATCTCTAGTTCTTCCCTTTTGACCTTCTAAAATGGAAAATTTAGAATCAAATGCAGTGAGGCTTGTGTAAATCATTCATAATTAAGGGAAATTTAATAGTTTCGATAGTATCGATAGTTAACCTAGTCGCGATAGCGATAGTATTTTTGTATACACTATCGAAATAGTACTATTGCCAAGCCAACTATTGCGATGCATCGATAGTTCGATGTATTGTTACACCCCTAGAAGACTCTACTCTGAGTGTTGAAATATTCCTAGATCAGTCGGATCCCTTGAAGTAGTCTTTTAAATGTGGCCCTCGATTGTAAATTGACTCGTATGGCTTAACCAAACTATGTTCATTCATTTTGGAACTCTTTTCATTGATTCAGAAGTATTATTTAGCAATTGGTATCACTCATTTACCTTTTCCTGAGATCAATATTTCAGCAAGAACAGCGTGCTACAGCACCTTTCAAGTGATTACCGGTAATATGGTTGTTTCTCTACTTGGTACTACCCCAGGTTAATAGACTAATGAGAAAAATCTCATTAAGACAAAATTAACATGATATGCTTGAGAACTTAACAAGCAGATATCAAAATATTAAAATATATTGATTGATGAGATAAACATACATGCAAAAAAACAAGTCAACAAGATTATAATACAATATTACCCTTAATGGTGTAAAAAAAACTATCAGTTAATATTTTCACTATTATGCTTTATAATTATGGAGAAGCAATAATCACATTATTCAACCTCCGATATTGAATGTGCCCAAAGTCAATTTCCATTGTTCAAAATTAAAATCTTCCTGGTCATAGGTCACAGAACAGATTCAAACAAGTAGTTCTCATGGACACATATGCAAACATGTATATATCGGATTATGTGAATTTATATCAGGATGAATGTGCTCATCTAGTTGAGCAAAACAGCAGTAGGCAGACATTAGACATTAGATACATTCCTCTTATTTATATGTCCATGTGTTCTTCAGGAGTATGTCAAGTTATTTGCTTTATAAATAACAGTGAAAAGTATCAACTTTAAGCAGTGTATGACAGCCTGTAACATTGTAGATCCATCATTTGTTTCTGGTTTGATTACTTTTTGAAGATTTTCTTTAATTTTACCATTTAAATTGATAAAATAACTCTATAATAATCTAATAATCTGTCATTCTTTACAAAAATTCATGACAGTTGAAAAGACAATTTCTGTCTATTCAATGTTATGAAATCAATACAATCCTGACCATTTGGAGAAACCTGGCAAATGAAATCATCTCTGAAAACCCTAGAGTAAGTCCATCTTTTCTTTCATAAGTGTAACCATGACTTCAACTTTATTTACACTTTTTAGCACTTTTGAGATGGTCCCTTTAATTTGGTGATCCCAAACTATTTTAATGTTGTGGGTGAATAAATTGCCTTTTTCGTCAAATATATCTCAGATTTTAAAAAATATTTGTTTTATTGTTTATAGGAGAAATGTTTCTGTATGTAGTTGTTTTTTAATAGTTAGCAAGTTGAGTCTATTACTATTTGAGTCAAGCCATTCTGCATGAATTACGTTTTCTGATGTGTGAATGATGTGCCGTTGTTATTGAGCACATAAATGCTTTTAATTGATAAAGATACGATACGATTGAGATCAAGTAAACCAAAATACATTAAATTGAAGAATTTAAAAGAAGACAAGTGCTAATGTAACTTCATTGATCAGAATACCTTTCAACAATGTAAAATTGTAAAAGCTCTTTTAAAAGGCGACGTCAGGCTGTCAAAGAGCCTATTTTGGCGAAGCAACTGCAGCTAAGCTTTACCCTACAGCACTGTACCAACAAATTTAAACAAGACAACACATGAGGCAGTCTGGTAGTGGCAACGAGGTGAGGTGAGGTGAGATGAGGTGAGTTGGGGTTTAACGCCGCTTTCAAGAGTATTTCACTTGTGTTGCGGCTGCTAGAATTATGGCAGGAAGAAAGCCTGCAACGTCATGTGGCTAAACTGGCTATGCATTGCAGTGAAACCTACGAGCATCGGCTGGAACTAGCGAACCATGGGTGGTACTACACTGAAATTCAGTGTAGCATTGCACCCAAACCGTACTGCGTGTAGAACAGTTCTCTACTGCAGACAAAGTTGCCGTGCCCCTGGCGGGATTCGAACCCCCTTTGATCCGAAGCCGAACGCACTAACCACTGCGCTATCCCGCCCCCGGTAGTGGCAACGCATGGCAGCATAAAGACGGTGATCAATGCAAACAAGACATGATATCACGCTTACACTATAACATACTCAAAACATATCAAAACTAAGTATAAAATTTTTTAAAATTACACGTCTATGAATCCATCATGTAAGAACCAGATCTGGCGACACAACACTTTCTTATGAAACAGTTCGATCTAAGGAAAAGAATGATAACCAAGCAGCATGATGCTCATCTATTTCAGAGGCCAGTAGAGTGTTGGTTTTCATAAAGATGAATGACTTATTCCAAATCCATAACAGTCACTGGTACAAATAAAAGACAAAAAACATTTTGTGTGGACTTGAGCATGTTCATTTCAACAAATTTTATTGCATTTACCTTTTTTCATTGACTGTCGGATTAAAACTGAAATAACCAAACTATTCAAGGATATACATGTTCAGCCGTAACAGAATGTATTATAAAGCAAAAGGACTACAGAGCTGTGGAGAAGATATGTCATGGATGTCCGTAATATATAGACCTATTTATTTGGCTCCTTGGTCTCATTTTCAGTTTTTCTCAGTCTGAGGTAAAATGTAAAACGAATGAAAGAGGTTGTTTCAATCATGCACATCGGTTCTCACCTTTAAAATCATCAAGACAACAAGGTCTGCCGCCGATATTCATCTAAGTGACAACCATGACCGCTTGTAAAATCAACCTATTAATGTGTGACAATTAAAAGTCAAAATAACAACGTTTCACATATTTCTTCACAGCACGACCTTGACCTTCCACAGTGCCCGAAGTCGCATGGGGTCATGGGGATATTCCTTTCGGTCTTGGGGGTATTCAAATGCTTATAAGAAGTTCGATGTGCGGTCGTTCACTATAATTCACTGATAATATAAGCTAAAACATTTTTCATCGTACATTTTCTATTACATCACGCTTTTACCAGTCTAACCATTCAACAGCGTGTTTTTTGTAGCGAGGTTTAGTAGCTATCACCCCCTAGTAGTGGACTAGTTTATTTTCTGCGCGCGCTGACGTCATTTCCGCCGAGGAAGTAAAAATACGGAAGTGGAACCGTGATACGGCGATCGTGATACACCCTACCTTTATGATGGAAAAGAACCTGGAAAAACAAATAGATGAAACGTGAGCACAAAACCATCAATTCTGTTTATAGCCGGGATTTTACTGGGAGTTTTGGATTTAAATCAACTCATTTACGAAGAGATGTCAACTGACATTTCCTGAGACATTTTCCCTATCTCATATCTGGACTGACAGTGACAACTGACATGTCTCTCTCACTGTCAATTTGCATACTAGGTCTTTATCAATTGATTGTTAGTGTATCTTGAAAATAAAATGTTTAAATGCTTTTAATGTAGATTGATTTTGTAGTTATTATAATAAAGAAATAATTACATAATACATATTGCTATTAAAAAAGTGCTGTCTATCTAAATAACAAGATAACAGTGAAAGTGGAGATTAATAGGAAAAACTTTGTAGGAAAACAATTAAAGTGACAGTTGGTGGTGTTATTGTTTTTTTTTTAAACAGGATCAATATTTCCGTTAAAAAAACATGATTAAAATATAATCTTACTTAAACATACTCAGGGTAATATCTATATGGCTATAAATTTGTCAATTTGATAAACAAGATTATATCAAAAGAAAAACAAATTTAAAAGCAGTGAATTCATTCATCAACACTATGAGTGAAAAACCTTGCCTTGCTGAGGCCAACTTCCCAATACAAGGCATAACTCTTGCCAGTCGCCATTACTGGCTGATTTAGGCCTTGCAGTATTTCCTTAAGAAATCTGTGTTTAGAAATCCAGGCCCGCTATGCATTTCTGGTGCAGCGATTCACTATCTTGACACAACAAAGCGAGGGAAATACTGCAAGGCTTAAATCAGCCAGTAATGCAGACCGGCAAGAGTTATGCCTTGCGTTTGGAAGTTGTGCTGAGGCATGAGAAGACACTATTGATCAGTCCTTAACAGTGACGGATCCAGGAATTTTGAAAGGGGGGTCCACCAATAAAAAAGGGGGGGTCAAAAATTCGCCATCAACCCCCTTGACCCCTCTGGATCCGCCGCTGCTTTAATATATTAAGACTTCCCTTGCATAAGAAATTTCATCTAAATTAGCTGTTTTTTAATGTCTACATTTGTCGTGCATACTCCAGACATTGTGATCCTGTCTGACTGTCAATGCCACTGCAGTCATGTTTGCTATCATTTTCATTGCTTTACTTATTAAAGGGCTTGTACTGACATTAATTCTGCCCAGAAAAGTCTTGAAAAATATTTAAATCCTATCTTGAAATTTGGCACAAACCCAGTTTTCAACTTGAGAGTCTGACGAGGGCTAGCTACATGTTTTTCATCAGTACATAGCCACAAGATTATTATTTGGTCTTTTAATCATTCATTTAAACTCAAGTAACAGAATATGTGAAATGCATCTTGTGTATCTACATGTTAAAATTTCAGAGTTTTATCTCTTGAATTACCTCATCTTTCTGTGTTTGTTACAGGTTCCGATTGCCAGGTGTTTCATCAGTACTGTTTTCTGATGATCATGGCCTCTGTCTAGGAGGTGAGAATGATACACTAGCTAAGTTGAAAAGAGAAATTAAATTTACTTTTTTCCAAATGCAGTTACATTTAGGGGAGAAATGGTTCACAACATACATCAGTTGAGCCTTACTATTTTGCTTTTTGTTCTGTGCACCATGTGTGTACAACACTGTACATGTGTATTTTTGGTTTGTACCACATACCATATTGTATGTTATTTATTCTAGAAAAAATATGTTCAAGTAGAAGGAAATGTCTGTAAACTTATATTATATCTGTAATAATTGTTCAACATTCAGTCAAGGATTTATTGTCATCTTTAAATTGATAAATTTGTTAATGGTTTTTTTCAGTCCGGGGAAATGTTCCGAAACACACATCAGGTCCAATCGCCACATTGGCATCTCAAGCAAAAATCCTGAGTCCTGTCAACGCGTCCAATCCTATTGTGTATATTGAGTCAGAAGCTGGGTAAGTGTTCTGATAATGTTGATTTCTTTTAGGAAATGGGGGAATGATGGAAATGTCAAAATGAAAAATTGGAAGTGTAGGCATGATGATGAAGAATTACGTAATGAAAACTGATATTTACAAAGTTTATTTGCAAAGTATTGTGTGACAACCTACGAAATACTCATTTTGTCGCATTTCCATATATTCATTTAATCTGTAACTATACTTATTGTAGATATGGCCAACCATAAGCACTTGTGAGAGATATTTTAATATGCTCAGTGCATGTATAGTTATACAATGTTGACATTTGTCATTGTGAAGGATAATTTACAAAAACAGTGAGACCCCGTTTATCCACGTGATTTGGTTACAGTTGAAATTCGTTCGGTAAACTTATGGAACCCAGACTGATAGCCAGAGGTGTCAAACAAAACCGTCCTCTGTCCCAGTTTCTGTGATGTAGCACATCCTAAAATAGCAACCTGCGGCTGTTTCAAACTCTGGACTCCACCCTCTGCAAGCCTTGCGTGTTTACATCACATTTCATATGATGGTTATATAGACATATTTTTATGCCCCCGAATCGGAGATTCCGGGGGTACCGTATTCGCCGTAATAAGCGCCCAGGGCGCTTAAAAAATTGACTTGGGTGGGCGCTTATTAAAATGATGTGAGTGACGAACGAAAAATAAAGACTACTCACGTGGAACTGTGTTTAGGTTGTCTTTGATAATTGATACAGGTGTTCAAAACATACTTACACATTATCGAGTTGAAAATAACACATATTGCTGCTAAATCCTTTAATTCCTCAAATTGAAACCACAGAAAACACATTGCCTATGGCGGCGGCCATTTTCCCGGAAGTAAACACAACACGTAAACTGTAAACAAACTTCTGTCAATTAAAAGTTAAACTGGTAAATCATCAGTAGGAGGGTGAGTCAGGTGAAATGTATTCATCGTCGCTTTCTGAGGTGTCTTCTTCCTTGTCACTCCATTCATTAACAGCATCGATTTCAAGACGCATGTTCTCAGACAGTTGGACACGAGATTCGATTTCACCTGCCGTTGGCTCATCAAATCCATCAAATGGGTCATCGTCATCAGACTCGGGTACATTGAAGAGCAGGTGATCCTCACTCCCATCCAGAGCATTTACAATGCCACATGTGAGATACGATTTCCGAATCACATCGGGTGTCACAGTTCTCCAAGCATCACGAATCCATGTCAGAATTGTGGACTTCTCCGGGGGCTTTCTGTTGTTCCCCTTGGTCATTTCTACTTTCCCGTTAAAGAGCCAATCATCATACATGCAACGGTAAGCATCTTTCATGGGCTTATTCCAGCTTACATCGCAAGGTTGCAGTTTTGAAGTACATCCACCTGGGATAATTGCGAAGTCAGTATTGTAAACTGTCGACAGAGATTTTTTGATTGCGGGGGTCCGATGGGCAGAAAATGCATCCCATATCAGCAAACGTCTCTCTTGGGAATTCTTCCTCCACACGTACTGAAGCCAGTATTGAATCACCTCTTCGTTAGCCCAGGCTTTAGGTGTCATTTCCACGATGACGCCTAACGGAATGTTCTTGAGTGGCCTGACGCCTTTCAGAAGTACCAAGGGAGGAAACTTTGTACCATCAGCCATGGCTGCTAGACAAACAGTCATTCTAGATTTTTCATGGCCTGTACTTGCCATAGTGATCGTTTTCGTGCCACGCTGCTCCAAGGTATAGTTTCCAGGCATGTCAATCCAAATTGGGGTTTCATCCATGTTTCCTATTGCTGACAATGGGTAGTTCTGGCGTCTTCTCATTCTGATGATGTACTGAAGAAACGACATCATTTTGTCACCTAATACTTCTTCGTTTTTCTGTGAAACATGAGTTGCCCGTCGAAATGAAATCTCATGCCGCTTCATGAATGCCGCCAGACTTTCGTTTTCGTTTTGATTTTTGAAAAATATCTTTTAAATGTGCCTCTTCTTTTCTCCATTCACGTACACGCTTACGATCTACTTCAAACTGTCTCGATGCCGCTGAATTCGTCGATGTCTTTGCAAATTCAATAACCTTCAGTTTGAATGCAATATCATATGATTTTACACGCTGACCCTTGTGTGACGATGAAGCCTCCATAACGGTATACTATCGACAGAAATTCTACGTTCCCATTTACATGTCTGTCTTATAGTCACGTGGTCAAAGATTCTAAATTTAGCAGTCACACATGTACGTCACATGATGTCCAAAACGTCACTTCCTCCAAGCATGGCGGCCACTTACACATGCGAGAGTTCAATCCGAGGTTACCATATTTACCGTGATATCTGGGATCCAATTATTAACGAAGAATTAACAACAGTTCGGGAACCAACTAACCCTCATGATAGATTTGCAGTTGCGGTGCTTAACCCTTAACATGCGGGCGACGGAATTATCCGGGCGGGCTATAAGCGATTCCTAGGTGTCTGTATACGGATCCCGGATACAAGACTTAGAATAATTCACGGCTGTCTAAGTATACTCTATCACCCATACCGGGTCACGAGTCGATTGTGTCCGCGACCCGACCCATGAGAATGGCTGTATTTACGCATCGCGACCCGACATGAGAATAAAGCTTTGTTCAGTGTGTGGTCGGAATATCAAGCAAAATTCACACCAATTTGCGTGTGCATTGTTGACCCGTAACGCATCGATAATTAGCTTTACAAAAGGCCAATTATGTCGGGCTTAGCCCCCGAAGCATTAATTCGCTTGAGGCTATTTTCACCCACGTGTTTGTATTGCCTCGGGTTTGCCTCGCCCGAGACTGCTATCTGCCTCGCATCTCGCGAGACGGGGAAAAAAATCGCTAACTCGCCTTACTCCCGCACTTCATATCATGTGAGCGAATTGTTTGTTTTAAAAAAAAAATACAGCAAAATAAAGGGGAAACAATGGACTACATTCCCATATAAAATTAGAAAATCTCAAAAAAATAATAAAGACACAGCAAGCGCCGTGAAAAAGGTCATGTTTACACTTCATAAATTTTGAAACAATCGGCGATTTTCACAACTTCTAAAACATTTATCAAGGCTAAAATACTGAATGCATTTTCATAATTTTTATATCACAATAAACCGAAAAGAATAATCTTTTATTCTATATAAAATGCGCAGATTTATTCACAGAAATAAAGATACAATTTTACCTTTCTGAGAGGCATGTGAAACCAAACGGCACACAAACTAATCAACATATTTTCATCAGTTATGGTTCGAGGTTAGCGTTTATTTGAAAAGTCAAACAACATAACCATATTTTGGCTTATTTGTCAACTGGTTCGAGATTATGATTTCTTGGAAAAGTGCGATGAACGACCGTTTGCAATGCCGCATACATGTTGTAAGTATTAACGATTTTATAGGTGGGAATAAAGACAAACTTTACATAGCTATAGAATTATAACCAAAGGTCGCATTCTAATAATTTTTATATCATTGTGAAGCTAGACATCTTGTCTTCAATTCCGTATATAAATGGAATTTTTTTCGTTTCGTATTTATGATGTTACGAGGCCCGAATAAAAGACAATCTTTCGAAAGTAATAGAATAAAAACGAAAAAACATAGAAAATTCATTCAAAGTTTCGAGTGTGAATTAGCCATTTGTGTACGGGTTTCGCTACTTGAATTTGTATTGAACGCCCGTATATAGTCCTTATTCGCCATGTAGATGCGGTATATTTTGTAAAAACGATACCGGAATCGCCGCCTGGAAATTCCGCCAGCAGAGCTAGTTAGTGCCAAAGCCCAAACTACTGCTGCGAGCTGCGAGCCTGTAAATTCCGCCACAGGGGCTAAAAATGGTAAAATATATATACGCAACGTAAGGGTTAAAAATGAAACTATTGTAGGACATTTACCAAGAGAAAAAAGTAAGGTGCTTTCTTGTTTCCTCAAACACGGAGGAGCGATCACGTGCGTGGTGACAGATGATAACTATAGACACTCGACAGTAGCAGGCGGGTTGGAAATTCCCTGTAAACTTAAATTCAAAGGCTCTCAGCGACTAGTTTCTCGTCTGAAGGGGTTGTTGGATTGAATTTAGGTAAGTTGAATTTATCATTTAGTACCGCTGGTACATGGGCGGTTATTAGAGTTCATTGCAAAACCCTTTGGGGGGCGCTTATTGGAGCAGGGCGCTTATTACGACGAATACGGTATATTGTTTTTCATATGTCCATCTGTCTGTCTGTGTGTTTGTCCACAAAAACTTTAACCTTGGCCATAACTTTGGATTGCTGAGAGCTAGGGCTTTCATGCTTGGCATGTGCATACCTTGTGATGAGACCTTTCAGATGAGGTCATCATATTTGACCTTGTGACCTTGACCTTGCCACAGTGGACATTTTCAGAAAACTTTAACCTTGGCAATAACTTTGGATTGCTCAGAGCTAGGGCTTTCAAACTTGGCATGTGCATACCTTGCCGCAGCGGACAATATTCAGAAAACTTTAACCTTGGCCATAACTTTGGATTGCTCAAAGCTAGGGCTTTCATACTTGGCATGTGCATACCTTGTGATGAGATCTTTCAGATGAGGTCAACATATTTGACCTTGTGACCTTGACCTTGCCACAGTGGACATTTCAGAAAACTTTAACCTTGGCAATAACTTTGGATTGCTCAGAGCTAGGGCTTTCAAACTTGGCATGTGCATACCTTGCCGCAGCGGACAATATTCAGAAAACTTTAACCTTGGCAATAACTTTGGATTGCTCAGAGCTAGGGTTTTCAAACTTGGCATGTGCATACCTTGTGATGAGCCCTTCAGATGAGATCATCATATTTGACATTGTGACCTACACCTTGCCGCAGTGGACAATATTCAGAAAACTTTAACCTTGGCCATTACTTTGGATTGCTCAGAGCTAGGGCTTTCATACTTTGCATGTGCATACCTTGTGATGAGACCTTCAGATGAGGTCATCATATTTGACCTTGTGACCTTGCCGCAGTGGACATCTTCAGAAAACTTTAACCTTGGCCATAACTTTGGTATAATCCGGGGGCACCCGTGTTTAACAAACACATCTTGTTTATTTTCACAAAATTATCAAATTTAGGATCCTATTAGGTAAAAACATAACATTAAGATTGGCAAAAGATGAGTTTGCTAGTTTGCCTGATTTTGTAGTTATTGTCCGAAATAGGGGTGTCACTTACTTTCCTGCCAAACTATATCTGCTTGCTTTATTTCCAGACAAAATTAAATTTGCCTGAACTATCGTTAACTAGTTGGGTTAATTAGATAATCCTTCCACAGGAAAACTTTTAGAGTTATAGGTAAAAAGAAATTATTTTTTAATGTAAGTCATATTGAGTAAATAAAAAAGGGAAAATGGAATAGAATCATCTTTCCTAGATATGAAAAATTTAAGCACTTTTCAAACTTGTAATCCACAATGGTAAGATCCGGTATGTCCTATTTGTATTCCACAATGGTATGACCCGGTATGTCCTATTTGTATTCCACAATGGTATGATCTGGTATGTTATCTAATACCCACAGTGGTATTAAACAATTATTGACTTCAAGTGAGGTTGATCCAATCTTTTATAGACCTTGGACACGTGATATTCACTGAGGCGAACGAGGTGAATATCACGTGTCCAAGGTCGATAAATCATTGGATCAACCGAGTCTGAAGTCTAAAATTGTTTTATTATATGAACAATGTCTTAACTTGCTATTCTGCTGTGAAATGTAACAGGTATGAGGTGAACGATTTCATCATGATACATCAAGATTCAATGAAAACAAATCAAGCTTAAATTCAATTGTTTGATGTTAGAATCAATTTGTACTTTTAACAATTAATAATATTTCAACAATTTCAAAATATCACTTTTGAAAATATTTAAAATAAGACATTTAATTTCCTTGTCATGGTAACGATATAGGCCTACGTACCATACGTACTTTGTACGATTCAGTGAATCCAGTGGATCATGAACAATGTTAACATTTGTTCCCGATACGTGCTTTATGTCTGTTAATCCTATGATGGAGGTAAACTATTAAAGTACTGCGTTGCCGTTCTCTTGTGCCACCTTTGGATCAAACTTGGCGAGTATTTTGTCCACTTACCTAACTTCGAAATTCTTCAAATTCTGGCGACGTTTCTGGTTTAGTTAGGCCTTCATGGTCTTCTCAGCACTGACTGTTGCCCTCGTGGTGTTCGGCACATCCTTTTTCTTTCAGCAGAAAGTTAATTTCCTCATTAGAAACAGTGGCAAATCTTTACTTTGAAGTTTATTTCTTTGACGTTGTATCGTTTTACCGTTGACTTCCATATTGTGGTTACGAAAGGGACGTAACTCTCATTCAGCGCGGTCACAGAGACGAAGCGATGCCTTTCGCTTGATTTACTCTACTACACGCGAAGTACAGAGTTCAAGACCGGAATCTCCCAAAGCTATTTTTAGCCACCGGAGGTGTCCGAATTGTTATATCAACCTCTTGCGCGTCACACAGGTTGACATCGCTAGGCTTCAGTGCTGTCATGTGACCAAGTAGACCAAGTAGACCAATCAGAAAGACGGAAATAAGCCATTCATAAAATAAGACCCGTTATGTCCTATTTGTATTCCACAATGGTATGACCCGGTATGTTTTATTTGTATTCCACAATGGTATGACCCGGTATGTTTTACTTGTATTCCACAATGGTATGACCCAGTATGTTCTATTTGTATTCCACAATGGTATAACCCAGTATGTTCTATTTTTATTCCACAATGGTATGACCTAGTATGTTCTATTTGTATTCCACAATGGTATGACCCGGTATGTTCTATTTTTATTCCACAATGGTATGACCTAGTATGTTCTATTTGTATTCCACAATGGTATGACCCGGTATGTTTTATTTGTATTCCACAATGGTATGACCCGGTATGTTTTACTTGTATTCCACAATGGTATGACCCAGTATGTTCTATTTTTAGTCCACAATGGTATAACCCAGTATGTTCTATTTTTATTCCACAATGGTATGACCCTGTATGTTTTTTATTCCACAATGGTATGACCCAGTATGTTCTGTTATATTCTAAAATCGTATGACCCGGTATGTTCTGTTATATTCCAAAATCGTATGACCCGTTATGTTCCATTAGTGTTCCTCAATAATATAACCCCGGTATGTTCTATTTGTATTCCACAATGGTATGACCCGGTATGTTCTATTTTTATTCCACAATGGTATGACCTAGTATGTTCTATTTTTATTCCACAATGGTATGACCCGGTATGTTCAATTTGTATTCCACAATGGTATGACCCGGTATGTTCTATTTTTATTCCACAATGGTATAACCCAGTATGTTCTATTTTTTTCCACAATGGTATGACCCAGTATGTTCTATTTTTAGTCCACAATGGTATAACCTGGTATGTTCTATTTGTATTCCACAATGGTATGACCCTGTATGTTTTTTATTCCACAATGGTATGACCCAGTATGTTCTGTTATATTCCAAAATGGTTTGACCTGATATGTTCCATTAGTGTTCCTCAATAATATATATATATATGTTCTATTTGCAGGAGTGTGCTGATAAAGAAGCATGACAACATGACTGCTGCAGTGTTCAAGTCAGCGTGATACAGACAATAGCAGCATGGGTGTGACATACAGTGTGTACCATACCACAAAGGGTGGCATATTATGACATACCATTCCATACCATGAAGTGTGGGATATGACAAACATTGTGTATCATACCTCAACATGTTGGGTGTGGGATATGACTGGGAGATGTGTGGTTGTCAGATATGAGACTGATTGAGTTGATGTACATACTTGTTTGACGTACTAGTATTGACTTTTTTGAGGAAAAGAAGTTACAATATTAATGATAAAATTTGGCCATCACATACTGTATATATAACAAGAAGTACAGATTCTATGATTTTTCATATGATAATTGAAGGTAATGTAACATGCATCGTTTAATAACAGTGTTTGTGTTTATGTCCACTTTAAAATAATGTACGTCTACGTCATTGACAATGAAATGTTGTAAGTCCATCCTGCTAACTTGTAAGGTTTGTGTGTACAGGCCATATTGTGTGATGAGAAATGGAATATGAATAAATGTCAAATAATTATGAAACTACCAAACAGTTCATGTTTTTATTTAACTGATTTTTGAGTTTCGCTTTTATTACTTGTTTTAAGTTGTCACAAGGTTATTATCAGTTTATGAAACAAATCTGAAAAGTTGAAAGAGTGATTCTGTAAATGTTCATGGAAAATTCAACAAAAACCTCAAAAATAATCTGGATCAAAACTCACCAGGCAATGTACACTGTAATACTATACCACCACCTTTTAGCATACACTGTAATAACATACCACCACCTTGTAGCATACACTGTAATACCATACCACCACCTTTTAGCATACACTGTAATAACATACCACCACCTTGTAGCATACATTGTAATACTATACCACCACCTTGTAGCATACACTGTAATACTATACCACCACCTTGTAGCATACACTGTAATACCATACCACCACCTTGTAGCATACCTGTAATATTATACCACCACCTTGTAGCATACACTGTAATACTTTACCACCACCTTGTAGCATACACTGTAATACTATACCACCACCTTATAGCATACACTGTAATACCATATCACCACCTTGTAGCATACACTGTAATACCATACCACCACCTTGTAACATACATTGTAATACTATATCACCACCTTGTAGCATACATTGTAATACCATATCACCACCTTGTAGCATACACTGTAATACTATACCACCACCTTGTAGCATACACTGTATTACTATACCACCACCTTGTAACATACACTGTAATGCTATACCACCACCTTGTAGCATACACTGTAATACTATACCACCACCTTGTAACATACATTGTAATACTATATCACCACCTTGTAGCATACACTGTAATACCATACCACCACCTTGTAACATACATTGTAATACTATATCACCACCTTGTAGCATACATTGTAATACCATATCACCACCTTGTAGCATACACTGTAATACCATACCACCACCTTGTAACATACACTGTAATGCTATACCACCACCTTGTAGCATACATTGTAATACCATATCACCACCTTGTAGCATACACTGTAATACTATACCACCACCTTGTAGCATACACTGTAATACTATACCACCACCTTCTAGCATACATTGTAATACTATACCACCACCTTGTAGCATACACTGTAATACTATACCACCACCTTGTAGCATACACTGTAATACTATACCACCACCTTGTAGCATACACTGTAATACCATACCACCACCTTGTAGCATACACTGTAATACTATACCACCACCTTGTAACATACACTGTAATACCATACCACCACCTTGTAGCATACATTGTAATACTATATCACCACCTTGTAGCATACATTGTAATACCATATCACCACCTTGTAGCATACACTGTAATACCATACCACCACCTTGTAACATACACTGTAATGCTATACCACCACCTTGTAGCATACATTGTAATACCATATCACCACCTTGTAGCATACACTGTAATACTATACCACCACCTTGTAACATACACTGTAATACCATACCACCACCTTGTAGCATACACTGTAATACTATACCACCACCTTGTAGCATACACTGTAATACTATACCACCACCTTGTAGCATACACTGTAATACTATACCACCACCTTGTAGCGTACATTGTAATACTATACCACCACCTTGTAGCATACACTGTAATACCATACCACCACCTTGTAGCGTACACTGTAATACCATACCACCACCTTGTAACATACACTGTAATGCTATACCACCACCTTGTAGCATACATTGTAATACCATATCACCACCTTGTAGCATACACTGTAATACTATACCACCACCTTGTAGCATACACTGTAATACTATACCACCACCTTGTAGCATACATTGTAATACTATACCACCACCTTGTAGCGTACACTGTAATACCATACCACCACCTTGTAACATACACTGTAATGCTATACCACCACCTTGTAGCATACATTGTAATACCATATCACCACCTTGTAGCATACACTGTAATACTATACCACCACCTTGTAGCATACACTGTAATACTATACCACCACCTTGTAGCATACACTGTAATACTATACCACCACCTTGTAGCATACACTGTAATACTATACCACCACCTTGTAGCATACACTGTAATACTATACCACCACCTTGTAGCATACACTGTAATACTATACCACCACCTTGTAGCATACATTGTATTACTATACCACCACCTTGTAGCATACATTGTAATACTATACCACCACCTTCTAGCATACACTGTAATACTATACCACCACCTTGTAGCATACACTGTAATGCTATACCACCACCTTGTAGCATACATTGTAATACCATACCACCACCTTGTAGCATACACTGTAATGCTATACCACCACCTTGTAGCATACACTGTAATGCTATACCACCACCTTGTAGCATACATTGTAATACCATACCACCACCTTGTAGCATACACTGTAATACTATACCGCCACCTTGTAGCATACACTGTAATACTATACCACCACCTTGTAGCGTACACTGTAATACCATACCACCACCTTGTAACATACACTGTAATGCTATACCACCACCTTGTAGCATACATTGTAATACCATATCACCACCTTGTAGCATACACTGTAATACTATACCACCACCTTGTAGCATACACTGTAATACTATACCACCACCTTGTAGCATACACTGTAATACTATACCACCACCTTGTAGCATACACTGTAATACTATACCACCACCTTGTAGCATACACTGTAATGCTATACCACCACCTTGTAGCATACATTGTAATACCATATCACCACCTTGTAGCATACACTGTAATATTATACCACCACCTTGTAGCATACATTGTATTACTATACCACCACCTTCTAGCATACACTGTAATACTATACCACCACCTTGTAGCATACACTGTAATGCTATACCACCACCTTGTAGCATACATTGTAATACCATACCACCACCTTGTAGCATACACTGTAATGCTATACCACCACCTTGTAGCATACACTGTAATGCTATACCACCACCTTGTAGCATACATTGTAATACCATACCACCACCTTGTAGCATACACTGTAATACTATACCGCCACCTTGTAGCATACACTGTAATACTATACCACCACCTTGTAGCATACACTGTAATACTATACCACCACCTTGTAGCATACATTGTAATACCATACCACCACCTTGTAGCATACATTGTAATACTATACCACCACCTTGTAGCATACACTGTAATACTATACCACCACCTTGTAGCATACACTGTAATACCATACCACCACCTTGTAGCATACACTGTAATACTATACCACCACCTTGTAGCATACACTGTAATACCATACCACCACCTTGTAGCATACACTGTAATACTATACCACCACCTTGTAGCATACACTGTAATACTATACCACCACCTTGTAGCATACACTGTAATACTATACCACCACCTTGTAGCATACACTGTAATACTATACCACCACCTTGTAGCATACACTGTAATACTATACCACCACCTTGTAGCATACACTGTAATGCTATACCACCACTTTGTAGCACACATTGTAATACCATACCACCACCTTGTAGCATACACTGTAATACTATACCGCCACCTTGTAGCATACACTGTAATGCTATACCACCACCTTGTAGCATACACTGTAATACTATACCACCACCTTGTAGCATACACTGTAATGCTATACCACCACTTTGTAGCACACATTGTAATACCATACCATCACCTTGTAGCATACACTGTAATGCTATACCACCACCTTGTAGCATACACTGTAATGCTATACCACCACCTTGTAGCATACACTGTAATACCATACCACCACCTTGTAGCATACATTGTAATGCTATACCACCACCTTGTAGCATACATTGTAATACTTTAAGACTGCTTGGCCAATGGGGATTCTAAATTGTAGATTGTTTGACCCTGTGACCCCAAATGGGGTCACAGTGGTCATGATCTAAGAACCTATCTTTTGCTTGTAAACAATAACTTAAATAACTTAAATATTCAACTTTAGATAGTAAATCAATGAAATCCTGATGAGCTACAGAGCCCATGGCTCTATTTTTATCACTAGTTGTCAAACATTTTGAAAAAGGGGATGGAAATTTAAGAACCAGTTCTTTCCATATTTTGCTTGAAAAAAGATTTAGTCAAGTTGGTAACAACATGTTTGTTTTCGTCCACTGATACCTAATGTTTATCGCATAGTTTCGGCACAGGAACAATAGTTTTTTGGGGTGCAAAAAACAGTACAATTGCAAATTCAGTCGTAATTTCTTTAAATGTCAACATGAATATGTTTCTTCGAAGACATTAGTCATTAAGTATCCCATCTTTATGTCTTTTAGTGTTTACTTCAATACATATATTCTTAAATTGCCACAGCATCACATTTTCGATATGAATGTAGGGGGTGCAACACTTTTTTTGCTATGTATATAATTATCATTTCTAATAAAACTTTCTAAACGGTTGTTGTGAATTTGAGGTAGAAAATATATCAAAGTCATGTTTATTTGTTTGGGTCTATTCTTTCTAGTTCATTTTTTGGCAGAAGTCAATCCATTGGTTGAAGTATTTTACTCCCAAACGTATTGAGTATTACATCAAACAAATTCTTTTTTTTTACGCCTTGATCTTAGTAATCAAACGTTTAGCTCATGTCATTAGCTCATCAGGCCTGAAAGGCCCAATGGGCTTATGGCATGGGATGGCGTCCGTCCGTCCGTCCGTCCGTCCGTAAACTTTTCACTTTTTCGACTTCTTCTCCAGAACCAATAACTCTAGAGAGCTGAAATTTTATGTACAGACTCCTTGGCCAATGGGGATTCTAAATTGTAGATTTGGTGACCCTGTGACCCCAAATAAGGGCCCCAGGGGTCATAACCTTAAAAGCTATTTTCATCTTCTTCTCCAGAACCAATGACTCCAGAGAGCTGAAATTTTATGTACAGACTCCTTGGCCAATGGGGATTCTAAATTGTAGATTTGGTGACCATGTGACCCCAAATAAGGGCCACAGGGGTCATAAGCTATAAAGCTATTTTCATCTTCTACTCCAGAACCAATGACTCCAGAGAGCTGAAATTATATGTACAGACTCCTTGGCCAATGGGGATTCTAAATTGTAGATTTGGTGACCCTGTGACCCCAAATAAGGGCCTCACAGGCCATTACCTAAAATCCTGTTTTCATCTTTTTCTCCGGAACAAAAAGACCTAGAAGGCTGTAATATTGTATGCAAACTCTTTAGCCAATGGGGATTCTAACTTGTAAATTTGGTGACCCTGAGACCCCAAATATGGACCACAGCCTAAAAAACCTGTCGAAATTGAATTTTGAACTGATATTTTATGTGCACTTCTTTCACTTTATTTGAAATGTATGTCGACTTGAAAGAACAATCTACATTGTGGACATGTTTGTCAAATTGATGTAATCAATGTGAAATGAGAACTGTTGAATAGCCTATGAACTGAAAATTGTGACAAGGCATAAAGGACTAAATTGAAGAGGAGTTAAGAATTCTTTTATTTTACATGAGATATGTGAACTGCATATGACTGGTGATGAAATGATAAGATAAGATTATTTTCATCTTCTTCTCCAGAACGAAAAGACCTAGAAGGTTGTCATGTTGTGTAATGAGTCTTTAGCCAATGAAGATTCTAAATTGTAGATTTGATGACCCTGTGGCCCCAAATAAGGGCCTCACAGGCCATTACCTAAAATCTTGTTTTCATCTTTTTCTCCGAAACAAAAAGACCTAGAAGGCTGTAATATTGTATGCAAACTTTTTAGCCAATGGGGATTCAAACTTGTAAATTTGGTGACCCTGTGACCCCAAATATGGGCCACAGCCTAAAAAAACCCTTTGAAAATGAATTTTGAACTGATATTTTATGACACTTCAACCACTTTATTTGAAAAATATGTTGACTTTAGATAACAATCTACATTGTGGACATGTTTGTCAAATTGATGTAATCAATGTGAAATGAGAACTATTGAATAGCCTATTAACTGAAAATTGTGACAAGGCATAAATGACTAAATTGAAGAGGAGTTAAGAATTCTTTTATTTTACATGAGATATATGAACTGCATATGACTGGTGATGAAATGATAAGATAAGATTATTTTCATCTTCTTCTCCAGAACGAAAAGACCTAGAAGGTTGTCATGTTGTGTAAAGAGTCTTTAGCCAATGGAGATTCTAAATTGTAGATTTGGTGACCCAGTGGCCCCAAATAAGAGCCCCGTAGGCCATTACCTAAAATCCTGTTTTCATCCAGAACAAACTAGAAGGAATATTTTGTTCAGAATGTTTAGATGTTTGGATGACAAGGCTTAGAACCGAGATTGTTTAGCCAAGGTGATTCAAAATTGTACTATGTACCATGAGATTCATCACATTGCCTGTTCTCTTTAAGCCTTATACAGATCAGTGCTGCCAGTGTTTAGTGCAAGCAAGAGTCTATTACATAATTTGGCGGTAAAACACAAAAAACACAGCTGGCTTGTAACCAGAGCCAAGGGGTCAGAATATTGCATAACTCCTGTGTGTTGACCTTGTTGAGTGCTCTCTCTCAATTAAGACTAAGATTTGTCAGGGTTAGGGATTGTGCATTATATTGAGACAACATATTTCTGTCTTCATCATCAAACAAAATAAACTCTGATGAGCTACAGAGCCCATGGCTCTATTTTTGGCGTTGATAAACTGTAACTTTTTAGCTCATCAGGCCTGAAAGGCCCGATGGGCTTATGGCATGGCATGGTGTCCGGCGTCCGTCCATCCGTCCGTCCGTCCGTCCGTCCATCCGTCCATCCGTCCATCCGTCCATCCGTCCGTAAACTTTTCGCTTTTTCGACTTCTTCTCCAGAACCAATGACTCCACAGAGCTGAAATTTTATGTGCAGACTCCTTGGCCAATGGGGATTCTAAATTGTAGATTTCGTGACCCCCTGACCCCAAATGGGGTCACAGGGGTCACATCCTTAAAAACCTATTTTCATCTTCTTCTCCAGTTCCAAAAGGTCCAGAGAGCTGAAAAGTTGTGTGCAGACTCCTTGGCTCATGGGGATTCTAAATTGTAGATCTCGTGACCCCGTGACCTCAAATGGGGTCACAGGGGTCACATCCTTAAAAACCAATTTTCATCTTCTTCTCCAGAACCAATGACTCCACAGAGCTGAAATTTTATGTGCAGACTCCTTGGCCAATGGGGATTCTAAATTGTAGATTTCGTGACACCCTGACCTCAAATGGGGTCACAGGGGTCACATCCTTAGAAACCTATTTTCATCTTCTTCTCCAGTTCCAAAAGGTCCAGGGAGCTGAAAAGTTGTGTGCAGACTCCTTGGCCAATGGGGATTCTAAATTGTAGATTTCGTGACCCCGTGACCCCTAATGGGGTCACAGGGGTCACATCCTTAAAAACCAATTTTCATCTTCTTCTCCAGAAACAATGACTCCACAGAGCTGAAATTTTATGTGCAGACTCCTTGGCCCATGGGGATTCTAAATTGTAGATCTCGTGACCCCATGACCCCAAATGGGGTCACAGGGGTCACATCCTTAGAAACCTATTTTCATCTTCTTCTCCAGTTCCAAAAGTTCTAGAGAGCTGAAAAGTTGTGTGCAAACTCCTTGGCCAATGGGGATTGTAAATTGTAGATTTCGTGACCCCGTGACCCCTAATGGGGTCACAGGGGTCACATTCTTAAAAACCTATTTTCATCTTCTTCTCCAGTTCCAAAAGGTCTAGAGAGCTGAAAAATTGTGTGCAGACTCCTTGGCCCATGGGGATTCTAAATTGTAGATCTCGTGACCCCATGACCCCAAATGGGGTCACAGGGGTCACATCCTTAAAAACCTATTTTCATCTTCTTCTCCAGTTCCAAAAGTTCTAGAGAGCTGAAAAGTTGTGTGCAGACTCCTTGGCCCATTGGGATTGTAAATTGTAGATTTCGTGACCCCGTGAACCTAAATGGGGTCACGGGTCACATCCTTAAAAACCTATTTTCATCTTCTTCTCCAGTTCCAAAAGGTCTAGAGAGCTGAAAAGTTGTGTGCAGACTCCTTGGCCCATGGGGATTCTAAATTGTAGATTTTGTGACCCCGTGACCCCAAATGGGGTCACAGGGGTCACATCTTTAAAAACCTATTATCATATCTTCTTCTCAAGTTCCAAAAGGTCTAGAGAGCTGAAAAGTTGTGTGCAGACTCCTTGGCTAATGGGGATTCTAAATTGTAGATTTCATGACCCTGTGACTCCAAATGGGGTCAAAGGGGTCATGATCTAAAAACCTATTTTTTGCTTGTTAGCAATGTATTACTTGAGATAACTTAGATATTCAACCTTAGATAATAAATCAAATCCTGATGAGCTACAGAGCCCATGGCTCTATTTTTTTGTTTAAAAGTGGTTTTGAAAGTGTCCATGTATCAGATATCAGGACTGTTTGGACGAAACAGTCCTGATATCGAAAATGAACAGGACATTTTTATGAATGGTTGCTACGGGCAACGAGGTCTAAGTGGGATGTAACCTGTATTTATCCAACCTGATAAAGGTACCATGGGGTGTATAATCAGATATTATTAAAATTGATTGTATTTTCAAACTGCCTACATACATTCTGGTCCTCTTTCCAGATGGTTTTCAGAAGTCCTGTATAATGCCATATATACACAAAGAACTTAATTAAGCACCACCTAATATTTTCAGTGATACAAATATGCATAGTAACCAATATGTATTTTAGATGGTAATTGGTATGGAACTGCATTTCCTCTCAACAGTGTTCGGGTTTTCTTTGAGGTCAATCGCATAAAACACACCCCACAATGCATGTGAAGCACACCACCCACGAATTTCTGAAATTGCAGTTTTAAATCGTTCTTGAAATCAGTATAAATCTTGGAAATTTTCAAATGATTGTGTTATTACCTCTGAACATGGCTCGAAGGAGACTCACTGAAGCAAAAAGATGGCAAATTATTTGAATGAGTTCCACCGGAATGTCTTGTAGAGCTATTGGACGACAGGTGGACATTCACCGCACTGTGATAAGCCGTCTTGTCCAGAAATATCGTCAAAGCATAGCATATGCACCTAAGAACATCCAAGCATCAGTTCCATTCGTTGGTGGATCTGTAATGGTCTGTGGATGCATCTCTCACGGTTGTAAGCTCGATTTGGTGACTTCGAGAGGTAATCTCAATGGCGATTGTTACATCCGGGAACTTCTGCAGCCAAGTTGTGACAATCATCCATTGGCCACTTGTCCTGTATTCATGAATGATAACGCTCGGCCTCACCGTTCTCAACTTGTGATTGATTTTCTAAAGAACAATGCAGTATCCAAACTTCCATGGCCTGCCATGAGCCCGGATATCAATCCACTGGAACACATTTGGGATATGATTGGACGCGGAGTGAAAGCCATGGACGCACCAGTACAGGATTTAGTCGGCTATAGGCTGTGAGTGGCAGCTGTTACCTCTGCAGCGAATCAAGAGACTCGCCACAATGACGTGGAGGATGGTTGAAGCAATCATCCGGGCACGTGGCGGATACATCCGTTATTGATAACGTGATGGTCATGTGCTTCAACAAAGAACATTGTCCAACTGCTTAACAAACATTTTCACCGTTTTTAGCTCATCAGGCCTGAAAGGCCCGATGGGCTTATGGCATGGCATGGTGTCCGGCGTCCGGCCATCCGTCCTTCCGTCCATCCGTCCATCCGTCCATCCGTAAACTTTTCGCTTTTTCGACTTCTTCTCCAGAACCGATGATTCCACAGAGCTGAAATTTTATGTGCAGACTCCTTGGCCAATGGGGATTCTAAATTGTAGATTTTGTGACCCCGTGACCCCAAATGGGGTCACAGGGGTCACATACTTAAAAACCTATTTTCATCTTCTTCTTCAGTTCCAAAAGGTCTAGAGAGCTGAAAAGTTGTGTGCAGACTCCTTGGCCAATGGGGATTCTAAATTGTAGATTATGTGACCCCGTGACCCAAAAATTGGGTGACAGTGGTCAAGATCTAAGAACCTATCTTTTGCTTGTAAACAATAACTTAAATAACTTAAATATACAACTTTAGATAGTAAATCAATGAAATCCTGATGAGCTACAGAGCCCATGGCTCTATTTTTGAAATTCACAGAGCAACAGTTGTACAGGAGTGAGTTTTCAAGTAAAACCACTGTTCATGTTCATCTCGCAATATAATGAGATACATGTTACATATTGTATTCAGTGTTGTCTTTTTGTTTAGCTATGATGATGCACTTTCATAAAATAACAACATTTCTTCGATTAATTTCACAAGATTTTCACAGTGGTTGGGCATCGTCACACAAATCTGAAAATATGAGGTGGTGCTTGATTAAGTTCTTTGTGTATATATGATATATTGTGTATGCCTTCTATAGAGTTGAAATGTATGGACATGTGCTAAACAAGTGGAAATTACAATATGAGATATAGCATTTCTGAAGCGTGCACATTGGAACATGATGAAACTGTTTATTACCTGTTAAAGGTATATTATACTTCATACCACAATGCATCCATTGTGCATAAAACAAATATTTAGCTTTAAAGGCGCTGTAGCACGTTTTTTTGCTGAAATAAGTCGATGAAATGTATTTGAAAAATAATGTCAACAATAGTAAAACACCCTTCTCTCTTCGATAAATCAAGTTGCAAATGAGTGTACATGGTTCCGTAAAGCCATGGGAATTGTTTTTGTCATTCGAATATAATAAAATGTGTTCACAATAAAATGGCCGCCATGCAATTTTGGCTTTATACGCAACACCGTTATTACCACTACGGATCATTGGTGTGTGTGTAATAAGATGTTTTACCCTCTAAAGTAAATATAAATGACATAAACAATCATTATAAATGAGAAATTTGAAAAAATAAAATGTGCAAAAAACGTGCTACAGCGCCTTTAGTACGCTCCAACTCACCATATGTGCTGTTTACAATACAAACAAATTCACTCAGCTTGTATATTCTTCCCCAAACGCCTGATATATCATAATTACTAGTTTCCAATTAAAATCTAATAACATCATTTTGCATGTGCAGAAACCGAAACTGCGCGTTCAATTTACATGTACAGTAGTTATATGACCTACTCAACATTATCAACCCAAATTTGTCATTTTGTCTGTGAAATTAGATTCCAAAATTACGTTTGACTCATTGGCGCGCGCCACAGGCGGTGTATTGTCCGGTTTTCGATCAGAAATCACTACTTTTACCGTCATATCGTCAATATACTAAGTCGACTATCATCAAAATGGTAGTTTTCGGTAACAGTCGGTACTTCTCGATAAAGTAACACCATTTATAACGTTTGGAATATGTGACCCCCAACAACACAATGGATGGACCTTCAATATGACACCCTTTCAATCAAGTATGTGTTGTCTCTAGGAACATCCGGGCGAGAGATAGCAAGACATTTTAGACATTCAGGACTGTTTTATTGTGAATACCAAACAGCATAATTTACAATCCTTGATTCAGTTGTTCGAAGAGTAGACTATCTAGCAAAAGTTGACGTGAAAACGTTTCGTATATCTCTCACCCCATTCCGTTGCTCTTCCCATGAATTATTTATTGAAACTGGCAGATATCTAGGTATACAGAGAGAGAGAAGAGAATATGTAAATTATGTGATCATAATGCTATAGAGAATGAATTACAATTCCTCCTCATCTGCCCTGTGTATAACACTTTACGAACTATGTATCTTAAACCATACTTTTATAAATACCTAAGTGTAAGAAAATTAATATCACTGTTAACAGATTGCTAACACATTATTACTACAGAATCTGGCAAAGTACATATTTTTCGCAATGCATTCAAGAAAACAGATTGTTATATAAATGAACCTGTTATGACTTGCTCCCCTTATTAACTGTAAATGTACTACAGGCCTGTAGCCTTCTTCAGTACTGAGAATAAACATTGAGCTAGATGAAAGCACAAATAACATTTTCATATAGTTCAAAAGGGGAAAGAAATTCGTGTGATTCTGAGGATCCATTCGGGAGCATCATTACCAGCTATTATACTCACCCCCTTTTGCGCATGCGCGAGAACCCCCTTTAACGAGCCAAATGTATTGTAGATGATTACTGTAGAGAGACATCTTTATGTCCATATAACTAAAGAATCCGTTAGTGGAACTAAAATTCAAGGTTTCAGTTATGAAGACCAAACTATGCTCTTTCGGTAGATATTTTTCGTTTTAATATGGCGTAAAATGTCATTGTTCCCGAGCTGATTTTCCAATGGCATATTAATTTATATTTCGGCCCTTATAAACATGTATATCTTGATAAAAATCTGTCGAACAGACTGTTTTTCGCGGGCCAAATCATATATTTCTAATAATGTGTTCGCAAATTCAAGGTCTGCGTTACAAAGATGATAAAGTGTCCTTTAAGAATATGTAATTAAAATCAATTTAAAACTAATACCCATTGTTCCTGGAACATTTGAAAATAGGGAAAATCTGAATTATTCGTTGTCATGCTTCGCTGATCCTGACTATCCGTCTTACTGTCGGTGACCCGTCACAAGGGGGCGGTCCTTAATTATGTTTGTCTTGTAATGTAACCTTGAAATGACTGACTTTGTTTGAGAATGTCTTTCTAGGTAAAGTTCGAAAAGTAGTTTCAGCAGTGCTTGAATAACTGTTTATTAGTGTTAGCGTATTTGTCACAAGTTTTTTTCTTCAGTATGTTTTTATGTCCCATCGAGATAGCTTTACGATTCGATATTAATAAATAAGTATGTTCATAAGCAATGCAGACCATTCATCATTAGTTTGAGCTGATATTGAAACACAAATTACAGTTAGGTGTTGAATATTTTGTTGACCCGCATCATTACTAAGAACCCTTCACAAACCGAAATTATGTAGATATGCTCATTAACTGAAACCTCTAGTTTAGTTCTATTTTATCGAGAAACTGAACTTAAGTTTAATAAGAGACCTGGCCATGTATAATGAAACATACAGTTTAATCCTTCTCCAAATTAGGCAAGGCAGATTCTCCAAAATGATCACATAATTATTTAAGCAGATGGGAATTCCATGTGTTTTATTTGCGTTTAGAATATTATCACTTGTTCGTTCCACATTTGATATGCAACGTTTACATCTGAATAGTACAAGCTTTACATTTTATTTTATTGAATTACATCTTGAAATTATAAATGATTAAACATCCACGTATTACTATTAGATATAAATGAGTAGAGATACCCATTATATGCTTACCGTTAGTCGATAAATGTAGAAAGAAGTCATACGAATACAAATAAATATTTCATAGTAAGGTAAGTGTATACGTTTATTCTTTTCTTACATGGACATAGTTTTTTTGCTCAGCGTGATGTCATTATAGCATACAAAATAGTATACCTCAGAATTATACTGCCTTTTGTCCGTGAAATTTAATAATGACTAAACTTTATCCAGTGATTTTACTTCTATAAGATTTCAGTTTCATGTGTGTGTTCCGTTTGTCTAGACTTGATGAAAAATCACCTAAACTGTTTAAAGACTACAATGTTTTACAGTCATGCATGGGGAGGGACTATACTGCCTTCATTTAGATTCAGTTTATGATCACACATGTGGTCACCACGTGTCTATAGCTATCAATAGAAGAAAGAACACGAAGAAGCATGGAACAACCATGATTGGTTGCGTGTCCTCATCGATATTGTTCTGATATTAGTGAAGAATAATCGTGTATATCAAAATTAAGGGTTTAAACTTAATTAAGTGTATACATTTCAGTCTTTAGCGTTTTGTGAATTAAGAAGTAGTATTTATGAATAAATAACTGTATTCAGTGGATGATCGTGTTACATTTCATAAACATTTTTGTATTTTGTACACAAGTGTATTTTAGTATTACACATTGTAGAAGGGTATTACGTATAAGGGTATGTAGACAATCAATACGCCAATGTCAATGTGGCAGTAGTTTACATACTCAAGGTGTGTTTTAAACCACATAATTTCGGCTATTATTTTCACAGTTTTAAACGTGTTGATTATATTGTTCTTTTTAAAAAGAAGAGTCCCTTAAAGCTAGCAATGCATACATAGTAGCTTTTTAATACAGCGAATGTTAAAGAAATAAAATCACAAGAATGATAGAAGGGTAATTATTAAATTCCATAAACTAAATTTTAGTGTACTTCAAACCATTGTTAACCTTTTTATCGCTGACCACTTTTCAAAACCAATATTTTACACACAATTCAAATAGTAATTCAAACTGGAGCCCTAAAGGTGCCTTGATTAGAACTGAGGAATCTAGACTTGATATAATTTTCTAGACTGGGCTAGTCGTCAGTTGAATAGTTTCATCTAAGTTCTACAGGACAGACTACTGACCACCGAGAACCAGTAGCTCAGTTTAACCGATTCGCAATACCCATATGTGTTTACTTAGCCTCAGTGACGCAACAAGGTCCAAACCCCTGCAGTGCCTGTGCAGAGAGTTGGAGCAGAGCTCAAGCGTAACGCTGGTCAGCCCCAATTTGACTTAATGGGCCAAGGGCAGATAATTTCAGAAACTGCCTCTAATAGCTGGTAATGCTCAACAAAAACGATGTAGGCGTACAGGGTGATTTGAATAAGTTGAGATAATTATCCGTTTGCATCATTAATCTTGTAATTTTGATCAAAATGTTTTCGAGTTCACTTCAACACGTGAACTGCACCCATGCGTGTGAACATAGTGCGAGCATGCACTGTACGCGTATACCCGTCAGTGACGCATCAGTGTCGTGTGTATCAACATCGCACCTTCTCACACTTGTTCACATGCTAAAGGTGGCGTTCACATGAGTGAAAAACTGCGACTATTAACTTTGATATCACATCTCTCCTATAAACTCGTCATATAGTTGCCACTTGGCGCTCAGGTAGTTTCGTACCGTCATGAGTTACAGGCTGCAGAATACGTCTCATATTTTTATGATCATACTGCTTGTGACGTCATCGTTCGGTAGGTGTTGCTGTAAGTTTTCTCTTTTAAATTATTATCAAAATCAATGTCCAAACATTGGGACTTTTAGAAAATAGCTACCCTTTCTCTCCGACATATATGATTGTCGGTGTTGTGCTTGTTCCAATGATCATCACAACATGAATCGCTTCTTCTTATATATATGTCGCCGCTAATGGCTGCAATACTGCCGAAGCGGCGTTAAACAATAACTCACTCACTCACTTATATATATGTTTAACTTGAATAATTTTGGAACTTATTTAAAACAGACAAAATAAGAAATTTTGGTTGATAATGTTTAATGGATCATATAACCACTGTGCGAGTAGATGGGACGTGTAGTTTCGGTTTCTGCGCATGCATAATGATGTTACTTGACTTTAATTGGAAACTAGTAATTATGATATATTTGGCGATTGGGGACGAATATGCAAGCTGTGTGAATTTGTTAGTACTGTAAACAGAACGTATATGGTGAGTTAGAACGTATTTAAGCCAAATAAAATTTTATGAAACACAATGGATGCATATTTAAGGCAAGTGGTCCTAATGATGAAACTGTGTGTACTTTTACTAATCTTTACACCACACAATGTTCTAGGTGCACCAAATGACGTCACAGACGATCTTACTGACGTGAACCTGCTGAAGTTTGAGACACTCGTCGACAGCGTATTGTTTGATGACGTCATATCCGACACAGTCTCAAAAACAGGTGCGTGTAAACGGATTGTTTTCTGACAAATCATCTTTCGGTGATCTTTTAGAAATTATTTTTCTTAAATGAGAGTTTGAGAGTTTATTTCAAAGAAAATGCTGTAAATTTTGAATAGTTGTGTGAACGTAATTACTAATTTCATCAACTAGAGCGTAAAAAGTAAAATAATTAGTGTGTTGACATTCCCATGTGTGTAAATTGATGACCATGTTTGTATAAGAACCATTTATACTTGGCAAACTTGAAAACTTGACACAAGTAAATTTATTAAATCGTTTCTGTATGTTCATTGAAATATTTTAAACACTATTTGTAGTGAAAGTAATGGGTTTGACTCCTTTAATGTGAGGGATTTGTGAAGTCACATGCAATCATTGACTCTGTAGCCACAAAAATCACAAAACTTTGAATATATGTGCAAACACAAAATCATGAGGTCAATCGATGATGTAAGCATGAACTGAGTAAGCACATTGAAACTCATTTGGAAAATCAAATTGAAGGTTTAATTTTGATGACCTTTTGGCAATGCCGCGTCTTACAAACGAAGAACGTCAACGGGCTATCATCCTCGATAATCCAGCGCTATTGTTCCGATAAATCTACACACAAGCGCTGGAAAACAGTAAGGGTATTTATCCCTGACCTAGTTACCTCCCTTCGCAATGACTCAGCGAAACGCTTGCTTTCTAACAACCAATGAGATCACTTGAAATCAAGGGTGAAATAACAAGCACTCTCGTGTCAGGATCTTGGCTTGGTAGCACAGGGATTTTAATCATTTACCTCCACCCGTTTTGATGGACTAAATACACCCTTCTTCTCGTACAGACTTCTTAAAACTTTCTTTTGAGTTTCTGTCAGGTTTTCTACGCTGAATTTGTTACAAACTTTATCGTAATCCAGTGAGTCGGCCCTCCGCCATGTTTGTTTCTATAAACAACGGTAGTGATGCGTTTTGATTGGTCGAGTTGTTTACGCAGATAGTGTCTGCGTTTCGTTTCTGATTGGATAACATGGACCCAAGGGAGGTAACTAGGTTAGGGATAAATACCCTTACTGTTTTCCAGCGCTTGTGTGTAGATTTATCGGAACAATAGCGCTGGATTATCGAGGATGACGGGCTATGTGGAGGCTCCATGCTGGTCAGTCTGTGGTCACTGTAGCAAGAGCCTTCAACTGTTTACGACAAACAATTTCAAATCTCAGGATGAGAGTGCATCAAACGGGAATTATTTTTTTTGTGCCAGAAAAACTAAGTGTAATTTTTGCTCAGGTTATTATTGTGGGTCGGTTTTATAAACATTAAAACGTAGATAAAAGCAAGAATAATTTAGTGTGCTGTATCCAACATATGCAGTTACTAATTCTCCCCTTGGAATTGGAATGGGGCCTACAAAGAGTCATTTGTTATTGAGACTAACTCCGACTGTGAATAGTGGTAAACTCTCTCGAATTAATAAATTGTTTACTTGTAAATTAAATATTTAGCTATATTTTTATTCCTTCTCCCGCAGAACTGTACTGAAGAAACTAAAGAAAATGTTTCTATTTCAGATGAACTCGTGTTTGGAGAGGACGGCCATCTCACTTTCACAAGAGAGTGAAATGAGGCATGAATGAAAATGTTCTCCACAAAATGCTCAATAAAACCATCCGAATTTGGAATACTGTTCTCATGTTATTACTACCGTAAACGGCCTTAAAATAATGAATCTACTGAGAAGAGTTAAACACCGCTCGAATGGCATGTCAAATAATAGGTTCCTTATTTAAATGCAGTGAATCATAACCAAACATTTTCTTTGATATGGATGAAATCATTTTTTATTCTTACACACTCCCTCTGCCCTCTCTCCCCAACTCAATGATAACGAGCTTAGCACTGGTCATCGTGGATACAGTCCAACTTCCCAATACAAGGCATAACTCTTGCCAGTCTCCATCACTGGCTGATTTAGGCCTTGCAGTATTTCCTCAAGAAATCTGTGTTTAGAAATCCAGGCCCGCTATGAATTTCTGGTGCAGCGATTCACTATCTTGATACAACAAAGCGAGGGAAATACCGCAAGGGTTAAATCAGCCAGTAATGCAGACTGGCAAGGGTTATGCCTTGCGTTTGGAAGTTGGGATACAGTCAAGGAAAACCTCACTCATCTGAGGCATACACACAGTCTGATTAAAATACACTGTTTTAAAAGCTGCAAAACAGTACAGGTTTCCTCGCCAAATCATCTGAAGGCGCTGGGATGTTCGGACGCAATTATGTTAACCACTCACAGGACCTCAAACAAAAGTTTTCGGTGCGAGAAGCAGACCAAACGACCATCCATTCGTCTGTATGATTCCGAATGATTCCGGGTGTTTTCAAAACGGTGACCGTTTAAAACTATCATGTTATTGGTCAGCTTTGTGACTGCACTTTGTTTGCACTCAACTGGTACAGAACACGCGCCTATACGGGTGTCCTCAGACCTTGTGGCGAGGAATCTAAAGAAGTAGTTCCTATCCCTTTATGAACTATTTATTCTTCGAAACAGGGTCGGTTTAATCAGACGGGACATGCACAGATCATTACATAACTCAGACTACGTTAGACAAACGACAGTTTGAATGAGGCAACTTGCAAAGAAAAAGAATATAAAATATATTTCAGTTATTATTTGAGCCACAGATATAAAATTAGGTGCGTTTGAAAGGTCGGAAGATATTTTATGATTACAATCAACAATTTATCATAACACTAAAAGGAGAAAAAAACACACTTTATTTTAAACCCCTGTCAAGCCGGTATTTTTGGGAGTAGGATAATGAACAAATCTCAGTCTCCATCTATCAAATATCATATTCCGAAAACTAATAGCTTTCTGGCATTACTGTTACCGAGAGAAAGTTGTTTAGAGACATCAGGGTGGACCCCCTGCCACGCCCATATTTGTTAACTAAATTAACAAAATTGTTTTTCAACACATACAAACGTTGTCAATTGCTAAAGAAATATTTTGTCTACATTGACAACAATCCAATATAATTTGGTTTCAAAGACACATATCTGTACCCTCAAAAGCTCTTTAAACCAAATCGCTTTGCATACAAACCACCCTTGCTGCCCTAACAATCTGCAGATGTACTAGCCTGTTAGGTGATACAGTGGTAGGCTGGACCAGTGGATTATTTTTGCTTATTACTAATACTGATGCCACAGGAATGAGATTGGGCTTGTTTAAATCAATAAAAACTTATTAACAGAGCAATACCTGCATTGAAGAATTCATCATAGCCCTGGGGTACACCTTTTTAAGTCGCACCCATATCGACCATGTCACGACCATGTCACACCCATATCGACCATGTCACACCCATATCAACCATGTCACGACCATGTCACACCCATATCGTTGGAAGTGACAGCAAAATTTACAAACTCCAGTCTCCGTGTAACAAAGATTGTTTTCTGACATATTCATGTGTAAACTAGTTTTGGAGAAGCAGTTGTTAAAAGGGTTTAGGTATAATGCCAACAGCTCCAGTCCCACATTTAAGAGGATGTCGGGGCCAAATGTACAAGCTGGGTCCAAGGTTTCTTCCCACAAATTTCAGCTTTGGGAGTACAGCAGTTCTAGAGGTGAGGTGATTTGCGGTTTAACGTCGCTTTCAAGAATATCTCACTTATATCACGGCTGCTAATATCATGACAAGGAGAAACTCTGCAACACCATGTGGCTATACATTGTTGTGAAACCTGCGAGCATCGGCTGGAACTAGCAAACCATGGGTGGTACTATGCTGAAATTCAGTGCAGCATTGATTCCAAACCTTACTGGATGTAGAACAGTTCTCGATTGCAGAAAAAGTTGCTGTGTGCCCCTGGCGGGATTAGAATCCTAAATCCCTTTGAATAGAAAAAGCAAAACATGCTAAGCATTGCGCTTTCACGCACCCCAGTTCTGGAGATGTGAAAATGTCAAAAGTGAAGAGAAGACAGGAATCACCAGCCCATGCTATAAGCTTACAGAGAACAAAGAAATACATTTGTATATGAACATTCAATTTATTGACACAATATAATCTGAATAGCCCAATATGAATATCCAAAATGTCTTTACAACCAAGTTTGTTAACCTTAACGTGTATAGAAGAATAACAAATGGACAGAATATAAATTGACACAGTAGCTCCTGTGTGGTGGACGGATAATCATTAAAGCACATTTCTCTTATCTGTTGAAGATACTCAAACACTCATTAAAATCATATGTATGCAAATAATAGTTTCTGAAAAGTTCATACATCTTAATCTTACAACTTGAGATTCATAAATATATCCTTTCAAAGTTGAACAACAAAACAACTATTTAACAAAACTGTACAATATTCTAAATCTTCAAAGCGTACATGAATGAAGACCTCTCCTTCTTGATATGTTCATTATTGGAATGTTGTATATTTGGAGGGAATAATGGCATGAATTATTATACTGTTTTTCACTGCAACAAAACAGCAATGCTTTAAATACATCTCATCAGTGAATGATTGGTTTGGAACACATTAACAATGCTTCACATGGACATTTTATTGGTGAGTGATTCACTTTGGAACATATTACAATGCTTCACAGACATTTTATTGGTGAGTGATTCACTTTGGAACATATTACAATGCTTCACAGACATCTTATTGGTGAGTGAATCACATTCGAACACATAATGCTTTACGTACACCTCCATTGGTGACGGATTCACTTTAGAATATGTTGACGATACTTCACATACACCCAATTGGTGACGGATTTACTTTGAAACACATAATACTTAATATACATCTCATTGGTGGGTAGTTCCCACATTAACAACACAATCTACACGTCGCTATTGGGTATACAGTGTTAAGTTTACATGTTTGCTCCACCACATTCATCACATGTACTAACTTACTAAGTATTTGGTTTAATCCTAGACAATTTATTGTTTTATGAAGTGTTTGCTGAGCAACAGATTGATTTTTCAATATTGTCAGACCTCACAATCCCTTATTAGAAACATCTATTTTTGCCTACATTTTCTCAAGTTCTCAAAATATGCGATAATGTTTGACATTTGTTTAATTTCATCTATTTTTGTGTTAACAAAAGAGTGAACACAAAGTAAATGTAAATTGAAAAATAAAATCAGCCACACATATTATATAATTTTTGGGGGGGAAACTAAAAACTAAAAACTGTTTTATTGAGATAAATCTATAAGAATTGTGACTCTTAAATCTGACACAATAACTACTGATAAAATAGATACTTTTTTCAATTCAATTCCTTATTTCAGTCGTTATACTTTTGATAAAATAGATACAACTCATTATGAATCGAAAGAATTAACTTACTATAAAATCAATATACAAATGAAGTGCATATACTTCCTATTTTCTATCAACCGTTATTGGAAAAAGTATATACACTTTCTTACAAAAATATATGTTGTGAGAGTAATCATGCTGATCATACAAGATCACTAAACCCATAAAACTGACAAATAAATAGCATACTGGTGGTAAAATAGTCGGCATTTTGCCAAATCTTTTGGTATTTTAGTTATTAAAAATTTCTAATAAAGAATTTTTAATAAACCAGTTACTTGTATTAAGTAATACTTGAAGCAAATTTTCATCATCATATATTTCATATATGAATACAGTCGATTCTTGGAAGAACTGCATTTTACCAGTTTACCTGCAGACTGCTTTCTTAACCTTTAGATCTCTGTTGGCAATATTTTAAGGATAGGTAGTGCAGTGCAGGCAATAATTATTAACGCCCTGTAAAGTGCAGTATTCCCCAAAATCTAGGCATTTATAAGATTTTTAAACAAGTGAAGATATGCACCAAATTTCATCTGTCCTCTCAAAAAGATATAATTTGCTCTTACAAATGTTCAATAAAGTGTCTTTATATCCCATTAGTTAAAATGAAACCTGCAGATATTTCAGGATGCTAACCTTTCAAACAGGTGTAGCCTAATATATGAATATTTCCCTTTTGACAGAAACATGTCACTAGCCCTTCTTTCCAATGACAACATCTTTGATTTGGTCTGTTAACCACTCCACTCCTTCATGCAGACCTTCACCTGTGAGAGCATTGCTCGCACATATATGCCATGGCTTGTCTTGAATTTTATCTAGGGCCAACGATGTTGAACATCTAACACTTGTTATAGCTTCTCTTGCGTCCATTTTATTGGCAAAGAACAGGATTGGTATTCTTCGATTTCTTACATCAGCGTGTTGTAGGAGGATGTTGAGCTCATCTTTAGCGACACACATACGCAGTTGATCTGCACTGTCAACCACAAATATGATGCCATGGCATTCCTTGTAGTAATGTTCCCACAGATTGCGATATCTTCCTTGTCCTGACATGTCGAAAATAGTGAATTCAAGGCTCTTGTTCTTCAGTTTCTCCACATTGAATCCCACTGTTGGTACTATGTCCTGACTTATCTTTGTGTCATCTGGTTTCAGTTGATTAATTATGGTAGTTTTCCCACAGTTATCTAAACCAACAATAAGGACCTTTGCCTCCTTCTTCTTCAAACCAAGCAGACGTATAAGCGAATCAAAGAAACCCATTTTACTGAGGGCGAAAGTTGTTGCCAAGCAGGTGCGTTTATCTAATTTGGTCGGATTTCAAATTTGAGATGATAAATTCGTAAAAAATCTATCATCTACCAAATGTTGCCGGTCCGTCAGAAAACCACAAAGATTAGGTTCATTGCGTCAAACGTTTTCTTCAATATTAAGGACGGTAAACAAACTAAACATAAATAAAACTCTCTGCCGTCACAACCTAATGTTGATTTCGCCGGTGTAATAAATATTTCCCACAAGCACCTGCTCATCCGGTCATGCGCAAATATATTAAACGTACTACGTCCACACGACTGTTTCAATGTTCTATTTGTCTTTCTGTGATCGCCTGTCGTACATACTTGTCATTGGGAGAGGTATTAAGATAGGCTGCAAGCCTGTTTACCAATCCCTTTCACTTATTTTTGAAATAAATATTGTTTAAACCGTACATACTTGTCATTGTGTTATCATTCTGTGTTTTTATGTCAAATACCGGATATTCCCGTATTTAGGCCTATACGAAGTCTAGTCCATATAAGTCCGTATTTAAATTGGATTTAATTATCAGTAGATCTATATACAGATGTCACTTTCTAAACGCATGGCGATTTCAACGCCTTGCTGTTATTCTGTTTATAGAACCAGGGACTTTATATACAAGGTATAAGGTCCCTGATAGAACCCGATGAATTGTGGTTTCTCTTTGGCCAAAAGTAAATAACTTTTTTCAACGGCTTTATTCATTTATATGTTATTTTGGATTTTTGTTTGATATATGTACATGTCTATATTATTTTGCTCACAATATTTGAATAAAAAAAATTGCGAATGATAAACCTGAGCGGTCAGAAGGCAATAACCGACAATGACTGAAACAAAAGAGGCGAGTTGTTTTAATTATTTGTATGACGAATAACATTTGAAAACTCATGGGCGTAGGCACTGAGGGGAGAGTTTTTTGGGGGACCTAAATCGATATTTATACGCAAATCAAGATATTTAAGACCAAATATAGAGAGGAAAATATTGATTTTGCAAGACACCTCCCCCAAAATGTCTGTTTTTAGGGATGTAGCGGTTCTTGAGGAGGCGGAAGTGTCATGTGTTAAAGGACGACGGCCTGTGCTATAAGCCCATCTGGCATTTTCGGCTTTTTTGGCATTGCCAAACACCCAAAATATGACCTGTTTTTAAATGACTGGACGAAATATACTTAGTAATATTCAATGCTGAAAGGTTACATCTGTCGCTTATATATTATACACTTACACCTTGTAACCTTCCTTGGAACGTTTTTTTTTAGGGTTTTTTGAAACATGATTTTATGGTGAAATATGCGACCATGATATGGTATGGATAACACAGCTTCACCGTCTAAGAAATCCATTGTGAGTTTCGAACTCTGGTCACTGTAGCAACAGTCATGTCATGTCATCCAATCTTAGAGAGTAAACTGTGTGAAAATTACAAGTCCAGATGTCCAGCTGCTTTATGGAAACCATTTTCACTTCCTATAAGATTTTGAAATATTTATTTTCATTTTATTATTCTAAATATTTTAAACCTCAAGTCTCAAAATATTATATATTGAAAGACATGATATTACTATGCGGAAAAAAACCCAACAAATACATCATTATATATCAAATAAATAAGAAATAATATTTTCGCGCGCAACTTATTTGGTTCAACAGAAGACCACAAAACACCAACTAATGGAAGTTGTGAAGAATACATTACTTCGCCAAGGGACGTAACTCCGTTATGGAAAGTCGGTCAAGATTGTTATGATCGAAGGTGTATTTGACACTGTTTTAGCGGTTTTTTTCTCGGATTACGTCACGATACATACGTTTGCGTACATGCGTTTGATAGTTGGAACATTCAAGTAATTGGTGCTAAGTGGAACATTGCAAATACTTGCCTGCCAATATAGTGAATAGGATTTTTATTTGCTGTCCTTGAACTTTTGGACATAGAGAGATTGATGTGTGGACCTCATCATGCTAAACTTGACCCAGCTTCCGATACGGACTAACCATCGATCTTTCGTCCATGATTACTTTCTTTGGTGGCCTTAGTCACAAACAGTTTCAATTTCAGCATCTGTGTGTGCAAGTGACGCCAACTTCAGCAAAATCGCCACATATTCGACGATACTATGGCCCTCCGACATTTGCTCTCACCGGCAGTCAATGGGTCAAACTGGGTTACTGGGAGCTGGCGATAAGATTGTGTAACATCCTTACTGCTGCCTATGATACTGTTAGCTTACTGAGACAAGCACTGCAAGGTACTACCACAATTCAGTATCACTCTTATATACAGTTCAACATAAGAAACACGTTCAGAGAAACACATTACAAATAGAATACTATGGCCTAATTATGTGTCAAAATGGATTTCCTAAGAAATTGTCAATGCACAAAATTCAGTTTAAAGAAACACAAACATGAGCAAGAGGGATAATGTAATATAATATTCAGCCAAAGAATTATTTTTAAAACAATAATTTCAGCATTTTACACAGATAATCACAAACAAGGTATTTATACAATTAATTTAACATTATCACACTCTTCATATAATTTACTTACAAACAAGATTTTCTCTCTGTTCTTTGCATCACCATAATATTCTTTAATCAACAAGCATAGGGGGAACTTACTTACTTTTCCTCATCAGATAACAGCTTTTCTTGTACTTTGAATATCTTGATGAAATAGAAATACTTGCCATTTAGATTTTTGTTAATACATTTTGTGAAATCCTATTGAATTTTATTAGATGTAAAGATATTTGTCATTTTTCAGAATGGCAACGGAATATTGTCGAAGCATGCTGCGTATTTGCATAGCCCAGCTCTGTCAGAATCTCGGCTGGAATGCAACGCAGTCGTCTCCCCTTGAACTTCTCACGGACATTTTGGAACGTTACCTGATTGACCTTGGGAAGATTTCTCATCGTTACTCAGAACAATGTAATGTTATTTCTTCCAAATTGATTCTTTATTGATGACAATAAATATGAATTGCAGATTGTTTCGTTGCCAATAGTTGTCATGTTTTGAGAGTGCATTTTGACAAAAAGAAGGATGTTTACACCCATTTTGACTGTTTTATAGTGATTCAATTCTTAATAAAAGCTTCTCTTGCACTTGTGGCAACTATAAACAAATCCTTCAGTCTGATTATTCAGAATTTGATTTTAGTTTTAATTATGAAATGCAGTTTTCTGAAATTAACAAATAAGCTTTCCTTGTCAATGAAAAGTAATTTCGTGATATTTCCATTTTCAAGTCGGTAGAACTGAGCCAAATCTTGATGACCTTGCGCTGACATTTCGGCACTATGGAATACAACTGGGGGAGCTGGAGGACTACATAAGGCATGTGGAACCAGTTGCTTTTGCTCGTGAAGTCGTATCATTTCCTGCTCGTAAACGCAACAACCTTGGCTTCCCAAACCCACGGAGTAGAGAGTTACTTCAACATCGAGAGGAGCATGTCCCAGATCACCTCCCGTACATGTACCCGGGCATGGAAGGTTTGTAGCTTGCAGTTCACATATAAAGTGGTTGCTTCTTCAGTAGCAGGAAATACTGCTAAAGGTCACAAAATGTCTTGTATGAAAAGAAATGTTTTTTTAGAATGATAGTTATTTTGATTTATATACTTATTAAATCAAAGGTTTGTTCCAGTACTGGTATTTGTCCTTGAATCATCAATGAACCTTGGTATTACATACGTGTCTCATTAATTCTGTAATAGTTAGATTAGAAACTAAATTTGTGCTCCATCAGTTTGTGTCATTAGAAATGAATTTAAGAATGTAGTCTGAAAATTGTAAAGAAATACGAAAAATCTTCATTCACTAATGACTCACCTATCAATAAAATAATTGGGTTATATATTGTTTGTGGATTGTCAATCAATCATTGATGGATAAATATTGATCAATATTAGATGAGGACTCCAATTATTTTGAAAATGATTTTAATAATAAGTTATACCAACTTAAACAAAATGTATTTGAACAATCTATCATCAATAATCATCAATGGATGTCATCAGTAATCGATTATACAGTCAATTCTGAAACAATGTTACACCATTCTGTGAATTGTCCTGAATGTTTATATTGTGTGCGATGTTGCAGATGAGGTCGAGGAAGAGACCTCCCAAGCGTCCACACTGCCGACCCCCCAGCTACCTCAAGCGTCTGTGTCCCCAATGGCCATCAGCCCCACCCCCTCCGATAAACGTCCCCTCTCCAACTCTGCTGATGGACCGCCATCGAAGAGACCCAGGTGTGTACACAAGATGTTGTTTAGTTTATAACAGGTCATTTTTGTAGCCAAACTCCATCCAGAAGGCAGTGTTTTGAAAAGACTGTCAGATACAAAATGATGGGTAATTTATAATTCTGAAGTGGAAATAATAGCTCATGGATCTTTTTGTCTGATCTGGTAACGTTTGGAGATTATTATTTAATTTGCCATTTTAATCGATAAAATTACACTTTCAGAGTGCCTTGTTTTCAAGCCTATTTCATAAACAGCTATAAGAAGACTATTTAGAATTGAATTGACCTCTTTATTCCATCCTCAAGTTAAATCTATTTGATTCGTTGAAATGTCATGATCTTTGAAAGAAAGTAATATGAATGAGATATATTGACCTATTCAAGAAAGTAATTATATAATGTCAAATACATGAATTGTCTTAAGGCCCATTTCACTTGTTGTATTAGATCTCTAGAAATGTAATGAGCTCTGATCCTAACTAATGTCAGAAGCTCATCAATAATTTCATTCTCTCACTCTTGTTCTTGTGTTGTGTCCAGATTAACAAGCTCAAATCTACCGGAAGAGGCAGGCCACTCACAGTACGAGATGAAGTCTGTGCTGATGAACCCAAGCGGGGTGCTGACCCCAACAAGGCAGGGGCGCCTACCTGACGCAAGGACCCCGCCCACCTTCCGTCAGTCATTGCAGTTCAAGGACGAGGGTGGAGGGAAGGGGGGAGAGAACAAGGAAGACACTCCCGCCCGGCCGCCCTTTTCGGAGAAATCAGGTCAGGTGGACGAAGACAACAGAGACAAATCGAACAACTGCTCTGACAAAGTGGCACCCAAGAAGAAGATGTTGAAACACTACAAGCAGATGGCTGCTGCTAACGCTGCTAGTGGGATGCCTCGTTCTCCTAAGATATCCAAGTTAGCACGTTCGCCAAAACCTGGGTCGCCTCTAGGTACAAAGAGTCCGAAACAGAAACAAAAAGTGAAATCCAAAGATAAGAGTGATAAGAAAGAGGACACTGGAACTGGTGATGGTTTACCTAACGAGAGTTGCCTCAAAGACTTGCTCCTCTCGCCAAAAGTCAATGTAGACAAGTTGGAGAAGATGAGAGTTAGCTCCCCTTTGGCTGGCTCTCCAAAACTCAAATCAGATTCAAAGGAAAAGCATAAAGAGAAGAAGGACAAAAAGTCTCGTAGTGATGGTGCAGATAAAACAGTGAAACCTTCATCGGATGGATCACTTAAATCTGTGAGTGCTGGTGACGGGTCGAGCCAGATGTCGGAGAAGGACGCGTCATCGTCACGGTTACCATTCAATGTGGAGGAGGAATCCTCCAACTCGCGAGACGATTCCCCCGAGAGGCTAGTTATAGCTGAGGGGGATAGCAAGGTGAAAAACACCAAGGAGGCTAAACAGGCTCGCTTAGCGCATATAGACGATAGTATAGACAGTGTTATCAGAAACTGCCAGGCAGCAGACACTGATAAAATCTCTGATACATTCAGTTTCTCAGAGGAGCTTGACATGAAGATGTCACCGAAGCCTCCTAAAAGTAAAAAGAAAGATAAAAGTAAATCAGGGAAAGATTCAGAGAAAGCCAAGAAGAAGGAGAAGAAGGAGAAACCAGCTCCTGTGTCAGTGTCAGTGTCAGACTCTGTTAGTCCTGTTATACGACAGCCGTCAGAAGAGGGGGAGCTGGTCTCTCCTCTTCCTGCACCACCCCCGCCCCAGGTGGCGCCACCTGTAGCCACAAGGGACCTGGAAGAGTTGCCTCCCTTCAAACCATCACTCTCTGTGTCCAAACCAGATTCCGGGAAGAAGGCAGGGAAGGATAAGTTGAATAAAAAAAAGAAACAGAAGCTATCAGGGAAGAAGAAAGATGGCTTTAGTAAAGACAAATTTAAACTAAAAAGTGATAAAATTGACACTTCAGATGTTGAAAAGAAACCCTCAGTGCTAGATAAGTTTTCAGCCCAGCAGTTCAGTGTATATGATTTTCCTGAGAGTCCCCCTCCCGCGCCACCTCCTCCCAAAAAGTCAACACCGAAGTGCGGTACATCACCCAAACAGGTGCTCCCCCCATCACACCCTCCCCCTACCCCAGTACAGAGCCCCCCGCCCCCTCCCCCCATTTCAACCCCTGTGCTACCTCCCACTGCCAAAGAAGAAACTCCCTCGACACCAGTGTTAGAACAACCCCCGCTGAAAACTCTCAAGATTCTTGATCTCAAGCACAAGCAGAAGAAAGAGAAGTCAAAGGTCAGTGTAGTCTTTTTGTTAGGAGAAGCAGATTTATCATGTTTTCAGTGGTGAATTAATGTGTTTGTCGGTTAAAATAAAATCTGGAGTTTCACTGAGTGAAATATCATGTTATTCTCCTCGGTGAATTGACACTCTCAATCATATGACATCATCGTAACAATGGGATGACATCATAGATGACTGTGATCAAGGCTAATCATGGAAGCTCTGTTCTTAAAATTAACATCATCTATCAACTATGCATAATTTGTTAAATCTAATAAATAGAACATTTGACATTTCTCATCGTGTGAATGTAATAAGTCAACAATATCAAAATTCACTGAACCAATCTCCTGTTTCGGGATTTAGAAGAGCAATTCATAGGAGATCTGTAATGACTGTCATTTAAAACAAAATTTCATTGTTTTTTAAATCATGTCACAACAAAATAATATTATGACCAAGAACAACATGAAGATATTCAAAATATATCAACTTGTATAGGTATTAAGTTGGTAATATGTTGCTCCCTGCAGGACAAGGAACATAAGAAGGAGAAGAAAGAGAAGAAGAAGGATAAGGAGAAGAAGAAGAAAAACAAAGATAAAGACAAGGAGAAGTCGCGTGACAAGTCAAAGGATAAACACAAAGAGGATAAGGTATTTCTTCATTTGATTGATAACGGTATTAGCATCTACACCAAAATTGCAATAAAGAAATTGCAAATGCATAGAGCACGTTTCTCATTCACAGGATAAGGTTGTTGAATATTTTTGTTTCACTTGTTGCTTCTTCTAATTCTGGTCTTGTTCTGTTTATGGCGACTTTCCCAGGCCTCAAAATAGCGACTAATTTTGGAGCATTTGCTCCCTCTTTTTCCACTTTGCTCCCTGTTATTTTGAGTTAGGAGCACACATGCTCTTTGACAAATATCTGTGTTCACTAAAAAATCACAAAATATTGTTACAATTTCCCGTTAAATTTGCTTAAATATTGTATTAAATATTAGCTAGCTGAAACAGTTCCTGCATTGACATAAGAAATTTCAACATCAATTTTTCTGTGTGCTCCTTGAAATCTTATTTTGCTCCTTAGAAAACAGAGTTAGGAGCGTGTTTGCTCCTTTGAAAAAATGTTTGCTTTGAGGCCTGATTTCCAAGCTAACTTAAGATTTGTGTCTTGCTTGACATAATGCAAAAATATACATTTTCTGTTAATTCAAAGGATAATTTGTGTTATCCAGGATTTGCCAGGCAGTTCTCCAAGTGGGGGTCCTGTTGGTCCGATCAAACTCAACATCAAGTTCGGGGGAGGTGCTTCAACTGCAACCAGCATGGTCATCACAGAGAACAAGATCACGTCCCCGAAAACTGAACCACCTCTCCCTCTCTCGCCCAAAACACCGCGGCCAGAACAGCAACTTTTGTCACCAAAGCGAGAGGTTCCCAGATTGTAAGTAGATCCTGCAATTCTTGTAAAGTGTTAAGTCTGATAATTTTTAGTTCATCAGGCCTGAAAGATCAGATGGGCTTATGGCATGGTTGTTTCTGGCGTCCGTTCATTTGGTGCCGTTCCTAAATATTTCACATTTTCAACTTCTCCAGAAGAACCACTGCACCAACAAAGCTGAAATTTTCTGGAGAGGTACTTTGCACCTAGGGGATAACATTTTTTTCATTTGGTCCTCGCCCTCTAAAATATGGGTGTGGTAGACATTATTATTTGGATTGGATGGTCACTAGGTTGGTTGAGTAACATTGGCGGACTGGGAAGTTACCCTGCTGTGTTCATTTCAAGTTAGAAGCTGTGGGTGGTGGGTTGGAGACAACTGTCCCTCAAGCTTTTGGAGGATAGGGATTGGTACACTGGTTAAGGAGGTTATTGCATGGAGTTTGGGAGGGCACATTAATTGTTTTTGCCTATATGAGCCGTTTTAAAGCCATTGCAGACATTTTGACAAAAGTTTTAGGGTGTATTACTTGTGTACATTGTTATAGATTGTTAAACTTAAACTTAAACAATAAATCATGCACCTTGTGATAATGTACAGAGCCATTGGCTCTATTTTACATTAAAATGTTGTCATTAGATTTGACTGTTTTATCAGAATCAATTTGCTGATATTTAATTTGCAACACCATTTGTAAGCAAACTGATTATTAGTGCGCCACATTAACTCGATTTTGAAATTGAAAATTATCATAATTTTTATTTCACCTTCAGAGTTATCAAACCAATCCGACGCGAGTCTCTAGAAGCAAAGGCCAAGCTAGGTGCAGCATCTCGATCCCCTGCCATAACATCTCCAAAATCCAAGTCACCAACTCCTCCCCCTCCCCCTCCCCCTCCTCCTCCTCCTCCTCATGTCTCGCCCAAACCTCCCTCACCGGTGCGGGCACCTCCTTCACCACCAAAACCTCCCACTCCTCCGCCACCCAAAGTCAAGACTCCCCCACGTTCCCCATCACCCCAACCCACACCACCCAAACCTAAAACTCCACCTCCATCTCCACCTCCTCTCACACCTTCTCCAACCCCAATTAGAAAGTCCCCCACTCCAATCTCTCACTCTCCAACCCCTCCTCCCCGCTCCCCTACCCCAGAGAAACTACTCACTCCATCCCCCGAGCCAAAACATTTCTCACCCCCAAGTTCCCCCGTCAGAAAATCCCCTTCCCCTCCACCATCCCCACGGCCTCCTTCCAAAAAGTCCTCCCCACTTGTTAAACGCTCCCCCTCCCGAAGCCCTTCCCCCAAACCACCTCCTTCCCCCAAATCTTCTCCTCCTTCCTCCCCTCTCTCCTCTCGTCTTGAAATGGATATTGATGATAAAAAAGACGAATCAGAACCTAAACCCAAACCAAAACCAAAACCCAAACAGTCTCCCAAAGGGAAGTCAGACACAAAACCATCTCCAAAAGGCAAACGAGGTCGGAAGCCAAAGGAGGATAAGGAAAAGAAGAAGGAAAAAGAGAAAGAGAAAGAGAAGGAGAAAGAAAAGGAGAAAGAGAGAGAGAAAGAGAAGGAGGAAGAAAAGGAGGAAGTTAAGGCAGTCCCGAGATCAAGGAACAAGTCCATCCCGACTGTCACGTCAGAAACTGTCAGTGAAACGCCCATCACTGGTCCAATAGTACAAAGGACAGTTGTAGCCGAGACCATTGGTACCTTCCTGGTAAGTTCAACAATCCTTACTTACAGCGATAGGTCTCATTTATTATCGCATGTTTGACCCCACGTTTAATTGTTGACGGCTATTTTCTTGGTGCTGAATTCTAATCCGATACAGACTTAGAGATCACTGAAGATGGAAAGATATGAACCTGTCTATGTTCTTTATGTTCAATTATATGTCAATAATTTCATAACATTATATTCACCATGGCTGCTTTTGTTTTGTGTTGACAGATGGTCAACATACGATGGATTCATTAGAATTATTTAAGCACAGCAATGAAACATAAATATGTTCATACTGTAAATGTGTCATTTATCAAAAGTACATTATGGATATAATTTCATCCCAAAGGTTTTTGGGTTTTTTTAAAAAGAAAGTTATTTGTTGCAGGATGCGGAGGGTAACAAGGTATGGATCTGCCCGTCGTGTAAGATGCAGGACGATGGGAGCCCCATGATCGGCTGTGATGTGTGCGACGACTGGTATCACTGGTAGGTGTTCTCAACCACTATGGTAGGATGAGTAATAGGATATTGCCTGGATAAAACATGAGCACAATATTTCTCTGACACTGGTTCAATAAGCCTGGAGTGTAGTTTGCATTGATCAAAAGATATCAAATGCTGTCCTATGATCTATAGTCCAACAAAAATTATGCAAATTATGAACGTCATTCTAACTAAGTTAGGTTAATGTCAGATTAACTGCAAAAATGGAAAATGGGTATTAACCTACTTATATAAGTATTGCTGTTTTAAGACGTCAAAGTAATTTCCATTAAGTTTGATGCTGTGCGCATCTATCACAAGAAAAGTAATGAGAGAGAACAATAGGACGACATAATTTAATTGTGTGTATGGAGAGGGATGAACATTTTGATGTGTTTCAGGGTGTGTATGGACATCAAAGAGGAACCGGAGGAACCAGAGTGGTACTGTCCTCGTTGCCAGGAGCAACGCTCAAAGTCGAAGACCCCGAAAGGGGGTAAACCGAAGGGGAAGAAGCGGGGTCGCAAGAAGAAGATCCCGACCTAAGGCAGCAGCTGCTTGAATCTAGTGACATGACGTAATGTTGCTTGTTATCTATCAGATCGTTATGGTGTACATAATTTATTTGCTCAACATTTGTCTGTACAGTAGCTTTGTAAAGCTATCGACTCGATAAATTGTCAAAATGTTTGAAATTGGTCTTGTTATTTGTCAGGGATGATGGTAATTCCAATCTTCGTTTTGATACCTCATACATGGATCTGTTGTGAACACTGAAGCTGGAGAGGACAGTTCACGACTATTTCATTTCAAGCCCACAACTGATACTGCCGAAGCGGCGTTAAAAAATAACTCGTTCACTCCACAAGAAAACACAACTAGTTCTTCATGTTATAAAAATTTTATTGCATAAAATGTTTTATGCATAAGGATTGCTGGGCTTTGCGTGACACTTGACAAGCACAAACATCTCAAAACAGCAGGACACTTTTCTCTTGAAATGTGAAACGGCAATAATAGAACAATAGCAGAAAGACATTGGTTCAACTGACACACAACCAAGGTTTCGTTCTAAGAGAAAAAAAATTTACACTTAAGTTTTGGAATTTGTTTTCAAACCTTCAATGACTAGAAATTAATAATGCTAAATAATAAAGTGCATTTTAATGTACATTTTGTAATATGTAAACTAAATTTCAATGACAGGATCATTTTGTAAGCAAGAAATTCATGTTGCCTAATTCATAACAATAACAAAATTTCAAAAAACATTCTATACAAAAATAATGACAAGAGTTTATGGATGGTCAACTTCTTTAAGAGTGACATTTCGTTAAATTTTCATTGCTTGATCATCCATAAACTCCTCATTATTTATGTAGTACAACTTCTAAAATCTCAATCATTCTATACAGTTATATATGGATAACAATCTATAGCAACTTGAGCATAAGGAATTTAACATGCCTTAAACATCCCACTACTATTTGTTTAGAAGAAATACTGACAATAAAGGAGCAAAACACTAAGCATTGTCAGTCTGTACAAAAACAAAGCTTGTGAAGTCTTCATTCCATTAGGATTCTAATAAAATAAACTTGGATGGCGGACATAAATCTAAGACACAAGTGTCAATGAATGAATCAATTTTACTTTATCTCGCCAAACTTTATCATTTACAAGCGAGTGACAAAATGGAAAAGAACTTTCATGTATTCCATATGTGCTTTGAGCATGCACCTTGTATATACTCATTATTTATGGCTATGTGTAAGAGAAGATTTCCACAAGATTTCTTAGTATTGCACTGACGGTCAATTCACACATTTTCACCTCACACAGTTGAACTGTTAGCTTTTGTAGGATACGGACCTGTATATCTCAACACATTGATCACATTTAAGGATTTTGCCTATAAATCGCTTGAATCTTATATCAACATCAATCCAAGTGCTGTTGAAGACCGATTCAAATCAAATACAGTTGCTGACGAGGACCAGTCAGAATTGAATCTCAAGTCTTCATCAATATAGTAGCATCTATGAGCAGAGGTCGGTATCCTATGATGACGTGACACAGTTGGAATCATGCGTTGATGCTTATGGATCGTAGAACCTCCTTTTCCGAGTCGTTGTGGTGAGCGCTGAACATCGAGTAGCACGCAGAGGTGGAGAAGCTCTTCAGATACTCCGACAAGTAGTTCTGAAACACAAGACACAGCTTTACACAACAGTCTCCTTAAGTACAACAATATACAGCCCTGATTCTTGGATTACTTTGACACCTGACAGGGTCATACCTAAATGATCGTGCTCGCCTCGGTCTTGCTTCCCTACGCTTCGTTGTTGTCGAGTCATGGGAACAATGGTTTACCGGAGATGGCCACTGTAAGCATTACATTGTTTGGGTCATATCTAACAATGCCTCACACATCATGAGAAATGCTGTTTTCCATGCCTAAATACTCAGCGGCTTTTTTTACATAGCTTAGTAAAGTTGAGTGTCCTTTTCCACCACAACAAATATGTAGGAATCGTGCATCACGTAAAACCCTGTACTTGACACAAACATTTCTATGAAGTGATTGCCTGCATTTAAGATTTTAATAACCCTTTGGATCAGTTACCGGTACTTCATATCCACACGTTAACAGTGTATACAGAACATCTAAGGTGTGTGATAAAATACATTATCCTACCTCATGTAAGAATGTCGATCCCCGATTGGTCCACGTGACCATAAACAAAAATAGAGCCATGGGCTCTGTAGCTCATCAGTATTTCATTGATTTATTATCTAAGGTTGAATATCTAAGTTATCTCAGGTAATACATTGTTAACAAGCAAAAAATAGGTTTTTAGATCATGACTCCTGTGACCGTATTTGAAGTCACAGGGTCACGAATCGAAAATTAAGAATCACCTTTGACCAAAGAGTCTCTACATAACATTTCACCTTTCTAGAGCTTTACATACTTGAGATAAAGATGAAAAAAGGTTTTTGGGTCATGACCCGTGACCTAGATTGGGGTCACACGGTCACAAAATCTACAATTTAGAATCCCCATTGGCCAAGGAGTCTGCACACAACTTTTCAGCTCTCTAGACCTTTTTGAGCTGGAGAAGATCATGAAAATAGGTTTTTAAGGATGTGACCCCTGTGACCAAATTTTGGGTCATAGGGTGATGAAATCTACAATTAATTATCCCCATTGGCCAAGGAGTCTGCACACAACTTTTCAGATCTCTAGACCTTTTGGAACTGGAGAAGAAGATGAAAATAGATTTTTAAGGATGTGACCCCTGTGACCCTATTTCGGGTCGTTGGGTCAGAAGATAAATCTTCCCGAGGGCGCTAAATGATTTATATCCCGCAACATGAATAAAGCATGCATCCACGTCAATTATTCCATGTCAAGTGACACAAGTTAAAGGTCATAGTTTGTTGATTGATGAGCTGTTTTCTGTCAAATGTTTTTTGTTTTTTTTTTAATTGATATTTTGAGACATGCGACATTCAGTTTGTTCGGGTTACATCGTAATTTATCAGACCCGCATTAGTGTTTATCCAACTCGCCTAGGGCTCGTTGGATAAACACTAACAAGGGTCTGATAAATTACGATGACTCCCTCTACTGAATGTTTTAACTTATAATAGTATCCCACCTGTAAGTTGATCTGATTGGTTGGGTCGGCAAGCGCATCCGGATCATCATCCTCCTCGTCATCCAATCCAATACCTGCAAAATCATCTCGTATATCAGATATATAAATCTATTCACATGTAGCTTATCAGGACTCTTAGCGTCAACCTTTGGTTACAGATATTATTGATTTGAATAGTTTTCAGCACTTGCTTGATAACAATATCTGTGTAGCATTCTCCCAAACCTTGCTGCTTGTAGAACAGTTCACTACAGCAGACAGATCACATGACACAAACTGGTTGCAGCACCACTGTACACATTCTTCAGTGGTCTGACAATATGCGACATGACAAAGTGCAGGGGACAACATACCTTGGTAATCTGTTCCGTACTGGTCAATGAGCTCAGAGAGAGATTGTCCACACAGAGCAAAGTCATTCTCAATATCATCGTCCTCATCTTCTGCCCACTCTTCTCCCTGCCAACACAGGAATATAAATATATACATACCTCAACACATGCACTTTATCGACATGACCACTAAAAGGCACAAAACCACCAGATAGAAGCTTTAAATTTGGTATGAGGTGAGTGAGTGAGTTATTGTTTAACGCCCCTTTGGCAGTATCCCAGACATTTGCGGTGAAAATTTGGTATGGAAGTAACCTACCGGTACTTCATGTAGTTTTAGCACTCTACATACCTCGTCCTCATCTACGGCCTGTGTGGAGAGACTCGACTCAATCTGGTTGGACAGCTCGTTGATGAGCAGCTTGTAGATCTTCACCAGCAGCGGTACTGTCGTCCACTCCTCCGGGTCTGTTGGCAGATGAAGGATTAATTAGATAACCACTCTTAGAGATAAGTTCAACTGAAATGTTTCAAACACTCTGGTGAAGCTGACTCCAATTTAACTTCACAAGCTTTACTGCTAAGTGTTGACAGGGGCATAATCAAATGTACTATCCCCAAGCAAAAATACAACATTTTTGTTACTCTACTTTTACTTACTACTTTGTTAGTCTAATGATAAGTAAGTTAAATATTTGGGCTGAAATTCAAAATTTTGCTAGTGACGCTAGTTAGTCGTGTGAAAGGGGTCTTGGACCCGAAACCTTTCAGAGTGACTAATTAACAAATAGAGTAACACATTCACATGTGTCTTGCATGAAAAGGGACCAGCATTTAAAGGTTAAAACAATCTTATCGCTATGGACTTTCCTTACATCCTTAGGCTAGGCGACATGGGGAATCGACGCAAACATAACCTACATAGTTTTTTAAAATAATGAATCACATCCTGTAACTTACTGGAGGCAGCCTTGGACCTGGTTCTGATGCCGCCGTTTTGTCGCACTATCTGCTCCCCCTGAACCATGATGTTTTGAAGCCTTGGGTCGTTTGTCGTCACCGCATGTTGGAGCAGCTTGCACAGAGCTACACAGCTGAAGTAGAGACATGTAATGTGCTAAATAGGCATTGATAATAGGATTTCGGTGAATAGACTTTTCAATGTCAACACATTTACTTAAATGTAAAGGGATTATAAATTAGGTGGCTCATCCAAAAACCAATCTGTCATTTTCTCACAAACTAAATGCTATAGAAAGCTGAAATATTTTGTACACATTGGTAGATGGGGGATTATATATTATAGATCCAATTAGTAAATTCTTCTTGGTTAGTAAATGTGTGAAATCAATGTAGCCAAATATACCTAAATCTATCAATTTAACATCATTTTAGTACTTTCATAGAATTACAAGTGTTATTTTCAATCACTGACAACCAAATTGAACCAACGAAAATGCAGTGTTCAATCCCTGATAACCCAAATGAACCAATCAAAACGCTGTACCTGACTTTCCTCTCGTAGCTGCCATAGAAGAGCTGTTGTCGGGAGCACCACTCAGACATGACAAACTCGAGAGCCGGTCGACCCGTGGGACTTGGCACACTGGTCAGGAAGTCAAGGACAGCCTCCATCTGAGTGTGGATCAGGTGCGCAAACACCATCACTAGGCTCTGTAACATAGCAACGGGATATAGGTCGGTTGCTAGGGTAATGTCCAAACCAAATGTCAAACAAGTGTTTGCCACTAACATGGCAATGTCGCCCGCCGGTGACATTGAGTTAGTAAGACACATCATTGGAGCTACTTTATATATTGCATTACTGGTAAAAAGTGACATGACGATCAGCAAATTTTAAGACTTTGGGTGCTTGGGCTCATGATATATCGCAACAAGAGTAACAAAAGTTCAAAAAGTGGTCAAAGTGTAGAGGTGACCTTGAAAATAAGGTCAAGGTCACCAAATCGACTGGTGTCTGTGTCATCCTCCAATGTAGACTGACACCAAATTTAAAAACATTTGGTCCAACAGGTCATGATATATCGCGTAAACAAGAGTTTGAAAAGTGGTCAAAGTGTTGCAGTGACCTTGAAAAAAGGTCAAGGTCACCAAATCGACTGGTGTCTGCGTCTTCCCCCAATGTAGGCTGACACCTTATTTAAAAACATTGGGTCCAACCGGTCATAATAAATGGTGATAACAAGAGTTCGAAAAGTGGTCAAAGTGTTGTAGTGACATTGAAAATAAGGTCAAGGTCACCAAATCAACTTGTGTCTGCATCTTTCCCCAATGTAGGCTGACGACTAATTTGAAGACTTTGGATGCAATGTTTCATGAGATATCGCCTTAACAAGAGTTCAAAGAGTGGTCAAAGTGTCCTGGTGACCTTGAAAATAAAGCCAAGGTCACCAAAATTGACTGGTGTCTGCGTCTTCCAACAATGTAGGCAGACATCAAATTTGAAGAGTTTGGATGCAACGCTTCATAAGATATCGCGTAAACAAGAAATGTGACGTACGGACGCCGCTGAATACATAGTCCCCCGTTCCGCGTTGCGGCGGGGGACAATAAGCTTAAATAAAGCCGGAGTTAAAAGTGTCAATTAGCAAAATAGAAAAGTAAAATTTAAGAAAAACCTCAGCCAGGACCATAAGCAGGTTCCAGGTTGTTGGACCGGCCATATTTCATACGTTGCTCTAACAGACGACAGAATAACATATAACCTGACAGCAATCATATGTAGATTCATACTTTTCATACAATGCCCAAGTGCAAAAATATCACTTTGTCATAATGACGTAAAGTCATAAACAATGTTAGAAATAGAGTCATGTCATGTTCTATGTTTACAACACTCGTGCCAAGATAATGTTATACCCCTCGCTCTCGTTCAGGAAGTAACAACATTCAGGCACTTGTTTTAAACATAGAATGACAGTCACTTATATAATATCCTCTATATATCTAACCAAGGGTCACCTGCTAGCTACTCACCTGCATTACACTGAGAGTCTCGGCCTGCTGCATCTTACTGAGGACCGCCCGCAGCATCAGGTCCAGGTTCTCTCCCAGCTGAGTTCCAACTTTGCTGATCACCACGGAAACTAGACGGCCTACAAACGCTGCAGTGTGCTCGGAGGTTTTTGGGTCAAGGAGCTTTGATATCACTTGAACTATGTAGCACAAGCCATTCTTTCCTGTAAAATAGAACAATTAAAACTGAATTTTAGTTAGCAAACCTCTTTAAAACTGCTGGAGAAGTTAAGAAGAAGGTAATTCTTTTCAAGAGTGTTAACTTGCATCACAGTGGCTAGTATTACTGTCTGTAGAAAGCCTTCAATACTACAATGCCTATGAATTGCAGGAAAACCTACAACAATTGACAGGAATTGGCAAATTATTGGTATATGCTACACTGCAATTCAATGTAACATACCACCAAGTAAAAGTTACTAACAAAGAGAATCCAAACGTAAGATTAATATCCAAAACAATGACAGAAAATAGTGCCTACTCTAAACAGAACAAATGTATCTGAAGAAGTAAACTTACCCTGCTCATCTTGCCAGGCTGTGATCTGATCCAGAGCTTTGGACGCGAAGGCTCGCAAACACTCTCCTCCACTCTGAAACAGTATTGAGAACAAGTCAACATTATGTGGACGGAAATGCTAAACTTACATTTTGAGTTATTACTGCTTACATATTGTAACTAATGACAAAAGTGTCAGTTGAAATGCACACGAGAACATGAGGTGAGATGAGTTTTACACCGCTTTCGAGAGTATTTCACTTATATCGAGAATGCTAATATTATCGCAAGGAGAAAATCTGCGACATCATTGCTGTGAAACCTGCGAGCATCGGCTGAAACTAGCGAACAATGGGCGGTACTGCGCTAAAATTCAGTGTAGCATTGCACACAAACCATGCGCTAACCACTATGCCAACATGAGATGACCTAGTTTCAGTGTGTATGAACATTTCTAAATGAAGTCAACAGTAACAGTAACTAATAAGCATACAAGTTGGTAAACTTTAAGAAGAGTTTGGATTGAAAATTTCAGTGTTCCCTCCATGTTCAACATACCCAAACATTAGTCCATTTAATTGTGCACTTCCAATTCAAGGATTATCTAGCTCAACCAAGATATGGAGGGAATTTTTATTACCTGCATGGTGGCGTTATCGTCTGTTTTGAGGGTACATTCTATCGCTGCAGGGTAGGCCGTCATAAGGAAGGAGGAGACCGGCATCTCACTACTCCGCACAAGTGTCGTCACCACGTCCAGTGATACCTGAAGTGTTTACGATTCATTGCCATGTCATAACCACATACCGAGTGATGAAAATTGAGAAGGCTAGCAGTTTTTATGCAGGATAAATGACCCAGGTTACCCAACTGGAAAGAAACTTGTATTACTCTTCAGACAATGAATGCAACTGTAAATAAGTAGTGACATATCTGCAAAAATTCTCTTGATCTGCAGAATATTTTCAGATCTGAAGGTGGCAATGAAAATGAGCTTCAAATTTTTAATAAACCGATGCTGATTTATTGATTAGAAAAGATATCAATAGCTTATTGGTAACTGAATTTCATGCACTATTATATCTGTCTCACAACAACAGTGAACATGTGAGACACAAGTTCAATCTGGACTGGCTGATGTAGTGATATTCCTGAATGTCTGAAGCTTCATCTCTGGCCAAATTTCTTAGTTATGAATTATTATATACCTTGTCATCTAGGAACTCAATCAAAATTAGAGATGACTGTGTAATGAGATCAAGCCCTCACCGAAGTTAGCCCCGGCATGACCTTGTCTGTGGGAGACCTGAGTATACTGATAAGGGTAGGGACGAGTCTCTGTTCTAGCGCTGATGAACATCCGGAATTGCTGGCTAGTTCCTTGATCATGTCTTGTACCAGGGACACGATGAACGGGTCTGAATAAACAATGGAGAGATGAAGGATTAACTTGACTGCAGGGAAAGTATTTTTAATATAATATAGACATCTCAATCCAAACATTCAACTATATCTGCTAGTCGAGACAAGTCATAACAAAATTAATGCATTCTAGTGCTTTTTGTTCATTATTAGAAACGTGGCAAAACCTTCCCCCCTCCCCTACAAAGAATCAAGAAAGGCATCCTGTTAAACATTTCATCTGATGCTGGTTCTTTATGTATTGTCAAGTTAAAAGCATACTAGTGACCATGAAAATATGTGCTGTTTCTTGGCTTCAACGGACACTGGGTTGAGGATCAAAATGAGTCTCATCTTTATCTCACTAAGCTCATTAGAGTGTCTGCTAACAAGTTACGCTTCACTTCACTGTCTACATGCAGTAGTTTTTATTACCAATTACGTCCATTGTCTGAAATTCGGTGTCTGTGACTTGTTAGCAGACATGTTAATCAGCATTGGTAGATACACATGATCTGATTTTTATTCTTGACGCGGTGTCCCTTTAATGTTTTAATGTACTGATTTCAATATTTGCACCCTTTAGATGATGCTTCCCCATATGCCAAAAGATATCTACTAAAGTTGTTGCACAAAATATATTTTTCAAAACTTTTAAGCAATATGTCATCACGATATAGAAAGACCCAACATGTTTTGAAATATAGTTTTCCTTACCTCCTGAGAATTTGAGGAATGTGGCTATGGCAAGGGGAGATAACTTGCTCTCCTGAGCAGCTGTGAAGGCTTTGTCTACCTGCAAGAATACATTACCATTTAGTAGGGCTTGTGATAAAAGTGCCGACTTCTATATCATTGTGACTAATTAATACACTGATTTTGATAATGTGATTTTTAATATGTTTTGAGTATCTAACATTTAGTAGGCCTTGTGTTAAAAGTGCCAACTTTTAAACACTCTGACTGATTAATTAAAAAATTCATTTTAATGAGGTGATTTTCAATACGTTTTGTGTATTGCGTAATTTTCTAATTACTTATATGCTTCTACTTGGTTGTAAGTAATGTAGAAAGGTTTTGCACATTGAAACAGTCATCTAGGCTAAGACAACATTACACCAACAAATTCTTATTTTACATTTTGAAACATCAAAGCATGATTTCATGAGGGACAAATTCATTAGAGGATATCAAATCAACAACCCTTCTTACAGAACACTTACTGAAACGACAACTGTAAGAGTTTCTAAACACAGTCCAAGAACTTCAGCAGAGAACTGTGTGGCTATGGTTACGAGTTCTGACACAATATTTGGCAGGTAGGGAACCAAGAGTTGAGTATTGTTCGAGGTCTTCAGATGATCACAGAATCCAAACACTGCTCGAATGGCGGATATCCGAACGGTAGGGGTCTGAGAAATATTGAGTCCTCCGACGGTTGCTTGTAGAAACCTTGGACAAGATAGGTAACCCTGATTAAAAACATGTTGTATTGACATTCTAAATGGCATTTCAACATTGCTGACAATTAAGAATCATATGATGAAATAATACTTAGTGATTAACCATTCAACAACAGTTGAATTTCAAGAATTATCACTTACACCAAAGTAGGTATACAAGCATTACTAAGGCACAAACCAGCATTTCAAATGACTTTAACAAAGTTCTAGACACTCCTGCTGGTGCATATCTGAAAGTGGTAAGACTAACCAATTTCATCTAGGCAATACATGATGATATTGTTAAGGAAAACATTTTCTATGGATAGTAAACTTCCAGTACCGTTTATTGATAAGACAAATGCTGGAATAGTTAAATAGCGATAAACATATCTGATATGCACATTGAGATGAATCGGTTAAAATATCTTTGAAGAGAACTAACAAATCTACCACACACCTTTGCATCAGTTCTGGAGGCATGACTTCCGCATACCGACTTCCAATCCACAAACATCTCCCAACAAGGAATGGTGAAGCTTGGAACAAAATAATAGATTTTAATTGTAGAAATAATGTTTTCAAGTCAAAAGTAATGTACACGAATGACAACAGACTCCTAATGCCTGCCCAGAAGTTAAGGGGTACTGGGAAAGCTCAAATCAAAACAGTAGTGTCACTGCAGACCGTTGAGCAGGTAACAGGTGGAATACTCTCTTATTTCATCGAGATGTCCCAGGGTTAAAATAAGTGCTATAAATGGACACTTAATACTAATAAAATCACAAATGGACGAGTGTTACAGTGCACACCTGACTGGTTGACATCCTCCAGCACGACAGATTGCAGGAAGCCGATAATGTCGAACTGGACCTTGCCAGACTGGATTGCTTCCACCACCAGCGCCTTTACGCTGCCTAGCGCCATCATACACGACTCGTGCGTCTTCCACCTGAAGACATTTTGTGTAATCACTCATTAGTGACAAAAACTACTATTATCATGTTCATTTTTGGGAAGTCGAGAAACGATATGTGAACAAAATTAGAAAAAAAGATTATCCAGCAAACATACTTATTATCATTACTTCAAAATGTAGATGAAAGATATCAAAGTTTTCTGGTTAAGTATAGTGTATTACGTTGTATCTTCTCTCAGGAGTACAGACTGTTTGGGATTTACAATGTTGATACTGACTTATAGATGTTCTCATTGCACAAAGTTTATTATAGATAGCTTTGATTCATGTAAACTTACCAACATTTTCCTTGTAATTAAAAGTAATTCTTAGATGTTTAAAAACAATTTACAAACCAAAATAACTCATACCACATTTGATTGCCAGAGTTCTTGGTAGCCTCCGATTCTTGCAGTAATTTGGTCACAGAGTTGCACAGAGCTGGTCCACTGTCTGCCTGGAACTCGCTTGACAGCGACTGAAAACATAGGATGTTTTATAAATACTTGCATTCAAAATATTTGTGTAAAGATATAACATGGTCTTCATTAGGGATGGGTATAACAGCATTAATTTATCATCCAAAACAGACAGCTACAGTAGAAATCAATTAAGAATTTATATTATTGATACGATATCAAATGATACCTCTTTGTAAAAATTAAAAACATACTTTATTCAAACAAATTGTTCAGGCTACAAAGTATTTTTTATCTAACTTAATTATCACAATTAAAATTACTCACCAGGAGAAGATCTTGGGCTGATATTCTAACAGAGTACGAGAAACTATCATCATCTTCATCTTCCACAAACTGGTCTGGATTTGTGCTCCACAGACGCATCTGAAATAGTGGCAGTACATGGACATTTATTTGATGTTCTCAATTACGCAGACCACTCAACCTATTGATCAGTTGTGTTTCAGATGGCTCTTCCCAACACAGATGATTATTACCCGGTACTCAATCTGACTGCACGCTAACAAATTAAACAGTGTTTATTAAGTTAATTGGAATTTTATTTCTTACTTTATGGATATTACTAGGACCAAGGCTAGAACTGTTAACATATAAATTGAGAAAATATTTATATTTCTAATATAAATCTCAAACACATTTTAATTATTTTTTCTTGCAACATTACGTCAGCTAAGAAACGTCCTGGATGAGATTGTATTCATGGTAAGAGCATGTTCTAGGAGTTAGGCTTTACAAAATATTCCAAAGAGCATTTAAATATGGTGAAATAAGAACTTATTTATAAATATTTCTTTTATAAATATCAAATAATGACTTAATGACCATTTAATAACTTGTTCTTGCAATATTTAGCTCAGACAAGAATATCATCGAACAGATTGTATTTATGGCAAGAGCATGTTAGCATTGTTCTCAATATTGCTTAGACTTTGGCTTTACAGAATATTCCAAAAGAGTATTAACCTGCCCGGAATAAAAACCTGTTTATAAATATTTCTTGCAATGTATAAATCTCAAATAATAACTTTTTGACAATTAAATTAGTTCTTGCCACATTTAGGTCAGACAAGAACCTTCATGGATCAGATTGTATTCATGGTAAGCACGACTATAAGCATTCTTCTCGGGCCCCACCTGGTCCTGTGTGATCTGCATGTAGATGATGATGTAGTACAAAATCTGGTCAATGGTTTTCTTAACAGTGGCGCGAAACTTTGACGAGTCTATGAGGGCATGTACAAACTCAAAGACACTGTACACCAAGTTCTCAAATCCAAGGATATCACCTGCGGAGAGGAATACGTCATTATAATCATGTGATATGTTTGCCAGTGCTTTGAGCATGCATTGTGCACGGACAAAAGCACTATATGAATTAATGACCATTAATTTAATTTTTTTTTCATCAAAAACTATTTATGAATAATTGACGTTTAAACTATATCTTCATAGCCTGTCAAATCCATTTTACAAATTCAAATAATGTTTTTTATTTCAGTATCTATGGTCTTAACGCCAGGATACAAACTTTAAGAATTTGAGTGAGTGAGTAATTGCTAAACGCCAGTATCGCAGCCATTAGCAGCGATTAAGAATTTGAAGAATATGAAATCCCTCAACCTATAAAGTCAGCACAAAAGGCAAAATCAAGGCAAACCATTTTAAATGTATCCATTGTTCTATCTTGAACAAACAACTCACCATCAGAGTCGACAGGATCGTCTGCCTCCTCCTGATTGTTAACCACTGTACGCACATAGCTGCCGCGGTCAAGGAGCATATCGACTGATGTATTGTTACACTCGTGGTTGACATGGTTTAAGTGAAACAAATACAGGGGTTCAACAATTTTCAATGACTTTCAGACGTGACTCTGTGATTTAGTGGAAAAAACTACTGTTATTCCATGACTAACTGATAATAAATATAGTTTTCAACACCTGTTTCGTCACCAGAAAACAAGTGTTCACAACTCTGATCTCCAGGAAGGATACAAGTCTGCACTCTGAGTAAAGATCTCCCACACTGAGGGCAGAATCTCCTGAATCCACTGCGACATTGTTCTCGGGAAACTCTTCACTAATGTTGTGATACTCTGCAAATAAAATTTACAGTTCAATATGATTAACAAGAAAAAAGCAGTCTTGAGAAAACATACAGAATTTTCGCAACATAGGAAGATGATGCAAGAAAAATTACAAAGGATGTTTTACAGAAAAACAACAATGCTCTTTCTCAAACAAATTTGCAAATAGAAGTAAGTAAGATGAATAGTTTCTTAATTTTTTCAAATACACTAAAATACATTGTCATCTGGACCTTTTCAACTCTTGACCATCAGTTTAACAGTGAACTGAAGATGGCACAAATTTTTGTAATCTAGGAACAAAAAATTCATGCAACACAAAATATCTTTTAAGTCTTGACCATCTGATAACCAGATCGCAATAAATTAAAAAGACACCACAGAACTTTTGTTTTCTTCTGCAACATAAATTACAAACCTTTATAATCTCCATTTTTAGCCCACTGTCGGAGGAGTGACTATCAGGTTCTCTCAGAGCAATTACCAGCGCCTGTACAAACTGGGGCAGCACCGGGAACAGTAGCTGCTTTGCAACGCCCTGAATAAAGATAAACATTTTTATTCATCTGATATTTACTTCAGTCATAAAATAATTAAAATAAATAATGAAACGGGTTCTAATTGGATTTGGATTGAAAGAGAGAACACTTATTTTAATCTATGTAATTTGGTTTTGTCATTCATGTTGTTTGAGAATGTGTTTGTCAGGGGACATGTTTGCTTCACTGAAAATAATGATACATATGGCTTACAATTTGAAGTAATCATAAATTTGGTGAGGGAAGGGTGTGGTCATATTGCCTTTATTTGTATTATCAGGAACAGAGCGCTTATGAGGTAAATTAATCTTTTACATTTAACATAAAGGCTAGTTTCCTTTAAAATTTTTTTAATTATTTCAATCAAACATCTTTTGTGAGCTAAATGCAATGGTCAATGTGTATACCTTCTGAAGCTCATTCATGGTGGCGATCATGCCTGCACAGATGTTGAATATGTGAACAGCTCTTCCTCGAGTCCTGATACCAAAAGTCTGAAACAATATTACATGTCTAACCAATACATTTACACTAATTATTGTCTCATAATGTATTATCAACTTACATCATTAACTTTTACTATAATTCTCATTAACTTATTAAGTTACATCAAAATTTAGTGTTTTTAAATGTTTTGAAAATGATCTTACTCATTTTTTTCCTGGCTTCGGTAAGCAATGTTGAGATAATTTTAGAGTCTAAAAGTTTTCAGGGTACTTGACAGCCTACCTGAGCCCCGAGGAAGATCTTGTACATCTCAGGCAGAATGAGGGGAGCGACATGGCTCATCTGGGTGTCTGTCACATCCTGGCAAAACTCTTCAGGAAATAATGAGAATTAGTCAAATTTTACACTTACTTCACAGACAAATAGTTGATCCAATGTAATAGAAGTGCATGTAGCCAGTGTACGAAATCAGCTTGAAATGTTAGCAGCCCAACACCGTGATTTTATATAATTTATAATGTAAAATTATTTTAAAATACTGGTAAGCAAAAACCTCAAGAAGTTACCAGCTCCTGCCAAATAAATCAGCTTACAGACTCTCAGAGGGCCTTATTTCATACACTGATGTAGCTCAGAACAGGCAATTGATCAATTATCTCATTTTTTATTTCAACAAAAACAAATAACATTAATCATTTTGTCAACACTCTCAATTTAATTTTGACATCAGCATTCACGATACACAGGTTATTTCATTGTCCTACCTGTGAGAACTCTCATTGCTCCATGCACTGCGTTGGTGTCGCCACTTGTCAGGGCCTGCATTAGGATCTGGAAGAGTTGGGGCCATGCTTCCGGCCAATCCCAGTGTGCTATAGCCGAGATTGCATATGCAATACTTGTCCTAACTTTGCTGATCGACTCCTGTAAGCCCACCGGCAGCAATTCTCGAATCTTCTGTTTTGCCTTTTGAATATAATTGAAAAGCACTAGATAAAAAATATGTGTATGCTCACGATTATTTTCTTGTGTAAAACATGTTGTGACATGTTTCGAGAAAAACTTACTTTAAAAACAAGACTCTCTAAACAATATTGCTTTTTTTAAAAAAAAGAATAACATGAGATAATTTTAATCACCTGGCAAAACAATATTGATATCGAAGACATGCTAGCTCTTAGCTGCAAAGTCATTATCATTATCAAGAAAAACTCATAATCAGATCAATCAATTACCACATCAGTTGTTTCTGGAGGCCGGAACTTATCCGAGTGCTGCGACCAATGAGCTTCCACATACTGCTTGAGGAGAACTGATGCCAGCTGTCTGATTGCCAGGGGACCATTTGCATCAACGGTAATTTCCGCAAGAAATACTCCAAATTCTGTGGGAATAATTTGTCAACTTTTAATGAATTTTTTATCTTCACAAAATCATGTTGTAAAGAAAACAACAAACTGATTGATGGGTTACTTCGTCTTCACACAGGAATTAATGAATATCTTAACTGCCAATGCAAAAGGCCTAGTTATACTGGCTGCCGAGTAATTATCGCCACTTTTTAGCGGTTTTTAGCAAATTACTCAAATGTTTATCAACCAAATGGAACACGATTTATTTTCATGATAGATTAGCTATTCACCGATGTTTCTTACTTGTTTACAGTTTCCGATCGCATATTTCCGATACGCGACCAAGCGGAAGTGCGAATGTGCATATTGTGCTTTCCAAACAACTAACAGGACCAGTTTATCGCCATTTCCGAATTTTCAATGTATTTCGCCCAACGTAAAAATAATTGGTTATAAATCTATCTCATTTTAAACATTGACAACTTGCACACATTTCATGCATGAAATTTGATTTAAAAATTATTCTTAAACAACGAAACCAAGCTGTTGTGAATGTTAACAATTGCCGTCATCAGCTGATTTTACGGACGCTTTTCCCCCCACCTCATTCGTTTCTTCAAATAGTCAGATCGTACTGAATGTATCTGATGAAATGTAATATCTATTGTTTTCAATGTGTCGCATAACACGTAGAACTATTCGAATCAGAAAATTAGATTGTAGAACAAGACAGATCATTTATATATTATTTACCATCATGTTATAAAGAAGTATCGAACAGTGATATGTTATCATTTGAATGCGCGGGCGTGCGATGTTTTCTAAGACCGGGTAACGTTATCACGTTACCTCGTGATAACTGATAATGAAGTACTCTAACTTTATTGTTCCTTAATATGGATTGTCTTTCATGTTTTATTTCTTCTGCAAAAACATTATGAGTTTTAAAGAAGCTGTCGGTGTGTTAGATAGTAAGACAGTTTGGTTATGCTTTTATGTTCTAATTGTAAATTTTAAATATAAAATAGGTTGTTATCATTTGCTTGGATTGTCGTTGACTTACCGTATTTCATCCTTCCGGACGTCTTCCGTTTGTTGTGTATTTATGCGAAATATGTGCTGTGTAGAATGAATCATATACTTACCATAATATATGTTTCAAACCGTATGTAATTGTTGCGTAGAGACTACGAAAACAAACACTTTGAAAAGAATACAGAAGTGCACAATTAAATTTTAATTACACTTTTCAATATGATTACACATAATAAACTCTAGACTAGGCTAATGCCTCAGCAACTTTAAATTCCGATTTCTTGATCAGTGGTTTCCTCAACCAGATTAATTCATCCATTTTATCAATAACATATCTCATTTCATCAATCCTCTATCACGCACATATTGCAGAAAACTGATCCCTCAACTCTCTCTACACACACATCGTGAAACCACTCATCACACCTGTCGCATGTTATCCACTCAATCTCACACTCACTCCTACCAATCGTATCTCGCATTCCACATTTTTTGCATACAGTCTCGTGATCACTGTCACTCTCTTCGTACTCTCGTGTCTTTCTCTTCCTCACACTCCTTCTTTCAGCTGCTTGCTCTGCAGCTTTCTTTCTCCTTTCATTTTTTTTCATTCTTTGTTTCAACCTTTCATTTCTCAATCTCTTTCTCTCTCTGAACCTCATTCCTTAACCTCACCCTTTCATTCCTTCTTTGCTCTTTCAACATTTTCTCTCTTTCTTTCTCTGCTTTCTTCAACTGTCTCTCCTCGTCCCTTTTTTTCATGTCAGACTTTCTCCTTTTCTCACTCTCCTCTTTTTCACGCAAACTTTCCATCAACTCGTCACCAGTTACAACACGCGCCACATGTATTGCCTTGCTATTTTTCTTTGGGGCTGGGGCCTTTGGGGGTTGGAGGATAGTACCAAGATAAGCCGGGATGAGGCCTGACGTTACCAGTGGATTTACAAGAAAATTTCCACACGTCTCACATGATTGGGGTTGTGCCTGGGAAGTTTGGAGTGACGACTGCGGAGATGGCTGGGAAGTTTGGGATTGTGTGTGAATTGCTCCCTTAGGAGTGAAAGAGGGAGCGACGAGCTGGGTTTTGTCAATAGCCTCAGGGTTAAACGGGTAGATCCCAGTCTTCCTGAACGATTCTTTGACTCTCGCTGGAGAACAAACTTGGTCAATAGAATGGTTCAGGAGGAATGGGAATCTAGCCTTTCCAATAACCATGTGGCTATTTGCAATACCGAGCTTGGTTGCTAAACCAGAGAACTTGGCTTTTAGGGGCCCAAAAATATCAACATCCAACGGCTGAAGGATGTGCGTGGTGTGGGGAGGCAAACAGAGAAATGTGATCTCATTTTCTTTGGCTATCTCAAGAATCTCTAATTGGATGTGACAGTCGTGATTATCAAGAATGAGAAGAACTGGCCTCGCCCTACCACAGTTTGGCAAGAACACTTTTGTCAACCAATATTTGAAAAGTTCGGTGTCCACGTAACCAGATTCTGAGACAGCAAATAACCAGTCCCCTGGTACCCCTTCTGTATAATTCCGATCTGGGAGTGACTTGGAATAGACAACCATTGTTGGCAAAACACGGCCGCTGGCACAGACAGTTACAGTGGCTGTGATGTGATCTGAAGTGGAGATAGACTGCTGATAAGCGTGCTGCCCCCTGGCCGTAGTCACTCTCTCTCGTCCCACCTCCTTGCCAGAAAACCCAGACTCGTCCACATTGAAAATTTGAGACGGTTTATCGGCAACACCAAGTTTTGTTAATGTGTCATTTAAGAGAATGAAGTACTGATTCATGACAGTTTGATTTGACATTCTCGTCCTTGATCTATCCTGGCGTTCCGGACGTCTCTCTTGAATTTCCGGATGGCGGTCAAGAAACTTCCGAAACCAGTGATCAGACGGTCCGGATTCGGAAAACAAAGAAGGTCTACCAGATCTTTTTATTATTGAGGAAATAAAAGATCTGCTTACAGACCGAGTTAACGGAAAACCTTGATTGGCCATATACACTAGATAGTTGCTCAAACTATGTTCTTCTTCATGTGTTAGCATTGGCGCAGGTCCTGGCTTACACAACGGCTTGTTAGCTTTTACGTGGTCATCTAAAGTTTTGCGAGGAACACTGAAAATGCGGGATGTTTCCGCAATTGTAGCTCTCCCCGCCTCAACATATCTAACCGCAGTGGTCAAACTCGCCGGATCATACTGTTTCCGTTTTTTTTTCACCGTCAACATCTACAAAATAAAATCAATGATTTTGTTTGGAAAATATTTCTCTGAGATCATGGTGTTATTCATTGTTTAGGATTTTTAAACATCTCTTTTAAATATACATGATCAGTTTGTGTGATATATTTTTGGGTTAAAAAGGTATCAAATTATAGGTGACTACATGTGTAGCAGCCGACATTAGTACTCTACATACGTAAGTACTCGTTAAGTTTTGACTTTATGGCTGCAGCAAGCCAAGGTCCATTGTCCGGTTGGACATATATATGTGACCTCACCAATAAGACTATGTCCCGTTATAGTTGTTTATGAATGTAAATATGTTATAAAATAATAATATAAAGGCTTATATATTCATATGGGATTGGAATGAAACATGATGATAAAATAAAAACATATTCACATTTTACTTTTATTAAAACAGTGTTTCGCATAAACAAAATTAAATCCAACAGACGACGAATCAAAGTGTTGTTATATTCGTAAAAGTTGTTCTTAGGAAGATAGTAGGCTTTATTCGAGTTCGAACGAGGCGAGTGTGGCACTAAACTTGACATCTCTGTAGACTTGGCTCTAAGGGTGACATGTCCGTGAACAATGCTCAACACACCGCATGTAACTTTCAGCATTAGTAAAGTTAATTGGAACGAAATGATTTCATTTATATATATTAACTATTCGTATGCATTCTACGGGACGGATTTAGAAAATGTTGTTATTCATGCCAGTCGTCTGCTACGATCAACAGACGTCACAGTACGGGATCTATTACTTTGGAAACATGTTTTAAAATTGCAATCGCAGGTTTGTTTTACGAACTTTAACTTATTTTTTACATTCACTACGATAATCAACTTCATTTATCTGATAAAAGAGTGTGTTTGCATATCGTCTGTTTTTAATCGTCTGCTAGCTCCGGCCATGCACATGCCGTTGCAGCAGACAGCTCGGCTACAGCGAGTGTCAGACACCGTCTCAATCGAGAAAACGAAGCAATGTTGATCCACTTAGATTTTATACATAAAGTCATGAAGAAATATTCCTGTACATATTGGATATTCAAGTTTATATGTAGATCCATCTTTTGATGATTTTTTATTACAGTTAGACACCCTCTATTTTGATCACGTGACATCCCCCGACCCCCACTATAACAATTTCAGGAAAACAAAACTATACTCACCGATTTTGAATTGTTTTTCACTTACCATTGAAATGTTTCTTGATATCCAAGGTCTTTGTGAAATTGCCGTTCATAAAACAAGAAAAGTTTCGCGATCGGAACTGCGCATGCGCTATAACGAGGTAGTGGCGATAAATTGGTACGCGGCGATAACTGGTCGGCAGCCAGTAGGCTCTTTATAAACAAAATATTCTGAGAGAAATGTACCCAACTGTTGGTTTCTATTACACGTTTATGGCCATTTGGGGTATTACTAAATCCCTACATTTGTCGTCTTGATATTTACTCGTTTACATTTTTGTGGCATGACAAAATATTACTGTTTTACTGTAAACTCACAAATTTGTCTCTTTCTTATCAGGCCTGAACAGACGAACATGTGCTTAGAATGAGTCAAGCCAGTCGTTTCCGATTATAAGTTGCATATATATCAATACGATTTCGACATAATAACCCACCTTCAGTCACTTCTAGAGCTTTAACTTGATTTTCTCCATCGGTTCTTGTGTCGTGCAGAGGTGAAAGGATGGCCGTCAAACTTTCTAATACAACTTCTTTGAGGGAACGATTTCTGTCACTAACTCCCGCCATCTTGCTTCAAATTGCCTCGAAAATGGCGGGAAATATACAGTCGAAAATGGATTTTACACACCATCTTCAGGTACATGCAAATTATGTATTAGGTTTCCAGTTGATATTATGACATTTTAAACACATCAAAACAAATAAAGGAAAAGGTAACCTGTACATGACAATATTGTTAAATTGTAAAAAAACAAATATTCATTTTTCGTTAAAATATAGTTTCAGGATTTAATACTTGATATATACAAAAGTACTAAGTACAAAGAAACGAATTATTGCAATCCAATATATTTAGAGTAATTATTGCTATTTAAATTAATTGATGAAATCGAACTTTCTTTTTAGAAATATATCGTGAACCATACTGTTTCGTTTTTATAATTTATTTAATGGTATAAAACATGTCTCTGGTGACTCATATGTATGCTTTTTTTAAATTTAATTTACATTCAAACGATCTTTAATTCATTGCATATATATGGAAAATTATAAAAAAAATTAAAGAATTAAAAATTGATATCAAATCAAATTATTAAAAATTAGAAGTGTGAAAAGGAATGTCTCTTTGAATATAAATGCAATTCGTTAAATCCGTAATTCTGTGATATATATGATATATATGACATCATAATTTCAAACGCCTATACATAACCATGATCAAATTTGCTACTAACAAATATATAGTATATAATGGATTGAAATGTATCTGAAGCAAAACAACCATAACCAATACTTGTTGTCAATTGTGTAGTATTGTTTTTAAAATTTAACTTTTTTTGAACGAATTCTGTTTATAAATACGTTTTTGATAACAATGTCATTAAAATCAGATCATGCCTTTTGACCTTTCACCTTCCTAGAATCATACCAATCATAGCCCAATTCAATTATCGAACATAGGTCTGACGACTCCCTATCCTTGTCGCTGATTGGCTACAGTGAACGGTCAAAATGAGACATTGTGTCGAGGAGTACTCAGATCAAACACGCCGGGAGGTACGAGTGGTACCTTCGGTTTGATTTTAACGAAATTGGTTTTGATAATAGCCAAAGTATTTTTAAAAATCTAAATTGTTGCTATCATTTATAAATTTCATGGAACAAACTGAGTAGCTAGCTATAGTGTGGTTCATAGTTTGTATATAATTCTGTATGAAATGATGATCCCTAAAAGCAGTCTAGACTTACATTATGGGGTGCCAAACGGGACATTAATCGCTATTTAGTAAGCTTACTAAATGAATTAGTAAGCTTACTAATTCATTTAGTAAGCTTACTAATTCATTGCATTGTCTATCTACTATTACTCTGAACCTCCTATGTTTAATAAAATTGTCATTTCACATTTGTTCCCTTCTAATGCTACCACGGACTTAAATTATTGTAATTTAAGTCCGTGATGCTACCAACTTCTAGAGTGTTTCGCAAACAGTTTTGTCCGTATTAATACCGTTTCGCATTTTAATGTAAATCTGCCACCTCGGCTTTGTTGACAACGAGGCTGAGGCGTCCGCTCAAGGAAGTAGCGGGTGGTTTACACGTACCGGTATTAAAATCGACGCCAATCTAGCCAAAGTTCACCATGAAGACACAAATCCTTCACTTGTTTTTGTCTTCCATACTTGTTTCTGTGTTTTGCAAAGTGAATCAGGACACTATCAACACGGGACTTGTAAATAGCAAGGTTGAAAGGAAGATCGACATAGCTAGTCATTTAGTAAAAATTACTACAACAGTAACTTTAGAAAATAAGGGATCGTCGTCAGTGACATCCTTTGTGTATGCAATAGATCCATCTTTGAAGGCCAAGCTTGCCTTTATTGGTGCTGTGGTAAGTTTTCCATTATTTTTGCAACGATTTTGTTTTGACCCAAATAGTAGGCGTGGCCTATTTTGCAGCTTCCACGTCACGATTTTCTACTGGTTGATCGTTCATAATCGTAAAAATAATTTCGTATTCATCTAAATAAACCAATCTATATAGTATAATATATCTCAACAACAACCAACAACCAAAGGGGAATTTTAAATAAAAAACTTTCTTAAATTTGCAGTTGTGTTTTAAAATGTCATGTCATTTGACATCCGCAAATTATGAAGGATTCACATTGACGTTTGATTTCACTTGCAGTTTCATGAGGAAAATGAGTTAGATAAAATACACATATTATATTATGTTATATGTTAAATGATTGATTTGGCAGCTGTTATGTAGACCACATTAAAATTTCTGTGTTTGTTTAGTAAATCCATAATCTATCGTGCATCCCCATTTTGAGTACCTCCACATGTTTCCTTACCAATGTATGGACCCGTGCCAGTTATATTTGAACGGTGACATTATTTCCATATACTTGCATGTTAATTTAGTCTAGAATAAATAACTTTCATAAAATAAGTTCTAGTTGGATCAAATGTCAAATGACGACAGTTAAACTAAAGTTATCCGATTTACCTATATATATGTACAGTGATGTCGGGTAAAGCTCATCTTCCGCACGCATCGGGCGAGATATGCATTTACAAGAAATTCATATTCACCCTTGCGACAACTCGATGGTACATTATACATAGGTACAATAAAGCGTGTTTTCATTTCACGCAATGCAAAAAATCAAATATGGCGACAGAACCATCCCTTAATTGGATTCAAAATCACTGAAAATGTTCATGAGAAATTACAAACCCACCTTATCATTTGATAACAAGTTCATGTCATTATACATATTCATCATAGCTGTTTTCGTTTTGTCGATTCAAACTCTCAAACATGACTACCCTCCACTTCGAGCTTATGGAAAGCGCCGTTTTGTATCCCACGATGCAATGCGAAGCGGGTATTTCAAAACTGGAAAACACATTTTAATTTGTAAATGACCTTTTTGAGGTTTATTGCTACATTTGTTGTATCTATTTATTAACAAAATGTAGATATTACTTTATTTTTAAGTCATTTTTTGGGGAAAACAATATTTTAACAATCTTTTGTACACTTCACAAGCCATGTCGGCGATGCTTGATAAACCTGTATGATGGCATTGGTGGGCTTTTGAAGAGCGACACGAGTTCTGAGACATAACAGAGTTAGATGCTTGTAGTCTCTAGTGTACCAAACTGAGCTTCTTGAACCAACAACTGTCCCCAAAACAATTCAGTTGGAATGGAGTGAGGGTTTAAAGGGATTTATATTTTCATGCCACCAAATAAACATAAGGGATAAATAGAGAATCTCACCCAAGTGTCTTCTGATATCAAATATATCAACACACGAGTTGATAAAAGTAACAAATATCCGAGGCTTGCCTCGGATATTTGTAACTTTTATCAACCCGTGTATATATATTATTATTTCATATAAGAAGACACTTGGGTGAGATTCTCTATTTATCATCCAAAATAATTTTTTAACGTTTCAATGAAAATAATCTACATCTGTCATTTGACTTCCAGTCAGTGAGGTCATAGCATTGTGACGTCATCATGTTTATGACATCATAGCATTGTGACGCCATTACTCAATGATGTAAAAGCATTGTGATGTCATGTAGTTGATGGTGACAGGGCATTGTGCAAAATCTACTGCTAAAACAATATCTCCTAGGAGATATCGCTTGATCTCACACAAGCGATATCTCCTGTGGAACACATTTTTGGATGATAAATATGGTGACCTATACCAATTTAGAGCAATCTGCACTCACCCTTCTCCTCCAACTGAAGTATGTATTGCCTATATCTGATTCCTGTAATGCTGTACATTTATTAAGTAATATATAGTCCTTTGTGAAATTAATGAAAACAACATGATTCATATGGATTCAGTTGTCATTTACACTTGTCACAGACAAAGTTGTTTTTAAGAATGAATTTGTTGTGTAACAGAATGTGTAGTTCATATATTTTTTCCCTTTGCAGACTAGAGGTGATGATGTTAAAAGTGACAGACTAAAAATAGTAAAGACGTCAGTTGCCGGTCACAAGTAAGTAACTTTACTGTTCTTTCAATTTATTAGGGGGCGGGATAGCTCAGTGGTTAGCGCGTTCGGCTTTGGATCAAGTGGTCCGGGGTTCGAATCCTGCCAGGGGCACGGCAACTTTGTCTGCAGTAGTGAACTGTTCTACACGCAGTAAGGTTTGGGTGCAATGCTACACTGAATTTCAGCGTAGTACCACCCATGGTTAGCTAGTTCCAGCCGAGGCTCGCAGGTTTCACCGCAATGCATAGCTTCATGGCAGTGTGGGCTTTCTCCCTGCCATAATACTAGCAGCCGCGATATAAGTGAAATACTCTGGAAAGCGGCGTTAAACCCCAACTCCTGTAACCTCACCTCCATTTATTATCTTGACACTTCGTCTCTCTGTAGGAGATCTGCTTTTTAGTTAATCGACTGAGAATTTGAAGCACAGGCTTCAGGCTGGCAGATACTCACCTAGCCTCTAGATTTTTTGGCCTGAAACATAGACCCTGTGTATAGACATGCCTACCCTTACGATTTTGGCGTAAGCCTTACTATTTTTGGGGTCAAATTTCGACCTTACGATCGAGTAGAAAAAAATACGATAAAATCAAATAAATCAAAATAAATTTAATATTACTTCTCTTATCATATATCGTCTGTATTTCTAATAAACTGTGTGTGAACTAACCTTTGTTAGTCATTTATTTACTGTTTTGATGAACGAAAAGCTAGTAATACTTATGTAAACACAAATCAACAGTTACTGTCAAAACCAGGAAGTAAACAAATTGATAAATATGGCAATGCGCATGACGTTTCAATTATCCATTCGTAAAAATTCTGTTATACAGAGTTTGTCTCAAAGCAACGAAACGAAAGCGCCGAATCGAAACGAGTTGTAAATTATGTAGTGCTCATAAAATAGTTACCTTACTATTAATTGGCTGAAATTACTATTTTTTAATAGTGTTCCTACTATTTCTTACAAAAAGGGGTAGGCATGTCTGCCGGGTATAAGTCGACTACCCCCCCCCCTTGACCCCCTAACTTTTGGTATCAAATTCTCGGCTTATACCCGGTAATATACGGTATGCATTCCAACGAAATCAAATTTTATTTGTCAAATAAAGTGAGCTTTTAAGTGGTTTGATGTCCAAATACATAAATAATCCATCATTTTCTATTTATTTATGTTTGCAAAGTTAAAAATGTTACATTATACTGTAGGCAAATCACAATGTTGAGAATAAAAAAAACTAAGCAAATTCAAAGTTGGAGATATGTAACTGGTGAACTAAATAACAGATCTCACTGATGGGTTGGCAACATTATTTTATCTTTCCAGCCAAGATAGGAATACGTGTATAGGAAATTAGAATTCAACTTAATTTAACACAACAATAATTTGTAGACATGCCAGAAAGAAAAGATACACAGATTGATGGAAATTGGAATAAAATAATAGAATAACACAATACTGTTGTGAAAAACTTCTTTAATTTTGTGATGCAAAAATAACATTGACAATAAATGTTACAGTGATAAAGATTTCTACCGCATCAATATCGGGCGCAACTTGGATGCTGGAAAGAGTGTAATCCTGGAGGTTGAGACGATGTTTGTGGAAGCTTTACAGCCCTTCCCTGTCCAGATCACCCAAGCAGAGAAGCAGCTGGTAGTGTTGGAGGGCAATGTCTACTACTTCTCTCCGTACAAAACCCTCGCACAGACCACCACGGTGACAACCTCCTCGGCCTCCGTCGAGTCCTACAGCAAGAGTCCTAAACCTGTATCACAGAGCGATACAACCCTTACTTACGGACCTTACGAAGAGCGTGGACCATTTACTGAGGTAGGTTGTATGTAAAATGATGAAGACATTGTTTTTCACTGCCCAGACAGTGTAAATATTGCAGGGTTCAAAATCAGCCCAAGGCTAATAAAAAAAAATATATTTGGCTAGTTAAGTGTAGCGGTTGATGGTCCAAAAGTGCTAGTGAAACTCCAACATGATATGATCATGGAGATTTATTTGGCAAGCTAGAATGAGACTATTACTTGCAAACATGCATTCTTGTTCAAATCTCTAGTGCATTGAATAGGTTGATTTTGACCCCTGTAACGCTTGAGACAACCCTCGGTGTAGGTATTCAGCTGAAAGGGACCATTCAGGATTTAAAACCTGCAATGTTTAAAATATACAAAATGATAAAATTTGAAGAACACTAAAATGTTCCGATGAGCCTTCGCAAATACATCATCAAGTCCTTTACTGTCCATGCATAACAACTTAATTTCTCTTTCCAGGCTGAGTTGAGAATTCATGAGGAGAACAACAGCCCATTCCTGACGGTGACGAGTCTGACACGTATTATCGAGTTGTCTCACTGGGGGAACATTGCAGTTGAAGAGCACATCGACATGTACCACTCTGGTGCCACCCTCAAGGGACCCTTCTCTCGCTTCGACTATCAGCGGAACCAGGATGGCGTCTCCTCAATCAAGAACTTCAGGGTGCGTTTGTCTCTTGCCTAACATTACTGGAAGAAGGAAGTGTGAGGGAAAGGCTGGAATCGTTAGCTTAGCCTCTGTCTAGCAAAGTTGGATATTCCTAAAGACTTACCCCTGTTAACTCCTAAAATGTCTAAATTTTAAATTGTACTGCCAAATCTACAATTACTTATTATTTTTCTTGCAGACATTCCTACCTGCAGCAGCACGAGACATCTACTACCGGGACGAGATAGGCAACATCTCGACAAGCAATGTACGCGAGACAGACGAGTATGTTGAGGTGGAAATCAGACCTCGCTTCCCGCTATTTGGGGGATGGAAGACACACTACTACATCGGCTACAACGTACCTAGCTACGAGTATCTCTTCAACAAGGGTGGGTAGCAGGAAAACAGTTCTCAGTTCATACTTTGGTTGTTGAATTAATTGGCATCATCCATTCTGCGTGGCCAAATACAAATAATTACAACTTGTTAACAAAGGGAATAAAATGGAAATAGGTGCAGGCTTTTGATAACCTTTTGATGTAGACAGCGGGTGGTCAGAGGTTTGAGGAATGGTATAATATTTTGAAAATATTCTGAGTTGATACAAATTGTTCTCGTTATGGTTTCCTGTCTTGGTTTGAACAGTAGTGTGTGGAAGTGTAGTAAATGTATTGCCCTGTTTACAGGTGACCGCTACGCCCTGAAGATGCGTGTATTGGACCATGTGTACGATGATATGGTAGTGGATGATCTCACAGTGCGAGTCATTCTCCCCGAGGGGTGCAAGTAAGTAGCAGTCTGGATACTTGCTCTATTTATGGGTGAATGTGTTTTGGTATTGAGGTGACTAGTAATTTATGTGATATAGAAGTCTTTATATTGCATTTATCTTCATAAAGTGGTACTCTCATAATTTCCAACCTTCTCAATAATAGCCTTGGATTTACCATTTATATAATTATACCCCCGCTACGAAGTAAGCGGGGGTATATAGCAGTCATTCCGTCCGTCCTTCCGTCCGGTCAATTTTCTCAAAAAACGTCAAAGGTACATCAACCAAACTTTGTACAGTTGTTAACCATGTTCTTCCGATCGCGCACAGACAATTTACAATTTTCTGAAATTTATAATTTTTTTCGTTTCCATGGAAACGTCACTTTTTAGCTCATCAGGCCTGAAAGGCCCGATGGGCTTATGGCATGGCGTCCGGCGTCCGTCCGTCCGACCGTCCGTAAACTTTTCGCTTTTTCGACTTCTTCTCCAGAACCAATAACTCCACAGAGCTGAAATTTTATGTGCAGACTCCTTGGCTAATGGGGATTCTAAATTGTAGATTTCGTGACCCCATGACCCCAAATGGGGTCACAGGGGTCACAACCTTAAAAACCTATTTTCATCTTCTTCTCTAGTTCCAAAGGGTCTAGAGAGCTGAAAAGTTGTGTGCAGACTCCTTGGCTAATGGGGATTCTAAATTGTAGATTTCGTGACCCCATGACCCCAAATGGGGTCACAGGGGTCACATCCTTAAAAACCTATTTTCATCTTCTTCTCAAGTTCCAAAAGGTCTAGAGAGCTGAAATGTTGTGTGCAGACTCCTTGGCCAATGTGGATTCTAAATTGTAGATTTCGTGATCCCATGACCTCAAATGGGGTCACAGGGGTCACATCCTTTAAAACCTATTTTCATCTTCTTCTTCAGTTCCAAAAGGTCTAGAGAGCTGAAAAGTTGTGTGCAGACTCCTTGGCTAATGGGGATTCTAAATTGTAGATTTCGTGACCCCATGACCCCAAATGGGGTCATAGGGGTCACATCCTTAAAAACCCTATTTTCATCTTCTTCTCCAGTTCCAAAAGGTCTAGAGAGCTGAAATGTTGTGTGCAGACTCCTTGGCTAATGGGGATTCTAAATTGTAGATTTCGTGACCCCATGACCCCAAATGGGGTCACAGGGGTCACATCCTTAAAAACCTATTTTCATCTTCTTCTCCAGTTCCAAAAGGTCTAGAGAGCTGAAATGTTGTGTGCAGACTCCTTGGCCAATGTGGATTCTAAATTGTAGAGTTTGTGACCCCATGACCCCAAATGGGGTCACATGGGTCACATCCTTAAAAACTTTTTTCATCTTCTTCTCCAGTTCCAAAAGGTTAAGAGAGCTGAAAAGTTGTGTGCAGACTCCTTGGCTAATGGGGATTCTAAATTGTAGATTTCGTGACCCCATGACCCCAAATGGGGTCACAGGGGTCACATCCTTAAAAACCTATTTTCATCTTCTTCTCCAGTTCCAAAAGGTCTAGAGAGCTGAAATGTTGTGTGCAGACTCCTTGGCTAATGGGGATTCTAAATTGTAGATTTTGTGACCCTGTGACCCCAATCTAGGTCTTGGGTCATGACCCAAAAACCTATTTTCATCTTCTTCTCCAGTTTATATGTAAAGCTCTAGAAAGGTGAAATGATGTGTAGAGATTCTTTGGTCAAAGGTGATTCTTAATTGTTGGATTAGTGACCCTGTGACTCCAAATGTGGGTCACAGGGGTCATGATCTAAAATCAATATTATTTTGCTTGTTAACAATGTATTACTTGAGATAAGTTAGATATTCAACCTTTGATAATAAATCAATAAAACCGTGATGAGCTACAGAGCCCATGGCTCTATTTTTGGACTTAGTTTTATTGTGTTCAATGGGGACAAGTTTTCTCGGATACTGTTCAACCTAGGTGAATGAAATTTTGGTTGTGAGTACTCATGACCATACTCTTTATCGAGTTTGAAAACCAGTTTCGAAATATTATTTTTTACGGAGTTATGGCCCTTGAATCCGAAATTAAACTTAGTACCAAAAGAACTGTGAAGCTCCAAGGGGGACAAGTTTTCTCGGAAACTATTACATCTAGGTGAATGAACTTTAATATGGAGATAGTCCAGATGATACTCTTTTAACGAGATCGAAAACCAGTTCCGAAATATTATTTATTACGGAGTTATGGCCCTTGAATATGAAATTGAACTTTGTACCAAAAGAGCTGTGATGCACCAATGGGGACAAGTTTTCTCGGAAACTATTACATCTAGGTGAATGACATTTAATATGGAGGTAGTCCAGATAATACTCTTCATCGAGTTTGAAAACCAGTTTCGAAATATTGTTTTTTACGGAGTTATGGCCCTTGAATCCAAAAGTGAACTTTGTACCAAAAGAGCTGTGATGCACCAATTTGGACAAGTTTTCCCGGCAACTATTACATCTAGGTGAATGAAATTTTACATGTAGGTAGTCCAGATGATACTCTTCATTGAGTTCAAAGTCCAGTTCCGAAATATTATATTTTGCAGAGTTATGAAACCCTTGAATCTGTAATTGATCTTGGTACAAATTACCGGTGTGATGCTCTAATTGGAAATATTAAGTTACCTGAAAAATATTACATCTGGGTGAATGAAATTTTGTAACAGTCAGTTCCTAAAATTATTTTGGACAATATTATGATGCTTGAAGCTGTTTTATAAACATAGTAACCTTCACATCTATAATTCTCAATGGACAGATAGCGGATTGCGGGGGTATGTGAGCCATGCTCACTTTTTTCTTGTATTATATTTAAATCATTATCAGGTAATGCAATATGTAAGTCTTGAGAAGTTAATTCGATATGGTGCTTTTCAGGAACATTGATCTGAAAACTCCATACGACATGCAGCGTGAGGACGACACCCTTCACTTCACCTACCTGGACACAGTCGGTCGACCCGTCATAGAGATGCGCAAAACCAAGTTGGTGGAGCAGCATATTCAGAACTTTGAGGTGATTAGTTAATATTCAGAGCAATGTCAATCTTTTAATTCAAACATTAAATTATGTCTGTCCCCTTTGATGTATTATGTATCCATATTACTCCTTGGTCGTTGTCATGAGAGGTTGACATAGCGTGTTGAGTTTCGGATAAAGGGGTACATGGTTCAAATCCTGTAAGGGACACTCTGCCTACGGTAGAGAACTGTTTTACCTGCAGTAGAGTTTGGTTGCAGTGCTGCACTCAATTTCAGCTCAGTAACAGTAAACTAGTTCAATCCGAGGCTTGCCGGTCGCAGACTTTCTCTCTGCAGTAATATTAGCTGTGAAACACTCTTCAAAGTAGCATTGAACCCTAAATGTGTAAGGCAAAAGGGGTATTGTCTCCCATTGACACCAGGTTTTCACCAGGTTTGTCCCTGCATATGTGCCTATTATTTATAGTATTTGTGCAATGTCATAGTATTTGCACATTTCGGCCAGTTTATGATAATATTTGTACATTTACCATAACTGTTGCACAGTTGGAACATATCAAAAGCTCATTTTATTGCAAGAGCACAACTGTAGACACTGTACTAACTGCCTGTTGGTGTTTCAGCTGCACTACAACTTCCAGAAGCTGATGCTGCTGCAGGAGCCCCTCCTAGTTGTGGGAGCCTTCTACCTTCTCTTCCTCCTCGTCATCTTCTACGTCAGACTCGACTTCTCCATCACCAAGGTGGGTATATTCTGTCAGCGGTGTAGAATCATTGCGTGTTCGAGTACATAGGGAGCCTTTGGGAATATGGCTTTAACATCATATCATCATCATGATATGCAAGATGTGTCAGCATAAGAACAAGTTTTCATCATTATAAATAGAAGTAAAAACAAGTCTTTAGCTTAAGAACAAGTTTTCGTCGTTATAAATAGAAATAAAAACATGTCTATTCTGTTCTCCAGGACGAGGCTAAGGAGAGTCGTATGCGGGTGAACAGTCTGCTGGAGGAAGTGCAGAGCGCCCAGGACAAGCGCAGCGCCCTCTACCAGAGCTACGATGACGCCATTAACAAGTTCAAGGCCAGCAAAGACAATAACGTCTTCAGCGGCAGCAGGAAGAAGATTGACGGGGACTACAAACAGCTGACACAGCAGATCCAGAATCTGACCACTCAGCTCAAGAACGAGGGCTCTGATGCTTCTGAGAAAGTGAGTAGTCATTCAGACATGTTTTCAGATCTATAGGTTCTGTCATGGGATGTTTTTAAGTACAAAATTTAACTAAATGAAGAAAAGAAAAAAAGCTTTTAGAACCTTTAACAGTTGTTGTCTTGGCTGTATATAATGAATACATTACAATCAATGTTTGTGTTATACATTTAATCCTCTGACACAAGTGATTTTTAAATATGAAAATTTTTGTAAGTTCATAGATGAAAGCAATTCAAATAAATTGTATGCTCTTTTCAATGTGTTCACCACAATTGCCAACACTTGACGAAGGTGAAACAGGGTTTTAAAAATAGTCAATAGTAAAATGTTCAATGTAATCATCATGTCAGTATGAACAACTTTCAAACAAGCCCAATTTCATGTCTGTAGCACCATAAATAAGGAAATGAGAATCATAACACTTGCCAAAGATGAAAAATAAGACTGAAAATTGGTTTCCCTTGACAAACCCAGGCATCTTTTGAGCAAATAATGTTATTCTTTTACATGTTCTTTTTACTCTCGGGTATTATTTCTATTCATTCTATCATCATCTCTCTCCAAGGTTGCCGAGCTTCAGCGACTGGACAACCAGTACAAGGAGCAGATCAACCTGGCCATCAGCTTCGCCGAGCGTCTCGTCGCCAACAAGATTAACCGCAACCAGTACCTCGACGCCGAGTCGGGCACATCCAGCAAGAGGGACGACATTTACCAGAAAATGGAAACTTTAAGAGCTAACCTGTAGTCGTCTCCTGTCTCTCATTGCATCAGTGTTGGATGTTTATAATTAATCATGTCTATCATTGTCCATTCCTGACAGTGTAATACAATCATACTAGGAATAAATATTTTATAAAAATTTGTTCTGGTTATCCTATTTATATTGCCAGTAAGATTAAAATCAACCTTGTTCCGAGGAAGAAAATTTGCAAAATAATGCATCTGCCGGGATACGAAGATGGTTCTGTAGATTCCTCGCCTCAAGGTCTGAGAACACCCGGTATATGTGCATAGTTCTTAAGTGGTCACCATTTGAAAAGCATTTGAAACAGACGAAAGGATAGCTGTTTGGAGTTTCCTGCCCCTATGTTCTCGGTCTTTGTTGGAGGTTTTGTGATTGGTTAACTGAATTGCGTCAGAACACGGAGTTAACGGCCTGTTATCAGACTGTTTTGCGAGGAAACTTTCGAAAGATATGAGTTCGTATCCCAATGGATGCTCTATATTGCAATTTTTAATTCCTCGGGAAAATCGTTGATTTTAATCAGACTGTTTTTTATATTGTGTTATGTATATCATTGGTTAAAAATCCTCAAGGATTTAGCTTTATATACTGGACAAAATACGTACCGGATAATAGGAGTTATACTGATGGCAGTATTCTTGTGCCTTACACATCATTGAATCTTTAATGTTTGATTATTTGTCAGTGTTGATGATTTGTCTAAATTTGCCAACATGAATACAATTCATATTCCAATTCATTTTGTCCATGATATAATTTATACAAGACTCAACACTTGCTATTGAAACAAGAATTCCACTCACCAAGATCTAAATGTTCTGAGACTCTACAATATACCACCTTTGGGATCTTAAAATTGGCAACTACCTTCTCCTGATTGGTTATGCTAGTCAAATTACCATTTCATTTAGCATTATGAGCCTCTAAAAGGTAAACAAAACCTACTACTTCTACCTTAGGTTGGCTCCTAAGCCACTCCAGAGGCTAGTTTGCCTTTGCAAGGCTCTGTGCATGCACTAAATAGGTTGGCTTTCAGATTTACGTTTGCAAGCCTTATACAGTCCGACCTGGTTTACCCGGACCCCATATATCTGGAAACCCAGCAATCCACACAGAAGTATTTCAGATCTTCTCTATGCATTTCTTTGCAAATGATGATTCACTTAACTAAAAGACTGACTTGCACCACATTTTCAACTTACTAAATTGTGTGGATGAACGAGGCGTGACTGAACTTCATCTTCCAGTACGAAGCCTGTTCACTGCTTATTTCATTCATTAGAAAAGGTAATTTGAGAATTAATTTTCCTTATGAACATTGCCAGGTATTGTATAGGTGTATCAGTCTGATTAAAATTCCGAGGAATTAAATCTGCAAAATAGTTCATATTGGGATACGAACTGGTTTGATAGATTCCTCACCACACGGTCTGAGGACATCATGTACAGGCACGTGTCCAATACCAGATTAGCACAGACAGAACCCAGTCAAATAATAGACCAATCAGTTCAGTTTAGTTTATAAACAGTCGCCGTTTTGAAAGCATTGTGATTGGTTAACTAAATTGCATTAGAACATGAGAGTATACCGGCTGTTATCAGACAGTTTTTGGGAAAAAAATCCAAACGGTATGAGTTTGTATCCCGATAAATGTACTACCGGTATATTTTGCAACTCTTATTTTAATCAGACTGATAATTGTAGAGGATTAAGTAGTATGAGCAGTGATGCAGTAGCGAATCCAGAAAAGTCAAAAGAGGGGTCGATCCACCACTGTCCATGCAGCATTGAATTATGTGTATTACCAAATAACAAGAACTATGGCTTTCTCAAATTGTACATATGCAAGTTTCTATAAGTTCTGGTCTTCTCTCCATATGATTTTTATCCTGATCCTGAAAAAAAACATGATATGACATTGAATGTATGTACATGTATGTATACTTTATTTGATATGAATGGAAATGTACTGAAAAAATGGAAATAAAAAAAATAAATAAATAAATTATGTGAAAACTGTTTCTTCATGGGTACCGGTGATCTTTGCAAGGAATATTTGCTCTCTTCATCTCTACTTACTCGGGGGCTCACACAAATCGCATACCCAGCCAGATAAGTTTAGATTGAACAGAGCAAGGGCAATGGCAGTAACTCCAGAAAAAAATAATCGCACGTTTCTTATTTTTTAACTCGAATTATAGATACCCGAGCCACATACCAAATTTGGTTTCCTATCTTAAATGGTTTCTGAGAAAAGCTGTCCCCTTCTACTTTGAATTCTACTTTGATGGACGAAGCTTAAACCTATATCCTCCTTCCACTTCCTGGATCGCCGTTAATGGCTGCAATAACACCACTTCTTGGTGGGAGATAATAATAACGGCACTGACCAGTCACCATGTTTACAATTTATCCTTACAATACATACATTTTAAGGAAGAAGTATTAAGTATTAAAAATGATAAGTTTACTCAAGAGAAAGTCTCATAAGAGCACAGACACTTGAAATATGATGCCCCCATAATCAGAAACCTCCAAAGCCTCACACCCCCTCCCTGACCCATGCTTAAACCTAATTCAGTCACCCTGGATGGACATTGGCCCCGTTCAGTTCACTCCCACCCCTGAACATCAGCTTTGGACTGAACACTGTGAAGCAATTTGCACTTGAGTCAATAAACAGGGTCACACGCTGGTCTGCTTTCAGTGTGCAAGGCACAGGCTTAGCCAGAAATAATATTATATAATATAAAAGTCTATTTCGCTTAATTTGTGCTACAAATTTGGGTGCATTTGAAAGATCACAGACTTTTGTGATTACGTTCAACATTTTATCATAGAACTTTATGAAATGGTAAAGCACTTATAATTGCACCCCTGCCATGCCCTTATTTTGGGAGTAGGGTAATGACATTTAGTGTCCAACAAAGAACGTATTAGGATAATTTGAGCTTACTGGTTCATGGGGAGAAGTTGTTCAAAAGATTTTAGGGTTGACCCCCTGCCATGCCCGTAAGTTGTCCCCATTGGAGTGTTATAGTTGAAATTTAATAACTGATTCAACTTGAATTTTCTGAGAACTTGATCAAGAGTATTATCAGGACTACAGCACCAAAAATTTCATTGACAATAATATTTGAGAAAACTTGTTCCCATTGGAAGATCACAACAGCTAAATGTTCAATTCAGATTCAATGGACATAACTCCCATCAAAAACAATATTCTGCAACTGGCTTTTAAACGTGGAAATCTTTAGAGCTGCTATTATGCTTTTTCAGAAATTCTGTGAAAAGTGATGACTTGAGTGTACAGCCTCTGATAGACAAAACAAAAGAAGACGCAATTTTTCAATATACTTTTAGAGTCTAAAAAGGGCGAATGGGCTTATGACATGGCATGGTGTCCATCCATAACATAAAAACCAATTTCATCTTCTTCTCAAGTATGAAAAAGCTCTAAGAAGCTGAAATATTGTGTACAGACTCCTTTGACAATGTGGATTCTAAATTGTAGAATTGGTGACCCCAAATATGGGTGATGACCTAAAAACCTTTTTTCATGTTCTCCAGTCTGAAACGCTCATGAAAGCTGAAATGCTGTGTACAGACTCCTTGGCCAATGGGGATTCTTAATTGTAAATTTGGTGACCCCATGGCCCCAAATATGGGTCATGGGGGTCATGACCTCAAAATCTATTTTTATATTCTTCTTCAGTACCAAAAGCTCTGGAAAGCTGAAATGATGTGTACAGACTCCTTGGTCAATGGAGATTCTAAATTGTAGAATTGGTGACACTGTAGCCCCAAAGCTTCAACAAACGTAATATTTGGAGATCTTGATTGTGATGGTAAGTGAGTGTCCGTTGATAGTATTAATATACAACAAAACATGAAAGTAAAGTTGTGACAATTTACTGTCTCAATCATACATTTACAACCATCAACACAGAAATCTCTACTTTGATTTACAATTCTGAATCGGCCAACTGGTAAAGAAAGTATCAAATTGAAACAATATGCAGACTGTCTCGCTAAATGGACCAAGACAGAACAATTATGCCATAACTATCGTAGCACACCATTTCATACAATACGGCCTGAAGAATATATACACAAGCATACAAAATATGTACACACCCAAGTCAGAGGTCAGGATGAAGTGTGCAGTATTAACACAATGATTATGATGGATCAACATTGGAAGCCTAGTGGTTGCATATAAAGTAAGAATGAGAAAGTGTAATAAATAGCACAATGGTTAATGACACAAGACCAACAAATATTCAGTAGAACAAAGTAGGAGATATGCTGCCTTCGCTTGCCGTACAGTTGGTAGGAACATACATACATACACACAGACACACACATTCATCACAAGTCGAGGTAGGCTACCTGAACAACATTCTCTTCCAACAGAGGATATTCTTCCTTCAGATTTTCTATCGTAACCTCTGTTATAGTTTGGTTACTTACTAGGCTAGAAATGGAAAGGTCCTGATTGGGCGGTCACAGATGTAAAACGTTTGATTGGACAAGGACGTAACCAGTGTCGCAAACTTTCACCACCCGAGGACTATGGGAGAATAGTGAAATATTGCAAGTATAACCGAGGTTACGATAGAAAGTCTGAAGAGAGCAACCTCTGTTGGAAGAAAATGCCTGAACAACAAATCAACCAGGATTACGCTCATCATTAGGCAGACTATCAACTTGCAGGGATGGGAAGCTTTGAGATTGGGTTGTTTTCCCTCCAACTCTTGAGACTAATTCCCTAAAGTTTCTGAAAATCAGCATATTTTTAGGATAGGATCAAGTCCAGGATGTCTTAGCACTAGGATGATTTTGAGAAGAAACCACCCTCCAAACTGTTCGCAGAATTTAAGTTTATTAACAAACACAATTCCCATCCATGCATAATGTAAAATGATAGAGATCTCGAGGAAATAAGGAAATAGGAGATCAATTATACAGCGTGTGTATCAATCATAGTCAGAATTTACCTCTTTGCTGCTTGATGCTGATAAGAAATACAGCAGTGGTATGACATTATTTTTAACTCATCTACTACCAGTAAACATCTGTAATTTTGCATTTTATCCATAAAATGATAAGCTTTGTTACCACCTTCGCAAATTGAGAAAAACATCTTGCATTTGACAAAGAATTACAAGACGCCAGAACATTCAGAAAATGACACAAATACTGATTACAACAAAACAAATAGTTGATTTCTCTTATTAATCTTTTTTAGAAAATCTGAAAGTTGACATTTCACAAAGCACAACTTGTAAACATGAAATAGAAATCTAACATTGAATATCAAAGTAAACTATGCAGTGTGTTGTATTTCAATGATTATGACAACATGATAAAGGCACCATTCATTATTTATGATTCACCAGACAAGTTAAAACTTCAGGAGATATGGGATGCAAAATTAGTTATTTCACATATTGTTTATATCTCAAAACAACACATTAATGATGTTATGTATATCTAACAAAACAGGACTCCCTGATGTTATTAAGAGTTGTGACGCTGCTGTTGGTAAATCATGATGTAGCTTATCATTTCAATACTTAATAAAAGGGGCATTCTTTTAATAAAGAAACTTAAAAATTTAGTCAAATATATTTCAATCACAAGATAATTTTAATCTAATAATTGAGAACATCATATCAGTTCAGAAATGATCAATGTACTGAACATATCTAACACTTTTGTAAATAAACGCACAATTTGATCACTAACTCATAATGAATAAGTTTAGGTGCTGTCACACTTGGAAAGAATATGATTACTTATTCTTAAGTATTTCAGGTTCATTGTAATTGTCATTTCACTGTCATCGCAAAAGGTTACATATTTCTTTCTCTTCTTTAAAATAAATCAAGTAAAGACAAAATTCAAGTATATTATGATCATTGTCAGCACAACTCAGGTTAACAAAGTATTATGCTTAAAATATTCGAACAAATATCTCCCAATTTTATGACAGCATTTTACCCTAACAAGACTTGTCTCCTCCAGAAACTACATGTTTTAACAAATGTATAAAGAACAGATGTCCATTGTAACATTAACATCAGTGAGACTTGCGATCTCGACGAGCTCTTGAGAACTGATATGCAAAGTTCTTCCTCTTGTTGATTGTCCATTTGTGGTCGGATGATTTCCCGGAGGACGGCGTCATTGTCTCAAGAGGTACAGGTGTGTGCACAGTGCGCTCACTGGAGCCGTGTCTAGTTCTCCGTGTGGACACACCTTCCAGCACTGGGTCGACTCTGATCACCTGTACACGGGGCGGTGGATTTCCACGGGCTGCCCTATACTTGCTAGAATATTTTATAGGTTTGGCACTTCTTCTAACCACAGCCGGCATGTGACTGCCCAAAGATGTGGCTGTAGTTCTTGGCTTCTTACTCAGAGGATGACCAACTGCCGCAGCTCTCTTCCTGGTCAGGATCACAGAACCAGCAGGCATGGTAGAACCTTTCACAGCACTCAAGTCTTTACTTGGAGTCTTTGGGACAATCCTTTTGGTCGCTTTAGTATCCTCATTACTGCTGGAGTTGACAGACGCACACTTATTATCAGTTTTAGTATCTGCATTTTCTGTAGATTCAACTTTCTCAACAGAAGCACCATCTTCTGAAGCTGCAGTTGCTGCTTTCTTTGGAACAACATCTGCACAGTCACTATCTGGTTGCTTCCTTTTCAAGGAGTTGGAAGGAACAACCCGGATACAGTTCACTCCATCAACCTTTGCCCTTCCAACCACTTCAGACACAGCACTGGGATCAGCAGAGTTCACATTAGGACTAGAAACTACAATAGAGTCAGAGAGGACATGGTCATCCACTGCATTGTCATCCACCTCAACGTTCCATGTGACAGTGGTGAGGGTTGCTTCACATTCGATGCTTCCCTCCTTCTTGTCACTGTCAACACTGCCACCACTGTCCCGGGAGTCTGTTGACAATTTAACAATCCTCCTCCTACCTGACCTGGTGTTTCTTGTAACAGTGCAAGAGGCAACAGGTGAGATCTGAACCTGTTCAATACCAGCTATTACGTGTCCTCGCTCATCCTCCTCCATGTCCCAGGTGAATGGCCCAATGCTCACTTGTTGTCTCAGAGCTTTCAGAGATCTTTCGTTACGCTCAGCTAGCTTCTGGTCTTCTTCATCATCAACATCCCATGTAAACGGTTCCGTCTTCACTTGTTCTCTCAGTGACTTCACTCCTTTAAGTTTGTCATCTTTTGATATCACATCATTACCTTCTTCAGTGTTTTCAGTGTTTGAAGGACAAGTTTTAGCACCATCAGTTTTGGCAGTAGTTGAGTTATTGGTATTCACATCACTATCTACATTTGATTTATCTATTCTTTCACCTTCATTTGCATCCAAAGAGACAGTGTTTTCCTCATTTGTACATGAGGTTTCCTTTGAGCCGACTTCAGATTGTGATCCAGGACCTGATGAAGGAACAAGTTGTGATTCTTCAGGAGGACCTGAAGGTGGTTCTACTGAATGACCAGCAACACTGTCCTTAGCAGTTTCATCCTGTACAGCAGGCTCTACACTCTGAGATTCACAATGGGCAGTGACCTGCTTCTCTTCATTCACAGGTTTTGAATTAGAGTTTGTAGCACCGGAGCGGGAAGTGAACTGCTCCACAAGAATCACTTCATCCTCTTCAATTTCATTTTCAGGTTTTGAAGTGTCATTCCCTGCAGCAGCTTCTTCTATTATTGTCTTGTCCATAGATTCTCTTTGATCAAGTTCACATTCAGTATTTTCACTTGTCCCTTCATCTTTGTCTGCAGTGTCAGCAACAGGAGCATCGTTTGTTGGTAATGGTTCTACCACAGACTCTGGTGATTCTTTCTCTTGGTCTAACACTTTCAAGGTTTCATTGTCTGTTTGATCTTTCTCTGTTGACTCTTGTTTTTCATTCTTCTCTTCTCCTATCATTTCTGTCTCTGGCATTTCACCCGTTTGCTTTAAAGAATCAGTAAAAGCAGACATAAATTTATTTGGTGCTGTTTCATGTCGCAATTCTTTGGCTGGCCGATAGTCCCGATCAAGCTCTTCTGACTTGATTCTTTTCTTTTGTTGATTCTTCTTCTTTGCAGGAACTTCATCCTTCCTTGTGCTTAAGTATGACAAGAAGGAGTCCAAGAAGGATGGACTGGTTGGGTTTGATTTGGACTGAGTCTCTTCTGTCTTGTCTCCACAGGACAATCTGCGGGAAGTGGGAGTTGCAGGTTTCATTTCACCTTCACCTGAAGAGCTATGGTCTGCTGACGTTGCACTGGCAGGAGAGGAACATCTTGCTAACTCAGCACTTTTCCGTCTAACAGTCTCGGCAGACATGTTACTGAGTCGAATGTCAAATGATTTCAGTCCATATTGATTTTTCTTGATCGTTGCTCGTGTTCTCATGGAAACAGTTTGTTCTTTGCTTGGAGATTCAGGCAGCTCAGCACATTTTGCATCATTGTTCTCAGATTCTTGTTCCACATGTCTGGCTGAGCTCCTGGTCACAAATTTAGCAGAATGGGTTCCTGCAGCAGTTTTCTTTATGCGAGCCCTGCTTTCTTCCGAGTGATTACTCACTACTGCACGTCGACCTCTTGTTCTCATGACATTCAGTTTCCGGTTACTATGTAAAACATCCAGGATGCTACTTCTGGACATTCTTGCTTTCATCTTGAGAGAGTTCCTATAAAACTGTTTTGCAGGTATGGTTTTTCTTAGCTTGTAACCTCTTTCAAATTGTGTTCCATTATCTTCCTTCACTAATCCTTTCTTTGAGCTGATTTTCCCTCTTCTTGATGAACTTTCTTTTGCTTCTTTGTCATCCCCAGAATTTGTTCTTCTTGGGTTTCTTTTGGTTTCAGAATTAATCTTTGTAGCAGTTGTGCTTGTTGGTTCACCATCTTTCACATCAGTGTTCTTAATCACTTTCCCACTACTTTCATTCATACCAACAAGCTCAGCTTTCCTTGGATGGCTCCTCAAATGTTTGACTATAGCTTTCAATTCAGTAGATGTTTCCTTGTCATCACAATTTTCTTCTTTGTCTTGTGAAGGTTCAACAGAGTCTTCAACTGTCTTGCTCTCAGTGGTCTTGTTGCTGTCGACAGTTTCTTTTTCAGGTTCCTCAACCTTCTCCTCTAGCTTCTTGGGATGGCTTCGTAGATGTTTTACATTTACAGCTGTATATTGGACAATTTCAGCATCTTCATCTTCATCTTCATCTTCATGTAATGCGATAGGTTTCACACAAGATTCTGCTTTATCAAGTTCAGTATCAGTAGAATTCTGATTAGTCACAGTACCCGTATCTTCTGGTACATCAGCTGCCTGTTTTGATTCTTCCTTGTATTTTTCAAGATTTACCTCTTTATCAATGCAAACTTTCTCCCTTGCTGCAGATGTTGTGAAGTCTTTATCTGATGATTCGGTAGATTCTTCTTGTCCAACCTTCTTTGCAATGTTATCTGCTTCCACAGTATCTGGAATGGGATCACATGTTGAAGCAGATGGAGCTACTGTTTCCTCTTTATCAGCTGCAGTTACTTCCTGTGTTTCTGTTATTTGTTCATTTTCTTCTACTGGCCTTGCTGCTTGAGGAGATTCATCTGGAACATCTTCTGTCTCCGACACTGGTACTACAGGAGAAGATTCATCTATTGCACTTGCGGTCGCAGTACCTGGAGTCAGTTCATTTTTTTCTTCTGTTGAAGAAGGTCGACTAGTATCATTTGTGGTTTCAAGTGTTGAACAAGCTGGTTGAATATTGACTTTGGTATCTTCTGGCAGAATACTTAAATTACTCTGCTCTTGTTTATCATCTGGCTCTGCAGCTATAATTTGCACCGGTTCTACTGCAGATGTTACACTTTCTTGCTGATCGGTACTTGATGTTGTTTGTGAAGGGATTTCACTCTTATCAACCTCGGCCCCACTTTCTGACTGTATGGACATGTCAGGAGGCTGCAGATGAGCTGAAGTTTGAGCAACAGGATCAACAGCAACCTGTTTTGACTGATTTCCAACTAACATTGGCTCAATTATGTTCATGCTGCTAGAAGAAACATCTGGCATAGGTTCTATTGTTGGTTCTTTAGGATCATCTGTAATTAAAGATTCTTGCTCCGAGATTCCTCCAATGTCTGTGTTGGATATGGGATCATTGATCATCCTGGCAAAGGCTGCCAATTCGTCCACATTTTCCTTCGACGGGTCTGGCAGGAACTCATGCAGGGAGTCAAGAGACATGGAGGCTGGTAGAGCCACCTGCTGGAATCCTGAAGCAGCATCAGATGAAGGGGAGAGAAGGTTCACGTCTCCAACTGGATCTGTGCCAAGTTTCAGGGCATCTTCTCCATGAGTCTGCTGCTGGCGGATCTTCAGCATGTCATTGAGAGCCTCCTGTATGTCTGGGAAGGGCACATACTCAGCTTCCTCCTTCTCTGGGCTTTTCTCAACATCTGCAATAACAGCATCACCCTTTTCTTCAATCAAGGCATCCATCCTCTCTAGAATGATCTCAGAGTGTTGCGGAGTGTGGTTCAGGTAGGCAATGAAAGATGGAAATGACTGCTGGCAGAGATGGCATGTCGTGCATTCAGCTTTCTTGGTTGTGTACGGCTGCAGGTGTTTGATGACAAGGTGCTGAATGAGATTCCTGTGGTTGCGGAACAGTGTCCCACATGGGGAGCACCCACACCCCCACTCAAGGCCGACGATTATAATCACCTGTTTAGTCTCGGACAGGATCTGTGGCTTAGGCCGGCCTTTAGTCCTTTGAGACAATGGAACACTGACGCCATCACTTCTAACATCACACTGATCTTTCTTGCCTTTCCGAATACACTCTAATCTGTCCTTTAACATCTGCTTCACATTAACATGTTTCTTCTTGGGTATTGGCTTGCTCCTCTTCTTTGGTGATGGCTTTTCAGCTGGCTGGCCCTTCATATCAAAAACTTCTGATGATGGAAGTCTTTTGCTCTTCTTCCCTGGAGAACTATTTTGCTCTTCTGGCTTTTTCTTCTGGAGTGGAGTACCATCAGTAGCAGCTGGCACAGACCCCGAAGTATTCTCACTCTCTGCCGGTTTTGGTTTCTTCTTCTTTTTCTTTTTTGCAGCAATACCTTCTGCGCCAGGAGTTGAAGCTGGAATCTCTTTGTTGCCTGTATTCAGAGTTTGAGGGTTACCTTCAGTGACAGCTGGCACAGACCCAGATGTATTCTCACCCTCTACCGATTTTGGCTTCTTCTTTTTCTTTTTCTTAACAACGCCATCTGCGCCAGTAGTTGAAACTGGACTCTCTTTGTTGCCTGTGCTTGGAGTTTGAGGGTTGGCATCAGTGGCAGCTGGCACAGACGCCGAAGTATTATCACTCTCTACCGGTTTTGGTTTTTTCTTCTTCTTTTTCTTGACAACACCATCAGCGGCAGGAGTTGAAGCTGGACTCTCTATGTTGCCCTGGATCGCAGTTTGAGGGTTGACAACTTGCTGTGGAGATATACTGTGCGGCAACAAATTCTTTTGACCTACAAGCGGCGATGCTACATTGGTGCTTTCTGGGTGCTGGTTCTCATGACCAGTGCCTTCAGCTCTTTCATTAGTTTCAGCTTCTGATGTATATGTCCCTGCAAAATCTATAACAGACTGAATTGCATCTTCATACTTGGCTAGTTCAGCGTCATTTAATGGAACAGGTGGTAGCTTTGGTTTGTTTGCTGATGTTTTTGGTGTGCTACTCTTTACCTTTGAGATGATTTTGCCTTCTTCGGAAGTATGAGTCGAAGGAGAAACACTATCACCAACATTGGCAACTTTTGCACTTACTGGAGTACCATCAGCATATGTTGGAGCTGCATTAATCTGTCCATCAGCACCAGCTACAGAAGGTCGTGCTGATGTTGAAACAGAAGAACTAGGTGTTACAGTACTTGACACATGAGAACTTAGAACAGGGCTTTTAGATACACCTTTTTCCGCACTTTGTTCTGAAAGTTTCTTTGGCTTTCTTATTGGTCCATAAAGCACATAACACTCTGGCCAATGCGTTTCTAAACTGTCCATTCTACAAAATGTCTGTTTACAAAGAAAACACTTGAAAAATGAATTGCCATTACTTATGAGTTCTTTGAACTTTGGATTGGGTATCTTCTTAGGTTTGTTTCCTTTTGGTTTATTTTGAACTGGTTTTGCTTCTGGAACCGGTTTAGCTGCACTAGCAGCAGCAGCAACATCTGTTTGTTGTTGAGATGCTGCAGTTGCTTCTGTTGCTAATGAAGCTGCTGCAATTGCTGTTACAGAGGTTGAAGCTTGTGTGACTGGTTCAGGTGTATGAGCAGCAGCTGCTTCAACATTGTCCACCACACCAGACATAACTGACACAACTGCTTTTGGAACTTCAACCTTCTTGCTTTTCTTTTTTGTCACTGTTGATTGAGCTTTTTCCTTCAGTATCTCCTGCTGTTTGAAATGTTCAATGAACTTCTTTAAATCATCTGTATTTGTCAAATCTAGAGATGCCAGATCAATGGACTTTTCTTCAGTAGCAGATGCAGCATGATTAGTAGGGGCAGAGTGAGCAGATGAGCGTTCAGCTGGGTTTGGTGCAGGTTTTGTTGCTGTCGGGGCTGGTTTTGTTGCTATCAGGGATGGTTTTGTTGCTATTGGGGTTTGTTTTGGTGCTGTTGTGGATATTGGAGCTTGTTTCGGTGTTGTTTGGGCAGGTTTTGCTGCTATCAGAGCTGCATGTGTAGTTTGAGATGTCTGAGAAGAAGCTGAACTTTGAGCCACTCCTGGAGGCATCCCTGACAGATTGTCCTCGATAGTCTGCACTATTTCCTTGAGAACTATCTCAGACACTGCACTACTCTCACAGGAGGACGAAACACTGTCTGAACTACACACACTAGCAACTCCTAGAGTTTCTGCAGATTTTGTTTTGTCAGGTTTCTTTCTTGGTCTACATTTGCTCTTCAAGCAACCAGTTCTATGTGTTAACACTTCTGGATCAGTCACACAGTACACCTTACACACAGGACACTGAAACACCTTACAAGCCTCAAGAGACTTTATAGTAAGTTTTGGGTTCAGGTGAGATTGTTTATTAGCCTTATTAATTTCTGCAAGTTCAGGGTTAGTTTCAAATGGTTGAAATTCGTCGGCTCTACAGACAGTTTGAATATGTTTTCTGAGTTCCTCTTGTGTTTGCACTAATTCTTTACATATCTTGCACTGGTAAAACACATTGAACAGTTTCTTAGATGCCTTTTTAGGTTTGTCAGGCATTGAATAGTTCGGATCTGAGGGACTCTGCTTTACAATGAGTTCATCTGCATCAGGTTTGCAAACATCTGGAGATTCACTGGCAGTCTTTGAAAATGGAAGCAATTCAGGATTACACACAGTTGAACCACTTGCCAGCAGAGGCTTCACACAGGTCAGCTTCTCATCTCCAGTTCCTCCCAGCAATGCTGTGTTATTGGAGGCTAGCTTTGTACTCATCATAGAGTTGGTGAAGATAGTTGCTTTACTCTTTGGTTTGGGTTTGGGCTTTGAGAGAGCTGCTTTCAAAACAAAGGGTACATTGGAGTCTGATTCAGATGGCACAGTTAGGGGCTGGAGGTTGAAGTTCGCAGACATTGCATTGTTCGCCTTTATCTCTGATTTCTTTTTCACTACAGGGTAAGTCAATCCCTTGGTTTTTTTAGCTACATGAGGGTAACTTGTATTAGTGTATGTAATTGCATTATTGGCACCATGTTGTGGAGTAATAGTCTGTTTTCCTCCCATCTTCAACATCTGTTGAAGATTTGCAGTTATTTCAGCAGTTGATTTGAGCATGTCACTCTTTGGTACTCGATTCGAGGGTAGAAGACCTGCTAGCTGTGGTTTACCTAGATGCTGAGGTTTTGAAGTAGGATGTGGTTTAATTTGTTTATGGCCGGAAGGAGCAAGCACTGTTTGGCCAACAATGTGGGCCTGAGAGTCCATCATATGATGCTGAGACAACTGTGCTGCAAGTGATGGAGCAATCTGTGCAACAGTTGAGGTTGGGTTCATCTGGAGCGGTTGGGGCAGTAAGTTCGATGCGAGTTGGGTTGGTTGCTGGAGAGGAAGACTCACATTCCCCGATGTCCCCCCAATCAGATTGAGAACCTGCTGTTGTACAACTTGCTGTGGGACTGTCTGACCAAGGCTTGCATAATACTGAGCTTCTGACACCGACTGGGAGGACACAGGAGCACCTTGAAATGAAACAACTTGCTGAACTGGCATAGTCTGTGTTTGGTTGGGCAGATGAACAGTTTGATCCTGGACAGGGACCACACTAGATTGAGCTGGCACTCGCAACAGACCAGATGTAATCCTGAAGACAGCAGATCCCACAGAGCCTTTTGGTGGACTAGGTTTCTGGGGAATATTGGCAGTAGAGTGACTAGAGTTGGTTATCAGCTTACTATTCAACTGTCCAGCAACTTGATGAGCTGACGATATCCCACTCTTAACAGTATGGCTTGTGACAGTAGCTGGTGTGGGCACCAACTTGACTCCTGGCTTAGAAGGTTGTATTGGCTGAACACTCTTGATTGCATGGTTGACTACTTTGCCCTGGTTTGGGGGAGTGAGCTGGAGAGCAGACTGGGGAGGCTGAGGATAAGGAGGAGGAGAAGCTAGGGGAGGCTGAACAGCCACAGTATCGGTTGTGGGCAGGTTGAGGGAATGGAAGAGAGGATCAGCTGCTGACACGGGAACAGCATGCTTCATGTGACCAGGGATTGGGACATTAATATCCTGAGAGTCCGTGCTAGATCCAGCAACACCACCATTGTTGTCTATTGTGATCTCTTGAAATGCTTCTGGCATCAAGTCAATGTTGCCCTGCTGGAGAAGTTCATTGATTGTGTTAGTGTCTGGCATATCTGCCATGGAAAGATCTGAGAACAGCAAATGTTTGATTAATGTATGTTTGTCTCCCAATTCAGCGTCTGATAGCTGCAGAGTAGGCTCAATACCAGATATACTGGACGTGGCATCTTGTGGTTGAGTCTTGTTGACAGTTGCGGCACTACCTGCAGTCACAGCAGTAAATGGTTTCAGATGCTTGGATACTTGGGTTATTTGATCACTATACCCAGACACAGAGGAAGCGACTGGTCTCACTAGATGCTGATGAAGAAGAGTCCTCTGAGAGTTAAGAACCTGAGGACTGCCGTCCAGTTCTGGGAGGCTACCCTCACTCAACGAGCTGCTGTCATGGTTGATTAGATCCTCATTGTTGAAGTTCTGTGTGACAGCCTCTCTCTCTGCCAGGTACTTCTCACAGGCCGGACCCAGAGACAACCAGTCATGGTCAGGGTTCAGGTAATACGGCCGCAGCATATTCAGAAGTCTCTCCACCTCGAAGAAAGTTGCTGGGTTGATTTTACCCACAACATGATCACAGTGTCCAGCATTGGTCACACAGTTTGAGCAGCACTCTTTTCCTCGGTCCTTCACCAGAGATAGGCTTTGATTCACATAGAAAGACTTCACAGCAGCCAGTGTTGCCTGGTTTGGATTCAGGGCAAAAGCAGTCACAGCTGCATACATTGCAGTTTTAGGATTTCTAGTGGAGTAGAGTTGAGAGAGTTTTTCACTAGTGGCTGCCATCGCTTGTTGCCGATCACGCAGACCGTCCATGTCACCCTCCTGCATGTGTTTCTCCAGACAACTCTTGTCGTAGTTGATGGCGAAGATACAGAGATCTGTGTACAACTGCAGGAACATGTCTCCACACTGCAACACAAGACAACAGAACTCAGATGTGGTAAGAGATTTCATTGTATATTTCATATTTTCCCTTATCAACATGTTTAACAAATAATACTTATTTTCAAGGATACAGAAAGAAAATAAAACTTATTTATAAAGTAAATTAAAAAGTCCTTTAATTTCAAATTCTGATTATATCTTGTTAGCATTTGGAAGTTATCTTTAGACAAAAGATGCATTGAGAACCAACATAAATCAGTTATTCCACAAAACTAAGACTGACTATGAAGTATGAATTTACACCAATTTTGATTAAATCATAAGAAAACTGTAACTGGTGCGCTGGTGAGATTGAAAAAGAGTTGCATTAAGAGTGGCATCCAAAGATCAAGGGAAATCAAAGCGCCAATACAAATGTTTCTATGTATGTAAAACTGACCTCTTCACGCAGCCCGTCAATGATGAGCCCGATCTGTTCGGTGGAGCGTGACAGTTTAGCGACGGCCCAGACGCTGCTGAGGAACTTCTCCTGGTCCTGGTCGGCCTGATACTGGTGTCGGATCCACAACGTCAACAGGTCCTGTCACATAAACATGTACAGTACTTGACTACTATACCGGCATCTCATTCCCTGACAGATTTTGATTTGACTTTGTTGTTACCACATCATAACTCATTTTCATGAACGATGATGGTTTTGATAATTAATCATAGCATTTTTATCACTTTTCAACACCACAGGGAGCTTTCTGAATAGCATACCAGGCTCTGTGATTTGGTGACCATGAAAAGAAAAGTGTGCCAAGTCGCTGACTTACTGACACTGAAGAGCTACAGAACAAAGAAAGCTCACTAAGGACGTTGATGAAGCCACTGACTGACTGTATAATATGTAGGGGTGAAACAGTTCATAACTAAATTAATTGAAACGCAGTATTCTGATTTTCGGTTTGATGCACCGTGCTTCAAAGTATATTTGCGGTTTGTACCACATAATATTTCCTAAGTTTATTCATATTTTGACTTTTACATTCTTTAGTTTGTTGCAATCTTTGATCTGAACCAAATCCAGAACGTACTAGCTAAGTGTTCTCTACCGCTATACATACTGAAGCTCATGTGTACTGTTTCACCCCTATAATACAAGACAATGTAGGGAGCCTTACCTTGCTGTTACAGTGGTCGGAGGGTCGGATCCAGTCCTGGATAAGAAACGTTTGAGCGAGCTCTGTACAGAGAGACTTGTTGTCTCCGGTCTGCTGCAGTCGGGATATCAGACGCACGCCGTCATGACAAGGGATCTTCTGACACTGGAAATCAAAATGAAAATACATAACCACTGACATCAAAAATTGCTAAATAGCTAGTCAATTTAATTAATCAGAAGCAAGAACAAAACAAAGCAAAGTTACAATAGGTAACAAAATGGTTTGGTATCACCTCTCATTAGAAATTGGTGTTAAATATAGAACGCGCAATTACACGATTCACGCTGAAAAATACCCTTGATACATAAATCACAGTTTACCATTTTCTTGGATCAAAAATGAAACTTGATTCGAAAAATATTCAAACAAATTTGTTTTTGAATGACTAAAGAGCAACAGAAGACAAGGCACATCAACACTATTTCCTTGATACACGTACAAAATATGACAAACCATATTGAACAGTCTACCCTGTTCTAGTATTTTGGTCTACCTTATAAAAATCAAAACTAAACAAATAAAGTGGGTCTTAGAAGTGGTTCAAAGAGTAGATAGCGACATGGGGATCAACTAAGGATCTGATGAAAAGGGTCTTAACCCTCAAAACATGAAACATTCTAGCATTTGGAAAAATAGGGCTGTAACGATTCATTGATACCTACTATACAATCGTAGCTTGGGAAATCGTGATTATTGTATCGTGAGCTTCCTGTATCGAGATACACTAAAAATAGATTTCACCTACTTAAAAATAGAGCCATGGGCTCTGTAGCTCATCAGTATTTCATTGATTATTATCTAAGGTTGAATATCTAAGTTATATCAAGTAATACATTGTTAACAAGAACAAAATAGGTTTTTTAGACCATGACCCCTGTGACCAAACTTTGGAGTCACAGGGTCACCAATCCTACAATTACAATTTCACCTTTCTACAGCTTTACATACTTAAGATAAAGATGAATATAGGTTTTTGGGTCATGACCTGTGACCTAGATTGGGGTCACACGGTCACAAAATCTACAATTTTGAATCCCCATTGGCCAAGGAGTCTGCACACAACTTTTCAGCTCTCTAGACCTTTTGGAACTGACGAAGAAGATGAAAGTAGGTTTTTAAGGATGTGACCCCTGTGACCCCATTTGGGGTCATGGGGTCATGAAATCTACAATTTAGTATCCCCATTGGCCAAGGAGTCTGTACACAACTTTTCAGCTCTCTAGACCTTTTGGAACTGGAGAAGAAGATGAAAATAGGTTTTTAAAGATGTGACCCCTGTGACCCCATTTGGGGTCACGGGGTCACAGAATCTACAATTGAAATCTACAATTTAGTATCCCCATTGGCCAAGTAGTCTGTACACAACTTTTCAGCTCTCTAGACCTTTTGGAACCGGAGAAGAAGATGAAAATAGGTTTTTAAAGATGTGACCCCTGTGACCCCATTTGGGGTCACGGGGTCACGAAATGTACAATTTAGTATCCCCATTGGCCAAGGAGTCTGAACACAACTTTTCAGCTCTCTAGACCTTTTGGAACTGGAGAAGAAGATGAAAATAGGTTTTTAAGGATGTGACCCCTGTGACCCCATTTGGGGTCATGGGGTCACAAAATCTACAATTTAGAATCCCCATTGGCCAAGGAGTCTGCACATAAAATTTTAGCTCTGTGGAGTCATTGGTTCTGGAGAAGAAGTCGAAAATGTGCAAAGTTTACGGACGGACGGACAGACGGACGGACGGATGGACGGACGGACGCCGGACACCATGCCATGCCATAAGCCCATCGGGCCTTTCAGGCCTGATGAGCTAAAAATGAAAAGAAAAACTAAGTGAACACTATAAAACCAGCTAGGGTTGTGCAGTAACAATAACTACAGTAAACATGAAGCAATCTGATTCATAAATAACTGTTTTAAGAAAAAAGAAATTTAGATTTTCGATCATCTCAGAACACAAAAGTTCCACCATCTTGAAAATTTCACAAAATATGCATGAAGTTATACTTTAAACAATGTATCGTGATACATTCTGTATCACCTGTCTGTATCATGATACATATCGTATCGTAAGATTTCCCATGATACTCAGCCCTATTGACAAATGGGGTCAGTTTTTCCTTCTTTTATCACAAGACACACTCACCTCCTCTTGCAGCCTGTCCTGCTGGTTGAGTTTGTGTAGCAGCATGAGTTGAGTCTGTCTGATGTCCAGATCGTTGGTGAGGGCTGGATGCTTCAGACACCATGAGCACAGGTTCAACGCAAACTCCTCACAGTTCTCCTGTATCATAATCTCCACGCGAATCTTCAGGATCACCGGATCCTCGTTCTTTATGTATGTCAGACCTGGGGGATGTTAGAAACTATGAAGTGAGAGATCGAGAGGATGCATAAATATCTTTTGTTGTCAAGTATATGAAACAGTGAGAGAGACACGTAATGATGTGAGGAAAATAAATACTTGCAGAACATAACTCAACTCCGCATGTATGTGTGTCTTGATTCATCAGGTAGTTTATACATTAAGTAGACTCCAGGAGGAAACATATCATGCAAAGAGGTCCTCTGTTTTTTATGCAGTTCAAACCGTCATTGTAAAGAGAAATGCATGAATATAAGAAAAGAGGCCATCAACACATCTGTCGAGAAACCTTTAGAAAGAATATGACAAGATGTGTAAATTGACAATACATCACAAATGATAAACCAGGACATTTTTCTTTTTGATGACATTAACACAATTGCATTATTCAAGAGTAGAAAGGATGATACTTAATGTATCCTACTTCTTCAGTTTCAATATCAAATGATAAATATGTTTAAGCTTCTATCATAAGGTACATAACAACTCGCACCACACACACAATTCTCCTATTTAGCTGTCAGTGTTCACAGCTGTGACCGACAGTCCACATATTAATTCAAACTCATACATCACTCAGATAATGATAACCCTTCATCAGCTGTTGCCATAACTGAACTGTTAAATCATTTGACGCCAAGCTATTCCAACATCACTTAATCAAAACAATTCACTAATTAATCAACGTAGCTATCAAAGATGAGTCAAGGCCCTAATTAGAAATATTTCTCATGATCATCAACAGGTAAGACAGTGGCGGAACCAGACCTAAAGGGGCCATCGACGGTTCGATCCCAAAGCCACTTATAATTTTTTTTATGTAATTTGACAACCCCACTGGTTGATTCCCTCCCTTTCGATATGTGAACCTCCCTTTGAAATTCCTGGATTTGCATATGTAAGAAATAATTCAAACAAATATTCATAAATGATACATAGAAGACAAATTCCTCATTGCAAAATTGACAGGTGGGATTTTCAAGGGAGATAACTCACATTCCTCCTCCTCGTTATCCTCCTCCTCCGCCATGACGAGACCGAGAGTGGGGTGTGTCCAGCCGGTCTCCATCAGGGTCAGAATGAGGCTGAAGCGTGTGTTGTTGTGAGCAGAGAGTTTGGAGTGGAACGAGTTCAGTCCATTTTTGAAGTTGGTTTTGCTCTGACTGTCTTCGTCCAGCTGTTGCCACTGAATATTCAGCACAGTCCGTGCACAGTGCCTGTCGGGCAGAACAATATAGGAGTTCAAACAATAGCTGTCTTTCAATCACCAACTTCTAATTCACCATAAAGACCAGTGTTTTCAGCATTTGAAGTATGCATACAAAATCATAAGGTGTTTATTCGTTTATTTATTTCTGTCAATGTTATGTATAATGAGTTTGGAACACAGGACATGGATATTTACAAAACATACTTCTGTAAAATAGTGTTGATCAATTGTAAACACCTTTCTTAACAAAAGAGCATGTTTTAAAAAGCTCTCATTCAACAAGAAGGTCGATGAACTGTGGACTAATTTTCAAAATAAATTGATATCTATCGTGTATTTAGTGCAATCTATGGACTCTGTAACAGGAAATAAAAACAAGATAATGACTTAAAGGTGCATCCATTGTGTTTCATAAAATTGTTTTTGCCTTTAATACATGCCAACATACAATATATGTTGATATCAGTTCAAATAATTTCACAAAACTTGTATATTCATCCCCAATCGCCAAAAGTATAATAATTATTGGTTTCCAATTAAAATCTAGCTACATCATTATACTTGAGCAGAAACTGAAACTACTTGTTCCATTTACATGCACAGTAGTTATAAGACCTATTAAACATTATCAACCTAAAGTTTTATTTTAGTCTGTTGTAAATAAGTTTCCAAAATTACGTTTGACTAATTGACGCGCGCCACACGCAGTGCATTGTCCGGTTTTTGATCAGAAATCGGTACTTTTACCTTTAGATCGTCATACTGAGCCGACTAAGATCAAAATGGCAATTTTCAGCAACAGTCAGTACTTCTCAATAACATAACACAATTTATAGCGTTTAGCATATGTGACCCCAAACAACACAATTGATATACCTTTAAGTTTAATGAATACATAAATTAACTTATTGAAAATACTGTTAGTGCAATAAATGGATGCATGGAAGTGTAACCTAAGTACATAAAACAAAGTTTCAAACTAGTTGTTATCATTCAATCAGTAATGAAATATCCTTTTGAAAATGAGCTGACATATAAAAATCAATACTACATAAAAGGCTCCATTAAAGTAAGCATCACAACCGGATAATATATATACACCTCATCAGAACTATTGCACCACCCATTTGAAAGTTGAGCATGTTTGATATTTTGGGATATAGGGTGAGGGATTATCCAGTTAAACAACCTTCAGGAATTGCAAGGAGATTACACCAGATACTGAGTTAGCAAGTCATTATGAAGTTGGAAGCTTACTAGCATGTTCAATATTAATGTAATGTATGCTGCCTTATATTACACTCATTTTAGTGAACTTTAGTTTTCTACAATTAATTTGAATTAAACTTTCAATTTGTGTTCAAATTTGAACACTCATGAGGCCATCTAATTACTATGTGTTTGAGGTTGAAGATCCAGTTCAGTGATAAATTTACAAATATGACCTGCAGAGTCCAAGGACTCACTACCAAAAACTCAAGATACAAATGAGTCCCTCAATAAGAAAACAAATACAACATAAAAACCATTTGAGTCCTGGGAACACACAGCTGAAAGTTTTATGAGTATTTTCAAAATTTTATGAGTATTTGTGGACTCATAAGTAAATTTATCACTGCAGTTTTACCTAGTGTTAAAAGTTGGGTGGTTCAACATTTATGACGAGGAGTATATATCAGCACCATATGATATCCTTTAGAAGCAATGATTGGAGTACTGGAAAACTAAGATTACATCTGGGATTATCACGAGTTCTCTTGTAATTGAGTTGGGTAAAGCGGGGTATTGAGACTAACTACATGAACTAAGGAAATATAGTGACATATAATGTACCCTTATTAATGTCTTTGTATGCTGGGTTTTTTTTATTATTATTTGCTTACTTCTAAACTGTCAATCTATGATATATATATATTCACGGTCCTTAGGTTGAAATAAAATGGTATTTCAGTTATTACATGACATTAATTATATGCTTTAATGAAAATTTTTTGTACATCTTAGTTTAAGAGTGTTTAACAAGTTTCGTGAAAGTAATATTTCTTTATTACGCATTCTATTCCATTTAAATTGGGCAACAAATAGCCAGAAAACAACCAACTTCTCTTGTGATAGCAAGGGGTATGGTCTGGCTGCAAACTGAAAATGCACTTTGATGCACAGTGCACCGAACCGAAAGCAGAATACAAAAGTTCCACTAATGTAGTTATTAACCGTTTCAAACAAAGGTTTTTCATGTAGTTTGCTTCTTTAAATCATACAAAGAGCTTATTTTCTACATATGAGTCCGAAACCGTAAAAAATGTAGATGTGAAGTTGCACTGTGGATAATTGTTCAAATGCAAAAATTTTCATTGGAAAATTGAGAGTTATTATTACTGTCATAAAACTTCAGATTGTGTTCTTACCGGAAGAGTTTCTGACAGAGGTGGTTGATGACGGGGCCGGCGAGCCGCCCGTACATCTCCTCTATGTACCCAAGGATTATCCATAGTCCTATCACCTTGTTCTCGTATACATCAACACCTTCTAGCTTGTCAATCGTCTGCAACCAGAAATGAAGATTAGCGCATGAATCATCAACATCAACATTAATAGTATTATTTAGGGAAGAGAATCATGATTCGGAGATTGATGAAAGATATGGAAATGTTCCAGGATTCCAGTATTTCTTTTTAATTCATAAGATATACAAATGATTCAATAAGCATATAACTGGGAGTTATATAAGATATGAGCTTCATCCATTTCCTGAAAAACAATCTTTCAATCAATTCAATCAGAAGTAAATAAAGTCCATAATAAGTCTTAAAAACACTGAAATAAATTAAAACATTCAAAATTCTCATCCCTGATTATTGCATAATTGTTGTCAAGTATTGGTATTGTAAATTGTGTGCAAATGTCATATGAATATAGTGTAGTCATGTAATTCAATCTCCTTTCACAAGTAAGGATTTGCAAGTTATCTTTAGATCACGAGTACAGCTCACATAGTCTTTCCTCTTCAGTCAGTAAAAACTAACAATCGTATGAAGTGAAGTGATATTTTTGTTGGAAGTGTGGTCAGGTCAGCACAATTGTGAATTCTTGGCGTATTTATATATCAACAAAATAGAAAATGACAAACATTGGCACCATGACTGTGAAATCTTACTATACCTCTTGTATGTATCTTATGCAGTATACATTTTCTACCTCATCACCAACATCACAAAGCTCTTAAGAATGAAAATCTTAAACATGCCCCGGACCATTGTGACAGCGACAAAAACACTGTGATGTCAAAACGGTTAACCATCAATGATGTCATACTATGGGATCGGCATTCAAAAGATGCCTGGCGCATGAAACAAGGTGCAATCTCGAGCAACTTTATCCAGCTGAAAACTCTTGAATTACGTAATTCATATTTAGAGTCTTTTGTGGCCTTTGTACATACACACAGTTTATAAAATAGCACTGACACCTATCAGATTTGCATAAGGCCCCGATATCAAGAGACATAGAAAGATAAAATCTTGAGTTGGCCCAATCTGAGTGAACAAGATTTATCCTTTTGCGGTCAATCGCCTCAGCTCATTGCAGGATTTCAAATATCATTCAACATAGGGCAATTTTTCAAATTAACCAATCAGAATCAAGAATTAACCAAACTATTTAACATTGAAGGCAGATATAAATCCAAAATAAAAGATAAAACGATATTCATTTTATTCTTGAGAAGTTGGAAGTGATCATAAATCAGTAATTGCAGTAATGTAGATTTATGGAAATATGATCTTTGTCACTGGTTACACACAGCAAAATGTAGAGAAATTACATTTTTCTAATCAAATTTAGTACCGTAATTCTTCCTTAATTTCGCCCCTCTATAAGTTCGCCCACGTAAGATCATCTGACAGCCTTTTTTCAAAATACCTTTCCAAATTTCGACATTGTACCAGAAGTTCAGTACTGACAAATTAAAAATTCGACCACATTCCAAATTTTGAAAACAAATTATTTACAGCCATGATAAACAATCGTCTTGTGATTTCTTTTCAGTGAGTTTTATGAGAAAAACACGTATTTTTTATTACACAAATTTTGGGAAATGTTTTAACTTGATCACGCTTGTCACAATACATTCTAATCTATAGGTGTATTTTCACACTTCCCAATTTATTCACTTACTGTACTTATGACATACCTTTATTAAGAATAATGTTACATGTTATCATATTATCCATTATCAATGATTTCATTTTTCGTAAATGAAAAGGCAGCAATCACTTTCGTGTGAGGCTATAAATATATATCACTTAGCCTGTCAACACAGTAATGCTACACTATGAATAGAGTTTGTATTGAATTTTCTGATTGGCTAAGAGAAGGGAAGTCCAAAAGTTAACCAATAATAAGGCTTGTAACATCTGGATGTTTGCTGGGGAGACTTGAAACAGTCACATGACCTAGTTCATTAAAGTCTGCAGTGAAGTCACTGGAATAGTCTATTTTGAGTAGGGATGACTGCAGGGGATGTTTTTTGCCTTTCCATTTTGATAAGTCAATTTACTTATCAAATGATTAATTACTGTTGGAATATTATGACAGATGTTAGCTCATACTTACAAATATATTTCAGTTTTAAAAATCTGAATATGTAATAAATTGTTTCAAAGTTTTGTGACTTGTTAATCCCTACATACAAATAGACTCAACCAAACACCAAGAGAGACGACTGTCCACTATCGTAGATAATCAGAACCATATATGTTGAGGTATATGTTTCAAAATATTACCAATAATTAGTTTGCATGAATTAAGCCTTTCAAAGTAATATAATTATTCAGCTGTCATTGTTTATGTTCGTAATTTCTTGCAAAGCAAGCTTGTTGATATATTCTACTTGATTGTCACGCAATGCCGTTTCAAAAAATGTTGACTGAGAAAATATGCTTCTTAACTTGACTTGTATAGCAACAGACAATGGTTCATATTATAATAATTTATTGATGAATTTTACACATAGGAATCTGAACTAATGCAAAAATAGTTAGGATTGGTGTATTGTTTTTTCTCAGTTCTTGGTGATACGCTTGCTAGAAGGGAATTCCGTAATGACGATAGTCTGCTGTGATTGGTTTATACTAATATAGCAACCAATCAGATTGTACTTCCTTTGATAACATGTGGACAGTCAGCGATGCGAGACATGCACGCTAAAGCTAAATTACGATTCATATCATTTCAAATTTCCTGATCTATTTTGTCAAGTCTAAGAACATAACAATTCAACTCCAAATTATTATTGTTTTATTTCCTGGTACACAATTTAAAATCCAAATGACATTCAAATTTCACAGAAACAATAAATTGAGAATCGTGGCTTCGCCGATCGTAACTTGTCTTCTGAAGAAGAAAAAATGGTGCATTAGTTCATTATATGAATAAAATTACCATATACAAACATAATTAAAAGTTTTTGCTAACTAATATTTACGAAGTGTGTAACCTTCTTTTTCAAATTGGTTTTAAACATTTATATGAAAATCTAAAATTTCGACAAAGATGGCGCACAAACGAAGGTGAGTGGTGATAATTTCGACCGTGAACATTTCGTTAAAATATTTGGAAAATTTGAGGGTCGAAATTATGGAAGAATTACGGTAATAAACATCTGAATGATGTAACAGTTAATTCTCTAATTTGCTTGATTGCTTAAAACATTAGCCATAATTCACAATCATTGTTAATGAAAATACATCTTCAAAATTTAGATTATCAATGACCTAAGCAGCTGCAATTATCATGAAATCACTGATGTGTCTTTCATGGCTGACCCCTCAACGTACTTTGTTCATAACATTGAGTTCATCCCATTAATTTGAAAGCATGGATATCCCCACGAGTGAGATGAAAGGTTTCAATTACTGGAATGCATGTATTGATTTCTAAGCATTAATCATTAACCACAATCACAAAAGCATTAATAGAACAACTAAAACAGAAACCGTGGAAAATGCATCAGCCATGTCATCTAAAAATAATTAAAAAAGAATCTATAAATAATAGTGTAGACACAAATGTCAAAGTGGACATGTAAATAACATCAGAAAGATTACTAAAGTTTGAACAATAATTTATTTTCAAATGTCATTTCAGATTACTTTTAGCATAATGTAAGACATCATTATACAATTTTACTTCAATTAATAGTTAGGGTTCAATCAAAACTATTTCAGTATGTGAATGTTTTTGACATTCAGTTTTTTAAGTAACTTGCAGCATATAAATCATCAACTTTGTTTGAAACAAATTTGATTAATCAAGTCAACATTACAATTATGATTTTGATTTTCAATTTGGTATTGACACCCATATTATTTTGGGTAAAAAATACAAATTTTCACATTGAATGATAAAATTGCATCATCAATATCATATCTTATGAATTATCATTAAATGAAATTAATTCACTTCTTTGAAGCATTCATAAAATCCCAAGGTTGCAGTTGCTTTCAGTTGTTTATCCATTTAAGAAACATGGAAATATATTCACAAATTTTATTTATATTTTACAAATAATGTAAATTTTATTTTTTTAAATTTTAAATTTATTTCCAGGAGACAGGTTTTCAATAATCCAGCCATTTCCTGACCAAATATTGATCTAACAAAGCTTTGAAGATGCCCACTTTGAAAATGTAACTGATGCTCTTTTGCACCGCAGTTGGTGACTACATACAACGTTTAACATACAGATATGGTTATTAAATGATTTTATGCAACTCATGACAATTTGGATGCAAGTATAAAAACGCGTATCCACATCAAACTTGCTTCAGGAAGTAACACACATTGATTGCCAGCGATACAACATGTCAGGAGAACGCAATCATAAATCATTAAAATTATTTAAAATTTTCGGCCAATATAATTGCTTAATAACAATGGACTCGTCAAAATATCAAAATCGCAAATGATATCTCATAAAACGACATTTGTAACGAACATACGTGGTTTATCCTCAGCAGGTCTCCTGACATGCGCTGTAACTGTAACCTAGATGTTGAGGTGCTTTGTTGATCCGACATTATCTCAGTGTTTATATCGTTTATTACACGGGAATCGCTATGTTCAGTGCTGTGATGCAAAAGGACAATATCAAAATGCAATTATGCAATGCCATTCATATCGATTAACACTATATTTTGTGTATTTTGGTCATGTTAAATGTGTGCGTGCATATCCACACGCCATTAATGGCACTCAAAATGAAAGACAAGTTCGCCCAGATAGACAGATGATTTGACAGCGGTGATCACTGACCTTGCAGGCTACTTCGCAGTAGGCAACGGTTGCGGCATATTTATCAGATATTTTTTGACAATACTGTTGCGCTGCACTCCTCAAATCTGCAAGCAAAAGGTTAAAATCCATAATTTACCGAGCAATGCATGTGCGCCATACGTAAACACACAGCTCACTCTTACACGACGCCATCTATCGGAGCGCGTCAATATCAAGGGCAGATAAGTTTTCACGCCCGACCGTCAATAAATAAAGCTAGATTTTCTCTGGGCTCTAAAACAAATCATTGGAAATTTAGCTAAAAATAAAATTCTTTACTTGGCACTTTAATTCGTCATGTAAGTTAATCTTTGCCAAAAATATCATTGAAATAGATATGCCTCCCTTTTAAATATTCGCCTGAGAGCCAAGGAATCATGTTTTAGTGGTGACCTAATTTCTCTGTCCAAAACAAAAAGACAGTGTTTGGGATTCTTATTTGGAAGATTTTCACTCCAAGTGCATATTTTGACGTGAATGTCTCCTCAGTAAACACTATATATGTACTTCGTAAGATATATTTCAATAATTTACCGATTTTCTTTGTCTGACGCCGATGGGGAGACAGGTATTATAATGAGGTAATATTGACTTTTGTTTCTTTGTGGTCAATTTATATTTTTCAGGATCCAAATCATTATATATAGAAAAACTACATTTTGCATTGAAATGAGGATTCTTTTTTTAACTTTATTTCCAAATTTGCCACAAGAAACCAGTTGGCCCACACTGTCCTTGCAAAAAAGCCTGAGGCAAGTCTATAAACTGAAAGTACAAGACAGTATATTATATATCTAATTGACCAAATGAACTAGCTGTTCACCCAAGATGCCCTCAAATACTCGAATAAATATCAATTCAAAGATTAAACAGAAGTCACAATCATACGCAATCCTTATGTTCTTAAAGGCATTAAAACCAAAGAGTTGTGGTTGATTATCTCCCTTTATGAACTCTTTCACTTCTGAACTGTTCCCAATAAAAGACACCAACGCTGTCAAAGAACTGTAATTGTGAAATCTTTCCGAAAACGTATAACAATAATATTCTTGATTAGAATAGCATTACTGACAGTGATGAATTAAAAACAAATGGATCAGTCACGATGCTGAAGTGAGAGATGCTTGTTCTTGTGTGGGGATTTTTCAAGATCCCAAATCGTTTTCTAGGATTCTCGAATGAACACAAACCACCCTAAGTGAACTGATCACGAGAAGAAAAAAATGACAGCAAATGACGAACGAAACATCGATCTGATAAACCAATTTTTAATCATCTTTGTCAGTTTCATTGGTCTATGCGGGGACTTACTTTGATTGTGTATACAGTCCCTGGTATATCATATATAAACATTTTGAAGGAAAATGTTCTTGTAACCGGAGACTTGACAGACCTATGCCGTGTCAAGGTTTATATGTAAGATGTTTGTTAGATTGTATAGTGTGACTGTAGGCCCCATGCCTTGCTCTATTCTGTTCATCCAATAGTCCAATAGACGATAGGTACGGTCGTTGAATGTTGATTCGTCATGAATTTGTACATTGCCACACTATTCATTTGTTCATACGTCGCTACATACGGCATGGTTAGACCTTGTCATTTACTGAACGTGCACCAGTCTTTATCAAATTTTAATCCATGGTGATGACGTCACTCTATTGTGTTAACAGTGGATTATTTTTAAGAATCTACTGGTCATTGACTAATCCAGTCAGGAGGGGTGTCATGTTTTGACATTTTCGTAATGGCTCACAAAGTAATTTGTTCAAGAATGATGTATTTTGTCTTAGTATATCCGATTATATATTTTAAAATATCTGATTAAGTTTGTAATGTCTGACCCGGGGATCGAACATGTAACCCTTCGTATGTTACGCAGCGCCCTAACCTATTAGACTACCAGGCCTGCTGGTTATCATTTGATTGTTTGTCGGTAAGATCCCTACATTCTAAACAAGACTGGTAAAGTGTGAAACGCATGAGGATCGTGATGAAACACATGAAATGCAGGAGTTTGGCTGTCAGTCAAATCGCTTTGCGTGGAAGATTTGCGCCATGCACGTGCGTGGATGAAATCATTTCATAAGGGTCGAAGCTACGTGTACCATATCCGATGAATGGGCACCGAAATTTGCAAAATAATATTTTTTAGGTTACATATAATTGAAATGTATTGTCTATAATGATAATATAGATAATCACATATGTATGTTTCGTGACGTCATACATGGATAAAGATGGAGAATGCATTCGGAGCCGTGGATTCGTTAAAAATAATCAACTCGCCCCTTCGGGTCTCGTTGATTATTTTTACCGAATCCACGGCTCCGAATGCATTCTCCATTACGTACAATTTAAGTCACCAAAATATTACCCCAGGAAATATGTTCAACTGGAGTGTATAATTAAAACCATGTATTCATACCTACATGGGCTTCTATTGTTGAACATTATAGCGACTAATAATCATTTGAAGTCGACGATTCTGTTTCTATAACATGAGGGACTGGATCGTCGACTCCATATGCTTTCTTGTTTTTCCACAATAGAAGCCCCTGTGCTCATAACATATCTGGTTGATATACCCAGGAATATCCACTCGAGTTTCGTTTCCAAAAATATATACCCCGATAAAACCCTCACTTGAGAAACGGCAAGCAGAGGTTGAGCCTCGTTTCAGATATTCTCAGAAGAGAGTGTTAAATTATTACAGATTTATATTCGAAGGCACGAAGAGACAATTTAGATAATAGTTTGTTTCAGAAAGACAAAAAAACAATGAATACTTATGCATGTTTTAGGAGTCAGCGTTAATTTCCGTACACTGTTGGTGAAATCTACATTTCGTCATGTCTTTTGTGTAGCTATTCTCTACTGTATTTGTCATAATCGTAACATATAACGTAATATAATAAAATCGGAGCATCTCGTCGCCGTATAACTGATCTATTACGATTACGAATAAATGGTTATGCATTACGTTTTTCCATTGGCAGGGTATGTATATATATATCGGGGAATTAACCCTTTATCTATCAATGTCTTTCATCAGTTCGAAACATTAACACTTTTGTGAGACTATATGCAAACCACATTTATTAAACCGTTCTCATACAAAAGTGTACTTATTTTTCTCTCTCGCGTTGATGTCAAACTGATTCATGACAGACACTCTCTTGGAACAAAAGTTTAAAGTTTAAAAAAAAAACCAGTGTATCTACCGGGAATAGAACTCATATCGATCGGAGATTTTCGCTCAACTTGGTATGATGACCGTCCGCACAATTAAGGCTTCCAGCAAAAGCTTCGGACCCTGAGGAGAGCACTCTATCGAACCACTCGTATTCCGGGAGATGCACTATTTTGCAACTTTTAATCCCCGGAACAGGATATTGAATGTAATCACACTGTAAATACGGCCCGATTATGGCCATGCACGAAAAATGAATACACATAATTTTTTTAAATCCCATAAAAAATCACCTTCTCTGAATGTAGAAAGGTTAAAAATCCTCAAGATAATGAAATAAATCTGCAGTTGAAAAGGCGTCTTATTTAATGCTTGTCTATCCACTTTCTTTTTACGGAAACACATTCCTGAATTGTTTTTGCAAAAAAACACCTGCTATCGCTTTTATATCCTTAAAGGCGATGTAGCACGATCTTTTAACTGAAATAAAGTGTTCCCACAAAAATATACATAAGTGTTACCAATGGCTAAATAATACTCCTGGATCAATAACGAGAGTTCTAAAACGAATGTACATGGTTCGGTTCAGCCATGCGACTTCCCATGGAGCGGCCATTTTAAGGTGTTCATATTACAATGGCCGCTCGAAGGTAGTTCAAGCGATCTGATTGATGTAGCGATAACACTCAGGCTAGAATTTTGAATTTGGTACAGTAATGGGATGGTCAACCATCTTGCTGTCTGAACTCTCAAATTCGCAAGAGACCTACACATCTACCTATATATACGTCATATATTTTCTTCCAATACAGATACCTGTTTTCTATATGGATACAGCTTATCGGTCGTGTAATGAGATGTTTTACCAATTAAAATAACAATATATTGTATAAACTGTAAATAGCAAATTTAGGAAAACATAATACGCAATAAAAAATTTATAGAATAAAGCGCCTTTAATGCATTCTCAAAACGAAACAATTATTTGTCATTGTTTATCAAACAAAGTATGGGACAAAAACTGAACTATCAAGAAATGAAATTCGTCCTAAAATAAATTTTAAAAACACGGTTTTAGGATTGCCGTTCATGTTGTTCTCTATCGTTTGTTTTGTATACATTTCCGTATTTGTATTCTGTCAACATCATTTGTATACGTCTTTTTTTTGTATTTGGGTCTGATGCCTTAATTACAATAAACTTGACTACTATTTTGCAATCCATGTCTAAATAAAATTTATTATTATACTGTGTGTTTCTTTATCTGAATCTAGTCCATTAACCCTAAAAGTGTCTGCATGCACTTTCGGAAAAAAATCAGAACTTCGGAGTGGGTTTGTTTGCATGCATGACCTTTTGATACGTTTAGTTCTCTTGTAGCAACAATATCAAGAGATTCACGAAACCACAAATGAACAAATATAGTCATATTTTAGCCCCCTGTAATGAAGTAATAGAAATATAATTCGGTGTATAGGACTGATGTCCACCAGCCCATGTTCAGTGTCAGTATATAAAGATTTGGACAAGAAGTTGAATACACAGGAACTTGAGGGTAATCAATATCTTAATGTAAACAATGTTTATAAAAGTTTCCACACTTTCTATACCAATAGGCTATAGAGGGGTATGGATACTTTTATATACATTGTTTACATTAATCTATTGATTATCCTCAATTTCCTTGGGTTGAATAGGGTCCCCGCATGCATTTACCCGAATAGAACTAGTGTACCCGGTAATCATAAAAATACAATGTACATAGTTTTAGAATGTTCATATATAATTTGACAAAGGTTTATAGATAACGAGATAGAATTTGAAGAATAAATCCCCGCATAGACCCGTTGTTTACCAAGAGGTAGAACGAGCTCGCTACAAGGAAGAATACCATGCAGAGGAGAGATCAGTGTTGAACCACATGTACTATCACGTCGATACGTTCTATACATATCTTCCTTAAAGGGGCAGTAGTACGTTTTTTCGCTCAACTAAGTCGATGAAATGTATTTGAAAACAATATATTGAAAATACTTTACAAATACATGGTATTTAGATAGCGAGCAAATGTTATATTTGGGATCACAACAATGCAATGGTACAAAATATTGTACTTTTTTCAGGACGTGTCCCTTGATGGATTCGAACCCACACCTTCAGAGTCTGGCATCAACTGCCAGCACTGACTGTAACACCATCTTGCTCATTACGCCACTAAAACCTTGTGACAAAAATGCTTCAAATCAGTCGATGAAATGTATATGAAAAATAATGTCACCAATAGTAAAACACCCTACTCTCTTCGGAAAATCAAGTTAAAAATGAGTGTACATGATTCGGTAACGCTCTGGGAATCGTTTTTGTAATTCAAATTAATAAAATGTGTTCACAATAGAATGGCCGCCGTGCAATTTTTGCTTTATACACATCACCTTTATTACCAGTACGGATAATTGGTTTGTGTAATAATATGTTTTACCCTCTAATGTAAATATAAATGACATAAACTATCAATGGGATATTTGAAAGAAAGAAAAAAATGCCAAAAGGTGCTTAAGAGGCATGTTAGAAGTTATAGGGATGAAGGAAAATCAAGACAAGCGAGTCGTCAACTTTTTTGTTGCAATATGTATGCGACGTTGGTGTATCTACTAACACCATCATCAACCATTTGCTTGATAATGGTGTCTGACACTTTGCATTCGTAGCAATACATATCATCCATATATATTGGGGTTTCTTTGTGAATATGTTTATTATTCAACTCTCTGCTTGTTTGCAAAGCCTTTTCCAAACTGCATATATCCAAACTATATATATGTGTCCTCAATAATGTTCAGTTTATAATTACCGAATGAAGCTTATCATTACCTTCAATTGCTCAGGCTAGCTTTTAGAAACCATTGTATAGTTTTTATCCATAAAGGCGTAATGCAGTTCTTATAATATTCCACAACCGCTCGACAGTTTCCCACTTTCCAATCTTGAACACTATATACTATACTTTGGTGACATTCCATACTTCAACTGCTTTGAAAATACAAGCTCAAACTGTTAATCATAAGATACGTAAATCACATAATCAGAATGAAAACAAAGAACAACCAAGAGATTATGTGTATACAAACAATTGATGTGATAAACATAATCTCAGCCAAGTATTTGTCTCACCGAGTACTTAAAGTCGTCGCTACTTCTTGGCCACTTTAAGGCAACTCTCTGTGATTTTAACATCGATGTATATGATAAAACATGCCAAATGGTTTATGAACCCGTACCCTCGGGATAAACTCGATATCTCCTGAAACAAACGCAACCGAACATTAGGGGAGCATGGGGAAACACGCACCCTCTAAGGAAAAAAGTGTCTAATATGTTACTTAGAGATGATACCAAAAGTAAAACGTCTTCTGTATATCAATTAACGGTTGCTGCATACAGTACCACACGTATAACATCTTTAATTAAAACCACTAAATGATTGTGTACGATATTTGTTTTAACATAAAATGGGCTATATATTGTAGTTTGTTCGATGGGATATTAACTATTAATAAACAAGGTGCAGTACATATCGTTAGTAGGTTGCTTTTTGATGCTGATAACTCAAAATTGTTGTCATACATCCCCTGCTATTACTTCAGATGGTAAAGGGTAGCGCAAATTAGTTGCGCAACTGATATAAAAGAGCAGTCTTCCTTACACGCTACCTCAGTTGCGCACCATTTGCGTTGACTTTGTCTGTGATTGACTGTATGTTCTGTCCTGTGTCTATGCGCAACACAATCTAAATAACTTTAGATCGACTCACTGTTCTATATTATGTAAATACAATATAACATAAAAAATATGTCGATCTAAATTCATTTAGATTGTGTGCAACAGCGTGTGTTCTGTTAATGTGTTAGCTGTGTTAATAAACGCCTTGGGCTAGATAGACAGATTTTATGTGCGCTTGTTTGTATCAACTGTCAGTCCGTTGTCTGTGAACATTGTTGTAATATTGTTGTTCATTGTTGAAAAAAAGTTTTATTAGCTTCATGTTATGAACACTGTATTTAATTGTTAAACAGTGTTGCGAGACGTGTCACAAAACATTGGAACATTGTTATATTTGTAGTACCATGTTGAAATCAAGTTCTATGCGAAATATTTCATTTCATTAAACGAAGATGGCACTAGCATTTAATTTAATCTTGAAAAGTCAGTTCCGTTTTATGTTATACAAAACTTAAAATTTAAATACTTTGAATTCATTAAAATAATAAATTATAATTGGTAATAAACAGAGGGTTTGGCATGGAAACTTCTGAAACGATATGAGTTTGTATCCCGGTAGATGCACTATTTGCAAATCTTTTCCGCGGAATACCGTCGGTTTTAATCAGACTGTCAGTTTTAAATCATTCAATTTTAGCAGATTGAGTGTCATCCATTTTTTGATGTCCTCCTAACAGTTTTAAAGCTGTCAGGTTGGATGTTAGGTCTGTGGGTATGAAGCTCTGAGATGTAGATATTGTTGTCATCAGCATACCGGTGCTGCAGAACGTTGTGTTTCCTTGAGATGCTGCTTAGTGGGCTGGTATACAGGGAAAACAGAGTTGGACCGAGGAGGACCCTTGTTGAACTCCTCTGTGTAGTTGGACTGGATCTGAGGTTGCATGTTCTAAAACAACTTGCTGGAATCTTCCTGTCAGATACGTATGATGAAAACCATATGAGAGCATTGCCTCTGATTCCAAGTTTGATGTTCAGTCTGTTTAACTGTTTGTCATGAGCAAGGGTCAAACGTGGCAGATAGGTCAAGTCAAAGTAGAGCTGTTACTTTGCTTTCAACTGCCGCAGTAAGGATGTCATTGGATACTTTGAGAAGAGCCGTTTCTGTACTGTGGTTTTTGCCATAAGCAGACTGGTGTTTTTCAAGGAGATTGTGCTGTTCAAGATGGCTAAAAAGACGAGATTCTACTGCATTTTCAATGACTTTGGACAAGAATGATAGATACATAATTCAAAATGTTTATCCATGGAAAACGGTAAAAAACAAAATTCACAGAAAGTTGAAAACCCAAAAGGCGCATCCACTCATTATGATGGTTCCTTAAAACCAAGTTTGATTGAGTTAGCTCTTAGGCTTTTTTAATTCTCTTTAAAAACTAAGATGTGTATCCATGAAACAATGGCCTTGAAAAAATCAAAGAAACTTTACTTTAGATTTCATATTTATTCACATATGTAACATATTTACATATTTACACAGAACTGTTGAATACAGAATTAAATTATTCCATTTACATACAAGCATCATAAAATTTGCACATATTCCCTATAACAGATCATTTCATCACAAAATATCTGTGCTGCTTCGTCACAGGACACCATGTTTAAGAGCTCAAGTCGATATATCTGTTATACATATTACCAGTCTATAAACCCTTTAAAGTTTACATGCCTAATCTGTAAGGGCTGAACCAATCCGAGTAACTACATCTCAGAAATCATGTTTAGTCCATAAGAAGATATAACCCAGTATGCCAGCAGCTTGAAACGTGCATACACCGAATATTGGTGTATAAACAGTAGAGCAAATCATCCGAGTGCTATTAAATTCAGACAGATCTTTACAGACATTATGTGAGAGAGATTCTATTGACATCACATGACAGCTCATCCTTCCCCCATGTGGCAGTTTTAGAGTAAGGAGGCAGATATGGGGTTAGAAATGTCAATGTAAACTAATCACAATGTCAGTGTTCTGAGTTTTCCACAGACACCATCTGTATGAGGGCTTCAATTGACTTCTCCATGCCGACTTTCTTCACCATGGTAGCAAACATGGCCGGTGTGGATGATATCGTGTCGCTCTTATCACACTCAAGCACTGAAACAATAAATAAAAATAGAGCCATGGGCTATGTAGCTCATTAGGATTTCATTGATTTACTATCTAAAGTTGAATATTTAAGTTATTTAAGTTATTGTATACAAGCAAAAGATAGGTTCTTAGATCATGACCACTGTGACCCCATTTGGGGTCATGGGGTCACACAATCTACAATTTAGAATCCCCATTGGCCAAGGAGTCTGCACACAACTTTTCAGCTCTCTAGACCTTTTGGAACTGGAAAAGATGAAAATAGGTTTTTAAGGATGTGACCCCTGTGACCCCATTTGGGGTCATGGGGTCACGAAATCTACAATTTAGAATCCCCATTGGCCAAGGAGTCTGCACACAACTTTTCAGCTCTCTAGACCTTTTGGAACTGGAGAAGAAGATGAAAATAGGTTTTTAAGGATGTGACCCCTGTGACCCCATTTGGGGTCACGAGGTCACTAAATCTACAATTTAGAATCCCCATTGGCCAAGGAGTCTGCACACAACTTTTCAGCTCTCTAGACCTTTTGGAACTGGAAAAGATGAAAATAGGTTTTTAAGGATGTGACCCCTGTGACCCCATTTGGGGTCATGGGGTCACGAAATCTACAATTTAGAATCCCCATTGGCCAAGGAGTCTGCACACAACTTTTCAGCTCTCTAGACCTTTTGGAACTGGAGAAGAAGATGAAAATAGGTTTTTAAGGATGTGACACCTGTGACCCCATTTGGGGTCATGAGGTCACAAAATCTACAATTTAGAATCCCCATTGGCCAAGGAATCTGCACATAAAATTTCAGCTCTGTAGAGTCATTGGTTCTGGAGAAGAAGTCGAAAAAGCGAAAAGTTTACAGACGGATGGACGGACGGACGCCGAACGCCATGCCATGCCATAAGCCCATCGGGCCTTTCAGGCTTGATGAGCTAAAAATCAGAATCCAAGCCAAAAATTTGAAAATTGTCTTAACACTTTATGTATTAAATTGAAATGCCAGTGTTCGAAATAAAGCCCAGCCGACAGCTCAAAACCTGGTAACTTTTGCAACGTTGAGGTTTTGTTTAATTTTGTCATTAAAATTCTCAAAATTATACTTTCTGACTGGCTTCTTTAAAGGCTGATTTCATACTCTGTAAGTGCACATTCAAAACCATTCCAATGGGTGGCCAATTTACAGGAACCCCAAATTGTTAACAAAGACTAAAGACTATATATTCTGGGCCTTGCATGTAAAGGGTTAAAGAGCCATCACGGATGTTAATGAAAATATCAAAATTTCTCCAAAAATCTATCTCCGTGAAATAAATACACTTAATTTTTCCCTAATTTTTCCAACTTAAAATAAGCCGAGAAATTGCATTAATTAGTAAAGGTGTTTTCCAGTCTAAATATAGATCCAGTCTATTATTTTCAAGCGCAAAGCATTATGGTCTAGCTCACACACAGTAAACAAAGACACGAAAGAATAAAAAAAAATATGAGCAACGAAAGAAATCAATTATATATTTTTTTGATGGTTATTTATTTACCATTTCATTTAATTATGTATTTGCTACAGATATTGGAATAATTGTTTTACCCAACTAGGTATTTTGCTTGAATTTTATAATTAATGAGAGTAAAAATTTGTCATAATTTGCTGGTCTTATCTCAATAAAAAGAACATTAAACAGAAAATAATATGTATATTCTCAGGACATTTAGAAACATAGTTTGTAAAGCAATCGTCACATTCAGTAATGTGTGACAAGGGTACTTTGCAAATGCGACGCGTGAAGCACGTGCAGCATATGGGTTGTTATGGCGACTTGCGCTAGAGACGAGCCTTCACGCTTCGGAAGCGCTTGCTGTTTGTGTAGTACGTATTACGCAAAAAAGGGGACTCTGTTTATATACGTCAGATACCCGTAGCGCGCGCTAGTCGAAGTGATACTTCTCTTTGAAACCAAATTGCAATACATTGTCGTGATATGAAAATTATTTAACATGTGCCATGTTGTAGATAAAAAAAATTCTCTGGCGAATGACGTTATAAGTATATTTTCCAAAAATTTGAAACACTAACATCCGTGATGGCTCTTTAAAGTTCATCCAACAGACTGAAATCTGGTAACTTTCGCTTTTGTAGTTCATTTAAGATTTTGAAAAAAACAACTTGCCTTTGAAACAATTTAAAGACTAAGCAGATAAACAAATACTCATTGTTGTGTAAGTTTAATTGTGGGAGATATATAAGATATATATTTCTTTGCTACTCACTTTTGTTGGGAACTTTGACAGCCAGAGAGAGATTCCTCTCGATGTAATAAAGTAGACTTGATTTGAGACCCCAATCCATCACAAAACTTGGTCTGTGAGAGAAAGATTACTATTAATTCTCTACAGGTAACATTTTAAATGTATAGTGATAACCTAAGTTATATTAAGCAATCAATCTTTAATTAACAGCCATATATAACTAAGGTGACACTACACATGTTCTGCAGTGCTGCAGGGGGTTGATCACTGGCTGAATTAAGCCTTGCTGCATTTCCTTGATGTTTCTGTGTAAGCGACTTAGAGACCACTATGCATTTCAGGTGCAACGTTTTAATATGTTAGCATGGGAAAGGGAAGGAAATGCTGCAAGGCTTAAATTATCCAGTGAGTTATTCCTTGTGTAGGAAAGTTAGGCGTTGATAAGCAAATGACAGTCACCTGTTTGCATTCTTGTTTTCTATGATGAGACAGTGTGCCTTGTCCCTCTGTTCTCGACGAACCAGCTCCGGACACTTCTCTACAAACTCGTTCATTACAGTGTCCCGCTCACTCTGCCACCGCAAGTAGGAGACCAGGATCGTGAAGAATCCTGGTAACTCCCGGTCTTCCGTCAGTCTGGAATAGGTCATGGAAGCAAAGTTATCAACAATGGATGAATAAATGAATAAGCCACTCCAAAAGTGTAATAATGTAAATTGAAATGGTAGATTAGAATGAAAGAAAAACCTCAAAATGTTACACGCTGAAGCTAAAAGTTACCAGGTTACCAGAAATTATTTCAAAATGGGAACATTTCAGGTGCTTCTGCTGACAAGTTGATCTGTATCACCAGGTAGGGGTAGAGTGGAAAGAAGTACATAGAGAATCTCACCCAAGTGTCTTCTGATATCAAATATATCAACACTCGTTGATAAAAGTTACAAATATCCGAGGCTTGCCGAGGATATTTTGACTTTTATCAACGAGTGTTGATATATTTGATATCAGAAGACACGAGGGCGAGATTCTATTTATCATCCAAAATCATTCTTATTACGTTTAAGTGGGGAAAACTGTCTCTGAGCACATCTCTGTCATTTGACTCCCAGTGCGGTGAGGTCAAAGCATTGTGACGTCATCATGTTTATGACGTCATAGGATTGTGATGTCATTACACGATGATGTAAATGCATTGTGATGTCATGTAGTTGACGGTGACAGGGCATTGTGCAAAATCTACTGCAAAAACGATATCTCCTAGGAGATATCGCTTGATCTCCCACAAGCGATATCTCCTGTGGAACACAGTTTTGGATGATAAAGTATTATATGCCGAATGTACCAACAGAAAGTTCCAGCCATCAACCTACAGACTAAACCTGGCTAGTATACCAGATGTTATACTGAGAGAGCTAGTCCAACTTACTGCTGCAGCTGGTCCCCGATGGTTGCTTCCATTTCATCCTCCACATACAGAGTCAGCTCCGTGATCTCCGTACCCTCACTAACAGCGCTCTGCAAACAGATCACTGATCAGATAACTGAGTTCCATCTCATCCTCTGTGATATCTGTACTTCGAATGGAAACAACCAATTACAGGATTGTTAATCAAGCTATAGCTCATAGCTACCCATCCTCGATAATCCAGCGCTATTGTTCCGATAAATCTACACACAAGCGCTGGAAAACAGTAAGGGTATTTATCCTTAACCTAGTTACCTCCCTTCGCAATGACTCAGCAAAACGCTTGCTTTCTAACAACCAATGAGATCACTTGAAATCAAAGGTGAAATAACAAGCACTCTCGTGTTAGGAACGCCTGGTAGCACAGGGATTTTAATCATTTACCTCCACCCGTTTTGATGGACATGAATACACCCTTCTTCTCGTACAGACTTCTTAAAACTTTCTTTTGAGTTTCTGTCAGGTTTTCTACGCTGAATTTGTTACAAACTTTATCGTAATCGAGTGAGTCGGCCGCCGCCATGTTTGTTTCTATAAACAACGGTAGTGATGCGTTTTGATTGGTCGAGTTGTTTACGCAGATAGTGTCTGCGTTTCGTTTCTGATTGGATAACATGGACCCAAGAGGAGGTAACTAGGTTAGGGATAAATACCCTTACTGTTTTCCAGCGCTTGTGTGTAGATTTATCGGAACAATAGCGCTGGATTATCGAGGATGATAGCTACCTAACTTGAAATAAAATTGGCATGGAAAACAATTAACTAAAACACTTCCTTTTAGAGAAAACAATTGTTGGCTTCAACTTACATGATTATATATTTTATAAGTGTCTTAAATTATTAATAATTACTTCTCGCATTGAATCAGGGAAAAGATTATGATCATTAATCCAAAAAAAATGTTAACACTTACTTGACTTTTAAAAGATGATTTGTCATAGCCATACAAAAATAAGGAAACTTTTCCTTGAAATGAAATTTCACTTACAAAGTCCTCGACCATATCGAAGGTGAGTTGGAATGGAGATCCATGGCAGTATCCCTCCACGAAATGTTGACGACTCAGCATTGCTCCATCTGCGACAAAAAGAAGTAGGTCAGCCAATTTTCATTCCAATGATGACAGACATCAACGATATAAACATGCGAGAAGATAAGTGATAAGATAATCTAACACTTTAGCAGATGAACAAATCATTTACTCTGGAATAAAAAGGATTGAGTTGGCAGTATGCCTCGGGTATAAGACCATACTCGAGCCAAAAAACATCCCCACTTTTCAGAGGGTTGTCCTGGTTGGGGTTATTCTCGGGTTATAGCCCAACCCCAATTTTGCAAGATGTTCCATGGTCATACATTACATATATCTATAATATTATTTTAAGGTAAGTGTCAAAAGTCTACATCAAACCAATTCTGACTGTCTGAGGGTCTCTGGGATGAATTTTCATCCGAGTTATGGTCACTCCCGTCTAAAAGCCCACCCCCGTTTTCAAGATGTGTGTTTGCCTGGCCCCATGGTCTTATACCTGAGAAAATACGGTATACCAGCCCAGCATATGTTTCATAAGAGGTGGACTACCTGTAGTGATAGATACTCTGGTTGCTAAATGTTAGAGTTTCCAATGATGGAATCTTGTCACTGAAATTATTTACTTTCGGACAACTAAATGGTATAGTTTTAAAGAAACTGGTGACCCAAAGGTAAATCGAAGACACCTGTATAGGTTCCAGATTCTTTGAAGAGGATCAAAGGTAAATATGAGTGACAACCGGTGGTTTCTATCACTTTTCGAAGCTGTTGGTCAAACATGTATATCTCCTGTTTCAGAACAGCACGACTCAACAGGCTGGAACAGTGATAGAGTGGAACTACTTCTTCACTTACCTTGCTGGAACAGTGATAGAGTGGAACTACTTCTTCACTTACCTTGCTGGAACAGTGATAGAGTGGAACTACTTCTTCTCTTACCTTGCTGGAGAGGTGTCCAGTTGGTTTTGTCAAACTGGATCCCGGTTAGTTTCTGGTTCAAGTCAATCTGTTGTCGAAAGTAAAGAATGAAATTGTTTATAGGCTTTGCATTAGACTCTTATGTTTTCTTCTATTATCAATTAAAAATCAAATAATATAAATTGTTACTTATTACTTGATGATAAAGGGGTTGGATAACACCAGTTTATGATTATACTTTTTGAAATAAACAGGAAATATGTAAGCAGTGTAAATTAAAAATTTGTTAAACCATTTGCCCTAAATGTACTAATATATGATGATAAAAACAATGTTCAAAAGACATTACATCATAAAAAGAGTCAATCTCAAAATAAAAATGTTATGTGCATGCATTCAATTCTTCATCATCTTCAAATTCTCACCATTTCTTCAAGCTTGTCTATTTGCTCCTGTACCTCTTGTATTGTAAGCCTGGAAATCTTCTTGTCTCTGATTAAAAGAAAATAATATTATAATCATTTACTACTGCCATTAGAAAATTATACTGGACTGTGAAAACACCATTTAGACTTTACAGAATGCTGACTAGACTACAAAGCAAGCAATTAGCACACACACTAATGTGAATAGATATTTAACATATAAACTGAACATTGATGTCAATAGCATAGCATAATATACAGTAAAACTTGTATTACTTCATCCACAGCTTGAAGTCTTCATCTTTTCCAAAAGATTTCTTCTTTTCGACATCAAGTTGTATTTCCAGCTCATTCACCTCCTTCTCCAACTGTTGTAGCTGCCTCTTGTACACTGCAGAGAGTTCATGTGCTGACCCTGCAAGGAGTTCTCCATCTGTCTCTGTCAGCTCGTTGTTGGTTTGATGAGTGAAGTCAGTGTGGGTGGGCAGGAGAGAAGTTTGATCCAACTCCCTACTTTCCAATCTGTAAGAGCCAGAAACTCAATGCAAAAGTTTCTAATTTCATAAATAGGGCTGAAATATATGAAATGTCAAAAAGTTTAACATTTAATATAATTTAAGCCCTGTCAATACAACTAAGGGGGCCCCCCACTTTAAATTTCACCCCTACCACACTCTTAGTCTTACTTTTAGGAGTAGGATTATGAAAATTTAGTCTTTTTCTTCATCGTACAAAGATCATATTAACAGATTTTGCTTTTGGAGAAGATGTCATTTAAAAGTTTCTCAGTGATAATGCTTGTCACTTGGATGCCGGAGAACGGCCCATGTCATAAGCCCATCTGGCCTTCTGAGTTCTGACAGTGACAGTTTCGGGATGAAGTTTTCAATTTGTTTATGATTTATTCTGCTGACAGTGAAGACATGAATCTTTGACTTCCACTGAACGAAGAAGTAATGGCTGTATTGATATATTCTTGTTGTTGGGTTCGATGATTGAGCGTACTCACTGACTTATTTGTCTTTGGACGGAGCTGGCATCAAACTCAGATGAGCCCGCCATCTTCTATAAAGGGTCATTAATTAAATATGACAGTAGTTGGAAAGCATGGATTATCAATAACTTCCTAATTTGAATCACTTGAAATTCAATATTTTTAATAGTTAAAAATAAACATTGCAATTGGTTAATTTTAACGCATTTGTCAACCAAGAATAGGATGCTTCTAATTTTGTTTTGAAAAACTAAATTCTCCCTAAAAATTAAAAGTACGATAAGTTAATTCACGAAATATGATTTGTTAAATTATTTCTTAGAACAGTTGATACTGAAATGGATGTGTTTTTTTCCAGATTGAAGAAACATCTGCTATCAGTGAAGCTATCTTTATTACCAATTAAATGTGGTTAAATGAGTAAAATATGATTAATTATATGAATCCATATTTCGTTTTATTTATTTACACGTTTTGAGAAATTCAAAATGGCAGCCTCCATGAACATGTGGTATGGTTGCATCGTGGCCTAATGCCTTATGGATAATGATAACCAAACACTGTTGAAAATGATTGAAACAGGATATAATTTATAATAGAGTACAAAGTAGCTTATCATATAATGTCGGACCCAACTGAAACAACCAAGAGACGAATATTTGTTGGAGGTTTATTTCCTGAAGTTCACTCTGCAGATTTGCGTGATAAATTTTCAAGCTTTGGGAAAGTGGATGAAATTGAAATCAAATTTAGAAAGGATGAAACAGGTAACCTTTTTTTAATGGTTTGATTATTTTAAGATTGGGAGTTCTCCCAATCATGAGTGGTAGACTGGTAGTAGGTCATTTCGTGGGATGCAGTCAAGCAGACGTCTTCCTACGTAGACGTCATCAGGTCAGGTGCGCAGTCATGAGACAGTGTCCAATCTACTAGACTAGGACGCGCGATCACACGATTGACGCTAAAAAATATCAAATCTCGCCTCATAAAAATATTATAGCGCGAGCTGTCGCGCATAGTTATTTTATACATTAAATGCAACAAATATTCCTACCTTTTTCCTTTTAATCATATATTATTGCAGCAAAAGAGAGGTTTATTTACCAGGAAAACATTTGTTTTTAAAACGTGGTTATCCCTCTATTGCTAACAACAGGAAAGAGAGTGACCTCCCTTGGTTGTATGCACTTACTTCCCGTAATGTTGGAAACGAAATCTAATTCACATCAGTACGAAAATAAATCAATGAATTATTATGATTTTATCCGTTAATCAATTACTTAAAATTTAGGAATAAGAATATGTAAATATTTATTACGTTTTATCGTTTTTACCTTCATTTTCGTAGATTATTTTAAGAAATTTTCTTCGTTTTAGTTTTGGTTTCGAAATTACATTACCATCATGCAGACGAAATTATTGCTGATACACTTTGAATATGTTACGTAAACGCATGGTTGTCATTGATTTACAGACCTTTGTTTCACAAAACAAAGTTGTTGAGAAAATAATATTTATCTGCAGAATTTAATGATATTTGACGACTTGAATGCTGGGAATGATGAAAGTGAATGAGAGTCTTATTTTGAGTTGAAGTTGCAGGATTTAAGAAACGGAAAACACACATTTAATATTGATTTTTAGCTCATCAGGCCTGAAAGGCCCGATGGGCTTATGGCATGGCATGGGGTCCGGCGTCCATCTGTCCGTCCGTCCGTCCATCCGTCCGTAAACTTTTCACTTTTTCGACTTCTTCTCTAGAACCAATAACTCCACAGAGCTGAAATTTTATGTGCAGACTCCTTGGCAAATGGGGATTCTAAATTGTAGATTTCGTGACCCCATGACCCCAAATGGGGTCACAGGGGTCACATCCTTAAAAACCTATTTTCATCTTCTTCTCCAGTTCCAAAAGGTCTAGAGAGCTGAAAAGTTGTATGCAGACTCCTTGGCCAATAGGGATTCTAAATTGTAGATTTCGTGACCCCATGACCCCAAATGGGGTCACAGGGGTCACATGTTTAAAAACCTATTTTCATCTTCTTCTCCAGTTCCAACAGGTCTAGAGAGCTGAAAAGTTATGTGCAGACTCCTTGGCCAATGGAGATTCTAAATTGTATATTTCGTGACCCCATGACCCCAAATGGGGTCACAGGGGTCACATCGTTAAAAACCTATTTTCATCTTCTCCAGTTCCAAAAGGTCTAGAGAGCTGAAAAGTTGTGTGCAGACTCCTTGGCTAATGGGGATTCTAAATTGTAGATTTCGTGACCCCATGACCCCAAATGGGGTCACAGGGGTCACATCCTTAAAAACCTATTTTCATCTTCTCCAGTTCCAAAAGGTCTAGAGAGCTGAAAAGTTGTGTGCAGACTCCTTGGCTAATGGGGATTCTAAATTGTAGATTTCGTGACCCCATGACCCCAAATGGGGTCATGCTCTAAAACCAATATTATTTTGCTTGTTCACAATGTATTACTTGAGATAACTTAGATATTTAACCTTAGATAATAAATCAATAAAATCCTGATGAGCTACAGAGCCCATGGCTCTATTTTTTTTATTTACAGTAATGAGGTTACAACAGTACATACATGAAAATGTTAACAATTTGAAAGAAATTAATATTGCCCCCTTGTGTTTTCAAATCCCCCCTGTTTTCTACATGAAGGGGGGAAAAATCCGTCCTTGCTTTCCAGTCCTAGATTGGACACTGATGAGACATAAACCTATGTTTTGATTATCTGAATTACGTGGGATGCAGTGTGTTTGTAGACACAGTGATTTCGTAGACTTTTGTAAACGTTGTGTAATCCTTGAAACTGCTGATATAGTTCTAGATCTACTGTGATGAGAGGCTACAGGGTTTAGGGGAAATATCACTCCTAAACGCAGCCGGCAAGCAGGACGGTGATAAAACACGTCTACTTGCGCTAATGGCTGCTGGTAAACTCTTGGCGAATCACGGGGTCGTCTGTTGACGTCAGGTACGGCCTTGACCTTGGTCCTGGCATAGATCTCGGATCACCTCAGTTGTGTCATGGACAGATCCAAAAGTATTGATAAGTTATATTAACAATTAATCAATTATTTTGCAAAAGTCCTTTTTGATTATTAATAATTAATAATTAATAAGCACTTTTGCAAATACCGGTAGTGAGGAGGAGGTGGAAAGTAATCTATTCCATTCAAAATATATCCTAATTTCATTGTGTTTAGCTTCCATTACATCTATTTTCAAACAATACAATATGTTGTGAGTTGTTTTGTTGATGGTATAACTCACAAGTAATAGTTCACCAAGTTAAAATAGTACTAAATATTTTAATCCAAGTCAACATTTTAGTTTTGCTATCAGTCAGAATTCATTTGACATACCTGACAAGTATCAATTATTGTTGAAATGTTTGAGATGAGAGGACAAAACTTATCAGGATAAAGGAATATTATTTAATGCTTCTTATACTCTCCCATTTAAAGAAATGTAAATAAATGAATAATAATTTTCTATTTTGATTTAAATCTTCTGTTTATTTCCAGGTTCTCCTGTTAAAACATTTGCATATCTAAATATAACTGGAAATAAGAAGGACTTTGACAAATGTGAGTACACCAGATTTAATTCTGTTAACAAGACCTTCTTATAACCATTTTTAAATTTAAAAAAGTTTTTTAAATTTCCCCTATTTGACTTAGTAAGAGCCCTTAGACAAATAAGGGGCGCTTATTAAAATGCATATCATTGACTTTCAGTTGGAATTAATTAAATGCTTTAATAGTCCCGGTCTTCATATGGACAAAAACTCTGATTATATCACAATACACAGAGGCCATTAACTAAAACCTATTTTAATCTTATTTAGAACTAAAGCGCAGTCTGATTAAAATTTACCTTGTTCCGAGGAATAAAATTTGCAAAATAATATATCTACCGGGATACGAACAGGTTCTGTAGATTCCTCGCCACAAGGTCTGAGAACACCCTGTATAGGCGTGTGTTCCGAACCAGTTTAGGGCAGCCAAAGCCCAGTCAAATAGCTGACCAATCACATCATAGTATTTAAACGGTCGCTGTTTTGAAAGCATTCAGAACAGACAAAAGGATAGCTGTTTGGAGTTATCTGCCCCTAGCTTCTCGCACCGAAAGCATTTGTTGGGCATCTTTTGATTGGCTACCTGAATTGCGCTCGAACACGCTAGTCTACGGGCTGTTTTCAGACGGTTTGGTGTGGAACCTACGACTGATATGAGTTCGTATCCCGGTAGATGAACAATTTTGCAATTTATTTTCCACGGAAAACCGTCGATTTTAATCAGACTGAAGCGCTAGAAAGTTGAAATGTTGTCTATATAATAGACTCCTTCATTAATGCAGATTATTAATTGTAGATTTGGTGACCCTCTGATAAATTGTATACATCTGGAAAATTATTAAAAGCCTTATAAGCTACAGAGTCAGGCTCTATTTATGCATTCATTTTTGTACAGGTTTTAGTACTTTCAACCGGGCAAAATGGAAAGGATCCATGTTGGTTCTGCAGAATGCTAAAGAAAGTTTTCTAACAAAGTAGGTTTGACAATTTAAAACAAATATCAGTATATATAATGTGGTTGAACAAAGTGTTTTCAAAGAACTTTTACCTGATTATTAATGGAGTATTTGTCAGGACCTCTTAATCAATCCACAAAATGAAAGATGATGTCATCAGACTCATTTCATATAAAACTGAATATTACATCATAGTTTAAATGACATGCTCGTGTGATGATGAGTTAAGTAATATAATTTTCTCTTTAACAAAAAGACAAATGTATGCTTGATATAAATGTTTGAAAAGCTCATGGATGAAGAAAACATCCAATGTGACACATAAATTCATAATCCAAACATTCTATGCACATTCTAATCACCACATTTGTGTTGTGTAGACTACAGAAGGAGAGAGTGGATGCTAACCTCCCTGCCAGTCCGACAGCGAAGGACACGCCCCCTACTCCACATGACCCACTGGGTCAGGTCCCTGGGGTCACAGACTTTGTGATGAGAGGGGCCGTACCTGGCACCCCAATACCTGGAGAAAAGGTTTATATATTTTCGTTATTCTCATTGATCTTCTCTGATAGGTTGCCATAGGCCCAATGAAAACATTTCTTGTTTGCATCCAGGATATACTCCACCATGAAATTTTAAAATGTCTGTTTTTGATTGGTTTATTTTACCACAGAATCTATCTTGAAAAATTTTGTTTTGCTGACTTGGTCTTTGGTATATTTTGTCATTGAAACAGCATTTGTGTCATGGATCATCTTTCCCAATCTTTTAATATTTTTCACACATGATATATTGAACTTAGCTTACTGAAGACTGAGAGGTGGGTTAGAGTCCATGTCCTATGTAAACGAAGCCATTCATAGAGTCACCTGCAAGTTTGAAACTGTTCCGAGAGGGCTGCTGTCATTCCAAGTGACTATTAAAAGATTGGCCGAGACATCTTTGGAGATAATTCTAAATTCTAAAGTCTAAATTCTGAGATTTAAGATTAAAACCGTTTTTGGCTGTTTATTATGTTAATTATGGCAAACATTTTTCCTGAACATTTAATGAACTTTACAAATATTCAGTCAGAACTTTCGAAGATATGGTGACTGTGAATGTACAACAATGTCAGAATGTATAGAACCTTTTTGTCAGAAATGGAATTAGATGTGATTACTGATTAGGCTTCTACGTCTTTTTTCAGAACTGGGTTGTCGGAAAATATGGTCGAGTAATGCCAATTGTTCATTTGAAGAAGTCAAACAAAAAGAAGGTGAGATTTCTTCCTCAATTTTGTTTGAAGAGGTCAAAATATGGTGAATGCCTTAATGAAATGAATGTTTCTAAATAAAATTATGAACTAAGAAAGAACATCTCTCAGTTGTATGAATTGTGTCAAATTCTTTTCTTAGTGCATTCAATCAGTCATAGTTTTCTGTCCATCAAAATTGAAAATGTGAATCCAGAATCTTAGAAAAGAGGTGTTTAAAGAATCCAAAACTTCCAACTTTACCAGTCAGTTTCAATAGATGAACTTGGGGAGGCAGGGTTCATATGAATTCATTTGGCTTGGTCAAGTTTAGCCTGCTGATCAAATGGCACTCAAACAGTGACGCCCGGAATTACAATTAAACAGAGTTTACTTTTGATCAAAATAATACTTGTTAGATGTTATTTATAGACTCACGTGACACCGACAGTAGACGTCAAATGAGATTTTAATGCAAGAAACCACATGCTATGATGTAGTGGTAAGCAAGGTTAGGTAAACGTTTTCTGTCATATGCCCAAACAAGGCACTTATTCCATATTGCACTTACGGAAGTTCACCCAGCTGTATGAATTCGTACCTGAAAATGGGAAGTATGTACATATAATGTGGGGTTGCGCTTAGAAGCTGCACAGAAAATTCTCTCAGTACCACATATTAAACGTAGAAATGGTCATTATAGTCTCTATAAAACTGGGTTGCAAGACACTTTATATTCTCATGGTTTTTCAGATTTTGAGAGTTGATCCTTCCAAGCTCTGTCACAACCTGAAAAAGCTGAAAGACACCACGGATCAAGACGCGGACGTTGAGGTTGATTCTTTAACTTGGAACATCGAGGGACAGGACAAAGATATCACTCGAAAGAGGAAGGGGGAGTTTGATCAGACGGCACATAAATCCAAATCAGTTCGTACGGGAAGTAAAGCTCAGATGGTCATGGAGTTCCTCGCTGATCGAGAACGCCGGTATGCAGAAGTTGTAAAAGAGGCGAATGACTTTGAAATTGTTCAACGTGATGGTGCAGTTAAAAAAAATGCAGATGTTTCAAAGTCATCTAAAACTCCATTGAAGCAGACGGCAACAAAATCCAGTATGGTATCAATTGTGAAAAATCCCGCCAATTACAATTCTTCAGACTCGGATCGAGATTCAGCTGACACTGATGAAATCATTGCTTCTGTAAAATCCTCCACTCAGAAGAAATCTAACATTGCTCATCAGGCCAGTCAGAGTTTCCTGGCAAGCCACAGTGGAGAAAGCTCAGACAGTGACAGTGATTCTGGGGACGAGGAATCCTCATCTTTTGTCTTCATCCCTGGGAAGAGAGCAGCTGCAAAGAAAGTCCTATCTCTTTCTTCAGCTTCTCAATCAGGAAAATTTGAAGATAATGAAAAGGAGAACATCAAGTCCAAAGGTGGAAACGAAGAAAAATGCATCAACAGGAAAGCGGGAAAAGACAAAACAAAACCAAAAGCTAAGAATAAGAAGTTAGAAGTCTCTGACTCATCATCTGGTGGTGAAGCTGAGTCTGACTCGGAGGACACAGATGAGTTCGATTTTGATGAAGCAGACGTGAATGGTTTAGAGTTCAACAGTGAGGCAGACTTTAATGGAAGTGCTTCGAGTGATGATTCTTCCAGTTTGGAAACTTCTGGTGACGATTCTGATAGTGCTGAACATATATCCAACATGAAGGCAAAATCAGCTTCTCAACAAACTGGTAAGAAAAAGATATTTACTTTGCCAGAATTCAAAGGCAGAGCCATGTTAGATGAAGATACCAAGGTGCCAATAACTTCCATTAAATCTTTGTCTGTTAGTTCAAGTTTTAAAAGTAGTTCAACAAAAGCAGTTGCTGCATCATCAACATCAGACGATGATTCAGATGATGATGACATATCTTCAGAGGATGAAGAAAATGCAAAACCTTCTGCAAAAGCTGTAAAAACTGATTCTGTTCTTAAAGATATAAAATCATCCAAGAACAAACAAGAGAAGAGTGATGACTCAGATGATGACTCAAGCGAAGGTATGTCCTCGGACAATGAAAACATGAAACCCATGTTTAAAACGGCTAAACTTAATCCAGATTCAAAAGTCTTGAAAGCATCATCTAAAAGTCAGAAAGTATCAATCGATTCAGATTCAGATGACGAAACATCTTCAGATGAAGACAAGACGAAGAAAACCAACTCTGATGTTAAAGACTTGAAGAGCAAACTTGACCGGAAGAAACCAGTGAGCTCTGAGGACTCTTCAGATGAGGACACGTCATCAGATGAAGAAGATAGAACAGCAACTAAATCTCTCAAATCTGATCCAGTTTCTAAATCTAAAACCAGGCCTGTTGGAAGCAAAATGGAGGTTGATGATTCTTCTAATTCAGCAGATTCTGATGATACGGATGAAATTCTAGCCAGCTTCAGAAAGACGAAGAAGCCGTCTGCTCAGCAAGCAGACGTGTCCAACACTCGGTCCTCAAGGACCCCAGTACCTGTCTCCAGGAAATCTGGCGGGTCTGCGATGGATGAATTTTCTTGTGGGTTTGTTGTCAACAATGATAAAATTGTATACCCAGATAATGAATCGAGAAGTGACAGTGATGACTCCGATGATGATAATATCCCAGTCAAGAAAATGAAAGATTCTAGACAGATGAAATTTGACAAAATAAAGGAATCTTTAAAAGATGGGAATGAACTGAGAGAAACAGAGAGGAGGGTAAAAACATCTAAGGAAGGCAAAGTCACAGAAAAGGAAAGGGGCATCACCACAGAAAGTATGAAAAAAGAAAATAAAGAGACGAAACCAGAGAGATTGTCTCCCCTTGACAAGCACGTTGATGACAACCGACGGCGACTGGAGACAATCAAGGAGAGAAGCCGGGAACTGGAGAGTAAGAAGGCTTTGGTACAGCAGGCACTGGCTCAAGTGGTGAGTTAAAGGGAGAGTTCTACCGCATTTGTGTTTTTTCTGTCATTTTTTATTTTCACAGTTTTGTGTTCCATTTCTTTGTATTTGCTTTTATTGAGCATTTATATTTCATATTTACAAATATAGTGATTAACATTCTCTACCATAAGGATTTAAAAAGGAAGAACTTGTTCAACATTTTAATATATTTAAAATTTGACATTGGTTTACAATGAAGAAAAGTTTCCTCAGCCAAAGAGTTTAAAGATACTTAGTTAACACCAGACCATACATAAATATCACAAGCATAAATGCAGCACACTGTTTTCATTGTAAAGATTCATTTATCAATTCTATGTATTACTTTATAATTGTTTCACCGCTAATGGCTGCAATATTACCGAAGTGCTATAAACGATAACTCACTCTCTTTAACATTGTTATTCTGTGTATGACTAGGATGCAGGCAGCAGACTCAATAAGAAGATTGTCTTCGACTCTGATGATGACTTGGAAGAGACGGGAACTGGTTTAGTAGAAGAGGGAATAGAGAACACAACCCAGATTGAGAAGAAAAAGTCAGATGTACCAAAGAAAAAGGTTTGAAAATTGATCAACATGGCTTAATTTCGTATCATTTTACCTGTTGCCAGTCATCCTGGATATTTCTTAAGAGTGTATGAAATAAATTTGAAAAGCAGCCAAACCAAAGTATTATTTTGTAAATTTAAATGCCAAAATTAATGAAAAACCTAAAAAATTACTAGACTTGACAATAACTTGATGAGACTGGGATAGGCCTTATTTCATACAGTGTTCTTAGAAAAAGAAACTTTTCTGCAAGTTTTTATTTTTTTTATAAGTTTACAAATGTTTCCTGTAGCTGAGAGTAATTTGAAGTTAGGAGTTGAACCGTAATATTCTTGCTCTCTCCATAGACCTTAATGACTGATATGAATACATGTATGTCACAAAGTTATAGCGGCTTAATGGGCAAGCTGGTGTTCCAGTCAGTGCTGGCAGTTGATGCCTGACTCTGAAGGTGTGGGTTCGAATCCATCAAGGGACATGTCTTGAAAAAATTACAAGATTTTGTACCATTGCAGTTAGAGTGATCCCAATCTTAACATTTGCTGACTGTCTAAATACTATTTATTTCTAAGGTATTTTCAATTTATTTTTTTTCAGAAGCAACTGTCACTCTTTGACAGTTCTGGTTCTGAGAATTCTGATTCCGATTCCAGTGACGAAGACCGGTTCAGGATCCGCCCTCAGTATGAAGGGGAGAAGGGGAGTAAGGTGAGATAAGATCATTTCAGTCACCTTGTGTAAATTCATAGCATACTTCATCACTACAATACATCTACCTCTACAGTAATAAATGCATTAGTATAATGAACATGAGGTTACAGAACAAAGTTTGAATATACAGAGATTATGAAAACCTCACCTGGCAGAAGACGCGTCCAATCCTTCAAATGAACACATATCTCGTCAGAAGATTGATGAAACCTTTTCACATACATTGACTATCACATGAAAAGCCATCTTGATATTTTTCGAATCAATGTTTGTTTTGAATGGCAAGGCAAGGCAAAGCATCCAGTTTAATAAATAATCACAAATTCTATTGGAAACATATTATGTTTTCCAGGCTGATGTACAGAAACTAGTCCTGTTGATGTTCTTTAAGTAAACTGCTCTTTGTGTTCTAGTTGATGCAACTTCAGTCTCGGTTCGGCAACGATGAACGGTTCCGTATCGACGAGAGGTTTGTGGAGAGTGAGGATGAAGATAGTGGCCATAAAGGTATTGAATGATGTTAGCATTTAGCTGTGTAAGAAACCTGTTTGGTACCTGGTACCTTTTTGTCCAGGCTTGACTTTTGAACTGGCTACTATACAATCTTATTTGAGTGTAAGTGTCATTAATAATTCTATGTAAATCTGTTCTTTATTTCTCCTGCTTGTTTATCTTACCTGGAAAGTGACTATTTACTTAAGGATGAGATTGAATATGTTTATTGTGTACGTGTCTAAATTTAAAAGATTTGATGATTCACATTTTCACCATTAACTGAAATCTCACTCAAACCAATTCAAGCCTTGAAACCAATGTCGTCTGACCTTTGAATCAGTCAGTGTGATTCATGGTTCCAGATGTCGTGGTGGAAGAAGACGGGGAGAGTGAAAGGTCAAGGACACTGAGGATCCTGGAGGGCGTGGTCGGTCGAGAGCCAGTAGCGAGACTCCTCAAACAGGAGAGTCAGCGGAAAACATTCAAGTACGTCAGTCGGGGAATAAATATGTTTGAAATGTTACCAGCCCGACTCTCTCAGTTCTTCCATTCTAACTTCTGTTGCAACTGAGTGAAGAGAATGAAGATAATGATGAAATATATAATTGGATGGAATCTCTTTGAATAATGCAGTAATAGCATATTTGGAATGTCACCTTTAAAAGAAATACCTCCGTTTGAACAGTCCTTTTTGATGAAAACATTTATTTCAAATGTTGGTAATATATCAAGAGAGTAAAGTACAAACAAATAACTCTTTAAGTTATTTCAGTTATTGTTACAGTAATAAAGCACAACTTTATTGAATGTAAGATGGTTCAAGCAGGTAAGCTAAACCCTTTCACCCCTAAGAAACCTGAACGCTAATACGTTTACGTGCTTAATTTTAAGCGTGCTGGGGTGAAAGGGTTAAAGAAGGTGATACCCCATGGCTGCTTTTAGCACAACTAGGGTACAAGTTGGATTATACTATTTCTCCAGAATGTGTTCACTCATCCGAGGCTTTTCATAAGTGCTTAAAGGGGCACTGCGTCGAGGATAAAAATGAGTCTCATCTTTATTTAACTAAGCTGATTAGAGTGTCTGCTAGCGAGTTACGCTTCGTTTCACTGTCTACATGCAGAAGTGTTTATTACCAATTACGTCAATTGTCTGAAATTGGCTGTCTGTGACTTGTTAGAAGACATGTTAATTAGCATAGGTAGATACACATAATCTGATTTTTATCCTCGACGCGGTGTCCCTTTAACATCTATATCTGTCTATGCAGGGACACGACTGCTCTCCATTTTGATCCGACAATCGAGGAACACAGTCAGTTTGAGATCAAACCCGAAGCCAAGGAGAAAGTGCCCAAGAAGAAAAACAAGAAAAAAAAGTTAGTATTTTCACAGATTTGTTTGAAAAGCTGATTGATGCTTTAAATTAATTCTATTAATTACATGCTATTGTAATGATGAACAAATGTAACATTGTAATCAATTAGATAAACTGTTGGTACTGGCAAACTGGCAATTGGTATTTGCAATGAGGAAGTGGGTTCAAATGCCATAAGGAACCGATTCCGGATAAAAATAATACATACAAGAGTTTTTACTATTGCGTATAGTTTGATCCCAAGTCCTGCTAATTTGATAATTAAATATTTCAAAAAAGAGGTAAGCCAATGACTTTCTGGGGAATTTTTAGGCAAGTTAAGGGTAAAATTTGGCACCAGTAACATCAGACTTACAGATTTTTTAACCCCAGAGTATTTTGGTGGATTACATCAAGTATAACCCTCTGCCTTCTAGACACCAAGTAAATGTAATTGATTGTTGTCATGGTTACAGTAAGAAGGACGAGGAGGAAGTCAAAGTGGAAGAAATGCCAGAGGTCAGCAAGGAGAGGTCATATGAGGTCACGTCAGTATTGCAGGATGCTTTCAAGTCTAGGGAGGAAAAATCATCGGGGTTCTCTCTCCTCGCTGCGTTCGGCAAGAAGGATCAGGAGTCACAAATGGAAACAGATGGTAGGTATGGGACACTGAGCTGATTTAGTGAAGTGATTTGATCCCTGTCAGAACAAAATAATTGGTTGGCATTAAACCCTTGAATCCTTTTCCATTTGCACAGTGTTATGTAAAGGTTATTAGGCCATTTGACCCATCATTGTAAAAACTCAGATGTAATTTTAGGAAAATGTAATGATGTTTCTATTGCCTTCCATGAAAGTTAATCAAATCATAAATTCAAGAGAGTAATACATTTTGACTGCTAATGTACTGTACAGAGATGCTTGACCTTTGTTCCATGGATACAGCCTCCTACTAAGCTCATCAATATTTTAAATTCTCACCAGCTAACCTGTTTGGGTAAAATATTGGTTTATCTTTGCTTGAACTTGTTTTTCCCAGATGCAACTATGCAGAGTATCCCCCGTTCCTCGGGAATGATGAACCCGTGGGAGGACCGCTTCCGGGTTGACTCGTCAGACGAGTCCATGACCTCAGAGGATGAAGCCGAGACACGACAAAGGTGAGTACTTTCACTTTATGTGACATTGAAATTACATAAAATACAATTACAATAAAATGTTTGAGAGACTCTCTTTTCTGAACAGAACTCAAACTATAAAGAAAGAACTTAATCAAGCACCACCTCATATTTTCACATTTGTGTGACGGTGCCCAACCAGTGTGAAAATCTTGTGAGAAAAATCGACGAAATGCTGTTATTTTATGAAAGTGCATCATCTTAGCTAAACAAAAAGACAACATGGACTACAAAGTGTAACATGTATCTCATTATATTGACAGATGATCATGAACAGTGGTTTTACTTGAAAACTCTCTCCTGTACAACTATTGCTCTGTGAACTTCAAAAATGGTGAACATGTTTGTTAAGCAGTTTAAAAGTGTTCTTTGTTGTCTTAAGGAAACAAATGACCATCACGTTATCAATAACGGGTGTATCCGCCATGTGCTCGGATGATTGCTTCAACCATCCTCCACATGCTTGTGGTGAGTCTCTTGATTCGCTGCAGAGGTAACAGCTGCCACTCATGATGTATAGCTGCTTCTAAACCAACTAAATCCTCTACTGGTGGGTCCATGGCTTGCACTCAGCGTCCAATCATATCATATGTGTTCCAGTGGATTGATATCCGGGCTCATGGCAGGCTATTGAAGTTTGGATACTGCATTGTTTTGTAGAAAATAAATCACAAGTCGAGAATGGTGAGGCCGAGCGTTATCATCCATGAATACAGGACAAGTGGCCAATGGATGATTGTCAAAATGTGGCAAAAGAACAGGCTGCAGAATTTCCCGGATGTAACGATCGCCATTGAGATTACCTCTCACAGTCACCAATCGAGCTTACAAGCATAAGAGATGCATCCCCAGACCATTACAGATCCACCACCGAAGGGGACTGATGCTTGGATGTTCTTTGGTGCATATGCTGTGTTCTTGGTTCTCCAAATACGCGGGGGCCCGTCTGTGACGTGTAGCAAAAAGCGATTTTCATCTGACCAATGAATCTTCCTCCAAGACGCAAGATTCCAGTGACGTTGGGTTACACACCATTCCAAACGTTCTCTTTTATGGCGATTAATCAAACGTTGCCTCTTAATCACTCTTCTTGACTTTAGTCCTATTGACTTTAATCGTTGGGCAGCCATAATCACTTCAACACACCACTTTCGGCAAACGGATGACGTCGAACAATGCATACTAAGTCATGGTCCTCAACTCAAGAAGTTTTCCGTGGTTGACCTGATCTTGGACGATCCTTCACAAAGTTGGTTTGACAATATTTCTGGACAAGACGGCTTATCAGTGTGGTGAATGTCCAACTGTCGTCCAATAGCTCTACAAGACATTCTGGTGGAACTCATTCCAATAACTTGTCATCTTTTTGCTTCAGTGAGTCTCCTTTGAGCCATGTTCAGAGGTGAAGACACAATCATTTGAAAATTTCCAAGATTTATACTGATTTCAAGAACGATTTAAAACTGCAATTTCAGAAATTTGTGGGTGGTGTGCTTCACATGCATTGTGTGTTTGTGCGATTGACCTCACAGAAAACACTAACACTGTTGAGAGGAAATGCAGTTCCATACCAATTACCATCTAACAATACATATCCGTTACTATGTATATTTGTATCACTGAAAATATTAGGTGGTGCTTAAATAAGTTCTTTGTGTATATATGCCTTTCTGATCAATGTGAATATATCTACAAAACAGCTTAACATCTAGTTAACAGTTAAATTATTATTCCTCTATTAAATTTGTAAGAATATATTATTATTGGCCAGTTCACGCCACTTGATCGAAAAATATTTGTGTACACTGACCCCCGCTTCAAGTGATGAGGTCAGTTTTGTGACAGAAATTTCTCTCACTGACCTGAGATATTGACTCGACACATGACTGTTTGTTTGCTTTCAAGATTGGGTTAGCTAATGGGTTCCCTGATTTGACAAATAAGAAAATACATACTAAAGCCTGAAGAAAAAACAAATTTCGGTATAATAAAACACTTGACTCATGGTGAGGTCATTATGGAAAATACAATGACTCGACTTAGGGCCTCGGTCAGGTCAGACCACTTCGGGAGTCCGGTCTCGAGTCCTTATATTTCACATAATGATATCACCATGAGTAATTAAGAGTGCAACATTGACTTTATAACTTGGTTGTGCTGTCATTTGGTTTCAGTTCTGAGAAGACAAAGTCAACCGAGAAAGAAGTTCTATTTCCTGCTAAAAAATCAACTTTCTTTTTTACGGATGATGATGACCGACTTGATGGTAAGCTTCATTAAATCGGTTTCGAAATAAAGATATATTCCTGTAATCGTGGATGAGACACATAAAATGTTGTTAGTTTATTGTGTATCATTGGGTGTAAATACAGTAGAACATGGATATAACGAACTCCTAAGGACCAAAGAATTCAGTTCGCTATATCCGATGTTCACTTTTCACATTTGGCATATTATATAGGGCTTTTGACAGGACTTACAAATGTGTTCGCTATATCCGTGCTCTGCTGTATAGTGATATCCATGCGTCTCATTCTGTGAATTATCCTGATCCATCAGTATTATTTTTCCATAAAACTACTCAAAATCTCCTAATAGTGCAAGATGCGTTTGCACTTAAACAGCTGGTTACACATCAATATTCATAGTGTGTATAATATGTCAATTAAATGTAATCATTTGAACGTACACATTCAGGTTATTGTTAGTTTAAAGAAATGTAAATAATTACTTGTAAACACAGATTTCTGCCATTTTTCAACTTCAGTATCAATGGTTTCTTATTATTACCCACCAAGATTTCATAATATGTGTAGTTTGAAATAAGCTAGAAAATGGCCAACACAAACTGTAATAGCAAAATATCCAGCTTATGTGCTCACATTATATTAGTTGTTGATTTTATCATATTCAACATTCCTATATTCAACAAAAATCTGAAAACACTATATATTGCCACCTGTCTGATTGAAATGTTTCCATCCTGTCGTAGAGGGAGTAACATTCTTCCGGAGACCAGACGACTTTGAAGCAGTGACAGAACGGTGGAGAGAGAACAGACCTAAGCTGGTGGAGGTAAGAAACATCAGTGGCAATGAGAGGGTTAAGTCTCAGTTTGGGCAGAAATCAACATTTTCTTGATAACAGCTTTTTTATTGCCTCCCCCCCCCCCCCGGTAAAATCAACAAGAAGACAGAAGTAGCTTTTTATGAAAGTTACATGAAAAAAATGATAGAGTCAACGAATCACAACACAGAAGAAGCTTCATTCATACTAGCTCGGAATATGAGGAAGTAAAATAATACAAAAAATCACAAAAAATTCATCAAATCGTGTTACATTTTGCACTGCACCTCTCCTAGTGGTGAAGAAAACATGTGCCAAATTTGAAAAGGATAAGATGAATAGTTTTTCTGTTATCGATTGGACAAAAAATGCTCAGAATTTGACTAAGTTAAAAAATCAAAAAAATCGCCAAAATTGTTTTAAAATCACCAATATGGTTTACATTTCGCACTGCACCTTTCCTTGTGGTGAAGAAGACATGTACCAAATTTGAAAAGGATGAAACGAATAGTTGTTCTGTAATCGATTGGACAAAAATTGTCTTCGGACAGACGGAATCGTTGGTATTACTATATACTATATTACTATATATTTAGGTCGGGGGTATAATCAATTTGTTTCTTTTATATATGAAATATGAATGTTTTATGGCATTGCATCCAACACATCTCAGTATAAGAAATTATGTTCTTGCTATTTTCTAGTCCTACAAGGAAAAGCTCAGGAAAGCTGTTAAGAATCGGAGAAAACTTCAACTGCAGAAAACTCTTCTCCGAAGAAACGCACAACGAGGGGCTGGTCGACGCCGACAGGAAGAGAGCTGATATGAAATGACATTAAGATCTTGAAAATGTTTTTCTTAAATTGAAAAATTTGAAAATATTTGTACAACATAAAATGAAGGTTAAGAAAGTAAATGAAAAATTATAACCAATGGAACATGAATGTTTTCCAATAGAATTGAAAGATTGGTGGAAATGGAAAAATCAAAATCTATTTCCGTGATGTTAAATAGATTAAATTGAATTCCTTGATTGGCTATATTTGGTTTAGCAGTTGTCCTTTTATAATGTAATAGTACATTAATTCATCTTTGTTAATTATCTAATTGTTTTAGAAGAAATCATATACTTTGTATTCATATGTACATATGTAAGGCTATATCAATAAATATCAAATATGTATTTTGAATTGTTTTCCTTAACTGTGGGATTTTCTGTTCATATCCCATCTGTGACCGTCACCATTTGTCGCAGTGTTTTAGTAAATTCCAACAAACAGGAGTGATCCGAGAGCACATGCAATCCCTCATTGTTTGTCCTTTTGATATGGAGTCAATCCTCTCATTAAACAGTTTGCTTTTAATGAGATGGTACTTGTTCAGCTTGAAAAGTATGGCCTCATCTGAATGTCAAATCAGAAATTATGGTCCAGGGTACCGTTCCACTGACCGATCTTAGCTCTAATATCAATCTTAGCCAACGATAGGGGATGGGCTTACGATTGATCCTAGGGCTAAGATCGGTAAGTGGAACAGCCCCCAGTTAAATTTTTCAGAAAATGTATCCTACACCAAGGTCTAGAGTTATGGGAGAACATGTCAAGTATAAAAGATATCCAGATAATACCATGATAACAGGAGCAATCTAACGATCGACGCTTTATTAAATTAATTTATCTGTGAACATACAAACAGATGTTCATACATTTTTGGTATACATACAATCTGAATTTATTTCTTACAATAGTCCTTCAAGGCACTGTAGTATGTTTTATGCAAAACACTAAAGAGTTTATACAATTTATTGTTACGTTAGAGGGTAAACATTTCATTACATAAACCTAATCCATAGAAAATGGTTATTCATATTGATGCAAGGTACAGAGCAGCACCTAAACTTCATCCTGCTTAGGGTATTTGTATCTCCTGATTGTGTAACAGCTTTGCCTCATATCACTATATAGCTTGTAGATTGTCACTAAATGAAATGCCGTGATTTGAAATTTGATGATTGCTTACCTGCCTTCTCACAAACATTGCTTGATTTAAAGTAATTTTAATGGTTAGTTATTTATAGCACAATATGAGCGAAAAGCTGTTTACCCTGATGGAACAGGATGCTAAAACTTCAAAAACAAAATCATCTTCCACTTAAATAGCAAATGTATATTTCATTACATTATAAACATTATCTTTAAAGGTACACTATGACGCTAATTTACATGACCCAAGATTATCACAACACCGTGGCGAGCCGAAAATCTCAACTAGTTTTCTGTCTGCTATACGCGCCCGGCGTTTGCGAGTAGAAAGGCGTCTTACTGTGAATATGGTTTGCATAAATTACATTACATAATATATCAAACGTTTTAATGGGGAATTGAATTAATGTAATGTTTTATACGACACAATGTCATATACACTGCATGAATATTTTTTCCACCGATATCAAATGTGACAACAACAAATGAAATGTGAGTGAATGTTTTGTAAGAGTTGGTTTTGATTACGAATTCGCTTTGGGTACGGATTTACCGACAGCTGCAGCCCAGCCGGTCAGTACCCAGTTGCGTCATGTGACCTCACTACCCGTCTCGTTCCGGCCTCGCCACGGTCAGAGCACAAACAAGTGTTTGCTACTAACATGACAATGTCCCTCGCCGATAACATTGAGTTTAAAAGACACATTATTTGGTCAAAATGAGCTACTTCATATATTGCATTACTGGTAAAAAGTGTCATGATGATCATCAAATGGGTGCTCGGGTTCATGAGATATTGGTTAACAAGAGTTCGAAAACTGGTCAAAGTGTCAGTCACCTGAAAATTAAGGTCATGGTCACCAAAATCAACTGGTGTTTGCATCATCCCCCAATGTAGACTGACACCAAATTTGAAAACATTGGGTGCATCCAGTCATGATATATCGAGTTAATAAGAGTTCGAAAACTGGTCAAAGTGTCACGGTGACCTTGGAAATAAGGTCATGGTCACCAAAATCAACTGGTGTCTGCATCATCCCCCCAATGTAGACTGACACCAAATTTGAAAACATTGGGTGTATCCAGTCATGATATATCGCATTAACAAGAGTTCGAAAAGTGGTCAAAGTGTCACAGTGACCTTGGAAATAAGGTCAAGGACATTAAAAATCAATTGGTGTCTGCGTCTTCCCCCAGTGTAGGCTGACACCTAATTTGAAGACTTTGGATGCATCGCTTCATGAGATATCGCGTAAACAAGAAATGTGACGTACGGACGCCGCTGAATACATAGTCCCCCGTTCCGCGGGGGACAATAACTAAGTGCCATAGTGCTCCTTTAAAGAGCCATCAAGGATGTTAGTTTTTCAAATTTTTGGAAAAGATACTTATAACGTCATTCGCCAGAGAAATCTTTTATCTACAACATGGCATATGTTAAATAATTTTCATATCACGACAATGTATTGCAATTTGTTTTCAAAGAGAAGTACCACTTTGACTAGCGCGCGCTAAGGGTATCGGACGTCATATAAACAGAATCCCCTTCTTTGCGTAATACGTACTACACAAACAGTTAGCGCTTCCGAAGCATGAAGGCACGTCTCTAGCGCAAGTCGGCATAACAACCCATGTGCTGCACGTGTCTCTCTTGCAAGTTACCCTTGTCACACATTACTGAATGTGACGATTGCTTTACAAACAATGTTTCTAAATGTCCTGAGAATATACAACTTATTTCCTGTTTAATGTACTTTTTTTTTAGATAAGACAAGCAAATTATGCCAAATTTTTACTCTCATTAATTATAATATTCAGGAAAAATACCTAGTTGGGTAAAACAATTTTTCCAATATCTGTAGCAAATACATAATTAAATGAAATGGTAAATAAATAACCGCAAAAACATATATTTCGATTTCTTTCATTGCTCATATTTTTTTTTATTCTTTCGTGTCTTTGTTTACTGTGTGTGAGCTAGACCATAATGCTTTGCGCTTGAAAATAAAAGACTGGATTTATATTTAGACTGGAAAACACCTTTACTAATTAATGCAATTTCCCGGCTTATTTTAAGTTGGAAAAATAGAGCCATGGGCTCTGTAGCTCATCAGGGTTTATATTGTTTGATGATGAAGACAGAAATATATTGTCTCCATATAATGCACAATCCCTAGCCCTGAGAAATCTTAGTCTTGAAATTGAGAGAGTGCACTTAGCAAGGTCAACACACAATAGATTATATGCTGACCCCTTGGCTCTGGTTACGAGCCAGCTATGCTTTTACAGCCAAATTATGTAATAGCCTCTGCCTTGCACTAAACACTGGTAGCACTGATCTAACTGTATAAGGCTAAGAGAGAACAGGCAATATTACAGCCTTCTTGTTTTTTTTTGTTTTGGAGAAGAAGATTAAAATAGTCTTATCTTATCATTTCATCAACAGCCATATGCAGTTCTCATATCTCATGTAAAATAAAAGAATTTGTAACTCCTCTTCAATTTATTCCTTTGTGGCTTGTCACAAAATTCAGTTCATAGGCTATTCAATAATTCTCATTTCACATTGATTACATCAATTTGACAAACATGTCCATAATGGAGACTTGATCTTCGACATATATTTCTCATTCCTACTGAATAAGATTAACTGCAAAGTTATTTTTTTCTCAATTCTGCATTTCTCAAACCCAAGTTAGGACTCACATATCTAAAAGATGAGATGACTCTCCCTCAGGTATTTTATTAAGAAACCACTACATAGTGAATGAAGTGCACATAAAATATCAGTTCAAAATTCAATTTCAACATGTTTTTTAGGCTGTGACCCATATTTGCGGTCACAGGGTCACCAAATTTTCAAGTTAGAATCCCCATTGGCTAAAGGGTTTAAACCCAATATTACAGCCTTCTAGGTCTTTTTGTTCTGGAGAAAAAGATGAAAACAGGATTTTAGGTCATAGCCTGTGAGGCCCTTATTTGGGGCCATAGGGTCACCAAACCTACAATTTAGAATCTCCATTGGCGAAAGACTCTGCACGCGATATTACACCCTTCTAGTTCTTTTCGTTCTGGAGAAGAAGATGAAAATGGGATTTTAGGTCATGGCTTTTGAGGCCCTTATTTGGGGCCACAGGGTCACCAAATCTACACTTTAGAATCGCCATTGCCCAAGGAGTCTGCATAAAAAATTTCAGCTCCCTAGACCAAGTGGTTCTGGAGAAGAAGTCGAAAAAGCGAAAAGTTTACGGACGGACGGATGGACGGACGCCATCCCATGCCATAAGCCCATCGGGCCTTTCAGGCCTGATGAGCTAAAAATTAGGGAAAAATTAAGTGTATTTATTTCACGGAGATAGATTTTTGGAAAATTTTCGATATGTTCATCAACATCCTTGATGGCTCTTTAAGAACAACATTTGTTTGTTAAACATGGATGTCCCCGGATATACCAAAGTTATGGCAACGGTTAAAGTTTTCTGAAGATGTCCACTGCGGCAAGGTCAAGGTCACAAGGTTAAATATGATGACCTCATATGAAGGTCTCATCACGAGGTATGCACATGCCAAGTATTAAAGCCCTAGCTCTGAGCAATCCAACGTTATGGCCAAGGTTAAAGTTTTTGTGGACAAACACACAGACAGACAGACGGACAGGTGAAAAACAATATACCCCCGGAATTTCTTATTCGGGGGCATAAAAATGTCATGAACATGTTCATCTTTAACGATGCTTTCAACGATGGACGAAGTCATGTTCTTAACTATTACATTATGAGTGAGTTATTGTTTAACGTCGCTTCGGCAGTATCGCAGCCATTAGCGGTGACCATTTCATTATGAACTCACAGCATACTTTCAGGACAAAGTGATGGAGAGAAATTCATGTTCTTATTTTTATACATTATGAACCTGCAGCATTTATTTCAGGCAATAAATTACAAGAATCAATTATCTTCTCAGAACAAAAGATCACACTGTCAATGGCAAAGTTGATCAAAAGAGAGATCACTGATTGGAACTCCAAGAGCTACATCTATGATGCAAACTCTTGACCAGTTTCAATCCATTTCATCTCCATGATTATATCACGCACAGGAACTGCTCCAGCATTGTTTTAAACACAATGTTTTGCGTCCAGTGCTTTGGTAACACGTACACTGTTGAGCAAGCAAGACTTTTTCCAGAATTCCAAACGTTTATAACCTTGATGTATTCAGTCATTTTTTCTTGTCCTGGACACATGGAGTCCTGTCGGGGTTGTTGTATTGAGATAGGGTGTTGTGTACCGGTAGTTTATTAGGCAGACACTTTCAATGACTTGCCCCATGAGAAGAAGCTAAAGCCTAAAGGTGTCTTCATTATTTCTTCTTGCCTCTCTTCACAACTTCCCATCCGTCTTCTACCTCCATATCTTCACCTTCTAGAAGAAAATCATGAATTGAACAACTTGTTTTCAATTTGACAATTAAAATTTCAACTCCTAATTCAAATTAAAGAGGAACAATATTGTGAAGTTATTTTCTGAATGGTACTTATGTGGATGGTACAATTTGGGTCAGTATTAGAGACAAAAAATAAAGAAATGTTTGTAGCTTTAAGCATTCTTGAACTTTGATGTTAGAGATATTAGAAATAGGCTTAAAGAGAAGGTTCTATATGATAGAACTCTCCCTTTTAGAAGTTTCTAAGGCAGTGAATGTTCCAAGGACAGCTAGCCTGCAGTGGTTTATGTTCAGTGTCAACAAGTCATCGTCTTACAGCAGTTTGTTACAGAGCTCTGTATGTATGAAAGCCAAAACAGTATTAGTGGTTGACTGTTCTAAGAAAGAAACAATCATTTGAATTTTGGAGAGTTTTTTGTTCAATTACTGTCAGTGAACTAAAATATATTTGTTTTCAATTCTAACCCCTGGCCTGGGTACAAATATTAGATCTGCACAAATCCTTTATATAAGAGCAAACCTATTTACAGAACAACTTTACTGTATTTCAATCTGAAGGGAAATGTGATGGGAAAGGAATGACTACTTGAACAATGATTCACCTGTGCTGCTGTGCGATTGTTGAGCTTGTTGAGCTTGTTGAGCAGGTGCTTGAGACTGAGACTGAGGAACAGGTGCCCCTCCGTCTCCCCGACCCTGCTCGTCTGTGTCATTCATCTCTCCGTCCTAGAAAACAAGCTCACATTTTATCATCCTTATCAGTTCTATTTTCTGCACGACATACACAACTCTAAGATAATGAAGTGAAGATAACTTAAAGGAGCAGTAGCACGTTTTTTCGCTCAAATAAGTTGATGAAATTAATTTGATAAATAATTTCACCAATAGTAAAACATCCTTCTCTCTTCGGAAAATAAAGTTTAAAATTAGTGTACATGTTTCGGTAAAGCCATGGGACTCGTTTCTGTAATACAAAATAATAAATTGTGTTCACAATAAAATGGCCGCCATGCAATTTTTGCTTTAAACGCAACATAGTTTTTACCACTACAGATAAATGGTTTGTGTAATAAGATGTTTTGCCCTCTAGAGTTTATTTAAATGACATAAACTATCAACATAAATGAGAAATTTGAAAAAATAAATTTTACAAAAAACGTGCTACTGCCCCTTTAAGTGTGGTGTTACAGTTTGATCTGAGAGAATGTAGCTCGCTTTGTCTTTCTGATTATGTGATCATGTTTGATACACCTGCCAACAATCTTATGAAAAATCTAAAATAATAACTATCCAAATTCAGGGCCTCCTATAAATTAAAAAAAACCTGTAAGCAGAATACCATATTCTCTCTTTCAGGGGTTTGTCCTGGTTGGGGTTATTCTCGGGTTATAGCCCACCCTCAATTTTGACAATGTTCAATGGTCATACATTACATACATCTATAATATTATTTTAAGTTAAGTGTCAAAAACCTACATAAAACCTAATCTGACTGTCTGAAGGTTGCTAGTATGAATTTTCATCTGAGTTGGTGTCTCTCCTGTCTAAAAGCCCACCCCCATGTTTTAAAGATGTTTGTTTGCCAAGCCCAAGAGAATACGGTAATTGTTAATTTTAGATTTTTTTTTTAATTTGTCGAGAATTAAGTGTGGTGTTGCAGTTTGATATGAGAGAATTAAGTGTGGTGTTGCAGTTTGATATGAGAGAATTAAGAGTGGTGTTGCAGTTTGATATGAGAGAATTAAGTGTGGTGTTGCAGTTTGATATGAGAGAATTAAGAGTGGTGTTGCAGTTTGATATGAGAGAATTAAGTGTGGTGTTGCAGTTTGATATGAGAGAATTTGGTCACCTCGACTTCCTGGTTTGTGTGTGCCTGGGTGCACTGCTGTAATGCTGCTTGAGGGAGGCTCTGTAGACTCTGGCGGACCTCCTCCTCCTTCCCCTCCACACACAGTCGGAAGTACTTGCAGATAGACGTAGCTATCTGTAATAGAACAGACTCAAGTAGGGACCTCACCAGTGCAGGACTCCAGTAGCAAAGACCTGTCTACTTAAAACTTGAATTTATCAATAAATCCCTCTACACGGATGGCAAGTTATAGTGATAAAGCCTTTGCCATGGAACCAGTTACCTGAACATTTGAAAACTGACATCACTCCATTGAAACAAGTACTAAAGAGTTCTCTTCAACAGAGCATATACGCCTTAGAGAAAATCTTGGATATAGGCGCTTTACAAATTTTAACATAATTGTCACATGCTATAGCCTAACCGTTCAACTTTTCTAATTTAGTGCGAGATTTGTTATAGTCCCAGCATAACATCTATTGTATTCACGTGCTTATCACTTCCTGGACTACCCCTGTTTCATAAGAGAACAACCTACAAGGTGATTGTGCAGCATATGCATTCTCAATATAATTGATGAGCTAGCTGGAGCAAATCAAAACCGCGTATTACCGGCAATGCGCTGGAGTCCTCCAAGATCATGTCAAACTCTGCATTCATCACATCAGCCAAGAACTCTTCCAGTTCAAAGGTTTCAATGTTCGCTGTAATATTCAACACACACAACTATAGTGCATCTAGAATAACACCAAATTTACCAACAATCAGAAATTAAACTGAATCTCTCTTTAAATCCATTCAACCCAGAGCTTCAACTTCTGGATAAGCTTGACAAAGAAACTTGAGCTACTTGAGCCTTTCCTTCTTACATACTTAGGGTATTAAAAGAAGGGTTATATCAGGGTATTTTTGTGGAAACGAAATTCGAGAGGATTATGACGAATATTCCTGTATACACATAAATGCTAGTTTAATACATGATTAAAACACAGTCAAATTGAAATATAGTAATGAAGGTAATATTTTGATGACTTCATATTTCACAACTTGATAAACACAAGCGCACATTTGTTGAAAAATAAAACAATGAGAACTGTAGCCATTCATCGGCTATGCGAGTCGAGAAAACTTCGCTACAGCATAAAAGCAAATTGTTTATTAGTTTTATTTCATGTTATGTGTTACTATGTGAATACTCTATCGGTGCATGTCTTTAGTTATCATAAAGCTGCAAAATTGGGTACAATATAGCGTGTTTTCATTCTACGTAATGCAAAATATTCAAGATGGCGACAGAACCCTACCTTTAAAGGGGAGTTCTGTCGCCATTTTGGATTTTTTTTTTGCAATACACTAAATGAAAACACGCTATATTGTACCTTATTTTGCAATTTTTTACTTTTTACTTTACTTTTTATGTTTTAACTTCATTAATATCTTTCAATTTGACTGTGTTTTAATCATACATTAATAGCATACATGTGTAAATGGGAATATCCTCTCGAATTTCGTTTCCACCCTGATAGAACCCTCCTTTTAAGAAGTCTTAGGGATAACAATGTCCTCAGGGGCGGATAGTTTTTTTTTGACACAGGGGGTGCACTTTTTAATGGGGTGTGGGTCCTTGATGCTTAGTGATCATAAAAATATATTGTGAATAATATACGGTATAAATGTACTATCTCTGTGGCATTTTGGAAAATGTCAAATGAAAAGGGGGGGGGGGGGGGGGGCGCACCCCTGGGCCCTGCACCCCCTCTAGATCCGCCCCTGGTCCTGAAGGTGCTGGAGGGTCAAGTCATCACATGATTCACTTATTTAGTATCAATATATAACTTTGAAGTGTTGACATGATTAAAATTCAAGTAACATTTTCTTGAATTAGTAGCTTTGACATTTCCCAGTGTAATCATTCAATAAAAATGGAATGTTGTTAATCTTTAGCACATCTCTTTCGCTACAAATTCTCATGTTTTTATTTTTATTGCATAAACTGTACCATTTTCCTTGAACCAAGTTTCAATTGCGAAAGTCAACCATTCGGCCTTCTCTCGGCTGTCAGGACCGCCACAACTGTGAGTAACAGCAAGCTGGGAGAAAAAGAAATAGTGAGTGAGTGAGTTACTGTTTAACATCCTAAGTCAGAGGAAATTATCAAAGAGAATCAACTAGTTTGACAAAATGTCAACATGACACGAGCAAATTGTAATTCAAATGAAGTGACTCTCAACATAAGTCGATATTGAATTCAATCTGTTTTACCTGCAATGCCGTCCATCCATCAAGAACACTTTTAATCGACTGCCCAAACAACGTGGTTACATAGGGGGACGCCATTTTGAATCGAAATGCATCCTGGGACATAAACAAACCCACGTGTTCCAAAGTGAAACTCAGGCAACACCATTCCTATTTTTAAAATGTCTGTAAGATGAGAGGCAACTTTGAGATTTATACAAATAAAGTATGTGGAATTATAATCTAAATGGATTAATTCATCGCTACAAATGTGTGATATCGTTTGTTTAGAAGTATTTTACGAATGCTTCACTCTTCAACTTGACAATTTCACTTATCGGTTATTTCCCTTCGTATATGTTTATAATCAGAACTGTACAGAGGTCGCTGGACAAATGACAACAAAGGAGTTCTGTCTTGACTAATGTAACGACTGTTGAGCAATAAGTGATGAACTAAATGAAATATTCTACCAGCAACATGCCACCAATGTGAGAATCGCTGTCAAATAGTTTGATTTTAACAGGAAATAAATTTATGTGTATTTTATGTGTATAGATGATGCCAGTCAAACGGGCCAAATGTAAGAGAAGTTAACTCACTTGTTTTAAAATTGGATACCACAAGAAAAATTATCACTTTCTAGAAATGTATTGATATTATTAATCTAGAGCTAAACAAATTATGTTATCATTTGTGTGATATCAATAATATTATCAACTTTTGATATGTTCATTTTATTTTTGCAGCAAAAAAGACAGTTATGTCATTAAAGAAGGTGGTGAAAGCTGCAAAGTTACTAATAAATTACTTGGTCAGAAAACTTTAACAGGATTGACACAACTTTGGAAAAATCAGGAGCTGTGTGATATTAAAATCAATGTAAGTAGTTTCTGCACGCTTAATTTTCAAGAATTAAATTCTAAAAAAGATTTATATCAGTTTCAGGTTAACTCTGCTTATTGTTCATTCAGTGTATCCATAAACTTAAATTATAAGTCTGTTGTGTATCCAAGTTTGAAAAGGAACCTTTTAATAATTTTACTCCAGGATTTTAATTACTTATTTCTCTTTACTTTGTCAAGTTAAATTCTAGTACAGTAATAAAAACATTAATGTTTTCTGATTTTCCTAAATCAAATGTTTAAATATATTCATATTTGTTTCATTACCAGATTGATGAAAACGAAATGTCAGCTCATCGGAATGTCCTGGCAGTAAACAGTGATTATTTCCGGGCAATGTTCACAGCAGATTTCCAGGAATCGAAGAGTGGTCTTATAACCATGGACAATGTTGAGTTTGAAGCTGTCAAGAATCTTATAGAATATATGTACACTGGAATTTTAATAGGTAAATCAGAAGTTGAGTCAATGTGAACAAATAGAGTGTACACATAAAACACATAGGCTAGTTAGAATGGACAAGTTGTGATGGATATTGTAACAGAATTATACATTTTGAGATGCAAATTATCCATTTAAAACCTTAGACATTCTCCCAAAGAACTAAGATCACAAGATTACTGAAATCTGATGTACATATATTTCCGCCCATTAGCATTCTAAATGTTTAGATTTGGTGACCATAGATTGTGATTAATTTCTGTGAGCCTGATATGACAAATGCCAATATTCCATTTCTATATTACTTCCTTTTATCAATGAACAAAGTTTTTAAAATTGCCATTGGCAGATAAATGATAACATGGTCCAAGTACTTAGAAAAAGTTTGTTTTTCAGTAACAAGAGAAAATGTCCAAGATTTGCTGGTGAGTGCAGACCTTTTACAGATGACCGAAATTAAGAATATTTGCTGTGGATTCATTGGGAAAGAAATTGATGCCTCAAATTGTCTTGGTAAGTTAAATTAATATGTTATAATAACACATTGAAAAAGTAAAACTAAAAGCTGTCCCACTGACTCATATTTCTCGGAAGTAATTGTGAGGAACAATACTTAAATTGTCGGCTCAACATAACTTAAATCTTTTATAAATTCAGATACTGTAGAGTTTTATTTCGAGATTTATAATATCATATGCATGTATTGTTACATTGTAGAGTTTATTTCTAGATTTATGATATTTGCAGATATTGTAGAGTTTTATTTATAAATTTATGATATATGAAGGTAGATTTATGATATATGTAGGTATTATTGAGTTTTATTTCTAGATTTATGATATACGCAGGTATTCTGGAGTTTGCAGAGAGGTTTGCGTGTACAGATCTACATGTAAAGTGTATTCAGCTGGTGAAACTCCGCTTCACCGTCGTCTGCCAGACCGAAGAGTTCCTCAATCTCAATACCCCTGCACTCGTCCGCATACTCAACTTTGAAGACTTGTCTCTGGGTGAGAACTGAATGTAGTATATATATCGCTTTAATAGCAGTAGAGAGACACTTTTGTTTTAAATTGGAAAGCATGCCCACTTCCAGTCTCTTCCCACAGAGGTTACTCCCTTCAGTTTTTGTTCTTCCCAACCTCTGCTCTACTAGGGCTGGAAACCCTGGCATAAATGGAGAATTCTGATTGTTTGCATTTGAATCTATTTGATCAAAATCATAGCCGCAAATGGCTGCGATACTGCCAAAGTGGCGTTAAAAAATAATTCACTCACTCAAAATCATCAATCAGCGACAGCGTTGTAAAAGTGACATTTGCCAATGAGACGTCATAATGCTAAAATAAAAGTATGATAAAGTTTTCTTGTATTCCTCGAAATATGCTATTTTGTGTAAACAATTGATCATAAACATGCTGTTAAATAATAAAAAACAAATCAGAAACAAATGCCCAAAATAGTTCATTTGTGTCATTTACATTAGACATATTCGAAGGACATATGCTAATTAGCAAGATCCTTTAAAGTCAAATGCTATGATCTTTGAAGTCACTCGGTCGACATAGCTGCCGAAAGATGAGTTTTCATTCATTAATAAGCAGGGATACAGTATGAGGTTCCCATTTTCCCCTGTAAGATATTTTGCTGGAGCCGAGAAATCCAACCTTATTGAACAGAGGTTAGGATCGGAAGTCTGAAGGGAGTCACCTCTGTGGGAAGGGAATGGCCTACTCCTTAAGAATTTAAGAAATTTAAGTTCAAATTAGTAAGCATGATCCTGTGTACCCATGTGTAAGTTCGTGAATTTGAAATACTAATTAGTCAAAATATCCCAAATTTAATTTGTGACAGCTTGAAAGCTTGAAAATAATAACTTTAATTTATTTCCAACCTCTGAACACAGGTTTTGCTGGTGAGTCAGTGGTTCTCGATGCGATAATGGCATGGATAGAACACGACCCGTTGTCAAGGATACCAGATCTTTCAGCTATCTTGAAGTATGTGCGACTGCGCTGTATTGGAGACTCTAATCTGGAGAAGTTCAGAAACAATGCCATAGTACGAGAACATCCAGGTTTGTGTTCTATGCTTGAACTGATGTCAGCAATATTAATCAACTTGCCAAGATATAGAGGATATTTTGTTTTTTCAGTGTGATATCACTTATCTCTCATCGAGTACGTGACAGGGTATGGCTGATATTTTCACAAGTGCCACAGCCACGAGTGAAAATATTGACATTACCACGTCATGAGATGAGAGATAAGTGATATCACCCTGAAAACACAAAATATTGTGTTTATTATATGCTTCTGTGGTCGGAAATATGGTGTATTACGTCCAAAACTGCTTCAACTGAGCGAGTTCTGGCGACGTCGTACCATTGTTGCTATGTCACTTAGAAACGGCGATGACGTCGCGTTGATTGTAAATGTGACATCATACCACTGTACACATGACGTCATCCCCTCTGTGATATTTCACTGAGTTGAGAAAGTGATATCAAACTGCAGTGATGAGAACACTTTTTCTCAAACTGAGAAAACTCAGTCTCTCATCGCTTAGCATATAATAAAACTATAACAAACATAAACAAACATAAAACTATAACAAACATAATTGTCAGTTCTGATGTGACCGTTAAAATTAAAGCTAGTCAGATCATCAGGCTAGCATTTGCATATCAACTGCATGGATGGACATTGAACTGACATTGACAGTGATAAATATTGCATTCGATTGCCTGTAATACACTGGACAAAAATAGTTAGGAATATACAGAAATTTTGAAATGATACAAAATTGACACAATTGTAATATATAAATTATTAAAATTCAAATATCCCTAACTTTTTTTGTCCAGTAAAGTTCAGAGATGGAGAAACTTGACATCATCTGACTATATGGACGGATTCAGAGTTTGTGTTGTTTTCGTTCATGAAATCCAGATGTTGAGAGAGCAATCGAGGACCAGCTGAATGCAGCAGGCGGAGCCCAGGATAGTCGGAAGGCGGTTCGGTTCGTCTACACCATCGGGGGTTACCTCCAGTCTCGGACAGGGTACGTGTCATCATCATCATCATCATCATCATCATCATCATCATCATCATCATCATCATCATCATCATCTATAATGCTTCTTTAGAAATACAGGCCATTTAGATAGTGTTATTTCAAATGTAACAATGTTCTATTTGTTCACTATCTGCAATAGTACAAATTCATGTACTTTTTTACCTCAAGTCTCGGACAGGGTAGGTATGTCATAATCGATGATGCTTTCTTGAGAAATACATGCGATTGAGATAGTGAACAAATGTATCATTGTTATATTTGTTCACTATCTGCAAATTCTTGTACTTTTTTGGGACGAGTCTCTTGCGGGATTTGAACCCACACCCTTAAAGTCAGGCACCGACTGCCACCACTGACTGTACTATCAGCTTGCAGATTCGGCCGCACAAAAACGAAAGCCAATAACTGCTAGTTAAGCTATTCAATACCCCTCTGATAAAAGTAAGGGACCGCCTTTACTTAAATACAAGAATCACTTTTGCAGAAATTGTGACCCAAAATATAACAATGTTACAAATGCTTCTTTAGATTGGCAAACCTTTAACTAATCTTCAGTGAACACTCTATTACTCTATTTTTGCCACATAAAGTAAAAGCTCTCAATTCTTTTTCAGAAGGGATCCTCCTTGGGGTACATATAGCATAAAAATCCTTATTTTTAACTTGATGACAGATTGTAACTTAATTTTTAAAAATAACAGTAAAAATAAGTTCAAAAAACACAAAATAAGTGTTTTCCGAACGTGTGACCACCCTGTGTAGAGCCCCATCCCAGTGCAAACCAAGGGACGTAACTCTATTCTCACCACTTATCAATCTGTCATCGAGCTGGCAAGACGTGTTTTGCAGTCGACGGTTAACTTGAGTTTTTCTTCTATTCTGAGAAAATGGACAAAGTGAAAGCTTCTGTATGTGTGGTAACCCCTTCTTATTCGTAGAGGCGAATGTTAGGTTACTTATATAGTGGTTTTTCGCGTTGTAACTTCGTTTTTCAATTCGCACGTGCTTCGACTTCACCGAGTAATGGCGGATGGAAAACGCTCAAAATGGCGGATGCTCAAACAAAATGCAATGTGTTAGTACTTTGCTATTTTGTATTGAGATCTGGTTGTTTTGGAGGTTCTTTATCGTGCTTCGCATTGTAGGGCAGCACTTTACTGACGAGGATTTCTCCCTTTTTGAATTTATTCATTCTCGGGGTTATCGTTTTCAGTCGGCAAGATATACTAGGTATTTCATGCTTTATTTCTTTCAGTGGCTTACTATTTATTACTTGCCTAGTGCTTAGTTATTATAGTATCGCCTCTGCGTGTTGTTTGTATGATGCACTTTTATCAAACATAAACATTGCACTTACACTCATGCACACCCCTGTACATTCTGTGTTTGACTTTGCAGTCATTCACCGAATGTGTGGGGTGCAAGGCCCGTTTGCCCCCGGCCGACAAGCACGACCGGTGCCTGGTGTGTCTCGTCGAGGACGAACATGACGAACAAGCCTGCCAGTTGTGTCTCAGCTTCACCCCCCGGGCCAAGAAGGAGAGGGGGATGGACATGATTTTCTATCGCAACCTCCAGAAGGCGGGCCAAGAACTTAAGGGTTCGGTCCCCCCCTCTAAGGAAAAGAGGAAGGGTAAGAAGGGTAAAGGCAAGCAAAAGGTTAGCTCCCCTCCTGCCCCCTCTTCCTCATCGGATGAGGTGGACATGGAGGTGGGGTCGCCTGCTGCAGGGGATGTATCAAGCCCCCCAGTTCTTTTACCTCAAACACTCACTACCAATGTTGCTATTAACCCTAATCCTAACTTGGATGCTGCGGCTATCTCCGCAATCATCCAGGGGCAAATGACGGGGATGGTGGGGACGATGATGGCACAGCTCCGTAAGGAGTTGACCGTCGTCGCCCTGCCGGATCTCGATGCTCCAGGGTCGGCTGGCACTAAAAATGTCGGTAAAGACCTCGGGTCCCCTACTGAACCGGGCGCAGGCCCCGGCAAGGTAGCGGGATCCGACGTAGGCACCCGAGAGACTGCTCCGGCTCTGCCTCGTACTCAAGCTAAACAAGTCCCTCCGACGGTGCAAGGTGCCGTGGTACCGAGCACGTCGGGGGGCACCGGTACCCCCAAAGGTAAGGGCTCCGGCGCTCCGGCGTCGGGGCCGTCGCTGCTTCGGGGACCGGCTCTGGTTCAGGAACGAGCGCCGGCGGGCAGAGCTGGGTTTCGCATCCCTCTCAAACGGACTGTCCGAGATAGGGCTTCGGATACTGGGTCGCTACTGAGTGGCTCCGGTACCGGGGACCTGTCGGAGGATGGCTCCGAGTATTCAGAGGAGGATGAGGAATCCGGCCGTGCTGTCTCGCTCGCAGAGCTTCTGAAGGAGACGCGTGACCGTATACCGATCGCTATCCCTCAGACGCTTGTTCCCGTACCGGAGCAGGTCTCCGAGGATTTCCGTCTACCGGGGGAGGCTTTTGCTCCCAGCAAGCCTCTGGCGACCAGGCTCCGCGTTCTTGATAGCTTGTTGGTTGAGGCGATCAACCCTCTCCTGTCTGGTTCCCGTACAAAGGCTGATCTGCCTGAACTTAATAAGAGGTACCAGTTGGGAGAGGACGGTCTCTTCGACCTACCGGTTATCGACGAGTGCGTCCTGACCTCTGTCACCCTGTCTGGCGCTCAGGCGCAGCCTTCTCTAGGCAAACAGGGCCGGCGACTGCCTCCATTTCCGTCGCACGCTGCTATGTTTAAGGCCGAGTTCCGTGCCCATGAGGACACGTACAGGAACGGAGCCCAACAACTTAGGGTGGCGGTGCACGGGGCCTACCTTGCTGCTATGCAGGCTAAGGACCAGGCGGAGATGCAGGAAGTAGGCACTAAGGTGACTACATTCCAGAAGCAGCTGTCAGAGGTATCTAGCTATTTGGCCCGGGACTCAATTCGGAGTGCCGCGAGCCAGATAATGGGCGCAGTCATGGGGATGCGCCGGCTGTGGCTGTCGACGTCCAAGTACTCGCAGTCCACACGCCTCACACTACAGAACTTGCCTTACAGGTTGGGGTCCACCCTCTTCCCTGGATCGCAGGCTGTAGTTAAGGAAGCCGCCGAGCAAAAGGTTGCCTTCGAGGACTCTAAGGTGCTCCTCGAGGACCCAGCTCCGCAAGAGAAGCGAGTGCGGCTCTCCCCCCTTGATGGTCTCTACCCCACGCCGGGGGGTTTGAGCCAACCTTCTTGGAATGGCCCTATGGGCAACAAGAAGAAATTCAAGGGGAAGGGAAAGAAAGGGCAGAACCGCAGGGGCAATCATGGCCAGCGGAATTTTCGGAGCCGAGGAAAGCCAAACAAGCAATCCTAGGGTATCCACTGCCTGTGTCACCACCCAAAAGTCTGGCAGCTCGAACGCTGCCGGAGACGGGGGTACACTGTCTTTCCGAGAATCTTCCAGTGGGCGGCAGACTATCTCACTTCGTCTCAGAGTGGGAGAAAGTCACCTCAAATACCTGGGTCCTGTCCACGCTCAGGGAGGGCCACTTACCACTTTGGAAGTACGACCCACCGACTTTCTCCGGGATACGGCACACGAAGGTGCCCGAGTTGCCCGAGAAGGCGGAAGTCCTTCGCGCCGAGGTGCAGGCTTTATTAGACAAAGCAGCCATCGAGGTAGTTCCACAGGGTCAGGAGCAGAGTGGTTATTACTCAACCTACTTCCTGGTACCCAAGAAGGACGGAGGGTTCAGACCGATTCTGAATTTAAAGTACCTGAATCGCAGTCTACAGGTTCCAACGTTCAAGATGGAAACCCTGAGGACAGTGATAGCGTCAGTAGAGAGGGGAGATTGGCTGTCGTCAATAGACCTCAAGGATGCTTATCTGCATGTTCCAATGCACCCCGAGTTCAAGGAGTTTCTTCGGTTCTCTTTCGACGGGACGTGTTACCAGTTCCGGGTACTTCCCTTCGGCATTTCAACTGCGCCGAGGGTGTTTACCAAACTGATGTTGGTACCGGCACAGGCCGCCAGGTCACGGGGCACGTGTTGTCATCCGTACCTGGACGATTGGCTGATAAGAGCCTTGTCTCGAGAACTGAATCAGGAGGCCACCCAGCAGGTGTTAGACATCTTGCTCAAGCTGGGTTGGATCATCAACCTGAAGAAGTCAGACATCGCCCCCAGGCAGGACCTGGTGTTTCTGGGCGCAAGGTTCGATACGGCCTCCGGTTCTGTATCCCTGGCCCCGGACAGGGTGTCCAGAGTGATCGGGGCAGTCCACTTGTTCCTTCAGTCGCCCACCCACACGGCCAGGACTTGGCTTCAGTTGCTGGGGCACATGGCGTCGACAGTGGACGTGGTTTGGAGAGCTCGCTTGAGTATGAGACCGGTTCAGCAAGCGCTGGCACGAATGTGGTCACACTCGGACAGCTTCGAGAAGGTTCTAACCACACCGGTTTGGGTGCTAGAGCACCTTCGGTGGTGGGTTTCCGAGAGCAACCTTCTCAAGGGTCTACCGCTAGAGCTTCCAACGCCTTCGGTCACCATCCAGACAGACGCCTCCCTATCAGGCTGGGGGGGTGTCCTGGAAGACCTGACAGCCTCGGGCCTTTGGTCTCAGGAGGAGTCGAAATTGCACATCAACGTGCTAGAGCTCAGAGCAGCTCGACGTGTGTTCGAGTGCTTCAAGGAGCGGATCGAGGGGCTTGTGGTTCGTCTAGAAATGGACAACCAGACAGCCCTGTCGTACATTCTGAAACAGGGCGGCACAGTGTCTCCATCTCTCCTTCAGGAGTCGTGGCAGTTCCTACTGTGGTGCGACCAGTTCAGCATTCAGGTGGTTCCTGTTTATCTCCCGGGAGTGGACAACGTCCGTGCGGACGCCTTGTCTCGGCGCATCCTAACACCTCACGAGTGGATGCTCGACCGGGGGATATTCGGAACTATCTCCCTGTTGTTCGGGTCGTTCCAGGTGGATCTGTTTGCGTCAGGGATGACGAATCAGATACCTGTGTTCTGCTCAAGAATACCAGATCCAAGGGCTCTAGCCAGAGATGCCTTCGCGATCGACTGGTCGGGCAGAGTACTGTGGGCGTTCCCTCCAGTTCCTCTGATCCCCAGGGTTCTTTCTCAGTTGACCAATCAACCAGCTCGCCTCCTAGTGCTAGTGGCACCACTTTGGACGGCTCAGAGTTGGTTCCCGTCCGTTCTCAGGTTTCTCGTACAGCCTCCTGTACTGTTACCCTCGAGACGAGACATACTATTTCAGGAAGGGGCACCACACCCGAATCCCAGGATTCAGTGGGTGGCTTGGCCACTGTCCGGAATCGCCTCCAGGAGAGCGGTATTCCTGCACGAGTTGCAGACACAATACTGGCTTCGAGGAGGGATTCGACAAACCTTCAGTATGAAGATCGATGGGCCTGTTATGCGCGCTGGTGTGGCGATAGAGGGCTACTCGATCCCTTTTCTACAGATCTAGTCGCTGTTTTGGAGTTCCTCCAGTCCAGGTTAGATGCTGGTTTAGCCGCATCGACCGTCAGGGGATACTCTACGGCTATTTCTGCTTTCCACGTACCAGTGGACGGTGCTCTTTTGGGATCGCATCCATTGGTGCAGCGCTTCCTAGCAGGTGTGGACAGGATACGTCCGGTTGTCCGGCGTATCAGCCCCACTTGGGACCTTTCATTTGTTTTGGATTGGCTCTCAGGGGTTCAAAGATTTGAATGCACTATCGCTTCAACTTTTGACGTGGAAAACCGCCTTTTTGGTGGCTCTGGCGTCGGGCAGGCGGGTAGGCGATATTCATGCAATGTCAGCGGATCCCGAACTGACTGTCTTTCATAGAGACAGAGTCAGTATCAGACTGCCCGACAGCTATCGTCCCAAGGTTGACCACTCATTCCATGTGACGGCTCCTATCGAACTGCCGACTCTTATGCAGCCGGCCTCTTCGGGGTCCACTGGAAACCATGCCCACATTTTGGATGTGCGCAGGGTGTTAAAGACCTATATAAAACGTACCCGTAGTATCCGTAAAGACCAGCAGCTGTTCTGCTGTTACGGGGGTAGTAAGCCAGGTCTGCCGGCATCGAAGCAGTCGATCTCTAGATGGATCGTGTCTGCTATTGTGATGGGCTATGTACATAAGGGGTTAGAGCCCCCAGGTCAGCTGAAAGCTCACTCGGTTAGGGCGGGTAGCGACGTCTAGGGCGTTCGCAGCGGCCCTGCCCATCGAAGAGATCTGCTCCGCCGCTATTTGGAGCCGGCCGAGCACGTTCATTCGACACTACCAACTAGACAGGCACTCTAGGGAGCGTGCTCGGTTTGGTCAGTCGGTTCTCTCCGGTGGGCAGAGTTGAAACTCTCTAGCTGATTGAGCTTTCGAGTTACTTGTTGTTTGCAAGTTATTGTTCAGTTTGGTTCAGTTCAGTTCTTTTTCAGGACTAAAAACTAACTAAAAATTGTTCATTTTTTAACCAGTTATGGCACTGTTTTGGGCATTTTATCCCCGGCAGTAGGTGTCCCTGGGACACTGCCTCGTGGGAAGTACTTCCTCCTATTGTTCCCCATAGTCTCTTTGGAAAAAGGGGGGGGGGGGGGGGGTATTTGGCCTCAGTAACGGTAATCAGGCTGGTTAGCCGTTTGGTTAGTCCCCAAGGGATCACCCGTCCTCAGCCCTCGGCGTGGGAGGTCACGTGATCTGGTAAGTGTGACACCTTTCTTGGATTGAGTAGAGCACCTTTTAGGGGTATTTAGTGTACAGACAGAATTCCACATCCTAAGTCTATCTTTGGGAGTCTGCCTTATGCTATATGTACCCCAAGGAGGATCCCTTCTGAAAAAGAATCGAACCAACCTGCAGAGGTTGCAGATTCTTTGAAGGGATCCTCCTTGGGGTACGGCCACCCACCTCCCCTTATTCTGTCTGACTTGGTCGGATTGATAAGTGGTGAGAATAGAGTTACGTCCCTTGGTTTGCACTGGGATGGGGCTCTACACAGGGTGGTCACACGTTCGGAAAACACTTATTTTGTGTTTTTTGAACTTATTTTTACTGTTATTTTTAAAAATTAAGTTACAATCTGTCATCAAGTTAAAAATAAGGATTTTTATGCTATATGTACCCCAAGGAGGATCCCTTCAAAGAATCTGCAACCTCTGCAGGTTGGTTCGAATTTCTGTTATCAAAGGGTAAGATTCATTGAATCTCATGTACAATCTTCATAGCTACAATTAACTACACGCTTGATGCATCCCTTTCAGTCCGCTTTGTCCAAGGCTGAGATCAGTGGAACGGTACGACCTCAGAGAAAACAAATGGGAATACCTGGAAAACATTCCCATCTTGGCGTCCGGGGTTCAGGCGTTTAACATCTACGGTCGACTTTTCTGCACCGCGTTTGAGATGACGAATCTCCAGCAAGCGGAAGCAGATCCTGAGTTTGCGGAGTTTTATGAGTACAACACACTACAGAACAAGTGGCATGACGCTACAGACTGTTTTTCCGAGAGAGCTGTCGAGGTATTCCACGACTGTCTTAGGAAATCAGGGGCAATAACTTTATGTGCAACAACGAACAGGATATTCACAGTAGCAGGGGCGGAAGTGAACTGTATCCACGTTGAGTTGGAAGACGGGGATCTAGCGTGTAGAAGAGTTGAAAGTTTACCCAAAATAGACTTCTTTCTGACAGAATCGGACTGCCGGTCGAACTACGCAGCTACTGTTTGTCAGGGGAACTTGTATGTGATTGGTGGAGATGAGCGGTATTCTCAGATGGAGATATTCCCGACTGCGGTGATGTGCATGTTCGACTCGTCGGAGAACAAGTGGGTGACGAGGGCCAGTATGCTGGAACCCAGGGCCAGGTTCGATGCTGTAGAACTTAGTGAGTCCATTTAGTGTATGAAATACGCTTGAAAAGTTGTGTTTTTTGTCAATTTAAATTGCAAATTTATAGAAAAACTTTAAAAAGTTACCAAGCCGGACCATAAGTGACCAGGTTCCAGGCTGTTGATGCGGTGATCACACGATTGTGTATAAGAACTTAAGAATTTAATTATAATCTCATGCAATGCTGGTAATATAAAATGGAAATGCTGCTGAGCTATCTTGGACAAACATTGATTAGATTATGACACCCATTTCTGTCGCATTTTGATAAATTTTGATTATCCCCCGCCACATGTTTAGATAAAGTATTTGGCAGCATACATCCTAACGTACAAAATGGAATAACTCATGAACTATTCACTGGATTCTTTTCATATTTAGCAGATCACTTCACCAAAGTGAGATTAAGTATTTTGCTCACAGTTTCTCCTAAGGAATATACAGGGAGGAATAGATTATGGAGACATTGACATTATTTTTAAATTTTGAGGGGATAATTTAAAGCAGGGAATCATATCACCTTTGTGACAATTGCTTGTTTAATTACATTTATGTGATTTCAATTGGGAGATCTCAACAACAATCTCAATCTCTTTACAACCATCATGAAAAGATCTGGTCAATATATATTCCAGACGGGTACATCTATGCTGTCGGAGGGTTCAATAACCGGCGGTTGCGTAGTGTAGAGCGATATGACCCTAGGACCAACACATGGTCGTGTGTCACCGCCATGAACAAGGAGCGCAGTCATCTCAAGGCAGTGGTGCATGATGGGAAGATATTCGCAATGGGAGGTAACAGATAATTTTATATTTTGATATCAATTATTATTATTTAATAAATCTTTATTATGTTTAACTAGTTTAAGATATAAACATTTTCTTTTTTCAATCTTGAAAAAGTACTTTTTCTGTAGCTTTTCCCACGTTTTTTACTTCTTCATTTTGCAACACTTTTGAGTAATTATTCCCTAGAAAGATAATTCATGTCCTTAAGTTACTGAAAAGTTTTACCTCCTGCCAATGTTAATTGTAAAGCCCTTTGACAAGACATCAGACTAATTGCTTTCCATACAAATATGTTACAGGTAAGTCCTACTCATTTCGACTGGGTGGAGCGAGGAAAGTGTTGAACAGCTGTGAAATGTACGACCCTTCCACGGACGCCTGGACCTTCACCCAGCCAATGAAGCAAGCTCGCTGTATGTTTGGGGCTGTTGTCTTGTAGCAGAGACAGACAGCTTCCTGGAACTGGCGTCAAGTTGACAAAGCTTAGAGTGACTTTATCTAAGGTTAAGCTTTGGGTAATGTTAAAAGGTGGTACTAGGGTTGTCCTTAGTGCTAGGGTTGTTTTGTGAACCAGCTGTACACTACCCCGAGGTTACCTTATTTAATTAGATCGCTAAGGTAGGCTTAGTGAAATATCAAAACATGGTGGTAAGGTCATCTTGGTGTTAAGGTTAATCTGCAACAACTCTCACGTCTTTTGTTTTGCATGCTTTACTTTCAAAATGAATTTTGGAATTTAACAATCTCTTTCCGTTAACATGTTTTGTCCTATTAGTAATTATAGAACACACTTGGAGAGTCAGCTCTACAGAAATGCAGAAAAACGTTCAGTGATAGCTTGTAATTAGTTGTTGTTAACTTTTGAAATTCAACTTCGGATGAAGTCCTTAAAACTATTTTGATCTAAAATGACTTTTAACTAATTGATGTTGGTCCAAACCATCTTACTAAATTAGATTTTTTGAGGAATTCTACTTGGCTAGAGCATCCAACTTACTAGTCTACTATTTCGAACGATTCAGTCTAGTATCCAGGCTACCATTACAATAACTGATCTTAGCATTAAGCCAATGCTAAGTGATGGGTTACAAATCGTCTTAGCGCTAAGATTAGTCAGTGTTTAGATGACCCCTTCCTTTTAATGTTCCTACCTCCAAGCATTGGTGTACTCTTTAACAGTCACAGATCCAGAGTTGGGGGGGGGGGGGGGGGGGGGGGGGGGGGTACCTTTTCAATAAGTATATTGAATGATTCTGTTTTTCTGGAAAATTTATTAAATGAGACATTATTTCTCTTTACAGTGTGGTAAACTTTAGGTAAGGTAGGTTAATACACATGATAAAGTTGAATTACCTTTTGCTTCACATAATTAATTTATAAAATTCATTCATTTAAGCGAAAGTCTTGTTGATTTTATACTTTGAGGAACTGGTCCTTGTTTTTATTAGAATCATTGGAAAGATCACCTGTATGCTGTGATATTTTTTTATTTTACTCTTGATAGTTTTATATCTATATGAGATTGTTTCTCCCCAAAATGTTCTTTTATGCATCATTTGATATCTTTTGGACAGAAAATCTGAGTCCTTTACACCATTTGTCTTAAATGTGAATATGATTTAATTTGAAGTGATAATTATTGTCATATTCCCATACTTCTGACAACTATTTCTAACCTTTTTTCACATTTCACATTTAACATTTAATAAAGTGTATCACAACAACATTTTTCAGATGAATGATTCATTAAATAATTTAAAGAAGTTATATGCATGTGTTGGTTCTTATATTTCAACTTCAATGTAAGGATAACATACGTTTCAGGTTTTGGTTGAAAACAGAAACCTGCCTTGGAGGCTGACTTAGTGGGTTTCTGGTGTCAATCAAAACCATGAGTAAGTGTTTTATCTGTCTTATAAACTGACACAGTACAAAGACTTCATGAAAATAATAAGACATAGCCATCAACATCCCCCGCCAGACCAAAGAAATTGTTCAAAGGGAAATAATTTGAGAAGAAAATGTTTTGCACAGACGGACGGAGCCCAAACCTTTATCGGGGGATAATAATAAGTAAAAGAGCAAAATTTAGGTGGACTGATGATAAAGTGTATTAAGCATAACCTTGAAGTTTCATTTAGAGCTGAACACAGAGGAGTGTTTTTTTCTCTCAAATTTATGAATCATCAAATGTCAAAATTTACATTCTATAATTATTGATTCTGAAATCCTGCGTTATTAAGAGTAATGTCTCCCTCACTCACATTATATTGAGGCAGGAAGATACGACTATAAATAGAGTAATTGAAGCAAGTTCCAAAAGTTCCCTAGAATCCCTACTATACCTCAGTGGTAGAGTGCTAGTGTTAAAGAGAGAAGGGTTTCATGTTCGATTCCCACCATCTCTATATGAAACTTAAACTTTGTATACTTTTCATTAATAATAAGCTCATCAGGCCTGAAAGGCCCGATGGGCGCATGGCATGGCATGGCATTGCATGGCATGGCGTCCGTCCGTCCATCCGTAAACTTTTCGCTTTTTCGAATTCTTCTCCAGAACCAATCACTTGGAGAGCTGAAATTTTATGTGCAGATTCTATGGCTAATGGGGATTCTAAATTGTAGATTTCATGACCCCATGACCTCAAATGGAGTAACAGGGGTCACAACCTTACAAACCTATTTTCATCTTCTTCTCCAGTTCCAAAAGGAATCACCTCGATCACCTGACAATGTATATTCTATATCAGTATGATCAACAAGAGTTGAGACCATTTCCATGAAAGTCCCCAAAATACTCTCAAAAGTTAAATTATGCACTGTATGTAATTGCCATAAAAATAATCTAATATACTACATGAGAATTTTTAAATTTTAGTTTGTGCAACAACAGGCATATATTTTATTTTACTTATTAATAATCCTTTTGATGCTCATTCCTTAGTTTATTTCATTTTATATTTACCATTATGGTTCCGTTTTTGTATCATCATTTATCACTGTTTTAATCAACCGGAAGTACGTCACAACTTTTATGTATTCAAGCTGTGTCACGTGACCTCTGCCTCCTCTTGTTTACATGCCTCTTCACCAAACATTGGTTTTTTATCGCCCATGGTCATCTTAGAACATCGCCATGTCGAGAAGTCATCACTTACGTTCGACTATATAAATTGGTTCACCAACTCCTGGTCAACATGCCGCCGGTACGCAAATCTCGTTTGCGTACGCGAAAAGTAGCCAATACGACGAAGAGTGTCACGGTTCCTTCATCAACCGTTCCTGACGACAGCCATGACAGTCCCCAAAGCGGGGACCAATCCAGGCTCACGGGCACGGACCTGAGACAGCGTCTCACTGAGATGGGTTTTCACGTGCCACCCTCTTGGACCCGTAGTACAATGGCCCAATTGTACGAGGCAAATCGTCCAATGCAAGGTAAAGAGCGACCAGTTCGACCTACGGTCCCAGTGTCTCGGAGACCCTCAGCTACTGTGACGTCACACTCTCTATCTTCTGATACGGAAGCTATGGAACGAGGAAGGAGCGTTCTTCCAAACCCATCTAGTAGTGGCGCCCGGGGATCGTCTCCGGTTCGACAGGGACGCATATCTTTATCAGCTGACGAAGTGGCAGCTAGTCTGACTGATTGGACAGATTCCAGACAGTTCCTGGACAGCGAGACGACAATGGCCGATTTCGGAGGGATGCGCATGCGTGGAGAGGATTCTTCAGGAAAGACTATTATTGCAGAACTACGAAAAGAGGTCGCTGAGCTAAGGAATTTGGTCGACAACAGAGTGTCTCCATCTGACATGCCTTCCACAGATTATCCAGCTAATCTTCTGGCGCATGTGACCCCTTTCCCAGTAGAAGGAGTCTCTTCTGATAGTCTGCCCCACATCGACACCGTCTCACCTTCGGTTGCAAAAAAGATCAAGGAAGGTAAATATGTCAATCTTGCTGTGCTGCTTTTGCCTAATCAGGAGCCCGAATCTCGTTCTATTGACCTGACTGGAAATACCTTGTCTGTGAGAGAGGATTCACGGACAAGTAGATCCCTTACTTTGCCAGAGTTTCTAGAGGCTTTTGACATTTACAAAAGGATCTTATGTGGTTCGAATGTTATGAAGCTGAGACAGATGGATATGCATCAGCAAACATGCATTATGCTGGCTAGGTATTATGGTGGCTCCACCCATTATGACTACCACAAACTCTTTGCGGCACGGGTAGCCGCCTTTGCTGAACAAGGGGTGCCTGTTAATTGGGGCCTTCGAGATATTAACTTTTGGACTCTAGTGACTTCTGGCAAGCGTGCCCGCACTTGCGAAATTTGTGACAGCGTGACACATTCTTCAGAGATGTGTGCGCAGCCTGGGCGTCGACTCAGCAGTAGGAGTAAGTTTGCCCCCTACGATTCAAAGCGCAGGACTATCATCGATTCCAAGGGTCGAGATAGAATCAAACACCGTGACGTGGAAATATGTAACAATTTCAATGATGCTGGGTGCCGTAGGACAAGCTGTACCTTTGCCCACGTGTGTTTGACTTGCCGAGATTCACGTCATGGTGCACAACAGTGTCGTCAGCCACGCCCACAGTGACTGTGCACGGTACCAGTTGTAACTCAAGTACAAACCAAGGCTCCCCCAGTGCATATCCCTCTCCTGCAACACTTGCTGTCTAATCATCCTGACCCTACTTTTGTCCAATACCTAGTCTCCGGTCTCTCTTATGGCTTTGATCCAAAAGTTCATCCACTGCCAGATTCTTCTTATGTATGTAAAAATAATCTCAGCGCTAGGAAAGACCCGTCCAGCGTCACAGAACTGGTGCATAAGGAGGTGACCAATAACTATGTGATTGGACCGTTTGTGTTTCCCCCATTTCCTATATATAGAATAAGCCCACTTGGCCTTGCAGTTGGGAAGTATAGTCTCAAGAAAAGACTTATTTTGGACTTGTCGGCACCACATCAAGCCACTGACACCCCGAGCATCAATGACCTCATCGACAAAGACCATTGTTCCCTGACATATGTCACTATTGATCAAGCTATTTCACAGATTAAGAAAGTTGGAACAGGAGCATGGATGTGCAAAGTTGACATTACTGATGCCTTTAAGCAAATCCCGCTTTCTGAAACTGCTTGGCCTTTCTTTGGATTTAAATGGGACAATGGATTCTATTTTTACACAAGACTAGCTTTCGGTTGTAGATCAAGTCCAGTGATATTTGACACTCTCTCTCAAGCTCTGTGTTGGATATTGGAGAATGTATGCCATGTAGAATTTATCTTGCATCTGTTAGATGATTTCTTGACAATTGACTCTCCAACCTTCCCAGCTATTCAAACAATGGATACACTGTTGAACCTGTTCCATGCCCTCAACATTCCCCTAGCTTCCCGCAAGACTGTTGGCCCGGTCACTGAGATTGAATACTTGGGGATTATTTTAAATTCTCATTCTATGACAGCACGTCTTCCTGAAGACAAGTTGGCTCGTTTACGAGAAGTTATACAATCATTTGGTCAGAGAAAGAAATGTACTAAGAAAGAGTTACTGTCTCTGCTGGGTCACATGAACTATGCATGTAGAGTTATTCTACCAGGCCGTTCCTTTGTCTCCTACCTAATTGCTTTGTCTACTACGGTGTCGGAACTCCATCATCATGTGACTATTTCTAGCTCTTGCAGGACTGATTTAAGGATGTGGAAACAGTTCTTAGATCAATGGAATGGTAGATCTTTCTTTCATGATGACAATTTGACTTTGGCACCTGACATTCAACTATTTACAGACGCCGCAGCAACTATTGGGCATGGAGGATACTACCAAAATGCTTGGTTTGCACAAAAGTGGTCAGAGTTGACTGATGTGATGCCCAGTAAACCCTCTATAGCCTGGTTGGAACTATATCCGATAGTAGCAGCCACTGTACTGTGGGGCAAGCAGTGGGGACAGAAACGTGTGACTTTCTTATGTGACAATCAAACTACTGTTGACATAATTAACAAAGGTCGTTCCAAATGTCTTAACATCATGACCTTAGTACGTACTTTGACATGGCAGGCAGCTATCGGCAACTTTGTAGTTAGAGCCAGACATGTTCCAGGGAAAGAAAATGACATTGCTGACGCTCTCTCACGGTTTCAGATGGATCGCTTCCGTCAGCTAGCCCCTACAGCCAATCCGACACCGACGACGTGCCCCAACAGCTACGACGTAATGTGGAGCTAAACGGTCACTTAAAGCACCTATGGACAGCAGCTGTCAGCAACAACACCAGAACTACCTACGCAACAGGATTTCAACGCTACCTGCAGTTCCTATTAAGGTTCCATGTGTTTTCTACCTTCGGCAGATCACCCGGATTACCCCCAGTCAGTGGAGTGTACCTGGAATATTTCATTGCATATTGCTTTGGAGTGCTGAGCCTAAAACATGATACTGTTAAAACCTACTTAGCAGGCATCAGATTCACCTACATGGAGGCTGGTGTAAGAACCCTTTTTGACAAAGTACAATCTGGATCGCTAAATCGACTCCAGGCCCTGCTACGAGGTTATAAACGACTTCATGCAACGGATAGCAAACCACGCCTCCCTATTACCTTTGATATTTTATGTGCCATTGTGAGAAAGTTACATACAGGTGTATTTGGAGTATTCAATGATTTAGTGTTGGAATGCATGTGTGTCGTGGCCTTCTTCGGTTTCCTCCGTTGTGGGGAGATCACATGTGGTGCTTCCTTCAATCCTGTGTATAATGTGTGTATTCAAGATGTCTCCGTTGACACTGGCAGGAACAGGTGTGTACTTAAGCTAAAAGCTTCCAAAACTGACCCTTTCAGACAAGGGGTATCCATTTCCTTGTTCGCCACGTATAAGCAAGCGTGTCCAGTAAGAGTGTTGTGCAAACTAGTGAAATGTCGTACGACCTGTGGTGCACTACCTGCAGATCCCTTGTTTGTCAATTCAGCAAACATTCCTATGAACAGGAAGGCGTTCCTAAACAACTTATCCACGGTGCTCAGAACCATTGGACTTAATCCAACCCTCTATTCAGGACATTCTTTTCGTATTGGAGCCGCTACTACTGCGGCAAAAGTAAGAATGGAAGACCACTTGATTAAGACTTTAGGACGTTGGAGGTCTGATTGTTTCACCAGATATATTCGTACTCCGGAGACTGTTCTTCGAGCAGCTCAACAATCACTATGCAATGTTTAGTTTCCAGATTCATGCTAGTACCATCTAGTGTATGTATACACCCCTTTGGCTCAGATTACTTGATTTGTGTGTATATGCGTTTGATACCTTTTACATTTGGTGTTTTTCATTGTTCATGATCCTACATGTTTATTTATGCAAATGTTGTCAATCTTCTTCATCATTCCTAATTTAGCCCCATTTATGGCACCCGGGGATACATTTTATTCCATTTAAGTATTCTTTGCTTTTATTGGTCTCCTTCAGTGTAAGGCACCAAGCCATCTTCTGGTATCTTCTCCCTGCAACACTAAACAGTATTAGTATTTTATCTCTAATTTACTTCAATCCAATCTTATAATTACTATCATCATATCCCTTGGGGGCTCTCGGTATGCTACCTCGTTTTGGGCAACCAGCTATTCAAAACCTTATAGCTTTTCCCCCCAAGGCATATCCTTATTTCCTTAAGGTCATCACGGCCATATCACAATCACATTAAATCTTATTCACCCAAGCTTAAAATATTCTGAGTCAGCCCCCAATGATATGTTCTTCACATATTAGCTCCAATAAATTTTTTTGTATTAACACCCTTGTTCTCGTTGTTTGTTGCACAAAATGAGAATTTTTAAATTTTAGTTTGTGCAACAACAGGCATATATTTTATTTTACTTATTAATAATCCTTTTGATGCTCATTCCTTAGTTTATTTCATTTTATATTTACCATTATGGTTCCGTTTTTGTATCATCATTTATCACTGTTTTAATCAACCGGAAGTACGTCACAACTTTTATGTATTCAAGCTGTGTCACGTGACCTCTGCCTCCTCTTGTTTACATGCCTCTTCACCAAACATTGGTTTTTTATCGCCCACCCACCATCCCCAGCTTTCACCTTCGGGGCTGGCTCAGTTCTTTCCACTTAATCCATTTCCGACCCAAACAGCTGTCCCCCTTTCCCCCCTCCCAAGGCTGCCATTCGCGCCGTTTCCCCATAACTACAGCTGCCATTCGCGCTGTCCCTCCTAAGGCTGCCATTCGCGCCTCCCCCCCAGGCTGCCATTCGCGCCGTTTTCCCCTAACCTACAGCTGCCCCTCCAAAGGCTGCCATTCGTGCCTTCCTCTCTCACCCTCAGCTGCCATTCGCGCTGGCCCCACCAACCGCACAGTGTCCATTCCCGCATATCTCCATCCATTTGGCTGCCATTCGCGCTTCCCCCTCCCCCACAGCTGCCATTCGCGCTGCCCTCACCTACGGTACAACGCCCATTCCCATCTATCCCCCTCCATTTGGCTGCCATTCGCGCCGTGCTTCCCCTCCCCACAGCTGCCATTCGCGCTGCCCTCACCCACAGTACAACGCCCGTTCCCATCTATCCCTTTTATTTTGGCTGCCATTCGCGCCATCCCGCTCCATTGGCTGCCATTCGCGCCGTTTCCCCCATCCCCTCCCTTGGCTGCCATTCGCGCCGTTTCCCCCATCCCCTCCCTTGGCTGCCATTCGCGCCGTTTCCCCCATCCCCTCCCTTGGCTGCCATTCGCGCCGTCCCCCGCCCAGGCAATCAATCAGCTATTCCAAACCTTATAGCCTTTCCCCCCAAGGCATATCCTTATTTCCTTCAGTTAATCACGGGCAACCAGCTATTCAAAACCTTATAGCTTTTCCCCCCAAGGCATATCCTTATTTCCTTAAGGTCATCACGGCCATATCACAATCACATTAAATCTTATTCACCCAAGCTTAAAATATTCTGAGTCAGCCCCCAATGATATGTTCTTCACATATTAGCTCCAATACATATTTCCAAACAATCCCTCACATATCATAAATAAAGCAAAATTGATTTAATTTATATAAAAACTTTATTCATGAAAAATAAATGACATGAACAATGACATATTGATGAGCAGTCACAAAAGCAGATGGTTTACTGTACTGACAACACTATCATACAAAATGTATCTTACACAGAGTGTTACAAAGTATAATGCTGATTAACACATTGTGACATTGTGAATTGCATAAGTTTGACATTGCAAGCATATATCTCACACCAAATGTTACATTGTTTAATGTTGTGTAACATTGTGTGACTTGATGAAGCTTTGAGACTTGTGCTACTTCAATTCTGAAAGACACATGGAATTATATACAATGCATCATGAAAATCTCATATCAATATAAACAACCATTCAATACATTATGACAATCTCTCACTCCACATTAAGCATATATGAAACTTGTTTTATGTCTTATTAAACATTTACTGACATTTCCACTGACTTTCCTAACAAGGTAAAAAAAAAATCTCAAATTTTCCCTATATTTTACACTTTCAATTTTGCATTTCTCAGAAAAAAGCATTATGCGAATGAGGATTGAGAAACAAATGAAACCATTCATAACATCCTGATCCACTAGAACAATACCCTGATTCCTTGAGGCCTGTCACTCTTGTTTTGGCTATAAATAACCAGCTAATGAAGAAAATGTCCATTTAGCAAAGGAAGCAGTCCCTGTATGAATCGGGGTAATGTAGTAGAGTAGCAGATACAAGTACACTGATGGGGCAGGATGATTCAAAACTCTTTACAAAACAAAACTGAAACAAGCTCAGGACTAGACAACACCAGACAAGAACAGCAAAAGCTAGTAGAATCTATGTGAACACTAAAACATTGCAACAGCTACTGCAATATTTAAAACAATATAAAACATGCAGGAACAAGAGGCTTCGTAAGTAAGTTTGAGACAACACTATGCAATAATAAAAACATAATTTACATTGACAACAATTAAGTTACAAAACCAATAAGAAGACATGTTGATACTTAAGTCACCTTTACTGGGATAGAAAATCAAATAATTATGTGGAGTATTCAAGAAAGATTCCCTCTATAAAAACATTAAATTTTAAGCTCAAATGACATATCCTCAAACCATTATAATAAATAACTATTTATATAATGCCTTATTCACAAAGCATCTATCTCACACCTAAACCAATCTGTTCAGTACATTATCATAACACCATGTACCATTTACGTGTATAAATATTATTTAACTTCTGCATATATTTTCCTTCATCAATCATGCATGTCCTTTCCTTGATAACAGCATTATAGTATCTACACTGAAACATCGCATTCACAGCAATTAAGAAGTTTGTTATCTTTCTTAAATGCATTTCAAAGACAAAATTCAATACAAGATAATAAAAAAATTCCCACATATTACTATCGATGACCAAAGAGTCTAAAACTAGCTACTGTTTCTGCAAAAAAAGTCTGCAACCTTTGTACTTTGGCTAGTTATGCACTGAATGAATACTATACAGCTAAACTGAAAGTAGATCAGTGTTTTATTGCAGTGCAGGAGGAAGAGTAGGCTATGTCAATAAACTGACGGGGTTCATCCTTTTACAAATGCATACTGATATCGGTGAAATAATATCAGTGAATGAATAAGTCCTGTCTGATAGCCCGGAACCTGGTAACGTTGGATCCAGGCTGAATTTAACTGGATTTTCCCTCTTACTTAAATCAATGTAGTGACACTTTTGGACTTATTTCATGCACTGTTAATATACAATAGATTTTCACTGGAATTATTTTACCATGAAATCCTCTAAAATTGATTCATAAAATTCAATAACAACTCTTTGTTTTGATTTGTTTGGTAATGTAAATCACCTAGAATCAAGTTTGGAAACACTTGTATAATATGGCACTGGTGATTGTTTTGATATTAATTCTTGTCGATACACACCAGGGCCATGTTCAAGATAGGTTTCAAAGTAATCGCTCAATGAGCGATTACTTTTAAACCTGTCTTGAACGCGATTGCTCAATGTAGCGCTACATAGCAAGGCGAGCAAACTTTGAGGAATTTGCACTGTATCGTTTAAGAGAGAGTGAGCGCTACATTGAGCGCTACATTGAGCGCTACATTGAGCGATCAATGAGCAATTTAAGCTCGCTGTTATTGAACGGAACCAAGGTGTTATCTACACATCAATAAACATCTTATCCAGTGACACTTGAAAAGACAGTGAAAAGAGTAAAAGAGTAAAAGCATGTGAACATCATCAGAATGTCACTGTGACATGGACATGTATTTTAAAAACATCATAAATTCTTCTTTCTTTCACTTGTAAATGCCATTCCTATATAAAATACACATTCTGAAATCATCACAATAAAGCAAGCAACAAATCCTATTAATGGAAGACGGGTAGCCTATGAAAGTAACACAAATGTACATAATGTATGTAGTACTATGTACATTACCTGAGCAAAGATGGAAGATACTTAATGTACTATGTACATAGTGCTGCAAAATGTATTCGAATGGGGAAATTATTTCCATATAGACTTGTATGTTAATTTAGTCTAGAATTAATAATGTTGGTGGATAGGGTTTTTGTCCGATCCTTTTCACATTTTACAAGTTTGTGAGGAATCATATATTGGCTACAATCTCATAATTTATTTTTAATTTTCCGTTTTCTATTTAAGGAATGACAGTAACTTGATCAACAGATATACATAGATGTGAAACATTTGACATGGCAGTCTATGGGAAATGTTTTTATCCTATGTACATGTGTAGGTAAATTGGATGACATTAGTGTCGTCAGAAGAGGTAATGAAAATTATGTACATCAAGCTGAAATGATTTCAAAACAAGCTGACAAATTTGATGTTGATCCAACAAGAACCTATTCTGTGACAATTATTTATCCTTGACTGAATTAACAAGTCTATGGAAATAACGTCACCGTCCGAATACGTTTTGCATAAGCCTGTACTTTACCTGAGCAAAGATGGAAGGAAAAAAGGAATGATTTTGGTTAAATAAGACGCAATGTATTCTTCACCCCACAGTGAAATCACACAGAGAATATTCTACTCTCAAAGTATGAAATCTCGGACAGCCCTTAAAATCTTGCTGGAAGGTATAAACATAAGCATTTACTGACTGGGGGATATATGCCTTTGATTCACACTTCAAATGTAATACTCATTGTCTTATTATAACTTATCCGGTTCAACTGAATGACAACTCTTATAATATTGTACCTTATATTATTTGAGGTGAGGTGATCTGGGGTTTAATGCTGCTTTCAAGATTATTTCACTTATATCACGGCTGATTGTTTTACGGCAGGAAAAAGCCCACAACGCCATGTGGCTATGCATTGCGATGAAACCTGCAAGCATCACCTGGAACGCTGAAATTCGGTGCAGCATTGCACCCAAATCTTACTGCTTTCAGCAAAGTTGCTGAGGCACTAGCAGTATTCAGCGATACACCTCTTGATTTGAAACCAAAAGCCATATCCCCTCGGTAATTTGGTTGCACATCCAAGTCCTTTAAACTGTTACATACACAATATATACTGCGTGTAGAACAGTTCTCTACTGCAGACAAAGTTGAAGTGCCACTGGCGAGATTCGAACCCCGGACCTCTTCATCCAAAGCCGAAAGCACTACCCACTGCGAGATCCCGCCCCTTATATTATTTGAAGAGGATATTGGAATTGTCTAATAATTGTTATACATAGAACAACAAGCAAGGAGAAATGCTTCTCCCAGTTTCACACTCTGAGTTCAAACTAGGCAAGTAAAACAGGTAAAATATTTTCCAGACAATATGTTAAAACACCTATGATGATAAAACCTCATTGTTTGAATATATCCTTACTTGACCCCGACCAAGGAATAATTTACGTATTTTCTCATAGGGAGACGTACATGCACTGAAATGGACGGTTATGCAAAAAGGTCACTTATGACTATACAACATCAGAATTCATGTTTCATTTGCCTAGAGGATAAACACGTTTCATTTTGACTAGATTATTGAGTGTGGAGAATAAAATTCTAGTCATGCATAATCAATCATTACTAACTGGACCATATATGCCAGAAATGTTTTCAACAGTTTGTGAATATAAGCATCATCATCAGAAGAACATTCTCAAACTTTTTCTACCTTAAAAATTTCAAATGATGGGTCTCTGGGTGTATTAATGCAGAAAAAGCTTTCACAAAAAAACAGTCTGGAGATTTCTTCGAAACACTACTGCTCAGAGCATGGTCAAGTTGACTGTGAAACCTCCATCGTTCTCCATGACCCTTTTGAGCTGTTGTAGAATAAATGCAAAATTTGTACTGATTCTGTACAAACATTATGTAAAATAACAATTCACAACATTCTTTCTTGTAAACATATAACATCATTGAGCATTGGATAAATTGCATTGCTTGACATACTGACTCCATAGTTCACGAGAATTACCGCTCTTCTATCATGAAATCTGTGTCCCTTTAAAAAGTCCATTTCCTTTTTGTCTCACAAGAATTTCCTCCATTGTTCACTAGTTTCATGAAGGAGTTGTCTCCCTTTCACTAGTTCATGAAGGAGTTGTCCCCCTTTCCCGCCAGTACTCCATGATGGCAGCAGTATATTTCTTGGGCTGGTCGAGAGTTATTGCATGTCCACACTCGGGTATCACATCCACTCTTTCCACGTTTCCTAGTCCAGTCTTGAGAACTTCTATACCAGAGAGATCTATGATCTGAAATGGACAGGGATCCGACTTTTGATAACAAATTGACAATTGAAGTCATGCAAAGCCTGAGCACTGATAATCTCATTAAAATCATATGTTTGATTCGTTTCTATGAGGCTAGATATAATTGAGTTGTCACTCATCCAAGATCTGAAGGAATCCCGTAGCGCTCCGTGTTCGCCGTTGAAAATGCATGATTTCAGATATCTGAAAGCGATTACGGGGCTCCACAGAATTCCGTCAGATCTTGGATGAGTGACAACCCAAATTTTTAAAGCTTAATCTTGGGAACGAATCAAAGATATGATACCGTGTTAGGAAATCAGAGCTCACTATGAAACAGAAAAGTTGAGGAAATACTGCAAGGCTTAAATTAGCTAGGTATTGAGACTGGCAAGAATTACACCTTTAATACGCAGGGAAGTTGATTATTTTCCTGAACAACGATTGCACTAAGAATACACCATCTTCTTCTCTTCTCCACGTCTATTTACTCTTCACCATATCAGATGAGCTGTATAGTTGAGGGAGAGATTCATCTCCAGGACCATCTCATAAATATCTCTCCCTCCCCTCTATTTCTCTTTTCTTTGTATCTACATCTATTAGCCTTATGATGAGGAGCCAAATGAGCTGTCTTTAGCACCTGGATGTGAGAGAGATTCTCTCCCAGAACTTTGCGTCTGTCTCCCAGTGCCCTCCCCCTTGTTAAATTTCTACTCACCTTATCATGTTGACCCCAGATGAGTTGTACAGGTGCTTGGATACGAGAGAGATTCTCTTCCAGAACTGTGCGATTGTGAGCCAGTCGATGGAACACTGTTGTAATATAAAGGGAAGATAGAAAATTTAAAATCATATCGCACTTCATATTATTTATTCAATGCCTTCAGCCAATATACCACTTTGTCATGGTTGTATTCTCTCTCTATTTATATATTAACTTGTATAACATTATCTGGACATTTCAGTTCAATGAAAATCTATTATTCAGTCTACTGCAATAATTTCCTTTCATCCTTTATCTTGGAAAACTCACATTTTAGGTAGAACTCGTTCTTCTTTTTCCTGATGTCAGCTGCACCTTGCAGAATCTGAAGTGAGAACAATTCATGTTTGAAAGATCAGTATTTAAAATTCCTCCCTGTGTGAAATAACCAGGTTCTGATTGTAATGTATAAAGTTTGGTTTCTCTCCAGGCATTTCCCTAGAAAATTCTTATAAAGTTATAAGGAATGTAACAATTTCCAGATGTATCTGGTAATTGAAGACAAATCACATAAGAGACTTCACATAGAACGTAACTTTTACCTCTCATCTGAAATGGGAAGTAACTCTTGCCTTTCACCTGAAAAGGGAAGTAACTCTTGCCTCTCAGCTAATAAGGGGAGTAACTCTTACCTCTCACCTTATAGGGAGAGTAACTCTTGTCTCTCATCTGATAAGGAGAGTAACTCTTGTCTCTAACCTGATAAGGGGAATTTGCCTCTCAGCTAATAAGGGGAGTAACTCTTACCTCTCACCTTATAGGGAGAGTAACTCTTGTCTCTCATCTGATTAGGGAAGTTAGAGTAAAGTCCGGCAATTTCGTCCAGTCCTGATATTTCGTCAAATTTTCAAAAAAGGCGAATTTACAGCCTGTCCTACCCTCAAATCGTTGTCTCGTTTGTTATTTTTCTTACTAAGAATAGCAGTCAATTGATATTAGTCACATGGTACATACAGCATATTGTTGAATGGTTGATACAACGTGACGAAGCTGTTACGTCACGATCTTCCCGCCCGCAAGACTTGAAAACGACATAAACAGATGGACGAAATTATAATACAGTGTCTCCAATACTTAAATCTGTGTGGACTAAATTACGAGATTGGTGGACGAAATAACACGACGCATACCCTTGCTTTTACGCTTTTTTATTAATAAGAGTTACCCCCCTTAGAATATCAGCCAATCATTTTTCTTATAACAAAGATTCTTTGCCTCGGCCTGATTGTTGACCAAGAAGTGCCAAGTGAAGCCAGTGAGGTTGAGGATGCCGGCAAGCGAGGTCACCGTAAAGGTGGACGAAATATGAGGATTTTACTCTACTATTGCCTCTCAACTGATAAGGGGAGTAACTCTTACCTCTCACCTTATAGGGAGAGTAACTTTTGTCTTTCATCTGATAAGGGAAGTAACTCTTGTCTCTAACCTGATAAGGGGAATAACTCTTGTCTCTCATCTGATTAGGGAAGTTACTCTTGCCTCTCAACTGATAAGGGGAGTAACTCTTACCTCTCACCTTATAGGGAGAGTAACTCTTGTCTCTCATCTGATAAGGGAAGTAACTCTTGTCTCTCACGTGATAAGGGAAGTAACTTGTCTCTTACCTGATAAGGGAAGTAAGTCTTGTAATATCTGCTGAGGTTAAGCATATCCTGCATCTCGGCACCGTTCTGAGGCAGCAGTGCGCAGTTTGTCACGTCCATGTCACCGCCCTCCTCCATGTGATGTCGGATCTCCTCTGCAAACGGACTCGGAGTTGGGGTGATCACTGGAGGAGAGGGAAGAAACAAACAAACTCATTATATTCCAAATATTACTTATACTACACTAAATTAACATATTTATAAGTCTATGGACATAATGTCATGGTAGACATGTAAAAGGCACAGCACTGCACGTGAACATTCACTACTCACTTGAAGGGCAAGCCAGTGTCACTCTTGTGACGAGATGTGGATATTCCGCTGTGAAGAGACCCGCCAGAGCTCCCCCCATAGACAGACCACAGATGTGGAACGGTTGCTTGTCCAGACCTACCAGCTCCACAAACTGCAAGTGTAACAGGAACATAAAAGAATCAATTTACATTCTGTGTTTTTCAAAAGGAAGGAGTTCAACTTTGGTTTTTTACATGAAAGGAAGGGTAAACATGAGCCTGTCTCAAGTGACTGATGTGTAGATAGATGACTGCTAGATAATGATCATAAGAGCACAACTGTGACTCTGCTTAGCCTGCATAAAAAAAATCAAATGTTTCTCGGGCACATTTTTTTCAAAAATGATGAGGGCGGTATAGGACTTTATATTTTTTTTTTTGTTGTTGGATAAATAATGATGAGGGAGGAGTACATTTTGTTTATCCATCAAAATATAGCCTGTAAGTGGTAGAAGTATACAAAATGGAAGCACATCCGTTCCTGCAGACTCATATATTTGTTGGACAAATGGCATTTGGGGGGTTACCAAAAGTGATGCGGCAAATTATTAATTTATTTTTCAAAATGACAATAAAGAATGTTCACGCACACAAATAAAAGTGATGTGCCGACACCCGAGAAACATTTAATTCTGTTTATTTAGCCTTATGTTTCTATGATGTATCATATTTAAATTATAGAAAAATGGTTGGAAGAAATTGTGCATATCCTCGATCCTACCTAACAAATCTTGTGCCAGTCTCTACCACTGACTAATTCAAGCCTTGCTGAATTTTGATAACTTTTGTGCACATCTATGCTAGCATAGAAAAGTTCACAAAATGCAGTAATGATTAAATCAGCCAGTGATGGGGAATGGTGCAAGCTGTGACTTGTGAGAGAAGTTGGTTCGCACCAGTTACCTGTCTGATCATCTTGACCTGTGAGTTGTAGTCCAGATTCTCCTCCTCCGGCTCGGAGCTGCCACCGTGGCCTGGGGAGTCCAGAGCAATCACATGCACACTTGTAGGGATCCTCTGCAATTATCATACAATGAACATATAAAACAATACATAGAGAGCGAGATACTTACCGTAGTCGTAAAGTGTAATATTTTTGCATTGCCCAAGCAAGATCGAGGGTTATACACAAATTTCTTAAAATTTATGTGGCCGACTTTTGAGTTTGATAATTTATTCATTATCCATTCTGTTCAATTTGAATTTCATAAAAAATAGCTAGAAAACATTCTACTTCACAACAAGCTACAATGACGTCACGAACAATAGGTTTGCGATGTCAATGACTTCAACATATTTCTAACACGATACCTACTCAAAAGAATGTTCAGATTTGCCTACTTTCTTATATTCTCTGCTCATCATCCTCTTGCTACAAAGAGCTACATTAATGAAGTCACAAACAATTTGTTTGTGACGTCAAAGACAAGGAGGTGTTTCTTTCTTTCTTAGCCTACTTTTGCATCTTTTTATAACATCAAAGACTTCACCATATTTCTTATAAGATAATATTTTCAGCCTTTGCCCATTTTCTTAAATTTCCTACTCAACATCTTCTTGGCATACCAGGAATTCAAACAAAGTAATGCACTTGATAGAATCATCTATCTGCCACTGTCTATGTATGCTCAAGAGAGTTATCTCCCCTGCATACATGCCCTTAACAGAGTAAGTAAGCCCATTGCAAGTGTGTACCTGAACAACCGGTGTCCACATGAAGTGGTCGGTGGAGAATCCATGGAGCAACAGGAGACTCGGGCTGCCCTCTCGCAGTCGACCTTTCTCCCCATAACAGAACTTGAATTTTCCGTCTGCGGACACCAACTTCACCTTCATACCACTCCACATCACCGCCGCTCTGCATTGAGGAAATGATTCTATTATATGACTTAAAGAGAGAGTTCTATTTGGAATATTTTTTGTGGAGACAAAATAAGAAGGGACATTCCTGCTTACACATATATGTAATTCATACACGATTGCAACACAATACAGTTGAAACAGTGTTTTTCTCATTCCAAAGAAAAAAAATTAAAAATATGGCGGACACTCCCAAGAGAGCTTGCTCTTCAAGTAGTTTTACCAATAAGTTTGGCTGTTTGAGATCAAATGACTATATTAGTTACAACTTTTGATCACCCATACTGACACCACGCAACTATAAGGTGTCATCATTTCTGATGACTGCCTGTAATAGGAAGAGTCTACCAGGACCGTACACTAAATGCATCTCATGAAGTAGAAATTATATATTTTTACGTGTGGTCATGCTACTTTTGAAAAATTTAACTGTCTACTACGGCTACGCTGAATAAGATATTGACAGGAAATCTTAGTTCCATCACACTACCGTATTCTCGCGGGTATAAAGGGGCCGGGCAAACATGTATTTTGAAAATATGGGGGTGGGCTTCTTGCCGGGAGAGCCCCAATCTAAGTTGAAAATTCAGACTGAATCGACCTAATCCAAGATGGCGACTCGTAACTATCATACTGTTAGCTATTCGCCATGATTAAAATGAACGAATAAAAAAAAGAATGCCGGTACTAAATTTCGTTCTATGTGACATACAAATTTTGTTTAAACTCTTGCATACAGATCCAGGATTTTATGGGGTTTGTGACCTCTCTAGTCCAGCATGCTAGACACTCAGTCATAAACCAAAGTTTAGATTATATTAATATATATATTAACTATGACCTCCCTTGCCTCTGTTAGAAAGTTTTTCACAATGTAACTAACACAATAACTTTAAAACTTGTGGAAGTGCTGTCCAAAAGATAAAAATCCCTAAACACATTAAAAAATTATATGTAGTTGCAAAAATACTGACCCAAAATCGTACAAACATGCAACAACGCTGCCCTCCTCCCCAACCCTTGAACAGTCCCCATTCCACTTTACCCTCATGCTACAGCCCCTGATATCTGTATGCACAGATATTCATGGTGCAGAGTTAGACTCGAACATCAATAGATGAGCTATCATTTTCTGAAGAAAAAAAGAAATTATTCAATACCAAAGAAATTTAAGTGGTACTCACTTGAAGTAGAGCTGTATGATGAGTTCAGGACACATGAGATAGACCCACAGACCCATCACTAGCTTCAGACTCACCGCAGCTATAGTGATCGTCATGGCAACATCAGATATTATCTCCCCTCCCAGGTACTCAATAAAGATACTCTCCTTCATCTTTCAGATCTCTGCTTTCGGCAACTGCTGAGAAAACACCAAAATTGTTAAACATTGTAAGTTGTAAGTTGGTATTAATCGAGAACAACAACATAACGAAGTTTCACATTGTTCAACAACTTATCTTATAAACACCAATGAGGAGGCTACAAGAAGAAACTGACAGATATTGACCAATAAAGATAAGAATGTTACACATTGTGCAACAACTTATCTTATAAAAACCATTCATAGGGATACAGGAGGAAAACTGACCGATATTGACCAAAAAAGATGAGAAAGATTGACATTGTTCAACAACTTTTTGTATTCATTAGAGAATATATCCATTTATCTAAAACATTGTACATGAAATTTTGATACTTCTAGATTTCCATTTTCCATTTGTGAACAAGTTAAACTTTGTGAACCTATATCAACCCTGTTTGACCCATGTTTTAGAATAAATATATGAAAAGCATAGATATGATTTTATGAGAATTATTGGAGGCAGAAATTGATTAAATCAAAGTTGCATAATTGTTGTGCCATCAGGTATACAGTTGAAAAATCCTTTTGTTTGTAGGAGTAAAACGATTTTGTACAATACATTTACTTGACATTGTACTCCAAAATTATGAAGGATTATGAAATGAAGCTTATTTCAATCTAGCAGTGTTGTAAGACTTATCTACACTGTGCTTTATTATTATCATTATCTAAACCCTTGAATGGCTATATTTTTCTATATTGCAGAACTGCCAGAAGGTGTTTGGTTGATGTTTTATATACAAAGTTTGGCATCATGTTACTTTCAGTGATTAGAAGATTCTAAAAAAACCTTTGAGAATTAGAGACTTACGTAGTATGTACATAATGGATCTGTAAACATGGTAATGCATAGCAAAGTAAACATTTATAAAGCATAAGAGGAAACTCAATTATTTAGCTTGGGTTGTTATACCTAAACTCCTTTCATATGATCGTATAATTTTCATCAACAATCATCATATATATCGGAATACAAGTTTATATCAGATGAAACTATATAACCATTGCATTACTGAATATATTTATCATAATTGGTAACAGTAAAAGCTCAGGGTTCAATTATATGACCCTCCTAGAAATAGTAGTATTTGTACTTCAAGTAAACCATCTCAAAGACTATCTACCAGTCTTCATACTGACAGTGACACACCAAATAAATACTATGCATTTACAGTTTACAATCACTCAAGATCAGTTCTTACCGTTCTCCTTGTAACTGTTGATAGCAGTGAAGATTTCTTTGACCACTTACCTCTGACCACTTCCTGAGCGGATTAAACATAAACAGTAAACAGAAACAACTGGACAACTGTCAGACGTCTCTCGCCAACGAGTGGCTTCGGTGCATCGGACGATAGGGTCAAAGTCCACATATCGTCCGAGTCTATATTTAATCATCGGATCAAGCCAGTTCAGCCATTATGTCATACGGGTTAATCACACGCTTAGTCAATACCTTTGTTGTTGTTGGCGGACGTTTAAAATGATGTAAATATCATAACGAACGAGTTTTGCAATCGATAGTTTTAGATTTGACAATCGCTCCCTCCCATTCATTGTTTACGTTTAGCTTGTTGTTCACACGTTTTCGTGATGCACTAATATAAACTCGAACGATGTACAATTGTCTTGATTAATGAATGACAACCCACCTGCTGAGATTATATACGTGAAGGCACGAGGTGACCCACATCCACACGTAAACAGCGCGGATTACGCTGACCACTTCATTTTTGATGTATGGGCTATCGTACGACTTGTCAGCTGACTCGAAAAATCCCACGGCCCGCCCAAGGCGATTAGGATTATCTCCCTTTAGCACAAACAGTCAATATAGGCTTGAGTTTCATCAATACAAGTAGCCTACACATCATGTCATGTATATGCAATGAGGTGGCAAGTAGCTCGTTACACAATGCTGCCAAGCGGCGTATATACATGATGGTTGCTTCATACCATTAATAATATGTAGTTTACTGTACGGAATCCGACGAGAGAGGCATATTCTGTCTTTAAATATGAGTTTTAATGATCATGATTTTGTTTTCATTAGAAAGATGGCTATTGGCGATTTCTGAAACTGTATTTAACATGAACTGCAACACAATCTAGTTCAAACTCATCCTCGATAATCCAGAGTAGCCTTTATACGCTCCGATATACGATATACTGTGCATTTACTCTAGATTATCGAGTTAAAATTTACCTGATATGTAATCTTATACGCCCCATTTAAGTCTGTTAGTCTGTAACCTTTTTATCTCACGTATGTTTATATGTAAACTGTTGTCAAATGTATTATTGTAAAATATGAAAAATATGAAAATAATGATGATAAAAAATTACATCCAGTTTATCTAGTTGTAGCTAGATAGTAGTGACGGATTTACGGGACGTGTAATATCGAATGCAACATGATTAATGCTGAATAGGTTATTGGTATTAACCCATATGTATTTCTTTCTCTGTAATCATATTTTGAGGGCTTAAATAAAATACGACGGCACTGAGAATGGCTTAAAATCTCACTGTTTTTATTTTTGTACGAATCAGCGCTAACCCTTATCAAATATTTAAACACAAAGTCAAAAATATATTACCCTCAGTAATATGTTTCTCCTGGATTGTACAAAAAGCATAGAGTGGTAACAAAGATATATATATGTAAACAGAAATGTCCATTTCCTAAAAGAAATCACCGAAATAGAACCCTGTCGTTAAAATTTATTCCGTGAACCTTCTCAACAAAATAAACTTAATTAAAGGCTTTACTCAATGTTATAATCTTTGTCTTGGAGTTTCGTCTATCTAGAATCTAGACGGTAGACTTTTCATATTTTTAATTCCATTTCAGCTAGACAGCAAGTAAATTGTATATATACTCCCTCAAAAAAGAAACGCACGGAGGTAATTAGGTACAATATATCTTTATTTCAAATGACAATTACTGACTGGACACACATGGTACGTATTCCAAACTTTGCATGGTGAGAGTCAAATGTTATCTGCAAGACGTGAATGTACTGTTATGTCACCACAACGTCAATGTTACACTTGACGCCGGCTGTAACGTCAATAGGCCTACATATTGTGACCCCCGTTTGCTTGGAGCATAGCCAAGGCCCAATTCTCAAAAAGGGCTCAAATAAAAGAGCAAGAGGCATTTTTGAGAAGGATTTGGTATCCAGTCTATTTTACCTATTTAAAGGGTGCTGATTACGAAAAAATAGGATACCAAGCTGAAAAAATGGCCGCCCAAATTTCACAAAAAATGGCAGCTGATCACACTGTTTTCGTTTATTACTGAATCTCTACATGTTAAAAAGTAGTAAAAGTGTTTTTATAGGGTATTCATCTCCTCGGCATGAACTGAATAAATCTACGAATTGTCGCCTGTGGTATTCTCGCCCATTCATCCTGCAAAGCGTCACGTAGTTGTTGAAGTGTTTGGGGTCGTGGATGTCGCCGTCGTTTATCGAGAAAATCCCACAAATGTTCGATCGGGTTTAAATCAGGAGATTAAGAGGGCCAATGAAGTATTGTGATGTTATGATTGGCGAAGAAGTCCATTGTGATGCGGGCTGTATGCGGTCTGGCATTATCTTGTCTTTGTCGATGTGGGTGAGAACTGGAAGGAGGTGATGTTGCAGAATTTCATCTCTGTAGCGAATGGCTGTTAAATTACCCTGGACATGAACAAGATCAGTGTTTTGATGATAGGAAATCGCTGCCCACATCATTACACCACCTCCGCCGAATCTGTCTACTCTTCGACACAGTTACGTGCAAAACGCTCATTTCGGCGTCGGTAGACCCTATTTCTACCGTCATGACGTTGCAGCATGAAACGGGACTCGTCACTGTACCATATTCTCTGCCAGTGTCTCAAATCCCATCTTTGGACATTTCTGCACCAACGTACAATAGAACGGCGATGGTGACGTCGTAGTACGCATCCGACGTAAGGTCGTCTTGCACGTAATCCACTCGCTCTTAGTCGATTTCTTATATAGTCTGGGCTGAGATGTTACGTAGTCCTGGGATATTCCATGCGGTTTCCGTTGCCGCCAGTGTCCTATTGCGTAGATGGATCAACCGGATGTGACGATCCTGGGCTGCAGTTGTAACCCTTGGCCTACCACTTCTTGGGCGGTCCCGGGTGGATCCAAGTTGTTGGTAGCGATTTCTAAGACGTGAAATCGTACTGTGGTGGACATGGAAGTGACGGGCAACAGATACAACCGACTCTCCAGCCTCTAGACGTCCAATTGCAATATTACGATCTTCAGCTCCCAGTCGAGGCATTTTGATTGACGCTGTTTTAACACAATATTGCGACTAGAAATATCGCAGTGCAATTTCTTTATATACTCAAGGGTAGAGCACACGTTCACCAAGTTGCACGTGCATCACTCTTTCTCACTCTTTTCCACATAGACATTTCATGCATTTCGGAAAATCACATGTTTAAGTTCCATATTGTAACAACGTGATGTGTTTTGGCGATGGTGTACGAATTTGAACCTGCATTCAACATGTTTGGCTATCGAAACTAGATATTTTTCAGTTTGACATGAAAAAAATACCTAAAACAACTTACAATTTATCCGTGCGTTTCTTTTTTGAGAGAGTGTACATTATATGATATTATATATATGATATGATATATGATTATGATATTTATAGAACATTTAAAACTCTAATAGAACCCGAATTATATTTTGTCTAAACTTTCATTTACGTACAGTAGAAACACTTCTGTCAAATATAGAATGGGCTTGTTAGACCTAATAATAAACAGAGGCAGGAAAAGGTCCATTCCTAAACATGATAGATTATGTCCTTTATGTAATTCTTCAGTAGAAGACGAAGTCCATTTTACCTTTAATTGCCCATTTTATGAAGATTTACGCTGCAAATATATCCCAGAACGTTACTCATCGAAACCATCACTAATAATAGCTTTTAACGCGATAGTATCAACTAAAAATGAAACCACACTACGTAATCTAGCTCTCTATGTTAAATATGCATTTGCTCGTCGCAACGAGCATTTACAACTGCTAAGTTTATAATGTTTATTTTATATTTATTGATGTAACCTGGAATGTAACTCTCTTGTATCTGGGCCGGTGGCCTAAAATACAATAAAATATTGTCTTGTCTTGTCTTGACAGCATCAAAGTGTTGGAAAGTGCAGATATGTGAATAAAAATCCACTCAAGTGAAGGCATGCAATAGTCATGGAGTAAGCCAATTAGCCCATGGGAGATATAAATAGTTTTGATTTAGTAATGGACAAAGGAAGTTTGTTATCTTTATCAACTATTTTATGAGTGCTTCATTCAAATATCAGAGCAAGAAATCTAGGTTTTGCCAATTCTCTGCAAAATGATGATATATGTTTTTTACTATTGCAATAAATCTTTCTATATTGCTTACACCCTTCAGCAAATCCTGCAAAATATATAATTATGTTGCTGTTTTGGGTTTTATGTATAAATAACTTCTTTGGCAAGGAGTAAACTCACATTTTTAACTTGGTTTTGAGGTGAGTTGGGGTTTAACGCCGCTTTCAAGAGTATTTCACTTATATCGCGGCTGCTATTATTATGGCAGGGAGAAAGCCCGCAAAGCCATGTAGCTATGCATTGCGGTGAAACCTGCGAGCATCTGCTGGAACTAGCGAACCATGGGTGGTACTACGTAGAACAGTTCTCTACTGCAGACAAAGTTGCCGTGCCCCTCGCGGGATTCAAACCCGGACCTCTTGTCCCGAAGCCGAATTCGCTAACCACTGCACTATCTCGCTATCTCCTGGTTTTGAGAAAACACTTCGGACAATATAATGAATTTAGAATTATAACAGATTATTAAAGTTTGAGATGCGATTAACGAGGGCTCTGCTCCTGATGGCACCTCTGCTGTCATCTATTACAAATCCCAGGACTTTTGAAGGGGGAGGGGGGGGGGGGGGGGGGGGGGGGGGGGGTCAGCAGTAGTGAAGCTTTCTTCAAGACTGACCTAGATATCTCTGGCCTTCCAACTGCTGGTAAGTTCCATGTCTCCAGATGTTAATCCTCTTGACCAATGAACATGTCTGTAAAACTCTTTTAGCTTATTATGATCATTGGAGGCTATGCTCTCATTTTGAAAGAGACCGTCAGGTCGTCAAAACTCGCCATCTTGTTTTTTTTGCATTACGTGACATGAAAACACGCCTTCTTGAACCTAATTCTACAACTTTTTAATAATAAAATACATACATTGATTGAATATTCACATAGTAACACATAACGTATCATACAAGTTGTCAACTAATAAATCATATGCTGTTCAGTCATAGCAAAGGTTCCCCACTCGCAGCACCTATGAATGGCTTCAGTTCTCATTGTTTTCATTCTCCAACAAAAGTGCGCTTGTTTTATCAAGTTGTGAAATATAAAGTCATCAAACTTTACCTTCATTAATATCTTTCAATTTGACCGTGCTTAAATGATGTATTAATAGCAATTAATAGCATATGTATATGTAAACGGGAATATCCTCTCGAATTTCGTTTCCACAAACAATACCCCGACAGAACCCTCCTTTTAAACATGTTCTAGAGTTCGGCACGTGGCTTCATGTCATAAGGTGTCCGGGCGACAGATTCACTGGCGAATATACTGGAATCTCAATATAGGGTTTCTAGTGATAACTTGACAGTTGGGTACCATTGGGGTATAGTTGGTTCCTACCCACCCGACGGGCAGAAATGACAAATGTTTACTGATTTGTTCTGGCACCTAAATCTAATGAACTCATGTACAATTCTCCTTTTGAATACTGATCCATTCTAAAACTTTCAATTTTCTCAAAATATGAGTAACTAGGAACACTTGATTTTTAAAAATAAATGAGCTGATACATATTTATCAAGGTATTCTCTATTCCAAAAGAATGTATGATTTGGTTTGTATGTAATGAATGCCGACATCAACCCACGAGGGCCAGGTATCTATCTATATTCTCGTCTACACTTCCTCAGCCAGTTTTCAGACTGTATTTTCCATACCTCCCTCTTGCACGACCATTTCTGAAGATAGCCCAGCAGGTGGATCTACAGAGGGCACTGAGTTGACATGATGATATCACAGTGGCTCAAGATGTTGATAATAGCAGTACTCAGTACAATGTGCAACCCCTGACTGATCTCGCTTTATTCACAGACTCAGAGATACACAGTGTTATTCGATCATCAAAGCCCACTACCTGTGTTTTGGACCCAATCCCAACCAATATTGTACTCAAACATTTGGATGTAATTCTCCCATGTATTACGAGTATTGTGAATAAGAGTATCGAAAGTGGAATGTTTCCAGAGTGTTTCAGAACAGCTGTAGTGAAGCCTCTCCTCAAGAAGGACAATCTGGATCCATCACACTTGAAATTTTTTAGACCGGTCTCAAATTTGACATTCCTATCCAAAGTCATTGGAAAAGCTTTTCATATTCGACTTAAATGTCATCTTGCGGAGAATGCACTCATAGAAAAGTTCCAGTCAGCTTATCGCAAATTCCACAGTACTGAAACAGCCTTACTAAGAGTCATAAATGATATTCGTGGAGCAGTAGATCAGGGCAATATGGCAGCTCTGATATTGCTGGATTTGTCTTCAGCATTCGATACAATTGACCACAATCTACTTCTGGACAGACTCCGACATCAGTATGGAATAGGTGGGACAGCACTACAGTGGATATCATCTTATATTAAAGGAAGATCACAATTTGTGATGATTGGAAATGACAGGTCATCCACTGTCAACTTGAAATATGGTGTCCCACAGGGATCTGTACTTGGTCCAGTGTTATTGTTTCTCTATTGTGGCAGTACTTTTGAAGGGGGAGGGGGGGGGGGGGGGGTCAGCAGTAGTGAAGCTTTCTTCAAGACTGACCTAGATATCTCTGGCCTTCCAACTGCTGGTAAGTTCCATGTCTCCAGATGTTAATCCTCTTGACCAATGAACATGTCTGTAAAACTCTTTTAGCTTATTATGATCATTGGAGGCTATGCTCTCATTTTGAAAGAGACCGTCAGGTCGTCAAAACTCGCCATCTTGTTTTTTTTGCATTACGTGACATGAAAACACGCCTTCTTGAACCTAATTCTACAACTTTTTAATAATAAAATACATACATTGATTGAATATTCACATAGTAACACATAACGTATCATACAAGATGTCAACTAATAAATCATATGCTGTTCAGTCATAGCAAAGGTTCCCCACTCGCAGCACCTATGAATGGCTTCAGTTCTCATTGTTTTTATTTTCCAACAAAAGTGCGCTTGTTTTATCAAGTTGTGAAATATAAAGTCATCAAAGTATTACCTTCATTAATATCTTTCAATTTGACCGTGCTTAAATGATGTATTAATAGCAATTAATAGCATATGTATATGTAAACGGGAATATCCTCTCGAATTTCGTTTCCACAAACAATACCCCGACAGAACCCTCCTTTTAAACATGTTCTAGAGTTCGGCACGTGGCTTCATGTCATAAGGTGTCCGGGCGACGGCTTCACTGGCGAATACTGACATCTCAATATAGGGTTTATAGTGATAACTTGACAATCGGGTACCATTGGGGTATGGTTGGTGACATGGGTTAAGTTCTGTTCCTACCCACCCAACGGGCAGAAATGACAAATGTTTACTGATTTGTTCTGGCACCTAAATCTAATGAACTCATGTACAATTCTCCTTTTGAATACTGATCCATTCTAAAACTTTCAATTTTCTCAAAATATGAGTAACTAGGAACACTTGATTTTTAAAAATAAATGAGCTGATACATATTTATCAAGGTATTCTCTATTCCAAAAGAATGTATGATTTGGTTTGTATGTAATGAATGCCGACATCAACCCACGAGGGCCAGGTATCTATCTATATTCTCGTCTACACTTCCTCAGCCAGTTTTCAGACTGTATTTTCCATACCTCCCTCTTGCACGACCATTTCTGAAGATAGCCCAGCAGGTGGATCTACAGAGGGCACTGAGTTGACATGATGATATCACAGTGTCTCAAGATGTTGATAATAGCAGTACTCAGTACAGTGTGCAACCCCTGACTGATCTCGCTTTATTCACAGACTCAGAGATACGCAGTGTTATTCGATCATCAAAGCCCACTACCTGTGTTTTGGACCCAATCCCAACCAATATTGTACTCAAACATTTGGATGTAATTCTCCCATGTATTACGAGTATTGTGAATAAGAGTATCGAAAGTGGAATGTTTCCAGAGTGTTTCAGAACAGCTGTAGTGAAGCCTCTCCTCAAGAAGGACAATCTGGATCCATCACACTTGAAATTTTTTAGACCGGTCTCAAATTTGACATTCCTATCCAAAGTCATTGAAAAAGCTTTTCATATTCGACTTAAATGTCATCTTGCGGAGAATGCACTCATAGAAAAGTTCCAGTCAGCTTATCGCAAATTCCACAGTACTGAAACAGCCTTACTAAGAGTCATAAATGATATTCGTGGAGCAGTAGATCAGGGCAATATGGCAGCTCTGATATTGCTGGATTTGTCTTCAGCATTCGATACAATTGACCACAATCTACTTCTGGACAGACTCCGACATCAGTATGGAATAGGTGGGACAGCACTACAGTGGATATCATCTTATATTAAAGGAAGATCACAATTAAAGGGATCTGTACTTGGTCCAGTGTTATTTGTTCTCTATTGTGGCAGTACTTCAAACATCATCTCACAACACCGCCTCCTCCACCACTCATATGCCGATGACTGCCAGTTGTACAATCACTTTCATCATCATAACTCAGAAGAAGCTCTTTTGAATATAGCTAATTGTACCAGGTCCTTGAATTCTTGGATGACAGAAAACAAACTCAAACTGAACAGTGATAAAACGGAAGCAATCATTTTTGGAACTAAGCAGCAGCTAAAAAAAGTGGATCTAAGCACCGTTAATGTGTCAGACACGGACGTTCAGCTAACCAAGACTGTCAAGGATCTCGGTGTCTTGCTAGATCCAACACTCTCAATGGAAGCTCAGATTAACAATGTCTGCAAAATATGCTACTTGAACTTACGTGTGATTGGAAATATTCGTCCTTTGATCACCATGGAAGCTGCACAATGTCTAACCAGATGTCTGGTACTGAGTAGACTCGACTACTGTAACAGTCTTTATGTCGGACTCCCGGATATTCTCCTTGACAAACTTCAAAAGGTACAAAATACAGCAGCGCGAATCGTGACTCTAACATCTAAAGGATCGCACATTACTCCTGTCCTTAAACATCTTCACTGGCTTCCAATAAAAGCAAGGATTCAACTCAAAATTTTATGTCTAATGCATAAATCTCTGCATGATCAATCGCCTGCCTACATATCAGAGTTGATATCAGCCTATGTCCCAACACGGGAGCTTAGATCACAACATCAGAATCTATTGACAGTGCCGAAGTGTAACCTCAAGTGCTTTGGTCAGAGATGTTTTGAGCATTTTGCTCCTAACATGTGGAACTCTCTTCCCAAAAATCTGAAACTATGTCCAACATTTGAATCATTCAAATCAAGTCTAAAAGCCTATCTTTTTGTTCAGTTTTATGGTTCATAAGGACTTTCACAATTGCAACAATTGTACACATTGATTTGTTATTGCTGTTTGTGTGAAGTGAGCACATTCAAATGTGCATCACTATTATCATTATTTATTAGCATTATATGTTTAGCGCTTTGAGCATGCTTTCGAGCGTGGATATGTGCGCTTTATAAATATGCACTATTATTATTATTATTATTACCCCCACCACTTTTCAATAATAATTTCTTTGTATAATTCTGTCAATTAATCTGTATTAAAAGTCTAAGAGCTTTACACTCCTTTGTGCACTCCCTTTAGCCAAATCCATAATATTTGAGGAGATGCTTTAAAGTGAAAATGTTTGAAGGTTGTTCAAGTTTCTTATAATTATTTTCAATGAGGATATCTTTAAAGCATTGGTATAAATGTGTGAAGTGTTTCCATTTTTAAAAAAGCTGAGTATCCTCAGCCACAGGTGAAGTTTGGCGCAAATATGTTGCGCAACAGAGATGAACGACCAGTTTTCCTTCGTTATCACATAGGGAAAACTGGTCGTTCATCTCTGTTGCGCAGTATATTTGCGCTAAACTTCGCATTTCGTTCGCTCATAGGGAAAACTGGTCGTTCATCTCTGTTGCGCAACCTATTTGCGCTAAACTTCACCTGTGCCTCAGCATACTGTCCCAGTCTATGTCCAATATCATTAAGTATTTAGCCCTTTATATCCGGATTTATCCATGATATCATAATACCTAATATTTCAATTGCAAGAATTAATAAGTAAGGTGAGGTTGGTTCCCCTTGTCTACACCCCTCAAGTACAAAACAAGAAGAAATATTGTCCATTTTGAATATTGTCCATTTTGAATTACTAAATTGCTTTTGTGTTCGAGTTTAAACTTTCTACACATAATGTAAGGCCATAATCTACGAAAGCCTACAAGGGCCAAATTCAATGACAACATTTTTTTTTTAAAGTTGTAGTTTCAACTTTTAAAGGTGTAATTACAAGTTTAGAAAGTTGTATATTCAAGTTTTAAAGTTGTATATTCAAGTTTTAAAGTTGTTATTTCAACTTTTAAAGGTGTAATTACAACTTTAAAAAGTTGTATATTCAAGTTTAAAGTTGTAATTACAACCTTAAAAAGTGTAATTACAAGTTCAGAAAGTTGTATATTCAAGTTTTAAAGGTGTAATTACAAGTTTAGAAAGTTGTATATTCAAGTTTTAAAGTTGTAATATGACTAAGTCGATATGATATATGACTAAGTCGATATGATATATGACTAAGTCGATCTGATATATGACTAAGTAGATCTGATATATGACTAAGTCGATCTGATATACGACTAAGTTGATCTGATATATGACTAAGTAGATATGATATATGACTAAGTAGATATGATATATGACTAAGTAGATCTGACTTATGACTAAGTATATCTGATATATGTCTAAGTCGATCTGATATATGACTAAGTAGATCTGATATATGACTAAGTCGATCTGATATACGACTGAGTAGACCTGATATATGACTAAGTAGATATGATATATGACTAAGTCCATCTGATATATGACTAAGTTGATCTGATATACGACTAAGTAGATCTGATATATGACTAAGTAGATCTGATATATGACTAAGTAGATATGATATATGACTAAGTCGATATGATATATGACTAAGTAGATCTGACATATGACTAAGTAGATCTGATATACGACTAAGTAGATCTGATATACGACTAAGTTGATCTGATATATGATAAAGTCGATCTGATATATGACTTTTAAAACTTGAATATACAACTTTTAAAACTTGTAATTTCACCTTTACAAGTTGTAATTACAACTTTAAAACATGAATAATCAACTTTTTAAAGTTGTAATTACACCTTTTAAAGTTGTAATTACAACTTTCAAACTTGAATATATAAACTTTTAAAAGTTGAATATACAACTTTTAAAACTTGTAATTTCACCTTAAAAGTTGTAATTACAACTTTAAAACTTGAATATTCAGCTTTTTAAAGTTGTAATTACACCTTTTAAAGTTGTAATTACAACTTTCAAACTTGAATATACAATTTTTAAAACTTGAATATATAACTTTTAAAACTTGAATATATAACTTTTAAAAGTTGAATATACAACTTGTGAAAGTTGTAATTTCACCTTTACAAGTTGTAATTACAACTTTAAAACTTGAATATACAACTTTTGAAAGTTGTAATTACAACTTTAAAACAAAAATGTTGTCACTGAGTTTGGCCCTTGTAGGCTTTCGTAATTATCAAACCATTTTCGTTACATTTGTTATAAAAGGTTTAGAGATTGTATCAAAAGCTTTTTCAAAGTCAATTAGGAGAATCAATCCAGGTTTGTTGAACTTTTTGGCTTCAAATATGTTATCATAAAGCATCCCAGTGTTTTCACTGATATATCTCCCTGGATAAATAAATCCTGTTTGATTCTCATGTATAATAATTTTATTCAAAAATTTCTAAAAAGTCTCTTTGCAATAAAGATCCTATGATATATATATAAAACATTAAGCAATGCGATTGAGCGCCATTTTAAAAACATTTTCTGTCCTTAGGTTTTGGAAGGTCGGTGATATTTCCCCTATTCATTGCACTTGAATTACTACTAGCAAAAGCCTCTGTTCTAAACCTAAAAATTCACTGGCCTACATGTAGGTCTTTCCAAAAAGTTTACTGGTATAATGTCTATTCTCTAATAATAGTAATAATAATAATAATATTGGATATTTGTTATTCGCTTTAATGCTATTAATGCATGCTCATGGTGCTACATTTAATACACTAGGAATAAATAATAAGAATAACATATACACAGAGGATCAAACGGCTTTTACAACAGATTTACAGCTGTACGTGGAAAAATTAATCTCTAGATGACAAAAGTAAGCTAGTTATTTTCTCTCCTTCTTCATACCATGTTATTCTCTTTCTAATTTGGATTCCTAGGAATATTGACGACCCAGCCTGTAGTAAATGTATAATTGCTATTATATACAGCCATGCAGCAGGATTTAGAATACCGTATGTCCTGTTTCCTGAACACGTGTACGTTGAGGACGGACGCTGTGCACGTCATGCACACTTGAAATCAGTAATCATGCGTTGACTTCACGCACTTATAAATCCAGTTGGTCTTTATGCGAGCACACAGATGCATACACTGTGCATGATGAACGCGCGACTTCTGTTCTTGTTGTCCGTGATGACTATGGGCGTCTTCGCAACCGATGGTAAGTTGGCCTGACTATTTTCTTTTCAATGTATATTGCACAATTATGTCTGTTTGTCGGGATATATGAGAGAGACAAAGATACTAGGAATAAGAGAAATGATAACGTTTATACTAACCTAACTGTCAACATTGTTACTACAGAGAACTATAACTTAAAATGAACATGCAATCACAGATCAAAATATCATAAAGATCATTAGGCATGCTCCCCTCGCTAGCCAAGTTGACACTAATGACAGGCCATTTTGTTCGCTACCCGAATTTCAAATATACTATTTGGCATGTTTTATACATGTTTCTACTTGATGAGTTGCATTTTCTTGTATGAAATTTATTTCTGTACAATTAATTCGTGTTTTATTTGCTATGTACATTTCATACACATATATTGATACTGGTTTTGCATCATAGCGGTTTTCCTGTAGTCCCAACATCGATAGCCATTATTCAAAGCTGACATTTTTTCTTGGTTATGGGTTGCAGGGTCCGTTCTTGTTAACTTGAAAGTATTTTTTAATTAATAGCATGTGATTTCAAAACTAGACACACTGTAGATTGTTTTGGTAAATTTGGTTGTTTGTGTTACATTGTTTTTTTTCCTGTAATAATTGTATACATTTATATATGCAATGTAGAGAGGTAGGCAATGGCACTATGGTAGAGGGGATTAACTTTGTTGATCACAGTTGTTTGTGAAATTCATGATTTCTCTGTTAATATTTAGTTATATTGCACAACAGTGGTAACAAATTGAAGCTTAGTTGACAGGGTTTCTGCCAAAATTATTGTCAACTTGATTTGATCTATATTTAAAAACAATAGCAATGAGGTTAGTGGGATCATACTTTGGTACCATAAATGGTCCTATGGCACTATAGGGGGTTTTGATGGAGGGTCACATATATGGGTCTATGGGACTATGGTTCTGTCGCCATATTGGATTTTTTGCATTTGGTGAAAAGAAAACACGCTATATTTTACGTTATTTTACACCTTTTTAATCACTAGAGACATACACCGATAGAGTATTCATACAGTAACACATAACATGTCATAAAACTAATAAACAAGTTGCTGTTATGCTGTAGCGAAGTTTTCCCCATGCACTCGCAGCGCCGATGAATGGATTCAGTTCTCATTGTTTTTATTTTTCAACAAATGTGCACTTGTGTTTATCAAGTAATGAAATACATGTATAAAGTAATCAACAGATTACCTCCATTAGTATCTTTCAATTTGACTGTGTTTTAATAACATATATGTGTTAACAGGGATATCCCCTCGAATTTCGTTTCCACAAAAATACCCCGATAGAACCTTAATGAACACTAGTGCAAAGAAATTAATATCCGTCTCTCTCGTCTCACGGTTGCAACTTGTCTCTATTTGTCTAACGCACTCAGACAATTTACCTCTCTCCTCTATGTTAGAGTTGTATCTCTATTTCTCTTTGTTTCAATGACGGATTCGATCTATGTCTGACTGTTTCAATCCGCCATTGATCCTTTTGTAATGCTCTGTTATGGTCTATACATCCTTCGAGTACACAGGGGGTAAGCCCTGTCCATGCTAAACCGGAAGTTGGCAGTAGTTTTTCAACTGGGGTGGCTCCCGAAATTGGTTAGTTTTTAACATTTCCCATTGAATGATGTTAACAATATTAACATGTTTCAACCCTTGAATAGCTATGGTTTACAATTGCTACATCTTTGGAACATGACATGCAATATATAGTTTAGAATTTTAACATTTTAGGAACCAGTCAATCGTTGGCAGTGAAAAAATCCGCGACAAGGCGACCTTCTACATGAAAACAGCAAATCTACATGAATCAAGCCCATATTTTGTGTACTTTTAAGTCGAATGTGATAATCGAGGACTTGCCTCAACGTTACAGCTTTCACAGATGGATCGAAACCGAGATATTAGCAAAAATAAAAACTGTACACATTGATGGTAGTTGCTCCATCACTGTCCAGGTTTTTGAAAATTAAAAAAATTAACTGTCCAAGGTAGTTGCCATGCAAGAAACCTTTTTTTTAAAAACCTTGTACGGGTACTATATGTAAAGGACTTTAAGGTGCAACGTGAATTGATTTAGCTGCTGCTTTTCATTAGTCTAAGACTAATATCCCGTTTACCTTTTAGCAGACAGTGTGATGGTAATGACATTTATAAGATAAATAGTTGCGTTTGTAAAATTTCCGGGATTCATTGCTATTCAACACCCGCAAATTTAGTTTAAAACCGACGGATCTGTGGACAGGAAAGGAGCAACATGGCATCAATATGTTAAGACTATGTTTGTAAATATTTGCGCATAGCATTAGTAGATCTTACTGAATGATATGGACACTAGATTAGCTTTCTGCATTCACAGTTTACTCAATAATACAATGTATGACTTGTAAATTTCTGGGACGTGACCTTAATTGTGAATGTCAAATTAACAAAATCTTTTAAGATGCATGAATCTTTATTTTAATCCTGGTCATATAGCTTTACATTTCAAATAGATTCAGAAGACCATGCAGTCCATCAGACCAGTTCACCGAAGTTTCAATATTAAAGGTCCTGTAATGTTGATGGGTGATTGTAAATACCTGGATTTATGTATTATTCACCATCATCCTATCATCATGTCTTTGAGAGAGTACATATGTATATTTTAGAAATCATCAATGAATACAGACACCTTTAAAATAATTCATGATGCAAGGAATAATATTTTTGTCATAATTTTTTTGTCATTATCTATTTACTGTTATGGTTATGTGTTATATGCCTTAATATTAACTATATATACGTATCGTGATGATAAAAAGGCAAAAGTCAAGGCATAGGTTTAATCTCCAATGCATATGCAAAATGTTGAACTACGATTGTTTACATTTTCGGAGGAATCATTAGTGATAATGTTTCCATAAGATAGGTCAAGCTTAGTAACCTCTGTTAAAACAGGTGTATCAGCCTCAGATGACTCTAGTACAAAATGACTCTAGAGTTATTTGAGCCTGGCCTCAGATAACTCCAGAGTCATTTGAGCCTGGCCTCAGATAACTCCAGAGTCATTTGAGTCTGGCCTCAGATAGCTCTAGAATCATTTGAGCCTGGCCTCAGATAACTCTAGAGTCATTTGAGTCTGGCCTCAGATAGCTCTAGAATCATTTGAGCCTGGCCTCAGATAACTCTAGAGTCATTTGAGCCTGACCTCAGATAACTCCAGAGTCATTTGAGTCTGGCCTCAGATAGCTCTAGAATCATTTGAGCCTGGCCTCAGATAACTCTAGAGTCATTTGAGTCTGGCCTCAGATAGCTCTAGAATCATTTGAGCCTGGCCTCAGATAACTCTAGAGTCATTTGAGCCTGACCTCAGATAACTCCAGAGTCATTTGAGTCTGGCCTCAGATAGCTCTAGAATCATTTGAGCCTGGCCTCAGATAACTCTAGAGTCATTTGAGCCTGGCCTCAGATAACTCTAGAGTCATTTGAGTCTGGCCTCAGATAGCTCTAAGATCATTTGAGCCTGGCCTCAGATAACTCTAGAGTCATTTGAGCCTGGCCTCAGATAACTCCAGAGTCATTTGAGTCTGGCCTCAGATAGCTCTAGAATCATTTGAGCCTGGCCTCAGATAACTCTAGAGTCATTTGAGCCTGGCCTCAGATAACTCTAAAGTCATTTGAGCCTGGCCTCAGATAGCTCTAGAATCATTTGAGCCTGGCCTCAGATAACTCTAGAGTCATTTGAGTCTGGCCACAGATAGCTCTAGAATCATTTGAGCCTGGCCTCAGATAACTCTATAGTCATTTGAGCCTGGCCTCAGATAGCTCTAGAGTCATTTGAGTCTGGCCTCAGATAGCTCTAGAATCATTTGAGTCTGGCCTCAGATAACTCTAGAATCATTTGAGTCTGGCCTCAGTTAACTCTAGAGTCATTTGAGCCTGGCCTCAGATAACTCTAGAGTCATTTGAGTCTGGCCTCAGATAGCTCTAGAATCATTTGAGCCTGGCCTCAGATAACTCTAGAGTCATTTGAGCCTGGCCTCAGATAACTCCAGAGTCATTTGAGTCTGGCCTCAGATAGCTCTAGAATCATTTGAGCCTGGCCTCAGATAACTCTAGAGTCATTTGAGCCTGGCCTCAGATAGCTCTAGAATCATTTGAGCCTGGCCTCAGATAACTCTAGAGTCATTTGAGTCTGGCCTCAGATAGCTCTAGAGTCATTTGAGCCTGGCCTCAGATAACTCCAGAGTCATTTGAGTCTGGCCTCAGATAGCTCTAGAGTCATTTGAGTCTGGCCTCAGATAACTCCAGAGTCATTTGGGCCTGGCCTCAGATAGCTCTAGAATCATTTGAGTCTGGCCTCAGATAACTCTAGAGTCATTTGAGTCTGGCCTCAGATAACTCTAGAGTCATTTGAGTCTGGCCTCAGATAGCTCTAGAATCATTTGAGTCTGGCCTCAGTTAACTCTAGAGTCATTTGAGCCTGGCCTCAGATAACTCTAGAGTCATTTGAGTCTGGCCTCAGATAGCTCTAGAATCATTTGAGCCTGGCCTCAGATAACTCTAGAGTCATTTGAGCCTGGCCTCAGATAACTCCAGAGTCATTTGAGTCTGGCCTCAGATAGCTCTAGAATCATTTGAGCCTGGCCTCAGATAACTCTAGAGTCATTTGAGCCTGGCCTCAGATAGCATTAGAATCATTTGAGCCTGGCCTCAGATAACTCTAGAGTCATTTGAGTCTGGCCTCAGATAGCTCTAGAGTCATTTGAGCCTGGCCTCAGATAACTCCAGAGTCATTTGAGTCTGGCCTCAGATAGCTCTAGAGTCATTTGAGTCTGGCCTCAGATAACTCCAGAGTCATTTGGGCCTGGCCTCAGATAGCTCTAGAATCATTTGAGTCTGGCCTCAGATAACTCTAGAGTCATTTGAGTCTGGCCTCAGATAACTCTAGAGTCATTTGAGTCTGGCCTCAGATAGCTCTAGAGTCATTTGAGTCTGGCCTCAGATAACTCTAGAGTCATTTGGGTCTGGCCTCAGATAGCTCTAGAATCATTTGAGCCTGGCCTCAGATAACTCTAGAGTCATTTGAGTCTGGCCTCAGATAGCTCTAGAATCATTTGAGCCTGGCCTCAGATAACTCTAGAATCATTTGAGCCTGGCCTCAGATAACTCTAGAGTCATTTGAGTCTGGCCTCAGATAGCTCTAGAATCATTTGAGCCTGGCCTCAGATAGCTCTAGAGTCATTTGAGCCTGGCCTCAGATAACTCCAGAGTCATTTGAGTCTGGCCTCAGATAGCTCTAGAGTCATTTGAGTCTGGCCTCAGATAACTCCAGAGTCATTTGGGCCTGGCCTCAGATAGCTCTAGAATCATTTGAGTCTGGCCTCAGATAACTCTAGAGTCATTTGAGTCTGGCCTCAGATAACTCTAGAGTCATTTGAGTCTGGCCTCAGATAGCTCTAGAGTCATTTGAGTCTGGCCTCAGATAACTCTAGAGTCATTTGGGTCTGGCCTCAGATAGCTCTAGAATCATTTGAGCCTGGCCTCAGATAACTCCAGAGTCATTTGGGCCTGGCCTCAGATAGCTCTAGAATCATTTGAGTCTGGCCTCAGATAACTCTAGAGTCATTTGAGTCTGGCCTCAGATAGCTCTAGAATCATTTGAGTCTGGCCTCAGATAACTCTAGAATCATTTGAGTCTGGCCTCAGTTAACTCTAGAGTCATTTGAGCCTGGCCTCAGTTAACTCTAGAGTCATTTGAGTCTGGCCTCAGATAGCTCTAGAATCATTTGAGCCTGGCCTCAGATAACTCTAGAGTCATTTGAGCCTGGCCTCAGATAACTCTAGAGTCATTTGAGTCTGGTCTCAGATAGCTCTAGAATCATTTGAGCCTGGCCTCAGATAACTCTAGAGTCATTTGAGCCTGGCCTCAGATAACTCCAGAGTCATTTGAGTCTGGCCTCAGATAGCTCTAGAATCATTTGAGCCTGGCCTCAGATAACTCTAGAGTCATTTGAGCCTGGCCTCAGATAGCTCTAGAATCATTTGAGCCTGGCCTCAGATAACTCTAGAGTCATTTGAGTCTGGCCTCAGATAGCTCTAGAGTCATTTGAGCCTGGCCTCAGATAACTCCAGAGTCATTTGAGTCTGGCCTCAGATAGCTCTAGAGTCATTTGAGTCTGGCCTCAGATAACTCCAGAGTCATTTGGGCCTGGCCTCAGATAGCTCTAGAATCATTTGAGTCTGGCCTCAGATAACTCTAGAGTCATTTGAGTCTGGCCTCAGATAACTCTAGAGTCATTTGAGTCTGGCCTCAGATAGCTCTAGAGTCATTTGAGTCTGGCCTCAGATGGTTCTAGAGTCATTTGGGTCTGGCCTCAGATAGCTCTAGAATCATTTGAGCCTGGCCTCAGATAACTCCAGAGTCATTTGGGCCTGGCCTCAGATAGCTCTAGAATCATTTGAGTCTGGCCTCAGATAACTCTAGAGTCATTTGAGTCTGGCCTCAGATAACTCCAGAGTCATTTGAGTCTGGCCTCAGATAGCTCTAGAATCATTTGAGCCTGGCCTCAGATAACTCTAGAGTCATTTGAGCCTGGCCTCAGATAGCTCTAGAATCATTTGAGCCTGGCCTCAGATAACTCTAGAGTCATTTGAGTCTGGCCTCAGATAGCTCTAGAGTCATTTGAGCCTGGCCTCAGATAACTCCAGAGTCATTTGAGTCTGGCCTCAGATAGCTCTAGAGTCATTTGAGTCTGGCCTCAGATAACTCCAGAGTCATTTGGGCCTGGCCTCAGATAGCTCTAGAATCATTTGAGTCTGGCCTCAGATAACTCTAGAGTCATTTGAGTCTGGCCTCAGATAACTCTAGAGTCATTTGAGTCTGGCCTCAGATAGCTCTAGAGTCATTTGAGTCTGGCCTCAGATGGTTCTAGAGTCATTTGGGTCTGGCCTCAGATAGCTCTAGAATCATTTGAGCCTGGCCTCAGATAACTCCAGAGTCATTTGGGCCTGGCCTCAGATAGCTCTAGAATCATTTGAGTCTGGCCTCAGATAACTCTAGAGTCATTTGAGCCTGGCCTCAGATAACTCAAGAGTCATTTGAGCCTGGCCTCAGATAGCTCTAGAGTCATTTGGGGTTAGAATTTTCCTCAAGCTCATATGACTCTATCCAGGCTCTACCTCAACCTCGATATGTTTCAGTCTTTGCCAAATCAACGCTGGTAGAGTCATTTCGGGCTAGCCTCAAATAACTCTAGCTAATGTGTTCACTTTATCTTTACACTGCCAAGAACTGGAAGGCGATGGATCGAGTGATAATCCGTCCATCCGCCCGTGTGTCCGTACGTGCGTCTTTGCGTCCGTGTGTCTGTCCGAGTGTGACATGCGCGAGGGTATAATATATTGATGGAGTACCACATTGAGAAGTGGTGTATATATATATTTTCGGGGGTTACTGTCTTTGTTCATTTTGTGGTGTTCATGGTGTCTCATAAGATACATCGTTTTTCAATACTGTCAGAGATGGCATGAACGAATTTGATATATGGCTTGATGTCATAGGATTGCGAAAATGAAAAACATGCTTTTGTTTTTGTTCTTGTATGTTTCTTCAGTGCACGTTGTATGTAGTGATTTAATGTGTGTACATACATGTATACGTCAAAGGTTTTAGATTAAGGATGTTTTTGGGAAATTTTGAGAGTGTTAGTGAGAATCGATATGGCGAATGTCTTAATCCTGTTAGTCCTTCGATACTAGCGCTTTGAGTTTGTCTCAGTGTAATATGATATCTATAAACCTGCGAACTTACGTACATAGGAAAATTGTGTTAAACGTTCTAGACAATTGGTGGATTTATTTCAAATTCATTATCAAAGTAGGTTCCCTCAACATAAGTCGAATTTAAAGACGATTTAAAGATTTTGCTAATGTCAAGATTTTTAGAGCTATAATTTAAGAAATTAAAAATAATATGCTCCATATTTAGAATCCAGAATTATTTTGATGGGATGTTGTGACTTCAATTTAATAGAGTTAATGTTAATGTTAATTGTAGATGTTAACAGATACACTGCTTCGTAAAACAACTAGCCTTTGAATGAAATATCCATTAAAACAAACATACAATATTTTCAAATAGCATCAAGTAATCACGTTACTGGATACAAATTATTACACATGTATTTTAAAGAAACGTATTAACAATACAGAATTAATTCGCAAAGAGGCGGACAGGGGTGATTGAACCACTGGGTAGGTTGAGCCATCATGCCTTTCTGGAAAACTAATACAGCATATTTGGAAGGTCGTGCCACTTCCTTTACCGTTAAGCCTGATGCTATTCCTGCACTGTCAAAAATTAAGAGATAAAAAGCTTATGTCCTTATCAATACCTTAATAGAGTTCGAAAATAAGAAGCGCACGGTTATTTTTTTCTGTAGTAATTGCCCGTGTTTAGTTTGGACTCTGTTCATGGTAACTCTAAAGGGGACAGCTTTTCTTAGAAACTGTTAAGACAGGATTATCGAATTTGGTGTGTAGCTTGGGACTAAAACAATATGACAACAGTGAAGAAGTTCAACATATACAAGCAAAATATTGTGTGGCTTCTAACCAAACACATGTATCACGATGGTCTACGGTGAGTTAGCAGATTCCAATTATTTACATATTCTGCCATTAGAGCTATGAATATTGGGTACGACTAGGCCATGTCACAGATTCCCGAAAAATATTATGTTGTGAGAAACCAATTGATAAAACTGGTAAAAGAAATTGGGTAACTGATATCAGAGAGATACACTGTATTCAACAACACATGATATTATGGTTAGGTTTGGTATGTCAAAATGTTCATTCACAATGGTTTCCTGTGTTCATCTCATGACCTATCTGATGAAACTGGCAAGTATGTCGGCGTTGAAAGAGGAAACAGAACATGCCAAGTTTGCAATATGCACGATGTTGAAGTTGAGCTACATGTCTTGTTTACCTGTCCGGTTTACAAACGTCCTTGGACCAAATACCTTTAAGACGGTGTAGCACGTTTTTCTTCCTGAAATAAAGTGATCTCACGAAAAGGTAAATAAGTGTTACCAAATGCTAAATAATACTCATCAATCAATAAAAAGAATGTACATTGTCCGGTTAAGCCTCTTCGAGCGGCCATTTTAATGTGAACACCTTAAATGATCGAATGTAGTTTAAATGATCTGACTGACCTAGCAATACCTAACACTGAAAGTAGAGTAATAAAGTTTGAACCATGGTAGAATGGTCAACCATCTTGCATTCTGAATTACAATTCGCATGAGACCTACACATCAACCTCTCACATTGAAGAGTTCTATACCACTGTCGCTTTATACGTATGCCACCAACCGTGTTCTATGGATACGGCTTATCAGGTCGTGTAATGTTTTACCCTCTAACATAACAGTATATTGTATAAACTTTAATGATGATTAGCAGATTTGAGAAAACAAAAGTGCCAAAAAACCGTGCTACAGCGCCTTGAAAACGTACTATTATAATTACCAAAATGTAACAAAACTAGTGTCATTGTTAACAGAGACCAACACTCAATTATTACAGAACCTTGCAATGTATACTTATTATGCAATGTCATTCACCAATAAGATTATAACATCAAGAAAGTGATTTACCCATGAATGAATGTACTACCGGCATGTGGCGTTTCAAGTACATAATACAAAGCGGTAGAAGCGGTCAATTATCTTTTACTGAGAACCAGTATGGATGGGGATGTTGATGACCGTATATTGTTGTTATATATACATTATGAATACTTCTATGTCTTTCTGAGAAGCATACATGTCAAAGCAATCTCACAAAGGTACATATTGACTTATGTACAGGCATTTTTGCAAATTTGTTTGCAGTTTATTATACCCCGCTACGAAGGTAGAATGGTGTATCTATATTATTAACCGTTTTTACGTTTAAAAGATGCTTTATTATCGCGTTATCGAAGATCCCTGGAGTCGCTCGTAAAATCCCTGAAATCGTCTGAAATCCTAGTTAGGACCACCTATCCTATGTAAAAAATGAGTCTAAAAAAGTTTCTTTAGATCTATGCTTCCACATCATCCTCTTAGGAACTTTCGGTTTCTATTATAATGTAAGTTACCTACAGCAGTTCAGCTCTGGTTTGACGAAACTTGTATAGTTGTTATCTATAGCCTCGTTTCCATTGACCTCTTTCCAATGCACGTGAAAATATTGTGTATTATTAATTATTTAAGTTGAATGAGACATGCTAGCAAACATAAACGTCTATGGATAGTCAACAGTGATAAGGTAGTTGGATGGATGTGCATAGCTATGAAACATAAATAACTAGTTGTGAAAATGGTGTATGCAAATAGTTATAACATTGTGTTCACCAAAACAATAAAATGACATAGACACATTTTTACGTATTATTTGTTTGATATATGTGTTAATATCCGCAATAAAGAAATGACATTCAAGACATTGTTCGCCTGCAATATTAAGGTGAAATATACGATTGAATAATGAATGGAATTAATTTTTTAGCAATTAAGGCTTCCATATTTCTGAAAATTTGAAATTTGATAAGCCTAAAGAATAAAAATGTTAAAAAAAACGTCATTGTAAAACCTTTTTTTCTTATTTAAACTGAGATGATAATGAACATATACCAAATGCTTCAATTTGATATTAAAACAGCAAATATGATGAATGTGCTGATAATATGGTGTCACGTATGACATGGCTACACATATAATATTCTTGTTTAATTAAAATCGATTATAAGTTAAATATTATGTAAACAACATTTACTCCGGCATACTGGAATATTTCATTTTTCAAAATTTAATAATTTTAAATAATTTCCATATGGACTTTATAAGAATACAATATCTACAAGTACATTGAATGAGTATAACGGAAAATACATCACTAATATGTAACAATGCTTATCACTTTTCACTAGTTTACAAAGAAATATAAAGAACGATACTTTTTAGAATGTTAACTCCTGGTCAGTTCTGTTCTCAAAACAGTTACCGTTATTTAGAGGTTTGAAAATAAATTATGTTACGATACATAAAATCGACACTTCTAACATAAAAAACACAACGTTATCGGTTTCCCTTTCACCATTATACAGTGTCTCATTTGGCATCACTATATATTAGAACATTTGCACCAATATACATATATAAGTATAGGTGAACAAACTTCGGGATGGTCATTCTACCTTTGAGGTGTTTACTATCAATCGGGCACAGTTGGTACTCTAGAGTGCTTTGAGCCAAGGCCCATTTAACTCTAGAGTGCTTTGAGCCTAGGCCCATTTAACTCAAGAGTGTTTTGAGCCAAGGCCCATTTAACTCTAGAGTGCTTTGAGCCAAGGCCCATTTAACTCTAGAGTGCTTTGAGCCTAGGCCCATTTAACTCAAGAGTGTTTTGAGCCAAGGCCCATTTAACTCTAGAGTGCTTTGAGACAAGGCCCATTTAACTCTAGAGTGCTTTGAGCCTAGGCCCATTTAACTCAAGAGTGTTTTGAGCCAAGGCCCATTTAACTCTAGAGTGCTTTGAGCCAAGGCCCATTTAACTCTAGAGTGCTTTGAGCCAAGGCCCATTTAACTCTAGAGTGCTTTGAGCCTAGGCCCATTTAACTCTAGAGTGCTTTGAGCCAAGGCCCATTTAACTCTAGAGTGCTTTGAGCCTAGGCCCATTTAACTCAAGAGAGTTTTGAGCCTAGGCCCATTTAACTCTAGAGTGCTTTGAGCCAAGGCCCATTAAACTCTAGAGTGCTTTGAGCCAAGGCCCATTTAACTCTAGAGTGCTTTGAGCCTAGGCCCATTTAACTCAAGAGAGTTTTGAGCCAAGGCCCATTTAACTCTAGAGTGCTTTGAGCCAAGGCCCATTTAACTCTAGAGTGCTTTGAGCCAAGGCCCATTTAACTCTAGAGTGCTTTGAGCCTAGGCCCATTTAACTCAAGAGAGTTTTGAGCCTAGGCCCATTTAACTCTAGAGTGCTTTGAGCCTTGGCCCATTTAACTCAAGAGTGTTTTGAGCCTAGGCCCATTTAACTCTAGAGTGTTTTGAGCCTAGGCCCATTTGACTTAAGAGTGTTTTGAGCATAGGCTCATTTAACTCTAGTGTTTTTTCTAAGAATATTCAATTCAGACTAGTCCACTGTCTCTGACGATGATTGATTCGTTCCAAAATGTTAAAATTATAAATTATTTATTACTTGCCATGTTCTACAGATGAAGCGATTGTAAACTAAAACTATTCAAGAGTTGAAACATGTTGATATTGTTAACATCATTCAATGGAAATTTTTCAAAACTAACCAATTTCGGGACTCCGGTTTAGCATGGACAGGGCCTACCCCCTGTGGTGTATCCTTATCGGAACCATACCCCTTCCCAAAACTCTCTGTTTAAACACGTTAAGTTCCACCCTCTGTGTTCCAGAATGCCGTGGAATAAAGCGAGACTTGATGATTCTCCTGGACGCATCCACCAGTGTAACCCAAACCAACTTCAACAAATCAAAGGACTTTCTGGTTGACATCATTAGCGAACTTACCATAGGCAATGACGGATTCCAGGTCGGCTTGATAAGATTTTCGGATTCTCTGTTTCCTGAAGCCGAACTCGGGAAATTTAACGATAAAACTGAACTCATTAACGCGATCCGAGGAATCAACTACAATGGAGGTGGAACTAACACAGGGAGGGCTATATGGGCTGCCATGATGGAGCTGGGAAGATCAAGCAACAGAGAAGACGTGCCAGACTAGATAATAACACTCACAGATGGGGAGTCAGACAATCAAAAAAATACTGCGCGTCAGATCGAGGCTGCACGAGCGAAGAACATCGAGATGATCTCGATTGGAGTGGGACCTGACATCAACAAAGAGGAACTCCGTAGTTTGGCATCCAACGAGAGTCTGATGTACGTTGTTGATAGCTATGATGACATCGACTCCATCAAAACCCAGCTTGTGGCCTCGTCCTGTGGAGGTAATTAGGATTGTCGGAATCGAACTATATATTTATTTAGATACATATTTATTCCGGAGCTTAAATAACAGCTATTCATTGCACTTACATATGATAGTTTAGACTTGAAAGCAGCATCACAGAAAATCAAAAACTAATTCATAATAAATGAGGCACTAAGAGAAATAGTCTTTGAAGAGAACATCCTTCTCAGATGAAGGTTCAACAGTGCAATACATCGATGTAAATATACATTTATCTGTTTCGCAGCGACAAGAACATCATTCAAAACACAACCAACAACACTGCCAATCACAGCAACAACAACGACAGAAACATCAGCCAAAGCCACAACAAAGAAGACGCAGGGATCTGCTAAAACAGTTTCCCAAACTGCTAAAGAATCGCTGTCTGATGAAACCTGCTTAAAGGCTAAAGGTAAGAAGAGACATTGAACATATTGCTTATATAAGAGCGTGTCTAACTTTCCCAATATATCGAAACTCTCTCAACTGATGAGGGTAAACGACAATGGAATATGGACAATGTTGGAATAATTGCTTAATTAGAATACTAAAATGGATCTGGCATTTAAAAAAAAGAAATTCGCAGTTTTTGACAATGATAATATGTGTAGGGTGCGCTTTATTGCCGCTATCATATTTCAATGTGTTAAGACAATCACACTATTGTTCTTTTGGTTCAGATCTGCTCCCTTTTGAGCAAGCTGCACTCAACATCCTGAAACTCGAGAGGGAGAAGCTTACTGTACAGGAGGGACTGCAAGCTTTGATGAGGAACTGGTTGGCTGTGGAGGAGAAGAGGTTGAGTCTTGAGGAGAAGAGGTTGAGTCTTGAGGAGAAGAGGTTGGCTGTGGAGGAGAAGAGGTTGGGTCTTGAGGAGAAGAGGTTGAACTAAACTATCTTTAGAGAAGGAGAACGCGTTCTATGGATATACAACTTCTTTATTGCGGGAGTGCGACGTTTTGGTGTAGATTCTAACACCGTTATCAAGCATCAGCCGTTAGAATCTACACCGAAACGTCGCACTCCCGCAATAAAGAAGTTGTATATCAAAAGGAATCGTTTTCCTTCATCTAACCAATTGCTGAATGCCATTGAAAGAAGTCATATCTTTAGAGAGGCAACTCTTCAGGCAATGACCCACTTTAAGGGTTATAAAATGCCACTGTTTAAAAGGCCTTGAATAAAGCATTTATTGAAGGAACTATAACTGGTTCACGTGTTTTTATTTAACAAAAGGTATATAGTATTACTTATTTATAATCATATACATATCTGGTATTTCGCGACTATTGTAAGCGACGCAGAAATAAATATATTGTATGATGCTTATACTTTCCTCATATCAAACCAAACAAAACCATGGTGATATAACCTTTCTGCATTGGATAAACTATAGTTTGCGTTTGACAATGTCGTTGGGATTACAGCACAGGTCGTGTGTCTGTTCACATATGACACTTTCGCCTTCTCAACAACCGCAACATCTTACATCTTGTAAAATCAAATTTGTTCTCTCTATATTTGGTCTTAAATATCTGGATTTGCGTTTAAATCTCGATTTTAGTCCCCCGAAAAAAAAGTCGGGCTGTGAAAAAGTTGGATATTGCGCTGAAAACTTAAACAACAATAGAAAAGATGATACACATAACGAAATTTTTGAAAATATATACAAGTTCACTTGGGTTAACGAAAAGTTAGGACAGCCCAGGGAAAATTTGCTGTCCAAGAACGTTCAGGAAATGCTAGACAAATCCCTTTGGAATGTGCGTTTACTCGTATATACGAAAGTATACCATATATAACAGAAGCAATCTGTACGGCAGCTTCGTGTATTAGGGAATCAATCAAAAACATATTTAAAACGTTGGTTTGACTCAGACTGCGAAAAGCTATAAAAGCCGAAAGATTCATACTTTTCAATTATTTCCGGAAATACAAAGACAAACGATCATTTGGCCTATATATTGCACTGTTAACAACCAGTATTATTCTCTCTGTAGGATATATTATATAATATAATCAGATCTTTATTATTTTAGAGATACACAACTAACAATAAAAAATAGCATATCTAACTCCAAGAAGTTCTCGTCTGAATAACACCCAATGAAAGTAAGGCAAACAACATTCAGATAGATGATTGGTTAGTACAGTTCAGGCAATTTTTGTGTGGTGATATTACATAGAGATTATTAACCAAGCGTGTTTCCGTATCATTAATATCATATATTTTTAAAATAAAAATTGTATTACGCGAGCATAATACATTATTTTTTATTCCAAATATATAATATTACTGACAGGGTAACACACATTAATAATCTCTTTATCATATTATGTCATTATTAAAATAAGCGTTTTTTGTGTTAAAAGTGGTAAGAGAATTGGCCCAGTTTTAGCGGAGTAATATCATATACGGTACATCAAAGTAACGGTCACGACATCGGCTGTGAAGTGCCTAGAAATAGTTCTTAATTAAAACAATTTTAAAAATACGATGTGCACGATTCTTTAAAAAAACAACAATTGATCCCCGGTTTCTTGTTCATGGAGATATTTTCAATTATTTCATAAGCATTTATCTAATAATTAACAAACACTCAGTGTTTGGCATTTAGGTAAAAATGTGTAAAATGCAGAAATGTTATTAATAAAACATGTGCGTAAGGGTTTTAAATCTCATAAACACCCTTTGCTTTGTTTTATCAAGCTTACAAACGTGGTTAAAGTTTTATGTTTAATCTATTCTATTTGATAGTGCGAAAAAGTAAAGGAGTCGTCCGTAAAATATCCCCTTAGGCAACAACCTCATTAGCCTAGTCCCATCCCGCGCTTGGTGTGTAGGAGTATTATAGGAGGTTTATGGTTCGAGACGGGTTATTGCAAAAAACATTTGGAGATTGATGTTTGAATTAACAGTTAGACATAATATACACTAACTTTCATCTTAAACTTAACATCTCAGTATTAAATACAGATATTTGAAGAGTGGCATTATTAAGATAATTGCCCTGGGAAGAGGGAAATTACGTTAGAATCCCGGTGATTATGTGATAATCCCCGGGATAATACATCCACATGGGAATTATTGAGTATAATGTTATAGGCAGTATAGTGGTGTGACGTCACTGGAGGTTTGTAAGATAAAGTAGATAATCAAACCTATAAAAACACGGGGCAGAAGAACCTGAACTGCCTACATTCTGAACCTATCGAAGATCTACTAGATTTACATATCACAAGAGAAGAGATTTTAGAACGTATTGGGAATCTTAAATCAAACAACTCGTCGGGAACTGATGGCATGATATCAGAATTCTTAAAAATTCAGCAGATCTTATCGTACGATACCTTGATCTATTATTCAGTATTAGGGCTGTGTATTGCCTCAATTTTTGCATGCGATACGTATTGCTGAACTGTAATGTATTGCAATACGTACCACAATATATTGCAAGATCCTCTGACAATAAGATATTTCTCCAGAAACAATTTTAACTAGTGCGAATTATATTGCAACATGCTAAATGAACTCTAAATTCAACTTTCATACTTCTTTTTGCTATATAAACATGACACATTTGATAATGACTTTTCAAAGATCATTTGTAATACAATCCAACACACATTCTAGCACTTCAAAATATTTTTTTCTTAATACAAGTTAGCCAGTAAATGTGCCTTTTACCAGATAAATGAATATATTGACTTAAAATAAGTTGTTGCAATATATTGCGATATGAAAATCGTATTGCACAGCTGTATTGCAACATCTCAGTATCATACTAGAAAATGGTACTTTCCGACTCTCCTGGACGGTTGGTGTCATTTTTCCAAGTCATAAGCATGGTGTTATTAATAACCCAGATAAGTATAGAGGGATAACATTACGTAGTATATTCAGTAAAATGTTAACTTATATCATAAATAGGAGGATCGTAAACTGGGGAGATACAATGGATAAGATAAATGAATCGCAAGCCGGATTAAGACATGGCTATACCACTATTGATAACAGGTTTAATGAGTATAATCCAAATATATTTGAATTCATAAGGACGAAAGTTATATGCCGTATTCGTAGACTTTGCGAAAGCTTTCGATTCTGTTCATGTGCAACGAAATAAACTTTGGTTCTTATTTCAGCATAATATGAGCAAACTGTTATTTGATATGTATGAGAACGTAAAATCTTGTGTTAAAAAATGTAATAATCACGAATTTTCGGAAACACTCGAATTACAAGTTGGTGTGAGACAGGGGTGTATACTATGCCCATTCCTGTTCTCATTCTTCATCAATGAAGTTGCTGTTCAAATGGAAACTAATTGTTCGAGCGGTAAAAAAACAGAACCAGTTCAAATCTTCCTTCTCTTGTTCGCAGATGACGATATCTTGTTTTCAAGCACCATGAGCGGCCTTCAGAACCAATTAAATGAACTTGAGCAGGATTACATAGAACACTGACATATTTTATCATTGTAGTGTTTATTCATAGTCATAGTTTGTATGTGTGTACGAATAATCTATGTGGCCTTTTCAGTATGTAATAAAGATTGATTGATGTACATTACAGTACAGAATGTCAGTATATGTTCAGTTTCGTTCATTTATGTGCTTTCGCACTTGCTCTCTCCATTATTTTTTAAATTAGCAACACTTTCAAGGCATTCAAACCTCGGCTTCATTATTTTAAGAAGTGGAGAGTTGTATAAAATGTCTAACGATACAATGGACGTCAATTTACTTGATATTTGCACTAAGATACACGTGTAGGTGAACAAACTTTCGGTATGCAGCTGGCTGTATTCTTGTAATCAGGCGTCGATGTGTGCCTTTATGTTCGGTTTCCGTAATCAGAAATGTACCATCACAACGAAAACACATTGACCCCCCAACCCCTGATGATGACAATTTTCAGTCCGGCGAGGCGTCAGCCGAGCCTAACCCTATCAAACCCGTACATTTATATCCCGATAATGTACTGCTGCGAGTTCTCTATCTATCTTAGAGCACAGTCAAATGCTTGAGTCGTCAAGAAAATGTCTTAAAATGAATATATTTCAAATGAATTGTCAACACATTTGGGAAACATTCTCTCGAACACAACATGAAAAACATTGACATTTCTCATTATCATATGCAAATGTTAGGGACATTGACGTCATCATCAGCACTGTGAGCACTGAATTTCTTTAATTGTCCGAGGTGCATGAGGCGTACATTTTATATAAAGCGTACGAGTCGTGCTACAGCCTAAGCGTCGTGCTTGAATCACGAACATGCATGATTTAAGCACGTTTTTATTCAGCAACATTGAGCAGTAATACATTTCATTGTCTATAAAGACTGGGTGGTTTTTAGAATGAATCAGTTCAACACAATGGCTTCATCATGGACAGTCCAAGGACAAGTACACTATTCATTCAGGAAAGGTAACTTTACTATTTTACTCCTTACTTTTTAAAGTGTATATTTAAAAAAATATCAAATGCATTTTTTAAAATTACACTAAATTGGTTTATTTAATAAAAGTTATTGTCTTTTGTATTTCAAATATTTTTGTTTGTTTGTTGAGCTGTATTTATCAATATGCGAGTTGTACTATCTATTGTTGCATATTCTATTGTTCATCCCGTCTATATTGCATATGAATGATTTCAGGTTACTGCAGCAACGAAATTATACTCGAACTGTCTATGGGAAAGAATGTAACGTCGTACTGGACATCGCTCGGACGCTGTGTGACGATACAGGGGTTTCATTGAGACGACAACACAGCCTCCAACCTCAACACCCGAACAAGGTACTTTTATATCACTTTCTTCTCTTTTTTTATGTCGTTCTATATAACGTCTGAATATTTTTTTTAATATCGTGGTTGAAAATATATAAAACATTGGTAACATGGTTTGATGCTTGTCGTTGTTTCACTTACTCATGATATAAATGAAATACACTTGAAAATTACCAATTGACCTCGCATTACTTGCTTTAGTTACATGATTTCATTCTTTTTTTTTTTAGGAATATCAAGCTCCTTAACATAGAAGACCCCCATCGACGGCAGCGACTTTTTCCTTTCGGAAAGGGAACACAGCAGATCATTTGTCAATGTAATAAGTGTTTAAGTGTGTATTATCCACATAAATAAAACAATCAATTGACATTGTTTGTTGTTTTTATGGAAGTCTGTGAACCAGTTTTATGAGCATGATACCCGAACGCAACCAGACAACCGTACATCTATCGGGATATAAATGTACTCCACGTGACCACAATACAATCATATGATTGGACGAAAGCGGTATGTTTTCGGAGGGGTGGATTTTTATTTGCATTTCGTAGATATTGAATATTATGGAATTCCTTTAATCAAATGTGAATTTTTGTCAGGAAAATGTTATTCTGTTAGAAACCTTAATCGAATTATAACTTTCATATTTGTTAACCCCATTTATACAGTTTCTGTCTGAAGACTCACGAGCCCCCTGTAACATCGGAACATAACTTTTGACATTGTTCTGTAATTGAAATGAACATTCAAATTTATGAAACATTCACTAATCTGTCCGCGTCTAATAAATCAGAAGACGGATTACTAAATTTTAAAAGGAACCTGAATTAAAAAAAAGTCCATTGCTTCACAGTATCTTCATGTTTTTAGTAATACAAACAGTTTTATAATAAACTGTTCAATTGAAAACAATGATAAAATCATTTTAGAAAGCAAGTACTCATAATAAAGAAAATCCTGAAATATGGTAACGTACTTCCGCACGAGCATGTATCACGTTAATTTCATATTTTTTACAAGACACTGTCAATTATTAATGTACCTATAGGAAATATTAAAGGTACATCCATTGTGTTGTTTGGGGTTACATTTATGCTATACGTTATACATTGTGTTGTATTATCGAGAAGTACTGACTGTTGCCGAAATTTTGATCTTAGTATAGGGGCGATATAAAGGTAAAAGTATCGATTTCTGATCGAAAACCGGACAATTCACCCGCGTCAATTAGTCAAGCGTAATTTTGGAAACTTATTTACAACAGACTAACAGAAAAGTTAAACTTGATAATGTTTAATAGGTCTTATAACAACTGTCCATGTAAATAGAACGTGTAGTTTCAGTTTCTGCACAAGTATAATGATGTCACTCGATTTTAATTGGAAACTAGTAATTTTTATATATTTGGCGATTGGGGATGAATATGCCAGTTGAGTGAAATTATTTGAACTGATATCAGCACATATGTATATACATACGTATGTTGGCAGGTATTAAAACCAAATAAAATTGTATGGAACACAATGGATACACCTTTAAAGGTACATCCATTGTGTTGTTGGGGGTCACATATTGGAAACGTTATAAATGGTGTTACTTCATAGAGAAGTACCGACTGTTGCCGAAAACTACCATTTTGATGATAATAGACTTAGCATATTGACGATATGAAGGTAAAAGAAGTGATTTCTGATCGAAAACCGGACAAAGCAGCGTGTGGCGCGCGCCAATGAGTCAAACGTAATTTGTTAATCTTATTTATAACAGACAAAAAGATAATTTTGAGTTGATAATGTTTAATAGGTCTTATAACCACTGTGCATGTAAATGGAACGTGCAATTTCGGTTTCTGCACATGCACAATGATGTTACTAAATTTTGATTGGAAACTAGTAATTATTATATATTTGGCGATTGGGGATAAATATGCAAGCTGAGTGAATTTATTTGTATTGTGGACATCACATGTGGTGAGTTGGAACGTATACAAGCCAAATAAAATTTTATGAAACACAATGGATGTACCTTTAACGGCGTTCATATTTACAAACTATTTCGTTTTCTAAAACATTTTGCTTCTATGTAAGCTCAAGTATGACGCAGTTCCTGAAATGTAGTAAATATCACTTCACTGAATGTCTTATCGAAGTCAAACTTGCTCTGTGAAATGGTTTAAGTTAGATTTTTGTCGATAATTCTTACAACAAATAACAAATATAGCTTACCATTTTATTGTGTATGCATACTTGTTTGACAGAGGAAAAGGAACTACATTTAATAACGTTACCTGTTTTATTTCATGAAAATGATTATCCGAAATGCCCAGTCCTTACTTGAAATATTCCATAGGGTTAAGGCCACACAAATCCCAATTTGGTGTGTGGCGTGAGGGCATAAGTACCTTGATGGAGTTCGAAAATGAGAATCACACAATTAATCTTTGCGGAGTTATTGCCCTTGTTCCGTAAATTTGGACTCTGTTCAAGGTATCACCAAAGGGGACAGCTTTTCTCAGAAACTATTTAAGATAGTATAACCAAATTTGGTGTGTGGTTTAAGGCCATCGATATACCTTGATGGAGTTCGAAAAAAAGAAGCATGTGATTATTTGTTCCGGAGTTATTCCCCTTGTTCCGCTTTTTCGACTCTGTTTCAAGTATCCAAGGATATAGCTTTTCTCAGACATTGTTTAACATCAAATCAGTTGTGTGGCTTGAGGATATCGTTACCTTAACGAAAAGAAAATGAGAAGCGCACAATTATTTCTTCTTGAATTATTGCCCTTGTTGTCATTTCTTGTGTCTGGCGGGGGATGTTGATGACTATGTCTTCTTGTTTAAATTTTCAATTAATAAATTAAACGACACCTATAATATTACACGGTTGATGTGGCTATTACTGTAAGAAACCCCATATAAATGTTACTATATACATTGCACTGTAAGTTCAATGCGTTGTTAACCTACGACAGCTTCGTAACTCATCATTGAAAGTTTTGCAACGAGACTGTTTTAAACAGTGTCTGACTGCTTCTTCTAGTTTCACTAATGAGTGACAAGAACTATTAGATTACAATTACAATACAGTATACTTACTTACTCTACCTGCAAATGATTTGTTAGCAAAAATGAAATATAAAAACACTAAAATATTTTGCAAATCTAAAACCGAAACAATATTACATTTATTTCATGAATGTAAAATCACTGTGAATATCTGGAAAGAAATCGCTAAGTGCATGTATGAAAAAACCGGTTTCTCCTATCCTGTATTACGTTGTCATTGCCCTTCAAAGACCCAAATTATGATCTGTTATTGTATATATGTATTGTTTACATCAATATTGATCTTAGTTCGTGTTATGTATTATACTTTATAGTCTCCCATAACTCATATATAGGGTGGCTCACTTTAATGTTCAATTTTATATGTATATACTTTTTACTGTATTTTATGTGAGGTGAGACTGAAATAAAACATCTGTCTGTCTGTCTGTCTGTCTGCTCGAACAGAGGCACAGAGTCAACGCGCCGACGCACTGATACGCGCAGCGCTGCTTGCGCGCTGTCTGTATGGAGCGTGGCAGACCAATAATACTACCCGGTCGTCCACCCATCAACATAAACAATCTTTATTTCAGTAGTTATAATTTTCACTTCACTTTAAAAGTAAAATAATTCCATTTCTTTTCATGTGTACATTATTCAAATTGAGTAACTTGCTGAATAAAGACGCAGGCTGTGTAAAGGCTCAGTCTTATTGTATACACTGTCAAGGAGCAGACAATACTTGTACGTTGGTACGTTGATGAACCATGTAATAAATAGAAAATCTCTCCTTTCTTGAAAAATGCCACGCTCATATCATATCGCGAGGTAAAACTGCGCCAACTTTTACACTTTCTAGCTGACTTGTTATGACAAACATGGGCACAAAGAGCAGCTATATCCTCCAGATAACATGCACACAACAGATAAAGTCAACGTAAGGAAATGACATCTTATGACTGGTAACAAATATCCGCTGTATATAGATCCTGCTTCACTATAGTACAGACGCAACAGTGACAATCACTGTAGAGCACTGGTCAGCAAGTCAGTAAACACAGTTAGTCTGTGCAAGATGTACGCGCGATGTCTGCTGCTGATACTGTCGGGAGCGTGTGTCGGCATTGTCGCTGCCAACAGTAAGTTTACCGACATTATACACTTTAATTTGACGATAACCGATATTGCTCATGTTTTAAAAATAAAGTAAAATTGCAAATTTAGTTTGATTTGAGTTGATAAATAATTAAAGAAATATGCATACGTTATGTTTCATAATTTGTATTTGGCTTTAATACGAGCGTACGTGCCAAATACCATCTGTAGTGGTTTCAATTCATAAACTTTCACTCAAGTAACATATGCATCCCCAGTCACCAAATATATGATAAATATTAGTTTCCAATGAAAATCGAGCAACATCATTATATAAACCGAAACTACACGTGCCATTTATATGCACAGTAGTTATATGATATATCAAACATTATCAACCCAAATTTGTTTTTTTTTTGTGTCTGTTGTAAATAAGTTTCTAATTAACGGGCGTCAACTGCGGTTCACTCTCCGGTTTTCGAATAGAAATTGCTAGTTCTACAGTGATTACTCTACAAATATGACTTTTAGAGTACAGGGACTCACTATCACAAGCTTTTATAAGTCCCATAAAATAAAAAACGAGTCCCTCCATAGTAATCATATTAGTATAAATAAAAACATTGCATCTCAGGGACTCGCAGTTTAATTTCTATGAGTTCTTTTTAAATTTTGTGAGTAAATGAAGCAGAACTCGCAGGTAAATTTATCCCTGCTTCTATCTTTATATCGTCACTTTGCTGAGTCAACTATCATGGTAAGTTTCGGCAACAGTGAGTTTTATCGATCCAACTGTACTCAGGTGTCACTGATTCTAAACCCCTGCTTTCCAATTTTCACGACTTACAATGATGCAGCAACCAAAACAGAATATTATTTAACATTTTCTGAAAATGTTACTTTATGAAGTTACCCTATTTTGTTATTAGATCACGCCGTCATCTCTGCTCCTATTCAAAACAAGGACGTATTGATTGCGACGGTTGAAAATAGTTTATCCATTTCAGAAACGGATTGGGCACAAGTTATAAAACAGGGTTTCACATAATCGACAAAGCATTTCACAAGGCTAAAATACATAACACATGCAGAAGAGAATTAAAACAAAAAGGACAGACTTATCTTCAGTGGGTTAACTTTCGAAGGGCCGCTACAAATGAACAATACTCATTTATGTAATACTATATCTCCAAAATCATCATCGATAGTATAGCACACTTGTGATGTGATCCATTTATTATCGTGATAATACTTTATCCCGACATTTAGCTGCTGAAAGGCAATGAAAACATTCTCTTAATTAAAGGGAGGGTTATTTTTGGTGGAAACAAAATTCGAAGGAACATTCCTGTTTCCACATACATTATAAATACATGGTTATAATACAATCAAATTGAAACATTCTACTGAGGGTAACATTCAAGAAGAAAACGAGTCATTGGCTCTGTAAGCTCATCAATAGTTGCACGATTACTTATCTCTGTCCCGCCTATCGCCGTCTATTTCTCACTCGGAACCGTCTCTGGCCAAATGCTTGTGTCTCTCAAACCCGTCTCTGTCTGTCTGCTTGTCTCTCGAAGCCGCCTCCCGCCGTCTACTGTTCTCTAAGACCGTCTCTGGTTGTCTGCTTGTGTCTCCGACCCGTCTCTGACTGTCTGCTGGTGTCTCTGACCCGTCTCTGGCTGTCTGCTTGTGTCTCTGACTCATATACACGGTCAGCTGTCTGCATGTCTCTCAAACCCGCCTCTGTCTGTCTGCTTGTCTCTCGAACCCGCCTTCCGCCGTCTACTGTTCTCTAAGACCGTCTCTGGTTGTCTGCTTGTGTCTCCGAACCGTCTCTGGCTGTCTGCTTGTGTCTCTGACCCGTCTCTGGCTGTCTGCTTGTGTCTCTTTGACTCATCTACAGCTGTCTGCATATCTCTCCGACCCGTCTTTAGCTGTCTGCTTGTGTCTCCGATCCGCCTCTGGCTGTCTGCTTGTGTCTCTGACCCGTCTCCGGCAGTCTACTTGTCTCTCTGGCTCATCTCTAGCTGTCTGCATGTCTCTCCGACCCGTCTCTAGCTATCTGCATGTCTCTCCGATCCGTCTCCAGCTGTCTGCTTGTGTCTCCGACCCGTCTCTGGCTGTCTGCTTGTGTCTCCGAACCGTCTCTGGCTGTATACTTGTCTCTCTGGCTCATCTCAAGCTGTCTGTTTGTGTCTCTGGCTGTCTGCTTGTGTCTCCGACCCGTCTCCGCCTGTCTACTTGTCTCTCTGGCTCATCTCTAGCTGTCTGCCTGTCTCTCCGACCCGCCTCTGGCTGTCTGCTTGGGTCTCTGACCCGTCTCTGGCTGTCTGCTTGTGTCTCCGACCCGTCACTGGCTGTCTACTTGTCTCTCTGGCTCATCTCTAGCTCTCGCTGCCTGTCTCTCCGACCCGTCTCTGGCTGTCTACTTGTCTCACTGGCTCATCTCTAGCTGTCTGCATGTCTTTCCGACCCGCCTCTGACTGTCTGCTTGTGTCTCTGACCCGTCTCTGGCTGTCTGCTTGTGTCTCCGACCCGTCACTGGCTGTCTACTTGTCTCTCTGGCTCATCTCTAGCTGTCTGCATGTCTCTCCGACCCGCCTCTGGATGTCTGCTTGTGTCTCCGACCCGTCTCTGGCTGTCTACTTGTGTCTCCGACCCATATCTGGCTGTCTGCTTGTGTCTCTAGCTCATCTCCAGCTGTCTGCATGTCTCCCCGACCCATCTCTAGCTGTCTGCATGTCTCTCCGACCCGTCTCCAGCTGTCTGCTTGTGTCTCTGACCCGTCTCTGGCAGTCCCCTTGTCTCTATGGCTCATCTCTAGCTGTCTGCATGTCTCTCAGACACGTCTCTGGCTGTCTGCTTGTGTCTCCGACCCGTCTCTGGCAGCCTACGTGTGTCTCTGACTCGTATCTGACAGTCTACCTGTCTCTCTGGCTCATTTCCAGCTGTCTGCTTGTGTCTCCGACCCGTCTCGCGCTCGCGTCTGCCTCTCTGACCCGCCTCTTGCTCTCGCTGCCTGTCTCTCCGACCCGTCTCTGGCTGTCTACTTGTCTCTCTGGCTCATCTCTAGCTGTCTGCTATCTCTCCGACCGTCTCTAGCTGTCTGCATGTCTCACCGACCCGCCTCTGGCTGTCTGCTTGTGTCTCCGACCCGTCTCTGGCTGTCTGCTTGTGTCTCTAGCTCATCTCCAGCTGTCTGCATGTCTCTCCGACCCGCCTCTAGCTGTCTGCATGTTACTCCGATCCGCCTCTGGCTGTCTACATGTCTCTCCGACCCGTATCTGGCTGTCTGCATGGCTCTCCTACCCGTCTCTGGCTGTCTGCTTGTGTGTCTGACCCGTCTCTGGCAGTCTACTTGTCTCTCTGGCTCATCTCTAGCTGTCTGCATGTCTCTCTGACCCGTCTCTGGCTGCCTGCTTGTGTCTCTGACCCGTCTCTGGCAGTCTGTTTGTCTCTCTGGCTCATCTCCAGCTGTCTGCATGTCTATTGGACAGTCTTTCGCCTGTCAGCTTGTCTGTCCTACTCGTCTTGCTGTGAGCTTGTCTGGAGGTCGTTCGCCTACTGCTTTTCTCTTTGGCCGTCTTTCGCAGTCTACAATTTCCTCTGACCTGTCTCTCGACTATCTGCTTGTCTCTCTGACCCGTCTCTCGCTGTCTGTTTGTCTCCCTAACGGCCTAACCTCTTTCAGCCTCTCGCTCTCGCGTCTGCCTCTATGACCCGCCTCTCGCTCTCGCGTCTGTCTCTCTGACCCGCCTCTCGCTCTCGTGTCTGTCTCTCTGACCCGCCTCGCTGTCTGTCTCTCTGATCCACCTCTCGCGCTCGCGTCTGCCTCTCTGATCCACCTCTCGCTCTCGCGTCTGTCTCTCTGACCCACCTCTAGCTCTCGCTGCCTGTCTCTCTGACCCGTCTTTCGCTGTCTATTTGTCTCTCTGGTCGTCTCTCGCATATCTACCTGTCTCCCTGATTAATCCTCCCGCCTCTCTGCCTTTCCTTTTTTCTGTATGTGTGCCACAGCTTCTCCTTGATGTTGAAGGAATATATGTTTGCCTGTCTCTCTGTTTAAATGCTCACGTATCTCTTTTCAGCGCATACGTCGATATTAGCTCTATATATGTAACACGTTCCACCCTCTGTGTTCCAGAATGCCGTGGAATAAAGCGAGACTTGATGATTCTCCTGGACGCATCCACCAGTGTAAACCAAACCAACTTCAACAAATCAAAGGACTTTCTTGTTGACATCATTAGCGAACTTACCATAGGCAATGACGGATTCCAGGTCGGCTTGATAAGATTTTCGGATTCTCTGTTTCCCGAAGCCGAACTCGGGAAATTTAACGACAAAACTGAACTCATTAACGCGATCCGAGGAATCAACTACAATGGAGGTGGGACTAATACAGGGAGGGCTATATGGGCTGCCATGATGGAGCTGGGAAGATCAAGCAACAGAGAAGACGTGCCAGACCAGATAATAACACTCACAGATGGGGAGTCGGACAATCAAAAAAATACTGCGCGTCAGATCGAGGCTGCACGAGCGAAGAACATCGAGATGATCTCGATTGGAGTGGGACCTGACATCAACAAAGAGGAACTCCGTAGTTTGGCATCCAACGAGAGTCTGATGTACGTTGTTGATAGCTATGATGACATCGACTCCATCAAATCCCAGCTTGTGGCCTCGTCCTGTGGAGGTAGGTGAACACGCTGAGTGACGAACTTGTGTCGGAAACACTAAATGGCGTCGTTGCATGTAAAAGTGATATAGCCTTCACTGTACGCTGTTATACAAAATGTTCAGTTCTGGAGAAAATGTTTATCTTATGAGACTAATTTAACAAATTTAAAATAAACTGCAACACGTAGGTGCCGCAATATAAAGTTTAACCCTTTGCATCATGTAGCAATAGTTGAACCGTTGACGTGTGTGTAATTAACATATATTTCTCAATGTTTTACAGTCACCACGACGACCACAGCGACTACAACAACAACAACAACTACTACAACAACTACACCAACAACAACCACATCTACGACTTCCAGCACCAGCACAAGCACCACGACAACAACAACATCCACCACGACTTCGCCATCGACAAGTACCAACAAAGCTTCTGAAAAACCCACAACCACGATCCTTCCGGAAATTTCTACAAAAATCATAGCTTCTTCTTCTCCTGAACTGTCTTCTACTTTAAATGATGTCTCTTTCGGTGTTACGTCCAATGACAATCCCACCTCGAGTTTCCTTGACGCAGACGACACTCAGCATGAGAGTGTGATGTCGTCTGCTGCAAGAAACTGGAAGAAAGTTACCGGAATCACAGTCGCAGCGTTCGCGCTTGTTGCCCTGTCCACCGGTCTTGTCTACGCACTTGTGAGGCGATCCCAGAACAAGAAAAAGAAAAGATTTGTCGAGACTGTGTAACATGGGTTTGTGTAACCGCACCCATGCGGTGTTGGATTTGATATTTTCATTTCAAATTTGCCATATCTCTACAAATCAAATTTACATATTTTTTTATGAATAAAATTCCCTACAATATTTCATATTCTGTTTTCTTTAATGGCATTTACAATATCTTACTCACTAAATAAACCAATCTGTATCTGTCAATAATCTGTAGGTACTAGAAATATTTTATGAGCAAAATTTTGCGTGAGCAGTGGGACCAAAGGTTTGATTATCCATTTTATCACTGATGTATCATTGTTCTTGATCACCGTCTATCATTGTTCTTGATCACTGACTCTGTCATTGTTCTTGGTCGTCTCCGGCAACGTTCTTGTTTTTGTCTGTCATTGTTTTGGTCAAAGTCCCCGTTATTTTTCTTGGTAACCATCCGTCATTGTTTTTGGTCACAATTCCCGTCATTGTTTTTGGTCACAATTGCCGTCAGGTTCTTGGTCACCGTTCATCATTGTTCTTGGTCACCATCCGTCATTGTTCTCTGTCACCATACCGTTATTGTTCATGGTCACAATTCCCATCATTGTTCTTGGTCACCATCCGACATGATGTTGTTGTCACTGTCTCTGTGTCATTCCAATATTCATCATCTGTCAATATCACTTCAATGTCACTGACTCCCCCATTGTCATGATTGTCACTGTCACTGGTGATGGTGTTACATTATTTGCAATATCAAGGTCACACCTTTGTTCTGCAACGAATTTGCCAAATCATTGTCACTGTCGGCATAATTGTCTTTGTTAATGTCACTGGAAGCTTCATTCTTAACATTGTTGTTACCATAATTATCAACATCAACGAAACTGTCAACCTCTGAACCAAACTCACCATTTTTTCTTTTTTTTTAGATAGTTATGGTCACCATAATCGTCAACACCATTATAACTTTTACAATTACCATAATTGTCAATACATGTATGATTGTCATTTTTATTGTCATCATTGTCAGCCGAATCATTGTCTCTTTCGCCATCCTTTCCTCCATCATTGTTACTGTTACTGCAATATATCTTACCCCAAATGCAACACCATCATCACGGTCGCCATTTTGGTCAACATAGTTGCCACTGTGAGTATCATTACCACCAACACGCCAAGAACATTGTCACTTTCAACATCGTTTATTTTTGTCAACGTCTCAACATGTCTCATTACTGCCACTGTCATCAACATTATTATTTTCCTTCTCAGCCTTCTCCAAATCAACAGTGAGATTGTCATTGTTGTCAACGTCAGTTTCACTATCAACAACTGGCACATTGTCATATCATTGGCACTGTAAGATTAATTATTAACACTCTTAAAGGGACACTCCGTGTTTTTCATGAATTGTTTTTTAAGATTTGATACATACAAACATTTCGAATGTCCTGATTTACGTCCAAATAATCTCACTCGACTTGCATATGTATCCGCTAACGCCAAATATTTGACAATAACTTTTTCAATAAACTCGACCAGCGGCCTAATACAGGATGACAAGCCGAATTCATTCACCCCATTTACATGTATGCCCGTTACATGTTCCACTGAACAGTACCAACCAATATATGTCTCTCTTTCTGCTACCTATAATTACGTTTACGTTTGAACAATTGACGCGCGACAGCCGCGGAACATTGTCCGGTTTTCGATCATAATCACGACTAAACATCTTAATAATGTAACTATACTGAACAGATTGGCGCTAAAACGGTAATTTTCGACAGCAGTCATTACTTCTCTAAAATAACACACTTGGTAACTTTCTTACCTATGTTACTACAGTAACATACGGAGTGTCCCTTTAACCGTCTCACTCATTGTCGTTATTTTTTCACAATCCGTATCACCATCGATATCAATGTCAAACCTATTACGCTAGCAATATTGTATCATCACTGGCATCGTCATTGTTAGCCTCAGTCTCTTGTCATGTATTTATCACTGTTTGATCAAAAGCCAACGCAATAGTCAAACACAAACTCCACTGCCAAAAACAATTCAACAACATTGTCATTGTCAACATTATTGTCACTGTTACTATCTTTGATAACATCATTGTCACTGTCGCTATCTTTGACAACATCATTATCACTGTCGCTATCTTTGACAACACCATTGTTATTGTAACTATCTTTGACAACATCATTGTCATTGCAACTATCTTTGACATCATCATTGTCACTGTCACTATCTTTGACAACATCATTGTCATTGTAACTATCTTTGACAACATTGTCACTGTCAGTCTCAGTCCCGCCACGATTTTCAACGTCATTGCCACTCAGTGTCCCCACCGTTGTCAATATATTTAACATTTTCATTATCATTGCCGCATTGTCAACACAATTGTCACTGTCACTGCTGTTGTCACAATTTACTACTACGTGTCATGGACGATACAGTTGTCACTACCATCAGTATTGTCGACGTCATTCTAATCGCAATCAACTGCTTCGAAAATCGAAACACACGTAAAATATCTCGAACTCACATAACTAAGTTAAGTTAGAACCGACCGGTGAACCCACAGCTGCATACCGAACGTTTGTTCATCTATGTGTGTACCTCAGTGTAAATATCATGCAATTTGACGTTCAATATAACGTCAACAAGAAGACATAGTCATCAACATCCCCCGCCAGACCCAAGATATTGGAACATGGGCAATAATTCAAAAAGAAATAATTGTGCATTACTCATTTTCTTTCCATCAAGGTATTCATGCCCTTAATCAACACACCAAATTTGGTTCTGCTATCTTAAATAGTTTCTGAGAAAAAACAGTCCCCTTTGGAGATACAATGAACAAAGTCCCCAAATACGGAACAAGGGCAATAACTCCGGAAATGCTTCTGATTTTCGAACTCCATCAAGGTATTCGTGCCCCCAAGCAACACACCAAATTTGGTTATCCTACCTTAAACAGTTTCTGACAAAAGCTGTCCCCTTTGGAGATACGATACGGAATACGGAATAAAGGCAATAACTCTGGAAAAAGTAATTGCACGCTTCCCATTTTCGAACTCCATCAAGGTATTCATGCCCTCAAGCAACACAATAAATTTGGTAACCCTATCTTAAAAGGATTCTAAAAAGAACTGTCCCCTTCATCTCGGACGGACGGACGGACGAAGGCACGGACGGAGCCCAAACCTATACCCCCCTTCCACTTCGTGGCGTGGAATAATACAATCGATTACAAACAAGGACATTGAAGCATCATATATCCATAAGTAAAATAATCATTCTGAGACGTACCCTGTGATCTGTGCATGTATATTAAATCTGGGATAATGAAATAGACTAAAGGAGTCAAATTTTGAGAATTCAAATTTCACTAATTTTCAAATAAAAGTTGTCATATCGACAAGTACATAACAGATACATTTAGAGCGAATAAATGATGTGTTTGACCCAGTTACTGGATATTTAACAAGAAAATATAAACTGTAGTTTTGAAAAGATTCAAACTGTGAGGGACAAATATCTTTATAATCACACCAGAGGTGGAGTTTATTATCGTTCCTGAGGAAGAGTTTATTATGGTTCCTGAGGAAGAGTTTATTATCGTTCCTGAGGAAGAGTTTATTTTCGTTCCTGAGGAAGAGTTTGTTATCACTCTTGAGGAAGAGCTCATTACCAATACAATCAGTAATGAGAAAGAGTTTGCTTTAACCTCTGAGAAAGAGTTTCTTTTATCACTCCAATCAGTCATGACGAATAGTGTGTTATCGCGCCTGAAGAGAAGTTTATTTTCCCTTCTGAGGGAGAGTTTATTATCCATTCTGAGGCAGTTTATTATTCCTTCTGTGGCAGTTTATATTCCTTCTGAGGGAGTGTTTATCATCCCTTCTAAGGTAGAGTTTGTTATCCCTTCTAAGGTAGAGTTTGTTATCCCTTCTGATGAAGAGTTTATTATCCATTCTGACGCAGTTTGTTATCTCTTCTGAGGACATGTTTATTATCCATTCTGACGCAGTTTGTTATCCCTTCTGAGGAAGAGTTTATTATCCATTCTGACGCAGTTTGTTATCCAGTCTGAGGAAGAGTTTATTATCCATTCTGACGCAGTTTGTTATCTCTTCTGAGGAAGAGTTTATTATCCATTCTGACGCAGTTTGTTATCCCTTCTGAGGAAGAGTTTATTATCCATTCTGCCGCAGTTTGTTATCTCTTCTGAGGAAGAGTTTATTATCCATTCTGACGCAGTTTGTTATCCCGTCTAAGGGAGTTTATTATCCATTCTGACGCAGTTTGTTATCTCTTCTGAGGACATGTTTATTATCCATTCTGACGCAGTTTGTTATCCCGTCTGAGGAAGAGTTTATTATCCATTCTGACGCAGTTTGTTATCCCGTCTGAGGAAGAGTTTATTATCTATTCTGACGCAGTTTGTTATCTCTTCTGAGGAAGAGTTTATTATCCATTCTGACGCAGTTTGTTATCCCGTCTAAGGGAGTTTATTATCCATTCTGACGCAGTTTGTTATCTCTTCTGAGGACATGTTTATTATCCATTCTGACGCAGTTTGTTATCCCGTCTGAGCAAGAGTTTATTATCCATTCTGACGCAGTTTGTTATCTCTTCTGAGGACATGTTTATTATCCATTCTGACGCAGTTTGTTATCCCTTCTGAGGAAGAGTTTATTATCCATTCTGACACAGTTTGTTATCCCTTCTGAGGAAGAGTTTATTATCCATTCTGACGCAGTTTGTTATCTTTTCTGAGGACATGTTTATTATCCATTCTGACGCAGTTTGTTATCCCGTCCGAGGAAGAGTTTATTATCCATTCTGACGCAGTTTGTTATCCCTTCTGAGGAAGAGTTTATTATCCATTCTGACGCAGTTTGTTATCTCTTCTGAGGAAGAGTTCATTATCCATTCTGACGCAGTTTGTTATCCCTTCTGAGGAAGAGTTTATTATCCATTCTGACGCAGTTTGTTATCCCGTCTGAGGAAGAGTTTATTATCCATTCTGACACAGTTTGTTATCCCTTCTGAGGAAGAGTTTATTATCCATTCTGACGCAGTTTGTTATCTCTTCTGAGGAAGAGTTCATCATCCATTCTGACACAGTTTGTTATCCCTTCTGAGGAAGAGTTTATTATCCATTCTGACGCAGTTTGTTATCCCTTCTGAGGAAGAGTTTATTATCCATTCTGACGCAGTTTGTTATCTCTTCTGAGGAAGAGTTCATTATCCATTCTGACGCAGTTTGTTATCGCGTCTGAGGAAGAGTTTATTATCCATTCTGACACAGTTTGATATCTCTTCTGAGGAAGAGTTCATTATCCATTCTGACGCAGTTTGTTATCCCTTCTGAGGAAGAGTTTATTATCCATTCTGACGCAGTTTGTTATCTCTTCTGAGGACATGTTTATTATCACTCCTGATAATAAGAGTTTATTGCCCTGCCTGAGGTAGAATTTATTATCAGTCCTGATGTTGAGTTTATTATCTCTCCTCGGGAAGAAGATGAAAACTCAAACAACAATTAAACAGTTCCAGCTTTGTTTAAAAAAAAAATATCGTCTCATTTCCACAAGAGGAAACATACTTAACATGACAGAGTATCTTTTATTGGTCGATTCAATTGCAATCAATTTTGTTTTCAGCTTTGCCCACCTATAAATGTATTTTACTTCTTGGTAAAATAGCCGGATCACAGCTAAATATGTTAATCAGTTAGCTGAAACGCAAAACCCATCACATCCGAGGTATAATCTTCGTTGGCTGGATAGTTTCTGCAGTGAACTTCCCCCTTCCTGATTTGTCAAACAAAGAAGACAGGAGGCTACGTCACAGCGCTCCCAGACCCTGTCAGAACTTGAGGCAGTTCGTGTATAGACTACGTCACTGCGCTCATGGATATTGTCAGTATTGGGAGTTGAAGGCTACGCCAGTGCGCTCACAGACACTGTCAGTACTAGAAGTAGTTTGTGCAGAAGGATACGTCAGTACCGTCACTGCGCTCACGGATACTGGAGAGACTGCGCTCACGGATACTGGAGAGACTGCGCTCACGGATACTGGAGAGACTGCGCTCACGGATACTGGAGAGACTGCGCTCACGGATACTGGAGAGACTGCAGTATAGTTTACGATGGCAGAGAGGTCGGCTGTACTGTTATTACTCCTGGTGATGCACTGTGGTATGTTTTTTTTAATCATACTTTTAAATTTTCATAAATTATTATTACTAAATTATGTTTGGCTTTGATACGTGCCAAAATGCCATATATAAATGCTGCTTTAAGTTCAAATGATCTCACTGGACTTGCATGTCCATCCCCAAATGCCATTTATACCCCACTTCCGGTCTCGTTGCTATGGTTTCTTTTGTTACAAGTGTAGGTGTATTAGCCGATACAACTACACTTTTTCTGATATATCTATACTTTTTCTGATATACCTACACTTTTTTCTGATATACCTACACTTTTCTAATATACCCACACTTTTTAACAACTCAGAAACAATGTAGTCAATTTTCTAAATTTCCAAATTCTAAGCGATGATACTTTATAAAAAGTCAGATTATAAATGAACATATAAGGAACCTGGGATCGAACCCGTGTCCCGTTGCTTTCTGGCCGAAAGACCTAACCTACGAAGCCAGTTGAAACTCTGAACATTTTTTCATGACCAAATGAATAAGGTTCTTATAATGCGAGAAATAATATCACAAATATATGTTTTTTTCTTTTTATATAAGAATGTAATTTAATTTTGGGTGCAAAATGTCTTAACATACTGAAAGTTGATTCTGTTTTCTCTCAACTTTGGCCACGTTGACATTAGCCATGCTGTTTATAGCGTTAGCTGTACATTTCAGCAAGATGCACGTGCATCTGCGTTGACAATGCCGTCATTGGGCCATATCAATTAGATTTCGAGCCCCAAACATGGGTAACCATACGCTGCGTTGTCACAGATTAGGCCGTATTTGGGTTGTGCGTGTCATGCACAAGCTTGTTTACAGCTGTATTTGTTTAGAAATATTATAAAATAGTATCCTCTTACACTCGACCGTAAGTGGGGTATAAGACAGATATACTCATACTTTTCCTCGTGTATCAAATGATACCCTACACTTTTCCCCGTTGGAGCCTTACTCGGCTCCGCCTCGTAAGGGCCCCTCGGGGAAAAGTGTAGGTATCATTCGATGCACTCGGAAAAGTATGGGTATATCTCTCACATATTTGACACTTATTTAATTAAATTGAAAATAGAACTGCGGCATTTTGCAAGTGCTGAAATTACAAGTATCTTGTACAAGAAACAGCATTTAAACTGTCAACCAAAATCTATCTTTTTATCTGCAGTACATGTTTCCACAGTTTTGACTACTATTTACACGCCATTCAGGACTCTCGCCAAGAAATTCGCCAAAGTATATTATTTGAACGAAGTTGTAAAATTGGTAAAATACAGCAATATTTTCATTTCGGGTAATGAACACAAACAATATGACAACATCAATATTTTAGTCTACCCTCGCCTTAGCTTATATATTTAACCATGTCTGTCTTTGAGTCTACCCTTGTCTTTAATACAAGCCTTGTACATACTGAACAGCAAAAGAAACACCAATCCACTGTAACAATTTCGTAATTACTGATAACGCTGTAATGAGCAAATTTGTAATATCAGATTCAAATTTTGTTGACATGATGTTAACGTGGTGAACGAGATGCAGACAATACGAAAGGTCAATACAGTCCATAGTCATTTTCTTGGAAACCAGCCACTTTCCTGTTCAGATGATAAAGTGCCCAATGGGCTTTTGAATGCAATTGAAACTTATTTTAATTTCATTCAGAATGGTTCTATGGGTCTCATTTTGGTAAAACGTCAAGGTATTGCATTCTTTTTCGGTACAAAGGTGTTCCACGAGCACATTGACAGTCCTTGCAAACTGTTCAGCATTCAAACGGCCAATATCCCAGTTTCCGAAAAATTCACGTTTTATTTGCCAAGCATTAACTTCCTAAGCATTGAGAATGAAGTCACAATTTGGGGTCTTTTTCACAGAGCAAGTCTCGGATTACAGCACAAATAATCTGAATTTTACCAGGCCCATGCAGATCATGTTACCATGACAACATGTGACGTGCATTTTAGCGAACCGTACCCTTTGATTTTGCAATGGTAACCATACGTACTCTACAGTACAAATATCTCAACATGTTCTCTGACATTTACTACTTTAATATAACAAACAATGGACTGATATGCAAACTGAAACTATAATCATTAAAACTCGCGTTTCAATTCCTGTTCAGTGTTATCAGCTCTATCTTTGAGCATGTCCACCCCTCAAAAATGTTACCATCTCTATATGTAACCCTTCCCCAGTATTGCCTCATTTATGAGATTATTTCTATCTCTGAGTCTAAACTCGTATTCTTTTGTTTTATATACACAGTAACAAAGTGTTGCACCCCAAGGTCTTTCACAGTAAAACTTGTCCTGTAAGATTTGTAAGAAAAAGCAATATCATTCAATGATAGAGTTGTTATGAAGTTTAACAAGGAAAATCTCTATAAAAATCGTTTCACTATTCATGATATTTGCATTTTATATATCCTAGTGTTTTGGTTTCAAGGAAGAAGTTTAATTTTACAGGAAAACCATAGTCAATATTGATTGCTGTTTTTAATAAATGCCTTTTAAAAAAAATCACTAGTTAAAGCACTATGGACCTTCAAAGCCACACTTTTGAAAAGGACAGTAGCTTTATGGGGAAATTTGATCAGTATATTACAGTATAAATCTTCGTAAATCTAAATAAAAAGAGAGAGACAGCTTAAAGTGTAATTAACGGATTGAACCCAACATAATTCCAAATACCTTAAAACAACGTATGGCTGTAGCCGTCGTGTCAGGCACAGTTGATAAAAAAAAGAAAAAGAAAATATCAACAACTTCCTTATAACGTGCATGGTAAAAGACGTTTTAATGTATTAAAGTCAACTTCGCAAAAACATTGTTGTTTTGGACATCTAAAACTTAGAGTTTATCAATCAATTTTGACACAAGAACAATACGTTTTACTTGTAAACATCCAGTATCATCACAAATTAAGTCATAATTTTCTTTAAATGTCCACATTAGCAATAACATAACTTAGCAACAAAACTACTGTCCTTCTGTCGAGGGGAATGAATTAAGTTAAAGTACTGTAACATTTCTACAGTACTACGTTTGAGAAAAATGTATGATTGCAACACTGACTGTGTATATGTTACCAGCTCTGTCTTAGAGTCGACCCTCGCCTTATCATATACCTATTTTCGCGGGTATGAGGCCAAGGGGCCCGGCAAACAAAAATCTTGAAAATATGGGGATGGGCTTTTAAACGGGAGAGACCCCAACTCATTTTATATTGGTATATTTTACCAGTTCCATCTTTGACACTACCGCGCACAACTTTATATATGTTACCAATTCTATCTTTGAGCCTACCGTCGCCTTACTTTATACATGTTTCCAAGTCTATATTTGAACCTAGTCTCGCCTTACCGTATCTTTGAGCTTATCGAACGCAGCTAATAACATAATAACATAATAACAGATAAACGTAACAAAAACTAGAAATATGTGTATGTGATGCACTGTTATGTCCCCCGCTCCAACTTTCAATCCAACCTAGTCATCTTACTTTTATTTTTCACTTATGTCAGAGACAATTGAAAATGGATAATCCAAACAGCTTAATCTATTAGAATAAAATGAACTTGTTTCCATGTAACCTCTTAGTTCAAATTGTGTCCCCTTTCTGGCCTCTTTGTTAAAATTGTTTCCAACGAAACCAGAACAAAATTCAGAATGATTTAAGTAGCAAAAGGCTGGCACCATTCCATCTTTAAGTGTAAACCCATACCAAGTCTCATAATTTAATACTGAAAAGATTTTAAGTTGGAAGTCGGAAAAGGTTCCCTAACCCCCATCTGCACTAAGTTCAATTGTTTACATAGAAAAATTAAATAATATAAAAATCAGAATAACCTATAAGTAGTAAAAGGCACCACTCAAACACTATAGATATAACCACACACCAAGTTTCGTAAAATATACTGAATATATTTTGAGATAGAGGACGGATAATGTTCCTACCCCCATATTCACAAAGTTCAAACTGTTTCCATGGAAACCAGAACAAAATTAAGAATAACCTAAGTAGCAAAACGCACCACTCCAACACTAAGTCTAACCACACAAGTTTCGTAAAAGAAATACTCCATATATTTTGAGATTGAGGCCGGAAAAGGTTCCTACCCCCAAATGCATAAGTTCAAAGTGTTTCCATGGAAATAAGAAAAAATATAAAAATCAGAATAACCTAATTAGCGAAAGGCACAACTCCACCACTAGGTCTAACCACATACCAAGTTTCGTAATAAAAATATTAAACGGAAACGAAATAATTTTAGAAGGACGGAATTACGAATAACGGACGGAGGCGAAAACATTATGAACAGGACAGATTAGGTTTGCACATTTTTCAGAACAAAGCGAAATATGTCGGTTTGTAAATATATCTGTTTCAAAAGGTCTCTCTGGGACCAATGTAAGACAGCGTGAATAACAATGTTCACACACGGTAAGAACATATAACTACAGGGTAATGTAGTGAACTAATGGTACATGGTTAACTTAAGTGACGTATAACTTTTCTGTCAAGTATAAGTTCATCTTTTCGCCCAAATCACTCATTATAATTATGAAAGCATTCGAGACAGAGCTAAGTTTGCCCATGCGTATACTTTGGAGCATGAACATATGGTCAATTATTTGGAACACGATTTTGCAATTAACTGCTATATCACTGATACCACAAAAACAATATCAAAATTATTCTTTTATCAAATTATTTTATAATAATTTATATATTCTATAAAGATTATTATTTATCTTACCAATGTGTAATTGTCACAACTGTACTGAAACTCTAACTTAAGTTGCTTCAAACTTGGTGTTTAAAAAACACATGCTTTCTAACCAACGTTTTAACGATCGGATGGCAGCAATATTTACAAAACCTCTTAATATTTTGATATATAATTAATTTCAATATTTCTAAATAAATACCAAACACAATCTTTGGAAAGAGCGATTTAAACTGATTGAGAGAGTTGTATTTACACCGAAGCGTTACATTACCGTAATAAAGCATATGTCAGCGAGTAGAAGTTTGCTTCATTGTTTACTCATTTCACATTTGTCTATCAAATCGTATGAATATTGTCTTCTCTAGGGCAGAGCAGCGCCGGATCTCTCACATTAACTGAACTGACGACACACGCCGTGTTAGGACAGCCTTTCCGGTTCCGCTGCGATACTCGAGGTTTCTCGGGTTCTGACACCAGTGGCGTGGTAATCTTCAAGTTAAACTCCTCGCCCACTTGTGTTGTTAGGAGGAACAACTGTACACAGTACGATCCCCATGAACGCCAAGAGTATTCTTGCGCATGCGTGAACCCGTCTGGTGATCCCGTAAGTTTCTTCCTGAACATCACGGAGCTAAAAAACGACACTCTTGGAACGTGGCTGTGTGAATATCAGATCAAGAGCAACGCCATTACCTTGGAACCGATAGGTGAGTTATGATAACCTTGGCACGTGGCTGTGTGAATATCAGAAACAGAGCAACGCCATTACCTTGGAACCAATAGGTGAGTAACGATAACCTTGGCACGTGGCTGTGTGAATATCAGAAACAGAGCAACACCATTACCTTGGAACCGACAGGTGAGTAACGATAACCTTGGCATGTGGCTGTGTGAATATCAGAAACAGAGCAACGCCATTACCTTGGAACCAATAGGTGAGTAATGATAACCTTGGCACGTTGCTTTGTGAATATCAGAAACAGAGCAACAACATTACCTTGGAACCGACAGGTGAGTAATGATAACCTTGGCACGTTGCTTTGTGAATATCAGAAACAGAGCAACAACACTACCTTGGAACCGACAGGTGAGTAATGATAACCTTGGCATGTTGCTTTGTGACTATCAGAAACAGAGCAACAACATTACCCTGGAACCAACAGGTGAGTAACGATAACCTTGGCACGTTTCTGAGTGAATATCAGAAACAGAGTAACACCATTACCTTGGAACCAACAGGTGAGTAACGATAACCTTGGCTCGTGGCTGTGTAAATACCAGAAACAGAGTAACAGCATTACCTTGGAACCAACAGGTGAGTAACGATAACCTTGGCACGTGGCTGGGTGAATATCAGAAACAGAGCAACACCATTACCTTGGAACCGACAGGTGAGTAACGATAACCTTGGCACGTTTCTGAGTGAATATCAGAAACAGAGTAACACCATTACCTTGGGACCAACAAGTGAGTAACGATAACCTTGGCACGTGGCTGTGTGAATATCTGAAACAGAGTAACACCATTACCTTGGAACCAACAGGTGAGTAACGATGACCTTGGTACATGACTGTGTGCATATCAAAAAACCGAGTAACACCATTACCTTGGAACCAACAGGTGAGTAACGATAACCTTGGCACGTGGCTGTGTGAATATCAGAAACAGAGCAACAACATTACCTTGGAACCAACAGGTGAGTAACGATAACTTTGGTACATGGCTGTGTAAATATCAGAAACAGAGTAACATCATTACCTTGGAGCCAACAGTTGAGTAACGATAACCTTGGCACGTGGCTGTGTGAATATCAGAAATAGAGCAACACCATTACCTTGGAACCAACAGGTGAGTAACGATAACCTTGGCACGTGGCTGTGTGAATATCAGAAACAGAGCAACAACATTACCTTGGAACCGACAAGTGAGTAATGATAACCTTGGTACGTTGCTTTGTGAATATCAGAAACAGAGCAACAACATTACCTTGGAACCAACAGGTGAGTAACGATAACTTTGGCTCGTGGCTGTGTAAATATCAGAAACAGAGTAACACCATTACCTTGGAACCAACAGGTGAGTGACGATAACCTTGGTACGTTTCTGAGTGAATATCAGAAATAGAGTAACACCATTACCTTGGAACCAACAGGTGAGTAACGATGACCTTGGCACGTTTCTGAGTGAATATCAGAAACAGAGTAACACCATTACCTTGGAACCAACAGGTGAGTAACGATAACCTTGGCTCGTGGCTGTGTAAATATCAGAAACAGAGTAACACCATTACCTTGGAACCAACAGGTGAGTAACGATAACCTTGGCACGTGGCTGGGTGAATATCAGAAACAGAGCAACACCATTACCTTGGAACCGACAGGTGAGTAACGATAACCTTGGCACGTTTCTGAGTGAATATCAGAAACAGAGTAACACCATTACCTTGGGACCAACAAGTGAGTAACGATAACCTTGGCACGTGACTGTGTGAATATCTGAAACAGAGCAACACCATTATCTTGGAACCAACAGGTGAGTAACGATAACCTTGGCACGTGGCTGTGTGAATATCAGAAACAGAGCAACACCATTACTTTGGAACCAACAGGTGAGTAACGATCACCTTGGTACATGACTGTGTGAATATCAGAAACAGAGTAACAACATTACCTTGGAACCGACAGGTGAGTAACGATAACCTTGGCACTTGGCTATTGATTATCAGAAACAGAGTAACACCATTACCTTGGAACCTACAGGGGAGTAACGATAACCTTGGCACGTGGCTGTGTGAATATCAGAAAAAGAGCAACACCATTACCTTGGAACCAACAGGTGAGTAACGATAACCTCGGCGCGTGGCTTTGTGAATATCAGAAACAGAGCAACACCATTACCTTGGAACCAACAGGTGAGTAACGATAACCTTGGCACGTGGCTGTGTGAATATCAGAAACAGAGTAACACCATAACCTTGGAACCAACAGGTGAGTAACGATAACCTTGGCACGTGGCTGTGTGAATATCAGAAACAGAGCAACACCATTACCTTGGAACCAACAGGTGAGTAACGACACCCTTGGCACGTGGCTGTGTGAATATCAGAAACAGAGTAACATCATTACCTTGGAACCAACAGGTGAGTAACGATAACCTTGGTACGTGGCTGTGTGAATATCAGAAACAGAGTAACACCATTACCCTGGAACCAACAGGTGAGTGACGATAACCTTGGTACGTTTCTGAGTGAATATCAGAAATAGAATAACACCATTACCTTGGAACCGACAGGTGAGTAACGATAACCTTGGCACGTTTCTGAGTGAATATCAGAAACAGAGTAACACCATAACCTTGGAACCAACAGGTGAGTAACGATAACCTTGGCACGTGGCTGTGTGAATATCAGAAACAGAGCAACACCATTACCTTGGAACCAACAGGTGAGTAACGATAACCTTGGCACGTGGCTGTGTGAATATCAGAAACAGAGTAACATCATTACCTTGGAACCAACAGGTGAGTAACGATAACCTTGGTACGTGGCTGTGTGAATATCAGAAACAGAGTAACACCATTACCCTGGAACCAACAGGTGAGTGACGATAACCTTGGTACGTTTCTGAGTGAATATCAGAAATAGAATAACACCATTACCTTGGAACCGACAGGTGAGTAACGATAACCTTGGCACGTTTCTGAGTGAATATCAGAAACAGAGTAACACCATAACCTTGGAACCAACAGGTGAGTAACGATAACCTCGGCGCGTGGCTTTGTGAATATCAGAAACAGAGCAACACCATTACCTTGGAACCAACAGGTGAGTAACGATAACCTTGGCACGTGGCTGTGTGAATATCAGAAACAGAGTAACACCATAACCTTGGAACCAACAGGTGAGTAACGATAACCTCGGCGCGTGGCTTTGTGAATATCAGAAACAGAGCAACACCATTACCTTGGAACCAACAGGTGAGTAACGACACCCTTAGCACGTGGCTGTGTGAATATCAGAAACAGAGTAACATCATTACCTTGGAACCAACAGGTGAGTAACGATAACCTTGGTACGTGGCTGTGTGAATATCAGAAACAGAGTAACACCATTACCCTGGAACCAACAGGTGAGTGACGATAACCTTGGTACGTTTCTGAGTGAATATCAGAAATAGAATAACACCATTACCTTGGAACCGACAGGTGAGTAACGATAACCTTGGCACGTTTCTGAGTGAATATCAGAAACAGAGTAACACCATAACCTTGGAACCAACAGGTGAGTAACGATAACCTCGGCGCGTGGCTTTGTGAATATCAGAAACAGAGCAACACCATTACCTTGGAACCAACAGGTGAGTAACGATAACCTTGGCACGTCGCTGTGTGAATATCAGAAACAGAGTAACACCATAACCTTGGAACCAACAGGTGAGTAACGATAACCTTGGCACGTGGCTGTGTGAATATCAGAAACAGAGCAACACCATTACCTTGGAACCAACAGGTGAGTAACGACACCCTTAGCACGTGGCTGTGTGAATATCAGAAACAGAGTAACATCATTACCTTGGAACCAACAGGTGAGTAACGATAACCTTGGTACGTGGCTGTGTGAATATCAGAAACAGAGTAACACCATTACCCTGGAACCAACAGGTGAGTGACGATAACCTTGGTACGTTTCTGAGTGAATATCAGAAATAGAATAACACCATTACCTTGGAACCGACAGGTGAGTAACGATAACCTTGGCACGTTTCTGAGTGAATATCAGAAACAGAGTAACACCATTACCTTGGAACCAACAGGTGAGTAACGATAACCTTGGCTCGTGGCTGTGTAAATATCAGAAACAGAGTAACACCATTACCTTGGAACCAACAGGTGAGTAACGACACCCTTGGCACGTGGCTGTGTGAATATCAGAAACAGAGTGACATCATTACCTTGGAACCAACAGGTGAGTAACGATCACCTTGGTACATGACTGTGTGAATATCAGAAACAGAGTAACAGCATTGCCTTGGAACCGACAGGTGAGTAACGATAACCTTGGCACGTGGCTATTGATTATCAGAAACAGAGTAACATAATTACCTTGGAACCGACAGGGGAGTAACGATAACCTTGGCAGGTGGCTGTGTGAATATCAGAAAAAGAGCAACACCATTACCTTGGAACCAACAGGTGAGTAACGATAACCTCGGCGCGTGGCTTTGTGAAAATCAGAAACAGAGCAACACCATTACCTTGGAACCAACAGGTGAGTAACGATAACCTTGGCACTTGGCTTTGTGAATTTCAGAAACAGAGTAACACCATAACCTTGGAACCAACAGGTGAGTAACGATGACCTTGGCACGTGGCTGTGTGAATATCAGAAACAGAGCAACACCATTACCTTGGAACCAACAGGTGAGTAACGACACCCTTGGCACGTGGCTGTGTGAATATCAGAAACAGAGTAACATCATTACCTTGGAACCAACAGGTGAGTAACGATAACCTTGGCACGTGGCTGTGTGAATATCAGAAACAGAGCAACACCATTAACCTGAAACCAATAGGTCAGTAATGATAACCTTGGCACGTTGCTTTGTGAATATCAGAAACACGGCAACAACATGACTTTGACCGTGGGTAACACGTATGGTATACGTTTTTTCAGAATAATGTAAGGTACTATCTGGTATCAATACTTTCGTGCTATAAACATGTCGTTGTACAGAAAGTATAAAAGGGAATGGTGTGTTTTAGAGAAAGTTTCCGCCCATGTTCTTCAATGGAAAACTCTCCCTTATTACCCCGCAGATCCGACTGGGCCCGACTCTACGACAATCAGTCCAGCTGACCCTCTTATAGTTGTGGAGAAACACAACCTCACGCTCACATGCTCGGCCGAGTGTGTTCCAGAGTGCACATACACGTGGTTCAAGGTCAAGGACGACGTGGGTGTCGATGTCAAGTACACCGGAAGTAGGAGCCTAGTTTTGGCATTTGTCACACCAGAAACTGAAGGGGTCTACAGATGTGTCGCAGAGAATCCGGCATCCCGGAAGTTGGAGAATAAGTCTGTTGAGGTCAAAGTTCACAGTGAGTATTACCTGAATTATATGGATTACTATATACCGAAGCAAATTATTGCTATTTGAAATAATACGTTTCAATTTATTTTTAAAGTTTTGACGTCTTTAGTAGGCTTTAAAAAAATATGAGATAACGAACAAGAATATATTCTTTACTCATGCGTGTATGTAATCTGTTTTTTTTCGGGAATAATATATATAATAATGATAATAGATATACACCAAAACTCAAACACACATATGTATGCATTACTCGTATATCGACGTCAGCGTGTCAGGCGATGGAACACTGTATAGGCTTTTGATCTGAAGAAGTGGAGAGTGTCTGGTAGGGCTGAGTATTGCACCAAAGTTCGTATTGCGATATATTGCAATACATACAACCTGTATTGCAATACGTATTGCAATATATTGAGTGAACTCTACATTCAACTTTTATACTTCTGTTTGCAGTTTAAACATGACACATTTAGTAAAAAGCCTTTCAAATCTTTCGAAAAATAGACCATTAGTCAAAATGTTCAATTAATTTTGATGGCATGTATTTTTATTCTTGCATCCCATAAGAATTTAGTTACAAGTTAAGCTGGTAACTATGCCTAAAAACAAGATATATGAATAAATGTCACTAAAAATTTTTTGGGGCGATATATTGCGTTATTGAAAATCGTATTGCAATAATTGTATTGCACAGTCTGTATTGCAATATATTGGCATTGCGATAATATTGCTCAGCCTTAGACTGTCTGGTTCATCGATGGATCCCGTTATCGCCTCAAACGTCGAGATGAACAAACAACCTATCATTGCCTCCAGAGGGAGCTGCTTCAACATAACAATGTCTCTCTCTGTACGTGCTACAGTTGCATCTAACCAATGAGAACACCAATGTCCTTCCATGGCCCTCCCGATAGCCTGATGGACCCTATATACAACGTGTGGGATAGTCATCATACCCGTGTCAGTGGCTGTCATTAACGTCAACCCCAGACGCTTCCCGAAATGGACCATGCATTGAACGATCATTGGCGAAAAATCCAGCATGCAAAAAGCCAGCGACTTCTTAGGTGTATTCCAAGGATGTAAGAGACAGAGTGGCAGCACACGGTTGCTATACCAGCCACTACTTTCAGCGACCTCCTGTACACAAAGACTTGAACGGATGTGCAATACATCAGACTATGTGCCGTCTTCCGCATGCATTGGGCCATAAACGCACTTTTAAAAATGCATACTAATCCTTGCGACAACTTGAAGGGACTTCTGAGACAAAGTCAGCGCCACCTAGCGTCTAAAGAGAGTTACATCCTCTCTATTTACCAATCAAATCGGTCGTTACCAACCCAATTGATCCAAAAGTTGGTAATGCACAGACAGCTTTACAAATTGCTTATGTTACTTTGGGATTTTTCATCTCGGATGTTAAGCTCATTTGCATAACATCAGTTTCAAAACGGAATGGGAAAATTAAGGGTTAGTATGCATTTTCTAAAAGTGCATATATGGCCCGATGCGTGCGGAACATGACTATGTGCAGTCAAATTGTCATTGTCTACCTGTATTGTACTTTGATTCAAATCTTGCTTCCTATGATAAAATCTAAAAACTTGCGTTTCATTTTTTTGAGGATTATGATTTCATACACAAAATGAATAAAAATAAAGTTTATATGTTTATTTACATACAGATACACAAACATAATGTACTGACGCAAAAAAACAACAACACGTCACCACAATTCCAGCAGAGTAAAAGCGAAATACTACTGCCGGAGAAAGTAGATTTTGAATGTTTTTGAAAGGCACATGCTTTGTAAAGAAGTACTTAAATACAGATTATGATCCTCTTATTATTTTATGTCTCTTCAAATAAGCTTAGTGCTAACATCCCTTTTTAATATAAATATATTTTAGCCGGTAGGTTTGGCAATTCAATTAACAAAATATGTGATCGACATAAATAACCTTCTTTGACTTAAATTTGTTGTCGTAACATTTAATAAAATAGAACGCCATAGAACAAGCCAAAGGCCTTTTCACCCTTGAGATTCGAAAACAACTAGTTCTTAAAAAATTCGTATTTTCCAGAAATTTGAATCGATGATGGTTTAGTTGGCTTCTGAAGACTGTTTCAGTCGCAAATTGGTGAATTGAAATTTCTTGTATTTTGTATGGTGACGATTGTTTGCACGTGAGAGTAAAACTATATATAAACAGACATATGAAATGCAAAAGTTTGTCGTGACAAACATTACATTAATAACTTCACTTTGGATAAGTGAATTTGTTTTTATTTTGGAATATTCTAAATCATTTGATTGTTGTTATTTGAATCTGATTCTGGGTGGGATGGGTTGAAGTCGTTTTGATTCACTCGAGTGTAAACTTGCTTATACTTTTAGCGCGAACGACAACCGAGTATACTATCACACCTTGTTGCCCTGGGTAAAAACAATATGGCCGACAGGATAATATAGGCTCAGCGTTTCATAAACTGTAATTATATTTACCCTTTTTATTTATTCATTCATTTGTTTATTTATTGTGCATTCAAAAGGATTACCGAATCCAAAAACGACGGGTCCGATCTACAGTCGTCTACGAGTTTACTGCTCAATCCGTCCATGAAGGCATCTGAATGATACATCAGTGAAACTGTTATTAAAGTCTATGGTATCCGAATACGCTTATCATGCCCATAACCCACATTTTGCAGTTACCTAGTATCAAAACCTCACATTGACTGATTACGATTCATATGTAAGTAAGTCGGAGGGTTAGGAAGAATAAAACAATTATCGCTGGTCAGGTGTTTGATAACACCGCGTCAAATGTCGTACTTCCGTTACTCTCACGACCTCCCTACTAGATTTAACAGGAGGGGTCTCGAGTAGGTCAATACTGAACGCGAGAGTGACACTTAGCTCGTTTGGTTAGGAATTTCATCGCACGAGGGAGGCAATTTTTGCAAAACGGGGACAGGTCTTGCAGGGTGAAAGAGGTGAATAATCAAGGCAGGTATGGATGGGGTCGTGAAAAGATGCATTGACTTTGGTGAAATATTGACTTTTGAAAAAGATATGACTTTAGTAAAATTTTGACTATGGTGGTATGATTTATTGACTTTGGTGGAAGTTTACTTTAATTAAGCATTTCTTGTACTCATTTGAATACAGACATGGTATCTGTTTGCCATTGATGACTATCATGTTTATCTCGCCGAATCTGGTAGAAGTAGATATTACACGAATGGTGTATAAATATTATAAGTTATATGCTTCTCACGGGGGTAATACGGTCTCATGTGCCATCTTTGTACCACGGTGTCCCGAGCCTTCAGGTTCGTACAAATACGTGGGAAGTCTTCTGACTCGCTACCGACCATCACACTGAAGAAGGCAAACCAACTCTCATCCGCGAACAGAACACGGTTCCGCACTTGCCAACGTCGAACTCGTCGAGGCCCATATCAATCTGTTCATTCGATGTTGGTGTGTCAACGTCACACCACGGTAGGGTCGACGTGCTCGAATACCATGCTGACGTCCGGTACACTGTGTGTCTACTGATCCGATGTCCCAATGCCCTCGCTGCCGTTTCCGTCGCGGTGATGAAGCGGTTTCTCAGGTGAATAACCCGGATGTGACCGTCTTCCACGGGCGTGGTGACCCGGGGTTTACCCCTCTTAGGCCTGTCTAATGTCTGACCTGTCTGACGAAATCATTAACCGGGAAATGCAAACACGCGTGCGTGGCTCCTTGCTGAACCATGCCAATGGCTCTCTCTCTCAGTATTGCCGTTAACCTCGGCATTTATTTTATTAACCTTTTGTTGCTGCCTTCTTGATGTACAGTGTCATGAGTTTCATCGAGAGATTTTGCACGTGCATTACATGGGATGAGACTAAAATTAACGTCGTTTTTGATAAAATCACGTGTTGAATAAAAATTCTCACTATACTCCACTTGCTATGATTGATTCGGGACCCGGCGTACGCCGCCGGAAGCGGCATAACCGGCGAATCACTCGATTGAAACTCCGGCGTACCCCGGATGCGTCGGTTTGAAATTACCGGCGAAGGCGGCGTATAATGGCGTACAAATGTTACCCTTGCGACATTCAAAAACCATTTTGATTATGAAGTTGCTTTGGACCATTAAATAGTTGACTTATTTATTTTAAAATGTCACTGCTTATTAAAAACAATGCATTTCAAGATAATAAAATATTAATCAATGTTTTGAAATAATTTTAAAAAATACTTATATAATATAAATGATATTTTTATTGAAGCTAGTTTGAGGGATGATGACGTCTTCCTGTCTGTACGCTGATAAACTTGTTTCAACTAAGCCGGTTCCAGGAACGGTGTATGCCGGACACGTGGCCGGTGTATCCGCCGCCAAAACGAATTAAGCATAGCCATTCTCTGTGAAAACATTGTGTTGTGTTGCTGCGACATGTTTAAAATTATTTTATGAATATAATCTAGATATTAAACAAATGTTTCTTTGTATACTTTCTTTTGAGCATGGGTCTATATATATGAGACTCGGGTGCAGACTCGAGTTCGCCTAGTTGAAGCATCTGCATAACCACTTTCAACAGCTTTTATGACAACAATAGTAATCTCTATGTATTAATGTTCCATGTGTTTTATTTATAAATCGTAGGCCTATATGTTCATCGGATTTAATGTAAGATATTTTTAATGACGTTATCAACTGCAAAGACCAGACGGGAATTACAAATGACCTTTCTAATTAAATAATCGTTAATTTTCATTGTTAATTGTATTCATCAATCTAATCTCTCAATTTAATCAGACCTCCTACCACTTCATTTAACCCAATATACAGTGTCTATAGTCGCAAAACATCTTACGGATACTATAAATATATACTACTTCTACGAATCCACCGGTTACGAATCCACCGCGTCTACGAATTCACCGCATCTACGAACCGGTCTGGACTACGAAATCACCGCATCCCGTAAAACAACCAAACGTGTTTCATTCCATAATGATACATCTGTCATTACACCACAAACATAACGAGGAAATAGTTACATCTTCGAGTCATTCACGATTTCCGGGTGTACATAATATCGTAGTCCGACCCCGTGACCATGTGAAAAATACGCGCCTTTGACACAGTCTAGATCCTATTTCAACAAGTCTAGATAAAATAATAAGAAATGGAACTAAAAGCTTAAAGAAATAAAATCACACGGATGAAGGTAGAGTTACTATGAAATTCCATAGACCAAATCTAAGTCTAACAATAACGCAGCCTGGGGAGAACTCTTAAATTGTTCGTCACCGACTCGCATCACAATAACGCCGTAAGCAAAATACTTCAAACGAATCGATATAACCTTGAATTTACAGGATAGATTCACAAACGGTATAATTTCCTGAATTTCCTCTAATTTATAATTATATGTGCTATTCAAATGAGTATTACAAAATTTAACGCCGATTTCCGATGTTTACAAATACATCATTATCCTCAGAGAGGCATTGCAGTAATGTGTGAGGAAATAGGTGTTAGTTATGCTTGTTATACTCATTTGAATAGAATATGGTGATTGTTCACGTGATGAATATATATATATATATATATATATATATATATATATATATATATATATATATATATATATATATATATATATATATATATATATATATATATATGTATATATATATATCCGTGTCGTGCCCGCCGTGTCGTGTATATTTCCAAACAACAAGGAGATGTTGTCTACAAGTTTGTTTCCATTTCCAGTTTCAGTTGTAATTTGAAAAAGGTCCTTCAGATAGGTCTATGAGTATATCCGTTGTTTCACTTTCTTTGTCCTAGAACGCTTCGTCTAACTGTGAGTCTCTCTCCACAACATTTTAAAGGGGATGTAGCACGCCGTTCGTACTGAAATAAAGTGATCTCACGAAAAGGTATATATGTGTTATCAATGGCTGAATAATACTCTTCATCCAATGTAAAGAGCTCCAAAAAGAATGTACATGGTTCGGTAAAGACATGCGAGTCCATTTCTCTTCGAGCGACTGTTTTAAGGTGTTCACATAAAAATGGCCCCTCGAAGGTAGTTCAAGTAATCTGACTAATGTAGCGATACCTAAACACTCAGAGTAGAGTTTTAATTATGGCACCATGATGGAATGGTCAACTATTTTGCTGTCTGAACTTTCAAATTCGCATTCTAATGAAACTTATATTGTTTTAACTTTAATGATAAATGGCAAATAGGAGAAAACGTGCTTCAGGGCCATTAAGTGAATGTGTGTAAATTGTGTGTTTGAATATAAAATGACCATTTTATTACATATTTATGAAAATCTGGATCACATTGTTTATCGTCATTCATTGCAATATTTAGCAACATGCAGTATACTTGGACACCATACTGTGACTAGTTCTCTCAGTTCACTCATCTGTGATTGGGTACCTCGAATTATAAAGTTTGGCAAGTGACATTAACTTGGTGTGCCTCATGGCTCCACGGGTTGTATGATCCTCAGGGAGTTGAGATTGTGTCATGACATAACATCCAATGACCGAGGGAAAACCAAAGTGCCTGTGAGCAGTTTAACAGAGCTGGATATCGGAGATATTCAATGTTGATATGAAGGAATGAAATTTTCGTTAAATCATTATCAGTTTATTAAGTAGCATTGAGTCTGTCTCAAATTTTTCGCAGAGTTATACTTTCTGTGTAAAAGTATTGTTTGATAATATAAATTTTCATTAGAGAAGTTAAACAATGTGTCAATTAAAGATAACATATACAATGAAAATGGTTTATAAAAGTATTGTTTAGAGGTTTACTAGACAAACCTAGTTTCGAGAATGCCCAATAAATATATTTTAAAATCTTCAAGATATTTTTTCTGTGAATCATTTTTTACCTTCACGGTTTTCCTCGTAATTCATAATGTGCGTGAAAGCGAAGTAGTGTGATTAATGAGTCATGCGAAAGCGTAGTGGTTCTAACCCAGACGGATGTGGATACAACAATACCCTTCCGTCACACCCTTAGTACTTACTGATAATAATATTTCAAATTTATTGTTCATACTTTAGCTTCACATATTATGTAGGTCATTGACAAATTTCCAATCAGAAATAAGAATTTTAGAAATGAAATTTTAGAACAGAAATGAAACTGTATTGCAAATAAATATATGTTTTTAGATGTAGGATTTTTGGGAGGATTAATAATTAGAATGTAATGGTTTGGAATGTGGTAACCTTAGAGTGTATAGAGATGATGGATATATGGGTTTGGTGTGAAGAGTTCGTGAATGTAGGGTTTGGATTGTCTGGATTATGAGATGTAACATCTGGATGTTTGGGTTATGGAAAGTAGAGTTATGGGATGATGGTTTATGAGATGAAGGCTTATGGGATGTAGGATTTGGGATGTTGGGTTTGAATGTTGGAGTTATGGAATGTAAGATTTGGATGTTGTTTAAGTTATGGGGTGTATGTTTTGTGATCTATAGGGTTTGCGATGTTGGGGTTAAAGGAGTTATAGATTTTTGTATATATTGCATATTGATGTTGGAGTTATGGAATGGAGGGTTTGAAATGTTGGGATTAAATGATGTAGGATTTGGGATGTTGGGGTTATGACATGTAAGGTTGGATGTTGTTAGTATAATATTTTAATTATGGCAACATGTTGGCACTTGTCTGAACTCTCATTTTCGCATCAGACCTACAAATGTACCTCTCACACTGAAGAGTTTCACACAAATGTCGTTTTATACGTAGCACATTTTCCCTTCACTACGAATAACCATTTGCTATGGGTACGGCTTATCGGGTCGAGTAGTGCGATCTTTTACCTTCAAATGTAACAATATATTGTATAAAATTTAATTATAAATGGAAACTTTGAGAAAACAAATTTTAACAAGATGGCTACCTTACCAAAAAGGTATCCATTACTTGGAGTGGCAAACGTTCAGTTTTCCAGAACATGGTTTGCTTGTGTATTAGTAGAAAAGATTGATATATTGGAAATAGAAGGAAGTCAGAAGTTTATTTAAGAAACTTTATTGAACACGTGCTCCTCAGAGCTGAACGTGACAGCTTAATCAGCCAGTCTGACTTGTTTGATAGTCTTGTTCTGAAGAACTATCTGAACAGATGCAGGCAGTATTTCAAGTAACTGCTCTTCAAATGCGTTTTGGTCCATAGTGTCCCTGAATTCCCTTCCCATGATAGCAACTAACTCTCTGATTTGCGGCAGGAAGAGTGTTGCTTCTATCATCGTAAGTTCGTCCAAGAGTCTGGCTACACCACAATGTGATGCAACACCAGCACGGAAGAGACCACGCCACTGGCGGCATTGCAATAGTATGCATCTTCAATTTTGACGGTGTCGCATTTTGCATTGGGCCTTCGAGCATACGAAGTAAGGTTCGGCGAACATGACGGCTCCAAGGACAGGTGGGGTCCATGCGATGTTTGAATTTTGAAACGCAATGGAGTTTTCTTCCTCAGTCAGTGTTATCGTCATGGCAATATGAATAGAAAAATACATTTATTCCATAAATGCATCATTATTATTCCATAAGGATATAATTATTATCAAACTATTGTATATATATTAACAGAATTGTTCTGTCTTAAGTTGTGATATTTATTGATATATATATATATATATATATATATATATATATATTATCGTAAATATATGATGCAACAACTATTCAAAGTTACAATATCGGAACAAATAATATCCATAGTTTTCATAAGTGGTCGAATGTTTACATTAAATTTAAATGGGTCAGTGAAATATCCTAATGTCATAATACTAAAGAGAGGAGACCTCTGGTCCTGAGGGAAGCGAGGTGATAACTGATAAGCAACACTGGCTGACTGGTGCAGAGCGAGATAAGTGAGAAAGTCGGCCAGGATACAGGCAGAGGATACCAGTAAAGCGTCATTAGCAACCACTACCCACACTGCTTCCAATATGGCAGCCCCCAGTGACAACTCCGCAACCTCAGCTTAATATTATAGTGCTTGGCCCAAGCAAAAAAAAGTATGTTACAGCGCCTTTGAGATGTGTAATGGAATACGCGTAGCAGGTAATATTATCTGATACCTCAGGCTGGCATATATATATATCTCCAGATGTACTTTAGACCCAGGCTGGCATATCTCCAGATGTACTTTAGACACAGGCTGGACATCGTTCCCGATTTCAATCTGTCGACTGCCGTCATGTCAGGTGTTCACGTAAAATTATAATTTTCATATGACGTACGTTTGATACTTTCTATACATCTTGACATATAGTTTTCATGAGACAGCATGCGGCTGTCTTGTGGTTCTGTACATAACAAAGTTCAGTTTAGCACGATTGGTCTTGTCCAAACCGGATTGGTGACAGGTGTGCTTTTTTCACAACAAGAAGTTGTTATCCTTAAAATCGTGTTTTATAATAAATCTATTCCACTTTTAAATGTCCTTCAATGCCCCTAAGTTTTAAGTAGTGTATATTTATGTAAGTAATGAATGTAAGGTAACCTGACTCGACTGAGTGTGCTGTTGTTAGTTATGATGTGTCCTGACAGGTACAGCGAGGGCAATAGTTAATAACCGTGATCAGTATTAGTTTAATTAAAGTGATAGGAACACACGGGTCCTTAATTTAATGATCTACTATCGATAATAAATGGAATAAGATCCAAATGCTCCATGATCCACTTGACAACGTTAAAAAGTAGGTGTAGGTCATTATAAGGGTTTGTCACGCTTTATTAACAAACGTTTTGTAAGATTTTGTGGCCACAAAAATGCATCCTTTGTGGCTTGTAACTGCGTTTCTATAGGTTATGATTAAATTTGATTTTAAATTAAAATAGGACAAGCCAATGGCAAGCAGATTCAGATTAGTTTAGATTAACAGATAATCAGTCAGTTACAAAGACGGAACTTGCATTGGTACAGAATAAATGATGATTATAGATATATACATGTATGTTGGGGAGAATGCAACGAAACTCGCTGATTACGAACAATCATTTCATTCCTTTAACAATCAGCTTTGTGCAAATATTTCCGAAGATAACACACTTATTTGACATTTTAAAAGTTAAAAGTTGGGTAAGCTTAAATACAGATTGACGCCGATAATAATGAGGTTTAATTTAAGCTTTCCTAAAATAATTATAACAAGGACATGATTTCGGCATTATGTTTACAAACAATACATGTTCGTTCATTAACGTTAACATTATGGTATCTACTAGCTTCAATTGCAAGATCATGAGTCGAAATTTCGCTTTAAAAAATATGTATATAATATAAATAAGGAACTGGTTTACAAGTATACTATTTTAGTGTACCGTTATCGATGATATAATCAAGCATGTAAAATGTCATCGATGTTATCGTGGGTAAACATGTCACATTGTAAACGTGTTTAATGATTCATACGGGTTGGTCCCTAATCGCCTATATCCCGATTCGCCTACAAAAACAAAGCTGACTAATTAAGCTTTGACAATGCATCCCTACTCGTGTAACGAGCCCGCCCTACCATGAACAACTTATGATGGAAGAGGTTATGATATGAATAATGGGTTAGATTTTCACTTTTCAGGTCATTTCCATTATACTTAAAGCTAAAAAAACATTCTGCCACAGATACAATCACTGTAAATCATTTTTTTCCTGCAGACAAACATTCTTCTTCAGCATCATAATGTTTTTCAAAGGAGGCTACTATTGTCCATCAGTAACTTAACCTCCAAATTGCTCACATTTCATGTTCTAATTTTGAGTCTAAACTTTGAAATTTACTATTTTGTGTGTTTTTTCTCTCGTAAAAATTGACTCTTTGTGATAAATGTGTTGCTTGGTGAATACCAAATTCCATAAAATCGTAAAAAACACCATTTCCTCAAAATGTTCAATGATGACAACGTGACATCATTCATTTTCCTATGGTATGCCCATAAGGTTCAATATCTACAGAAACATTTTCTATGGACGCTCTTTCCAATCTAGAGTAAAAATCGGGGTTTGGCTGTCGGACTAATGTGTATTGCGTTCAGTAGTCCTCATGTCATAGATGTGTTATGAGTTCAATTACAAATTTGATGGCTGTATTGTCACATCTTCTGTTTGTCATTAATTTGAAAACTGATTTAAACAAAATATATAATGTCAATAAAGTATCATATTTTGTCAATGAAAACGGATGTGTATTTTATCCTAATACATGATTTGATATCAGTATTACATCATTATAGTAAGACTTGTTTATGCTTTGTATAACATCTTCACTAACGTATACAAACTAAAATATGGCCTTATGCATTCTTAAAATGAACCTGTTCATGTTGTCTGACTCGTTTTACTCAAGAGGGTACGATAAGTTAGGCGCGTTTTGGAAAGGAATGCGTTAAAAAGTGGAAGTAATTCAAAATAGCCAATTTTTCAACTTGCGACATCATCATGAACCACTGTGACATTGTGTCATCAAAACATAACCCAACCTCTATTTCTACGGAATGAGTGCACATCAAAGGGGTGATGCTAGTTTATCATTGCGTAATGAGTAACTAACAGGCCATGACATGTTGTTTTAAGACTGTAGGCGAATCGGGATGTAGGCGAATAGAGAGCATGCCATTCATACAACAGGGAGGCAGTGAACAAGGAATCAATATGCACATAAAAATATTAAATGGATTTTTGTCTCTGCTATCAACTCGGAAAATAAATCGTTGTTGACTCTTAAACCTTCCAAGATTTCGATCATTTGTCTGACCATTATCTTTTTATCCCCCGCCGCCGCGCGTTTAGCGCGAAGCGGGGGATATAGTATTCGGCTGCGTCCGTCCGTCCGTACGAAATGGAATAACTCAAATACTATTCACTGGATCCTTTTCATATTGTGCATATAGGTTCATCATAGGGAGAGTAATGTTCCTACAGAGGTTTGTGACCTTGACCTTCATTTCAAGGTCACAACGAGACTTTGTCATTTTACCCTTGTCAGCGGGATATCTCAAGAACCATTCGCTGGATTCTCTTCCTATTTTACACATAGCTTCTCCAATGGAAGACAAAGGGCTGATTAGATTTTTGTGACCTTGACATTATTTTCAAGGTCACAGCGGAACATGGAATTTTCCGACATGTTAATGTACATGTAAAGCTTGTCAGAGGGATATCTCAAGAACTATTCACCGGAAATCCATCATATCTTACACAAAGCACCTCCTAGGGAAGACGACGGGCTGATTAGATTTTGGTGACCTTGACATTATTCTCAAGGTCACAGTGGAACTTTAAATTTTTCGACATGTTTGACAGTCGATTTTGCTGATTTTGACATTATTTTTCAATTTTTGAAGTATTAATTTACGGCTGGGGATCATGTCACCTTAGTGACAACTACTTGTTTTTTTCAAGACTGGCGTTGTATATGTGCAATGTGCTCAGTAACCTGATTTACTCGTGTCGTGCTTTCCTTGTTTCTATTGAGGACTGTATCTATTATGAAGCAAATAATGACCCGGTGCCGAGCGGTTATGACCTATAAACGGAGGCGTTTATCCGAGCAGATTTTATCGCCATAACGCGAGGTAATTGGGTCATTATTTGCCCTACACTCCAGCGGAACACTCTTTTCCGTCCAAAAATTGATGTATGCCTTTTAAAGGGATATTTTGTTTGATTTATACGACATGACCAACATACATCAATAACATATTCCAATAAAAGAAATAACTTCCCAAGGGGTGTAATCTTCCATACCCTATTGCAGCTGTAGTGATATACATTATATACATCTCCACTTTGGAATATAGTTGATGAGAATTTTGTGTTCCCAATCGAGATACATTTCCTTTGATTAACCCGTGGACAAACGAGGTTCATATTCTTTGTGTGATACCATAAAATACCACTTTGTCACTGTGACGTGACGTCATGAAAAGTACTGCAACGCCACATTCATAATTTTCTTCTTTGGCGTTTAATTCACGTTGCAAATATGTACTGTCTATGTAGCTAAGGTTGATTAAATATTCTGATTTAAAAAAATCGATAATAATTAGAAACGTAAAATCGTCGGCATTTCACTAACTCTCTAACTAGGAGAGTACCAGCACTGAGGCACTTGTATTTCCTATGTTTATATCGTCTAGATAATGGGATCACAGGGGCGTGTACCTTTATAGACCCTCCCCTCTTATTCATGTGACATCTGGCTCAGTTTCAGGGTAAAGGGTTTGGGTTAAGGATCAAGGTTAGAGGTCAGGATTGTGGGTCAGGGATCAAGGGTCAGGAATCAGGGTCATAATTTCAGGATCAGGATTAGGAGTCGGGATTGCAGGATGATTTTCAAAATTAGGCTTAAGGTGTAAGTCAGCGTATATCCAACATCTTTACCAGTACTAAATAACTCGCTCTCATTTCCACCCAGATTACCCTCGCCTGGACACCGCGTTCCCCTTCATAGGAAGGGTACAGACCGCTGTGGGGAGGGAGGAGACGCTGAGAGTCCCCCTTCGTTCCTCCCCCTCCCCCTCCCTCACGTGGAGCAGGGTACAAGGAGGAAATCTCCAACCGGTGCGTGCTGGGGAACTGGAGTCGAACATGGAAGTGAAAGGTGAGAGACCAATAACAATGCTATTGGTTAAAACATGACATTATTGAGCGAACCATTTTAGCCCAGGCCTGAAAGGCAATATGTGTTAATGACACGGTCCGTCCGGCGTCGTCAGTAAACTTTTCACATTTTCCACTTCTGCTCTACAACCGATGCAGCCCTGAAGCTGAACATTTTTGGGAGGTACCTTTCACTAGGATATCAAAGTTTGTTCATTTGGTCCTCACCCCGCCTCAAATATGGGCGTGCCTGGCATCATTTGTGGAACTTTTAAACGATATCTTCTCCGAAACAAGTTGACACAGAAAGCTGATACTTGTAGATGCGTTATTTTTTTTAAAACTTTACGAGAGTAAATAATAGTGAGTATGAGTTATAGAGATCACTCCCTAAAAGTAATTTTACTATTTTTTTCAAATAAGCTAGATAGGAATTGAATGTTTGGTGACCATTCATTCCACTTAACGTTATAAACCTATTATTTTTAACAGATGAGCCGAAGAGCCAATGGTTCGTTTTTAATATTGAGGAAAACGTTTACAATAATGTATCATTCTCCAGATGAGAGGAGCTTGTACTCTGCTACACTGCACATGACGGTGGAGGAGGGTGACCTGGGTCTGTACTGCTTGACTGCCTCCAACTACGTGGGTCAGAGCTCCGTCTACATACAGCTGGTAGAGGAAGGTGAGCTTTCAATTAAAGTGTTATCCTTATTTATATTAAGGTCACAATCTAAGCACCTAAGTTCACCTTCTTTAAGAAACATTGTGTTCAGAGTTCTTGGTTAATGGGGACTATAACTTGTAGGTTTAGTTATTCCCTGGCTCTTTATAATGGCGATTGGTAGCCCTGCAAAGTGAAACTCTTGTGTGATGGTTCTTGGCCAATTTGGCTTATGATTTACATTTGTTAATCCTCTGATAATTACTTCAGTGAAATTTAAATTATATAATGTATATAATGTATAATTTAAAGCTTGCTTCGCTACAGAACAAGGGTTCTATTTTAAGACGTTTCCCTTTCCCTAACCTGATCCCTATCTAATCTCCTATCATCAGCTTACTGCAGACTACGTTCGCCTTTGTCAAAATTAAACGAAAAAACACCAAAACACCGAATAAGTCTAACCTCAAGTGTAACCCTAAGTTCCTAACCATTAGTCAAACTAAACCTAAACTTTTTCCTAACTCTGACCGTAAACCTAAACCAAACCTTTATCCGAATCCCGACTCTAACCGACCTAACACCCAACCCTGACCCTATAAGTATTTATGATTTGCCCATTCTGAAGTCAAATCATCATGCATGGGTACGTATAATGATATATACACTAGATTATACCTTTTTAACGTTGTTGTTATTGTTCTATTCAGCTGCTGCAGAATCCAACAATGAAAAGACTATGGCTATCACAGCCGGTAGGTATCAACACTTTTGGGTATATTATGAACTTATTCATAAAATGAACACACACACATATTCATGTATTAAGGAGGTTCCTTGTAAACATTGTTTCTGAGCAAACTCAGTTATCAGATTCAGAGAGAGATTTTACAAGCGCTTCCAGCAGAGCTGATCTCATCTCGCACTTCAAGTAAACCTTGTAGCCACATAGCCTTGTAGCCTTAGCGTACATTTTCGGTAATAGTGTTCGTTATGCACATTAGAAACTTAAATAACTGTCTGGAAATATGATAATAAAATCATTGTATTATTATTGTGAAATGTAGTATTTGTTTTATGGTAAAGAGATATATTTTGTCATTTTGCTCTACAATCTATTATATGGGAAAACGGTCGTGCATATTGAGTAAGAGTTATCTCCCTTACAACTGAAAATTTACAGTTTATAAAGGGTTTTTTCAAATAATTGTTCAAGTTAGCCTGGATAATATGATTTTTTGGGGTTAATTTTGTTGCTGAAACAGTGTTTTTTTCCAGCAAATCTTGAGATTAATTGACATAAATATTAATGTTTAACAGAAAACAATACATATTTGTAAAAATTCAATTTTAGGTTAAAAGCTACAATATAACAATATAACTGCAAGTTCGTCTTAAATAAACGTGTAACCATAACCCTTTTATTAAAATAAGGCCATAATTATGAAATATGCTTGTTGTTTTATCATCATGATAGTGTGAAATGACAGTGAAAATGTAATTTTGTTGGCGCACCCCCACCTTCAGAAAGGGAGTGTCCTGATTGGTTGCAATTGAATCTAGTTGTGCAATCAGCGACGCCGTTGTAAAAGTGACATTTGCCAATGACACGTCATAATGATAAAATAAACGTAAGGCCAACGTTTTCTCGTTTCATGCGTTTTCCTCGAAATATGCTATTTGTTTTTGTGAAAACTATTGATCATAAACATGCTTATAACTAAAGAAGACCAAACCAGAGACAAATACCAAAACAGTTCATTTGCGTTATTTACATCAGACATATTCGAATGACATATGCTAATTAGCAAGACCCTTCATAGTAAAATGCCTAGATCTTTGAAGTCACTCGGTCGACTTGGCCACTGAAAGATGAGTTTTCATTGGTTAAGAAGCAAGGATACGGTATGAAATTTACTTTTCCACCGCTATGGGACTTTGGTTCTGCTCTCGATTTCAAGCGAAAAACAACAGAGGGTAGGATCGGAAATCTGAAGAGGGTAACCTCTGTGGGAAGAGAATGCCTTAACACAAACAACGTATTCATAATTCAAGAATCATTAAGTAAACAATTAAATAAGTTTTTCTATTTTAAAAATTTAAACGTTTTAAAATAAATTCCTTTACACGGAAATATCGACTATTCTTCAATAAAGAAGTTTGCCATCATAAAACAAATCCATTACAAGTCCATATATCTACACAATACATATTTCAGACCAAGATGAGAGAATGGCCCCCTTTGGGTTAGGACTTGCCGTCGGTGGTGGTGTCACATTGGTGATCGCGCTACTTGTAGTCTTCCTCGGCTACTGGAAACACAGGCAGATTCGCAGAGGTTTGTCCCTTTTTGTAAGGCCTCGTTTTTCTAGTCGCCAAAGAGTTTTCATGAAGTAAGACCGTATCCGCTAACTACAGTGTTTGAGCTTAATGATGCTTGATCCTGCGTTTTTCTGAAATTATTTTCATCTTTACCGCTTATTGGTCCTCCGTAAGTAGGATAGAGCGGTAGGTCAAGGGTCACAATGGAAGGAAAGTAAAGTAGAATACGGCAGATAATGTACATTGTATCCTGAAATGATATTTGCATTCATCGCTGTAGGTATACTTTTGATGAATCTTCTCCGGAATCTGTATGATTTCAACAGTGATCCGTCTCGATAGTCCCGACTCGCCTCTTACGCGCTGTCAATGCATGCTTGTCTATTTTTAGATAGTTTCTGTGTCATAGGTCACAGCGCGAAGGTTAGTTGGGGTTGTAACCCAGTGTATAAAGGTGGAGAGAAGCATATACGTTTTACCCCGAGACAAGATGTTCCACGGGAGACGTTGACACGCAGCAAAGCTCAGTTGCAAGCACTTATCTTATTGACTTTTAAGATAAATTGGAGCCCTACTTGTGTCTAGGGTATTAGAAGAGAATGTTTTATTGGAACGTGTAGCCCGGAATTATCAATGATGAACCTGATAAACTAAACTTCAAAACGTATCTTTTATTGCATCTTATCACTATCAAGCCACCATTCCATTTCACTTCAGATCTTGAACATCCGTATGCCAGTACTGACAAGTGAGTAAATATTAAATTCTCTTCAGCCTTTTGAACATCATTACACATTGAACACATCATTGAGTCACCTAAAGGTGTGTTCATTTCTTCCTGAATTTTTTTTTCCAATATCAACATAAACTTTATTCCTTGATGTTTGTATAATTAATGACTGTATCGTCTCAAAGAACAGTTTGTTTTAGAGGTACAATGGGAATAAAATATTGTCCCTATGTTCGGTAGGTCCCATCTTGAGAACCACAATAACAGCGCTGTTGAGAGCCACTATCAAGAACTCCCTACACCGAAACAGCACCGGAAGTTGGGAGAGGAGGCAACAAGCCTGGACGACTTGGACTCCTCGCCAATATATAACGGTGAATGACCTCGCCATTGATTCAATCTCAAAAACCGTTCAATATTTTTTTCACGAAACTTTGTATGTGGTTAGACCTAGTGGTGGAGTGGTGCCTTTTGCTATTTTGGTTATTCTGAATTTTTTTCTGGTTTCCATGGAAACAATTGAACTTAGTGCATATTGAGGGTAGGGACCTTTTCCGGCCTCTATTTCAAAATCTATCAAGTATTTCTTTACGAAACTTGGTATGTGGTTAGACCTAGTGGTGGAGTGGTGCCTTTTGCTATTTTGGTTATTCTGGTTTTTTTTATTTCTCGTTATTAATGCAGTATTGAACTTAGTGCTTAGCATAAGTGAAAAATAAGGGTAATATGACTAGGTTGGATTGAAAGTTGGAGCGGGGGACATCACAGTGCATCACATGCACATATTTCTAGTTAAACAAAATACAGGTTGATCCCAAGTAAGGAATCAAACATGACTGTTATGAGAAAGATCTGATTCCATGGCTACGGCGTTGTAGGATATGAGTTCTCCGTGTACTAACCGCTTATACATGTAAGTTACACAGGTTTCAAATAACAGTATTGTATTATAAATACATGTGCGCCATTTAGAAAGTGAACAAATAGAACATTGTTATAAAAATACTAACATTTGGGATAACACTATCTTCAATAGTACAAATTCTTGTACTTTTTTTGGCCGAGTCCCTTGATGGATTCGAACCAAAACCCTCAGAGGAAGGCAACTATCGCCAGCACTGACCGTACCAACAGCTTACCACACGATCACCAGGCATCGACTAAAATCGAGTTCACACAAACAAATTGTTAAGCCAATTTTACATTCAGTACCCCTCTGATAGACGTAAATTGACTCCCAAGGCTGAATGCATTAGAAATACATTCCACTTTTGTTGTTTATCTCCACCGTGCCATGTTCCAGTGGTGAGCGAGAACGATAAGGAAGACCCGAAACGCGAGTGCTGCGTCAGTGTCGTGATGGGCAAGAGCCTCATCAACCCCATGTACGGCAGTGTCATTGGCAAGAACCTCATCAACCCCATGTACGGCAGTGTCAAACCCGACCTTCTCTATCCCAGGTATGGATTTTACACATTATTGACAGTAGACTGTATTGCATAAGTGACTGGGCCTCGTTTAGGATGATAATCCCTCCCATTGTACGCAGACAACTCCATTGTTGTGTGAAAAACTAACATTTCAAGGGAGGTAACTTTACTAATACTAAAATAATCTTGCAAACGCTGAAAGCAATAGAGACAGGGCTCCCAGTCTAATACCAAGTATACATTACATCGGTTGGTATATACTTCTTTAAAACTGTTACTTTTCTGTTTTCTTCTTCTGCCCCCTTTATATCCCAAATAGGATGTCAACGGTCCTCTTCCTGATCATTCTTCTTTAGAAGTTCTGTCAAAAGACACTGTACCATAATATGATTTTCAGTTTTAGTTTGATATTACGCACAATTCTAAAACTCAATTGGAATGGCATTTCCGAAAACTGATTTTTTTTATGAATAATGAATTAATATGTGTAATTTTTTTTCTATAAATTACTTTTATTGATTTTACCTACTGCTTGTATCTTACAGTGGAGGTAAACCTATCTAAGTCTGGAGAGTAAGACACGGGAATACTGGTATACGATGTAAGGAGACGAAATCTGGTACGACGCACATTGATACTTGGGTCCTAAGGATTTTCTAGCTGAGAACAAATCTGCCTTGCCGTGCCTCAAAGCAATGCTTACGTTTTTGTTCTTGTTTATTTGTTTTTATATGTATACATATGTTGTTTTTATTTTTTTTTTTTACATTTAGTGTTATTTTTTGTATTGGAGCTGTTTGACTTTATGAATACTGTTCTGTCAGATTTGCTTAGTGGACAACAACATCTATGTCACATACACTTATTGAAAGTCATCACACATCAATCTTAAATGGAAGTTACAAGGATTTGATGAATATATATATAGATATGTATATTTAGATTAAGAAACACCAGTGATCTGTACATAAAATACCAGTATTTTGTTAATGTATATGTTTTTAGGATGACGGAAAGGATCGGGAATCTGTACATATAGTGTTTTCCATAGTTATTACTCTTGACTGTTATTTTGCATTAATGTACAATGAACTGTCTACACAAAGACAACTCAGCGCTAATCCTATGACAAGGCACGTTTCTATTGCAAAATTCCTAGTGTCTGGTAAGTTGCAAACTGGACATGTTGTGAAAAACTTAAGATTTAGGAAGCCTTATGTTGCTTTATGTTTCTACATTAAGCTGTTCTAAAAACCAGTTTCATGACACGAACCTCTCTAGAGTTATGGCCCTTGACTTCTATTTCTATTATATTACTTCCTCCACAGTGCTAAGACCTTATACGTAGAGATATATAGATTAAATAATAGTTTGGTATACAAAATATAATAATTTCAGATTAACCATTTAAAACATAATTTAATCACATTAGAATTAATAGAATTAATTTGCATTTTGATCTTGTCTATGGATGTTTTTTTTGTTATGTGTATGATACAATACTTGTTCTTACTTTGTTAGTAACTTAGTATGCTGAAATATTCATTGTTAATCTTTATATAACAGACAAGTTGATTTTATCATATGTATGATTTTCAATTGCAAATATCTCAAGTTTGTCAATGTTATAATCCAAAACAGAAAAGTACAGGTGTTTAGTCAGCCTGATTCTAAACACATTTACAACATTTAAAACCACAGTCTCCTATTAATTAATTCAAACTACTGAAGATAAGTGTTATTGTTTCGTGCCATAGTCAAATGCATCTGATTTCTTTTAAATAATGAATTAATCGAAACCAACTGATGTGAGTACTTTATTTTGCCTCGACGTTTAGTTGCTTACATTCTTTTTATTTTCTTCTTCTAATAAACTTAAAAAAATGCATCTGTTGTTATTTTTAAGATTCAGAGCGTGTCTTAGAATAATACTAGCTTTACATATTTAACTAAACCAAATAAGAGGAGAGCGACAATGTGATGACTGAATAAATGCCCTTCAAGATCAGCAATGCAAAGGTGGGACAGCGTGAGAAAATTCACTTTGAAGCGCCCGTATAATATCTCAGTCATCACGATATATGGCATTGGCCATTATTTCAGATATATATAATAAGGCGATATAGAATAACCGGCGACTTAATCTATTGCATTCAATAGTAAGGCTGAGCAATATTATCGCAATGCCAATAAATTGCAAATTGAATACAGATTGTGCAATACAACCATTGCAATACGATTTTAATATCACAATATATCGCACCAACAAATGTTTAGTGAAATTGATTCATATATCTTGTTTTTAGGCATAGTTACCAGCTTAACTTGTTACAACATGTATTTGGGTTGCAAGAAGTGTTGAACTTTATTACAAATATTTTCTAAATATATGCCATCAATATTAACTTATAATTTTGACTAAGGGTAGATTTTTCGAATGATTTGAAAGGCTTTTTACTAAATGCGTAATGTTTAAACTGCAAACAGAAGTATAAAAGTTGATTGAAGAGTTCACTCAATATATTGTAATACGTATTGCAATACAGGTTGTATGTATTGCAATATATCGTAATACAAAATTTAGTACAATACTCAGCCCTATTCAATAGTGAGTCAATATGAACATTCAACACGTAAACCAGTTCCACCTTCTTCGATGACTGACAAGTCTGTTAGGAGTGGAATACCTATAGGGGTCGGGTGACCATTAACTTAGGTGAAAAAATGACTAGTGAAAAAAACGACTTTGTTGAAATATCAGCGTTGAAATCAAATGTTAAAAATAAAAATATAAAAAAGAAAGCATCATGGTAAAAAAAAATATTTTAAGAAGAAAATTGACATTCATGAAAACTTTGATGAAAACGATTTGGTGGAAGAAATTACTTAAATGAAATTTCAAGTTTGAAAAGAAATGTTGATAAAAACATGACTATGATAACAAGTATTGTAGGGGAAAGTTTTGTTGAAGAAATTCAGGTTTAGAATAAAAATGTTGATAATAAAAGAAGAAAACAATATTTTAAGATAGGAAAACATATTAAACATTTTGGTATACCCTTTATTAGCAAATCATATTTTCAGATATTTTGTTTCAATTTTTGAATTTCAATGTCACTTTCAACCCATTTTCTTTTAACTTTGCCGGCCACTAAATGTATTTTTACTTCTCGGTAGAATAGCCGGAACGTTTTATCTCGTTTTGTTTTACAATGGCATAAAACGGTAAACCACTAAAAACATGCCGATTGAGCCAAAGTTCCCTGTTTACTATTTAATAGTAACTGGAAACTCGTACACCATTACTAGGCGATAATCTGGATGGTTAGATAGTTTATATATAATATACTTCCTAAAAGGCAGCAGTTTGCTACGTCAGTGCGCTGACGGACACTATCAGTAGTGGGTGTAGTCTTTATAGAAGGCTACGTCAGTGTACTTTCGGATACTTGAGATAGTTGAATTACATTGAGATGATGGACAGGACAGTCTCCCTGTTGTTTCTCCTTGTCGCACATTGTGGTATGTCTGTTATAATTTATCTTTTAAAGGGGCTGTAGCCCGTTTTTTCGCTGAAATAAATCGATGATTTGTATTTGAATAATAATCTCACGAATAGTAAAATACCCTTCTCTCCTCAGAAAATCAAGTAAAAAAAATAGTGTACATGTACATGGTTTGGTAAAGCCATGGGATCGTTGTGGTCATTCAAAATAATATAATGTGTTCACAATATGGCCGTCATGCAATTTTTGCTTTATACGCAACACCGTTATTACTTATAAGGATAATTGTTTTTTGTAATAAGATGTTTTACCCTCTAAAGTAATTGACACAGATAAAATAAATGACACAAACTATCATATAATTGGGAAATTTGAAGAAATAAAATTTGTAAAAAACGTGCTACTGCCACTTTAAATGGACATTTTAATTAATAGAGTAATTGTTAGTAGGGTCAAAAGCAGGCATCCTGCAGTAAAATATGTGATTCCTGTAACTTCTTGACTATAACTATTGTTGTCTGTACTTTCCGACACAAAAAATATATGATTCCAGATTACCTTTGCAATACTTATTCACAGTTTACATACACATCACAATGTACATACATGTACTATTTCAATAATGCCATCACAAATGAAGTGATTCATGACATATATATTTAGACATATTTACAGAAGTAAGTGATTTGTAAAAGCATGTCGCACAAACATTTCAAATGATGATCCGGTTTAGAATAATTGAACTACAGCACCTATTGATGGAAACAAGGACGTTATTGAACAATCTGCAAGTTGGAGTCTTGATACAGCTTTTTATTCAAGTATTGATATGTGGAAAAGAAACAATGGATACACTTTATTCTGTTTAATTTTCTCTCTATGTTTCATATAGACACAATCATATATGTAATCTTAAAGGGGCACTATGGTGGTAATTTAAACGACCCAAGACCCACACCGTGGCGAGCCGAAAATCTCAATTTGTGTTCTGTCTGCTATACGCACCTTGCGTTTGCGCGAAGACAGGCGGGCGTCTTACTGAACCGAATATAATTATAAAACTATAAATGTCTGTTTTGTTTTACATGCTTTACATGCATGTTTCCATAATTATACAAAATTGGATCGACAAACAAGCCAAGATTAATTGCTAATCCTTCTCAACGAAAAACGAGTGTTATGCAACGTATCCATATCTATATCATTTAGCAAATTCAAAGAAATAAATAGCTATCAACAAATTGTTTTATATTGTGATGGTTGCCTAACACGTTCGCATGTAAATAATAATTTACGATGGCTTCAGTGTTTTAAATAACAGCGTCTCTATTTTCTTCGTCGCTTAAGTAACTTTTCAATTGATAAATCCATAATGACAGTTTTTTACCAAACATTTATACAAAGTGTATCGACTTATAATGTTTTTTGGGTATGGAGGTTTGTCTTTTTCGTAACAAACAAACTTTTCAAATCTAGTACAATCTATTCTTTAAAGGCCTATAGTACATTTAGTGAAAACAATATGTACACATTTGTAAAATACATGTAACAGCATAACACATCACTTCACATATATCTGTCATTTGACATCTATTCATGTTACATATAATATCTATCATATCATTTCACATCTAATGACGTCATATATTATATTTTCATATCATATACACCACATCCCAACACATGTTACATTAATTCATTAAATCATGTCTGTACAAGGAGGCATACATAAACATAGAAAGGTTTAGTAGAATATTATTATTTGTGTTCGATAGCAAGGCAGAAAATTTCATAATATTTGGGTATTTATGATAATATACTTGTAGATATTTTTCTCTTAGATGTGAATATATAAGTAAAACATGGTTTTCGTCTTCTATTCAATCTAAGTGACAAAGCTTATATACATGTTCTTTCTTCGCGAGTATTTTTTTTTGTCTCAACTCAAAGGTCATGAGATGAACTCTAAAAAAAACGTGAAAGAGCAATTCGAAATTATTTAACAGTAACCTTTGATAAGTAATCTTCCTTGATTATTTCAGATTTAATCACTTTGTAATAAAATCACTTGTTTGTTAGGGTCATGTCTGCATATAACTATCTCTTAATCTCTGGGTTAATGAAAGTATAAAAGTCGATTTTGAATACACATTTTGGTTGTTCCAAGTATGACCAAAACCGCAATTGAAAAGTAGTTTTCTTATACCAGTCACCCAGTTTGTTTTACCATTTTTATCATAAACTAACATCATGTTATAAACCTTTTTTGGTAACCTATCTGAGGGCATGTCAATAGGTCTCAGCCAATATGTAATAACTTTCATATTCGAACATATATAAAGAGGAAATCTTCAACATTCTCCATACACCATCATACTAGATGTGTTTATCTTTACACCCAAATAATTTTTGCATGCATATAAATGAATATTTTAATGGCACAAAGTGGCGTACGCCCCATACTTCTGATCCAAATAATAGAATTGGGAGTATCTTTACATCAAATATTTAAGAAAAAGTTTGGTATGAAATGTTTCATAAAACTTTCAGAGTCTTAAATATGCACATAAATACTTTCTTTGCTTGTATATCAGCTTGATTTGAATGTTTATTCCATGATAGGTTTCTGCTGAAGTGTGTAAAATCCTCCTTTCAGGTACCAATTTCAGCCTGAAGTACATAATTTACATTAAACCACCTGAAAACAGTGTAATTAATGTTTTCCGATATACCTACATATGAACATTAAAAATTAACGTTTCCCATAGATCACCGTGTTTACAATTATGTATATTTGTTTATAAAATTACTGTCATTTCCTTGATAAAACAACAACAGAAAAATTAAACCTAAATTATGAGGTTGTAGCCAAGACGATTCCTCAGAAACTTGATAAATATGGATAGAATCGGATGAGAATAGTATCGGTGGAAAATATTTATCCTTGGCTAAATTAACATGTGAGTCTATGGAAATAACGTCACCGTCCGTATATGACTGGCACGGGCCTGTCCGGCTAGCCATACAATGCTTAGGACACAACACCATGGTCAATGATTACAGTGTGCCCAGGCAGGCATGGAATGACTCTCCGCTATGTCACCCATGGGACACCCCATCAGAGAAATCTGTTCTCAAATTACCCGCCCTTGGCCGGCGTGAGCCAATCAAACTGCTACGCGGCTTGGACCTGCGAGTCAATGACATTTCATATCACTTCGTTGCTAAGCACGCACCTCCTGGGCGCGGTCATTTTGTTAGCCACCCGTCACCGGTTATCTCCCTTTACCATTTCCGTCTTATTCTAACGAGCATGTTCATTGGTTACTGATTTCGTCACGCCGGCCAAGTATGGGTAATTTAGTACACATTTCTCTGATAGTGTCCCAGGGGTGATATAGCGGAGAGTAACGGAGCATATATAAAACCCTGGGTAACCGAGGATGGGTCCGGATAAATGACTAAAAATTTGATAACAAAATAGTCGTTTAACTTGAACCATCATGCGAGGTAACAGGTCGGAGTAATCTGGTCTCAAAGTATTTTCTTGAAACTTTCTTCGACCAATGCCTTTTTAACAATGATCGTATCAATACTGAAAGGTTACATTCTTGTAATAAAGAACTTGTAAATGAGTAGATACTGCTCTTGGTTCAGTATACTCCTTGCCTCGGTTTAATATTGAGGTGAGTCTATCAGAATGTTATAAATATTATCCAACCTTCTCTAGGACAGATCAACGCCGGATCTCTCACGCTGACTAAACTGACGACACACCCTGTATTAGGGCAGCCTTTCCGGTTCCGGTGCGATACCCCAGGCCTCTTGCATTCCAGCGTGGCGCAGTTCAAAATAAACTCATCACCCGTTTGTGTTGTTAGGATAAACGACTGTACTCAGTTCCATCCCACTGATAGCCGAGCGTATTCGTGCGCATGCGTGAACCAGTCTGGTGATCCCCTAAGTTTCTTCCTGAACATAACGGAGCTGAGAAACGACACCCTTGGCACGTGGCTGTGTGAATATCAGAAACAGAGTAACGTCATTACCTTGGAACCGACAGGTGAGTAACGATAACCTTGGCACGTTTCTGAGTGAATATCAGAAACAGAGTAACACCATTACCTTGGAACCAACAGGTGAGTAACGATAACCTTGGCACGTGGCTGTGTGAATAACAGAAACAGAGCAAAACCATTACCTTGGAACCAACAGGTGAGTAACCATAACCTTGGCACGTGGCTGTGTGAATATCTGAAAGAGAGCAACAGCATTACCTAGGAACCGACAGGTGAGTAACGATAACCTTGGCACGTGGCTGTGTGAATATCTGAAACAGAGCAACAGCATTACCTAGGAACCGACAGGTGAGTAACGATAACCTTGGCACGTGGCTGTGTGAATATCAGAAACAGAGGAGAAACATCATCACCTTGGAACCAACAGGTGAGTGACGATAACCTTGGCACGTGGCTGTGTGAATATCAGAAACAGAGCAACATCATTACCTTGGAACCAACAGGTGAGTGACGATAATCTTGGCACGTGGCTGTGTGAATATCAGAAACAGAGCAACACCATTACCTTGGAACCGACAGGTGAGTAACGATAACCTTGGCACGTGGCTGTGTGAATATTAGAAACAGAGTAACACCATTACCTTGGAACCGACAGGTGAGTAACGATAACCTTGGCACGTGACTGTGTGAATATCAGAAAAAAAGCAAAACCATTACCTTGGAACCGACAGGTGAGTAACGACACCCTTGGCACGTGGCTGTGTGAATATCAGAAACAAAGTAACACCATTACCTTGGAACCAACAGGTGAGTAACGATAACCTTGGCACGTTGCTGTGTGAATATCAGAAACAGAGCAACACCATTACCTTGGAACCAACAGGTGAGTAGCGATAACCTTGGCACGTGGCTGTTTGAATATCAGAAACAGAGCAACATCATTACCTAGGAACCTACAGGTGAGTAACGATAACCTTGGCACGTGGCTGTGTGAATATCAGAAACAGAGTAACACCATTACCTTGGAACCGACAGGTGAGTAACGATAACCTTGGCACGTGGCTGTGTGAATATCAGAAACAGAGTAACACCATTACCTTGGAACCGACAGGTGAGTAACGATAACCTTGGCACGTGGCTGTGTGAATATCAGATCAAACAGAAAAACACCATTACCTTGGAGATAACAGGTGAGTAATGATAACCTTGGCACGTGTCTGTGTGAATATCAGAAACAGAGCAACAACATTACCTTGGAACCGACAGGTGAGTAAAGATAACCTTGGCACGTGGCTGTGTGAATATCAGAAACAGAGCAACACCATTACCTTGGAACCAACAGGTGAGTAACGATAACCTTGGCACGTGGCTGTGTGAATATCAGAAACAGAGCAACACCATTACCTTGGAATAAACAGGTGAGTAACGATAACCTTGGAATGTGGTTGTGTGAATATCAGAAACAGAGCAACACCAATACCTAGGAACCGACAGGTGAGTAACGATAACCTTGGCACGTGGCTGTGTGAATATCAGAAACAGAGAAACACCAATACCTTGGAACCAACAGGTGAGTGACGATAACCTTGGCACGTGGCTGTGTGAATATCAGAAACAGAGTAACACCATTACCTTGGAACCAACAGGTGAGTAACGATAACCTTGGCACGTGGCTGTGTGAATATCAGAAACAGAGTAACACCAATACTTTGGAGATAACAGGTGAGTAATGATAACCTTGGAATGTGGCTGTGTGAATATCAGAATCAGAGAAACACCAATACCTTAGAACCAACAGGTGAGTAACGATAACCTTGGCACGTGGCTGTGTAAATATCAGAACCAGAGCAACACCATTACATAGGAACCGACAGGTGAGTAACGATAACCTTGGCACGTGGTTGTGTGAATATCAGAAACAGAGAAACACCATTACCTTGGAACCATGAGGTGAGTGACGATAACCTTGGCACGTGGCTGTGTGAATATCAGAAACAGAGTAACACTAATACCTTGGAACCAACAGGTGAGTAGCGATAACCTTGGCACGTGGCTGTGTGAATATCAGAAACAGGAAAACACCATTACCTTGGAGATAACAGGTGAGTAATTATAACCTTGGCAAGTGTCTGTGTGAATATCAGAAACAGAGCAACAACATTACCTTGGAACCGACAGGTGAGTAAAGATAACCTTGGCACGTGGCTGTGTGAATATCAGAAACAGAGCAACACCATTACTTTGGAACCAGCAGGTGTGTAACGACACCCTTGGCACGTGGCTGTGTGAATATCACAAACAGAGCAACACCATTACCTTGGAACCGACAGGTGAGTAGCGATAACCTTGGCACGTGGCTGTGTGAATATCAGAAACAGAGCAACACCATTACCTTGGAACCAACAGGTGAGTAACGATAACCTTGGCACGTGGCTGTGTGAATATCAGAAACAGAGCAACACCATTACCTTGGAATAAACAGGTGAGTAACGATAACCTTGGAATGTGGTTGTGTGAATATCAGAAACAGAGCAACACCAATACCTAGGAACCGACAGGTGAGTAACGATAACCTTGGCACGTGGCTGTGTGAATATCAGAAACAGAGTAACACCAATACTTTGGAGATAACAGGTGAGTAATGATAACCTTGGAATGTGGCTGTGTGAATATCAGAATCAGAGAAACACCAATACCTTAGAACCAACAGGTGAGTAACGATAACCTTGGCACGTGGCTGTGTAAATATCAGAACCAGAGCAACACCATTACATAGGAACCGACAGGTGAGTAACGATAACCTTGGCACGTGGTTGTGTGAATATCAGAAACAGAGAAACACCATTACCTTGGAACCATGAGGTGAGTGACGATAACCTTGGCACGTGGCTGTGTGAATATCAGAAACAGAGTAACACTAATACCTTGGAACCAACAGGTGAGTAGCGATAACCTTGGCACGTGGCTGTGTGAATATCAGAAACAGGAAAACACCATTACCTTGGAGATAACAGGTGAGTAATTATAACCTTGGCAAGTGTCTGTGTGAATATCAGAAACAGAGCAACAACATTACCTTGGAACCGACAGGTGAGTAAAGATAACCTTGGCACGTGGCTGTGTGAATATCAGAAACAGAGCAACACGATTACTTTGGAACCAGCAGGTGTGTAACGACACCCTTGGCACGTGGCTGTGTGAATATCACAAACAGAGCAACACCATTACCTTGGAACCGACAGGTGAGTAGCGATAACCTTGGCACGTGGCTGTGTGAATATCAGAAACAGAGAAACACCATTACCTTGGAACCATGAGGTGAGTGACGATAACCTTGGCACGTGGCTGTGTGAATATCAGAAACAGAGTAACACCATGACCTTGGAACCGACAGGTGAGTAACGACACCCTTGGCAAGTGGCTGTGTGAATATCAGGAACAGAGTAACAACATTACCATGGAACCAACAGGTGAGTAGCGATAACCTTGGCACGTGGCTGTGTGAATATCAGAAACAGAAAAACACCATTACCTTGGAGATAACAGGTGAGTAATGATAACCTTGGCACGTGTCTGTGTGAATATCAGAAACAGAGCAACAACATTACCTTGGAACCGACAGGTGAGTAAAGATACCTTGGCACGTGGCTGTGTGAATATCAGAAACAGAGCAACACCATTACCTAGGAACAAACAGGTGAGTAACGATAACCTTGGCACGTGGCTCTGTGAATATAAGAAACAGAGCAACACCATTACCTTGGAATAAACAGGTGAGTAACGATAACCTTGGAATGTGGTTGTGTGAATATCAGAAACAGAGCAACAACATTACCTAGGAACCGACAGGTGAGTAACGATAACCTTGGCACGTGGCTGTGTGAATATCAGAACACGAGCAACACGTTTACCTTTGGAACCGACAGGTGAGTAATGATAACCCTGGCATGGGCCTGGGTGAATATCAGAAACAGAGCAAAACCATTACCTTTGAACCGACAGGTGAGTAGCGATAACCTTGGCACGTGGCTGTGAGAATATCTGAAACAGAGCAACACCATTACCTAGGAACCATGAGGTGAGTAACGATAACCTTGGCACGTGGCTGTGTGAATATCAAAAACAGAAAAACACCATTACCTTGGAGATAACAGGTGAGTAATGATAACCTTGGCACGTGTCTGTGTGAATATCAGAAACAGAGCAACAACATTACCTTGGAACCGACAGGTGAGTAGCGATAACCTTGGCACGTGGATGTGTGAATATCAGAAACAGAAAAACACCATTACCTTGGAACCAACAGGTGAGTAGCGATAACCTTGGCACGTGGCTGTGTGAATATCAGAAACAGAAAAACACCATTACCTTGGAGATAACAGGTGAGTAATGATAACCTTGGCACGTGTCTGTGTGAATATCAGAAACAGAGCAACAACATTACCTTGGAACCGACAGGTGAGTAAAGATACCTTGGCACGTGGCTGTGTGAATATCAGAAACAGAGCAACACCATTACCTTGGAACCAACAGGTGTGTAACAACACCCTTGGCACGTGGCTGTGTGAATATCAGAAACAGAGCAACACCATTACCTTGAAATAAACAGGTGAGTAACGATAACCTTGGAATGTGGTTGTGTGAATATCAGAAACAGAGCAACAACATTACCTAGGAACCGACAGGTGAGTAACGATAACCTTGGCACGTGGCTGTGTGAATATCAGAACACGAGCAACACCTTTACCTTTGGAACCGACAGGTGAGTAATGATAACCTTGGTATGTGGCTGGGTGAATATCAGAAACAGAGCAAAACCATTACCTTTGAACCGACAGGTGAGTAGCGATAACCTTTGCACGTGGCTGTGAGAATATCTGAAACAGAGCAACACCATTACCTAGGAACCATGAGGTGAGTAACGATAACCTTGGCACGTGGCTGTGTGAATATCAGAAACAGAGCAACACCATTACCTTGGAACCAACAGGTGAGTAACGATAACCTTGGAATGTGGTTGTGTGAATATCAGAAACAGAGCAACAACATTACCTTGGAATAAACAGGTGAGTAACGATAACCTTGGAATGTGGTTGTGTGAATATCAGAAACAGAGCAACAACATTACCTAGGAACCGACAGGTGAGTAATGATAACCTTGGCACGTGGCTGTGTGAATATCAAAAACAGAGTAACACCATTACCTTGGAACCAACAGGTGAGTAATGATAACCTTGGAATGTGGTTGTGTGAATATCAGAAACAGAGCAACAACATTACCTTGGAACCATGAGGTGAGTAACGATAACATTAGCACGTGGCTGTGTGAATATCAGAAACAGAGAAACACCATTACCTTGGAACCATGAGGTGAGTAACGATAACATTAGCACGTGGCTGTGTGAATATCAGAAACAGAGCAACACCATTACCTTGGAACCAACATGTAAGTAACGATAACCTTGGCACATGTCTGTGTGAATATCAGAAACAGAGTAACCCATTACCTTGGAACCGACAGGTGAGTAAAGATAACCTTGGCACGTGGCTGTGTGAATATCAGAAACAGAGCAACACCATTACCTTGGAACCAACAGGTGAGTAACAAACATGGCATACATGGTACATTAAACACAATGGGTACTGTACGAGCCCACGTGTAACACCGTTTTAATGAGTCATAATTAGTACTTTGAGTTTAACAAAATGGTATTTGACAATGTTTTTATCAAAGTGTGATATTTTGAACGAACCATTTGTAAATTATCATATTCTTGTTGGTATAATTGTAGCATCAAAACATGTTTCACTTGACTACATAATGTGAGAACTATCTGGTATCAATATATAAATATCATCGCGCCATAAACATGTCGTTGTACAGAAAGTATAAAATTGAATGTTGTGTTGAAGGCAAGATTCCGTCAATGTTCCTCAATGGAAAACTCTCCCTTATTACTCCACAGATCCGACTGGGCCCGACTCTACGACTGTCAGTCCAGCTGGCCCTCTCATAGTTGTGGAGAAACACAACCTCACGCTCACATGCTCGGCCGAGTGTGTTCCAGAGTGCACATACACGTGGTTCAAGGTCAAGGACGACTTGGATGTCAAGGCCAAGTATACCGGAAGTAGTAGTCTCGTTTTGACATCAGTTACACCGCAAACTGAAGGGAACTACACATGCGTCGCAGTGAACCCTGCATCCGGGAAGTCGGAAATGGTGTCTGTTGAGGTCAAAGTTTATAGTGAGTACTATCTATTTCAGTTGTGGACACTTTAAAGGAATATTCCAGCGTAATTTCAAATTATTTCCTATAAAATATTGAGTTATCAGGTATGTTCTCACAAAATATGTTTGTATTTGGTCAATGGGTTAAATACTTACATCGAATATAATCCGTCAATTTGGCTCGACGTGGGGGCCGCCATGTTTCTTGAAAATGTGGCGTCATTGACTCACCACATAAATCCGTGCAAGGAGTTTCGATTGTAAACTCCGTACATCATTGTGCAGTAGAGTTTGTACAATAAACTAGACTCACTGTCTGTTTGCAGAACAGAACAGAACAGAACAGAACAGAACAGAAATTTTATTCTCGAAATTCACACAAAGTGACACAGAGAACATACAGCATTTAAACACATACTAAAACAGTGTACAAAGTCCAGCTTTGATAAATTGAGCAATTTTAGAGTTAAGTGGCGAATAATCACATTTCATCAAATAAATAAATTTTTCAATCTGAGGATGTTTACAGAAGTATTGGGGAAGGAATTGACATCTGAAGGAATGTAGGGCTGGGCAGTATAATAAAAAGTGAAGTTCATCGCATACACTAGTTGTACAGAATTGACAGGTTCTATTACATTTTGGAATGCCGGACCAACGTCGTGTTTCAATGGGAAGCATATGGTTTGAAGTTCTAAATTTAGTTAGCCAGCGTCTGTAATGGTAAGGTAATTGTAACAAATATGGTTCTAAAAATATTGATTGCTTGTACATTGTATAGTAATAACCTTTTGACGACTCCACAGCAGAGCGCCACCACAATTGCTTAAACTGATCTATGAGAATAAATTGTACATTATTTTTAAGCCAAGCAATGCTAGGTACGAATGGGAGAGCCAAATATAATACAATCCAGTTTCCTCCAGGATACGCTTAACACTTGACAATAATGGAAAACTAAAATCCGAATTTGAAGAATACAAGTTGTACATCACATTGTAAAAAATGCTATTTAATTTGCATTACAACATATTATTTTAGCCCAATTTGATATAATTTTAACTTTTACATATATACTGATTGGGTATCTACCTAGTTCACCGTAAACCATGAAATCTGGAGTTGATTGCTTTACATTTAAAATATATTTGCAAAATTTAAGATGGACACGTTCAATGATGGTAACATTTTCAAACCCCCAAACTTCGGCTCCGTAAAGGAGAATAGGCTTGACAAGATTATCAAATAATTTCAGTTGGCAGTCTATTGGAATATCAAGTTGACGAATGCTCTTGAAAATAACAAACATAGCTTTATTAGCTTGTACAGTAAGGTGCTTAATTCCTTTAACGAACCTACCATTACCAGTGAAAAGAACACCAAGATACAGATATTCATTTGCAATGTCAATAGAGGTACCATTAAACATAAAGTTGTATTTCTTTTTACAATATCCTTTTGAAAATATAACAACCTTTGTTTTTTCTAAATGTACACTAAGTAATCAAATTTTACAATATTGATTAAACTCATTTAGAGCATGTTGTAACCCATCGCTTGTTTCAGCTAATATGACAGTGTCGTCATATTAGCTGCGCACTTGTCATCGTGTGATGTGCATACGACTGATTAAAACCCCGTAGTGATAATATAATACAGGGAAATTCGATCATGGCGCTGAATACATCGGAGCATCATATTTAATATTCCATCAGTTTTTCAAGGCTGTTTGTTTGAATGAAAGATTCACATAACGTAAGTCTTGTTCGCGCATGCCCATTGATAAGTCAAGCACCATGACTATAATACAAATAAAAAATTAATATTTCCAGATATCTTAATGGATATTAAATTAATAATGGATTAGTAAATTTATCAACTAATCCTACTTGAGGTGCAATGAAATGTTTGTCACACCGGAAACTGAAGGTAACTACACATGCGTTGCAGTAAACCCGGCATCCCGGAAGTCGGAGATGAAGTCTGTTGAGGTCAGAGTTCATAGTGAGTACTGCACAATTGTAAATTTGTTAATGAAGAAATACTTGTAAATAGTTATAAATACTTGTAAATACTTGTAGTGTAATTTAGATTGATCAATGTCCTCGTTTCTCTCCACCCCTTCTCAATTATCTGACGAGTTTTGATGATCATGAATACCTCACTGGATGGGATTCTCAATTAGAAGACGAGTTTTGATGATCATCAATTACTCACTAGATGAGGTTCTCAATTAGTAGACGAGTTTTGATGATAATGAATTACTCACTGGATGGGATTCTCAATTAGTAGACGAGTTTTGATGATCATTAATTACTCACTAGAGTGGGATTCTCCATTAGTAGACGAGTTTTGATGATCAATAATTACTCACTAGATGAGATTCTCAATTAGCAGATGAGTTTTGTTGATCAATAATTGCTCACTAGAGTGGGATTCTCATTTGTAGACGAGTTTTGTTGATCATTAATTACTCACTAGAGTGGGATTCTTAATTACTAGACGAGTTTTGATGATCAATAATTACTCACTGAATGGGATTCTCAATTAGTAGACGAGTTTTGATGATCATTAATTACTCACTAATGTAGGATTCTCAATTAGTAGACGAGTTTTGATGATCATCAATTACTCACTAGATGAGGTTCTCAATTAGTAGACGAGTTTTGATGATAATGAATTACTCACTGGATGGGATTCTCAATTAGTAGACGAGTTTTGATGATCATTAATTACTCACTAGAGTGGTATTGTCCATTAGTAGACGAGTTTTGATGATCAATAATTACTCACTAGATGAGATTCTCAATTAGCAGATGAGTTTTGTTGATCAATAATTGCTCACTAGAGTGGGATTCTCATTTGTAGACGAGTTTTGTTGATCATTAATTACTCACTAGAGTGGGATTCTTAATTACTAGACGAGTTTTGATGATCAATAATTACTCACTGAATGGGATTCTCAATTAGTAGACGAGTTTTGATGATCATTAATTACTCACTAATGTAGGATTCTCAATTAGTAGACGAGTTTTGATGATCATGAATTACTCACAAGATGAGATTCTCAATAAGTAGAGGAGTTTTGATGATCATTAATTACCCACTGGATGGGATTCTCAATTAGTAGACGAGTTTTGATGATCAATAATTACTCACTAGAGTGGGATTCTTAATTAGTAGACGAGTTTTGATGATCATTAATTACTCACTAGAAGAGATTCTCAATTAGCAGATGAGTTTTGATGATCATCAATTACTCATTGGATTGGATTCTCAATTAGTAGACGAGTTTTGATGATCATTAATTAATCACTAGAGTGGGATTCTCAATTAGTAGACGAGTTTCGATGATCACAAATTACTCACCAGAGTGGGATTCTTAATTAGTAGACGAGTTTTGATGATCATTAATTACTCACTAGAAGAGATTCTCAATTAGCAGATGAGTTTTGATGATCATCAATTACTCATTGGATTGGATTCTCAATTAGTAGACGAGTTTTGATGATCATTAATTAATCACTAATGTGGGATTCTCAATTAGTAGACGAGTTTTGATGATCATTAATTAATCACTAATGTGGGATTCTCAATTAGTAGACGAGTTTTGATGATCAATAATTACTCACTAATGTGGGATTCTCAATTAGTAGACGAGTTTTGATGATCAATAATTACTCACTAGAGTGGGATTCTCAATTGCAGACGAGTTTTGATGATCATTAATTACTCACTAGATGAGATTCTCAATTAGCAGATGAGTTTTGATGATCAATAATTACTCACTAGAGTGGGATTCTTAATTAGTAGACGAGTTTTGATGATCATTAATTACTCACTAGAGTGGGATTCTTAATTAGTAGACGAGTTTTGATGATCATAAATTACTCACTAGAGTGGGATTCTTAATTGCAGACGAGTTTTGATGATCATTAATTACTCACTAGATGAGATTCTCAATTAACAGACGAGTTTTGATGATCAATAATTACTCACTAGTGTGGGATTCTTAATTAGTAGACGAGTTTTGATGATCAATAATTACTCACTAGAGTGGGATTCTTAATTAGTAGACGAGTTTTGATGATCATGAATTACTCACTAGATGGGATTCTCAATTACTTGACGAATTTTGATGATCATGAATTACTCAAAAGATGAGATTCTCAATAAGTAGACGAGTTTTGATGATCAATAATTACTCACTGGATGAGATTCTCAATTAGCAGACGAGTTTTGATGATCAATAATTACTCACTAGAGTGGGATTCTTAATTAGTAGACGAGTTTTGATGATCATTAATTACTCACTAGAGTGGGATTCTCAATTAGTAGACGAGTTTTGATGATCATGACAGGTGAGTAACAAACATGGCATACATGGTACATTAAACACAATGGGTACTGTACGAGCCCACGTGTAACACCGTTTTAATGAGTCATAATTAGTACTTTATGAGTTTAACAAAATGGTATTTGACAATGTTTTTATCAAAGTGTGATATTTTGAACGAACCATTTGTAAATTATCATATTCTTGTTGGTATAATTGTAGCATCAAAACATGTTTCACTTGACTACATAATGTGAGAACTATCTGGTATCAATATATAAATATCATCGCGCCATAAACATGTCGTTGTACAGAAAGTATAAAATTGAATGTTGTGTTGAAGGCAAGATTCCGTCAATGTTCCTCAATGGAAAACTCTCCCGTATTACTCCACAGATCCGACTGGGCCCGACTCTACGACTGTCAGTCCAGCTGGCCCTCTCATAGTTGTGGAGAAACACAACCTCACGCTCACATGCTCGGCCGAGTGTGTTCCAGAGTGCACATACACGTGGTTCAAGGTCAAGGACGACTTGGATGTCAAGGCCAAGTATAACGGAAGTAGTAGTCTCATTTTGACATCAGTTACACCGCAAACTGAAGGTAACTACACATGCGTCGCAGTGAACCCTGCATCCGGGAAGTCGGAAATGGTGTCTGTTGAGGTCAAAGTTTATAGTGAGTACTATCTATTTCATTTGTGGACACTTTAAAGGAATATTCCAGCGTAATTTCAAATTATTTCCTATAAAAAATTGAGTTATCAGGTATTTTCTCACAAAATATGTTTGTATTTGGTCAATGGGTTAAATACTTACATCGAATATAATCCGTCAATTTGGCTCGACGTGGGGGCCGCCATGTTTCTTGAACATGTGGCGTCATTGACTCACCACATAAATCCGTGCAAGGAGTTTCGATTGTAAACTCCGTACATCATTGTGCAGTAGAGTTTGTACAATAAACTAGACTCACTGTCTGTTTGCAGAACAGAACAGAACAGAACATAACAGAACAGAACAGAACAGAACAGAACAGAACAGAACAGAACAGAACAGAACAGAACAGAAATTTTATTCTCGAAAATCACACAAAGTGACACAGAGAACATACAGCATTTAAACACATACTAAAACAGTGTACAAAGTCCAGCTTTGATAAATTGAGCAATTTTAGAGTTAAGTGGCGGAAACTTTGAAACTTTTTATTCACTCAAGGCTACAAGGTAGCATAATGAGGTTTACAAGAGTTGATATAGTATAAATATAAATAAAAATATATGGACAACGCATTATCTAAATGTACTTAAGACGTGACGGCAGAAAATAGACAATTTCATTAGAGTATGGACATTTTTTGTTTGAAATAAAGAAATCATATTAAATATTGAAGACTTTGCAGTATATTTCTTTGGAATAAACTTTTCCCTTAATGTGTTGAAAAAATCACAGCGGAATAGATAGTGATACTCATCTCCAATTACATTTGAAGCGCATAATGTACATTTTCTACATTCATATTCGATCTTAAACCAACTTCCAGTTTCAACAGGAAGACGATGATTGGATAGTCTAAAGTGTAATAAATTAAATAGATATTTTTCAGGCAAGTGTTGTAAATAAAAGTCAATATCAGTGTTAGTTTTAATCATCTTATAAAATCTACCCTGAATGCCATTTTTGTATAAAGAGGTCTGAAAGACTTTTCTTGACCGTATATTTAATCCAATCAGTATTTACCAGTGGATGATATAACCATACGTCATTATTTCCCGTCTTTATTAATATGTTTTTGATACATGCTAGCCATTTGTTGTCTAAAATATTATTTGATAAAATATTAAGTAATAAGTTTGATAGCTTTGAATGTTTTCCTGTGATCAATCTTGCCCAGTAGCATATCATTTTGGTATATACAACTATAGAGAGTGGCTTACGTCCTGTTTCTGCATAAATCATATATAATGGTGTACTTTTCTTGATCCGGAGCAGTTTCCTCAAAAAGTTTCGGTGGATATTCTCTAGAATGTTTAAATTTTCAAACCCCCATAATTCACATCCGTAAGTTATAATTGGAACAACAAGTACATCAAAAAGTTTTAACTGACAGGGGATTGATAAATTGAGATGTCTAGCTTTGGATAAGACATAATTCATGGCTTTTAAACCCTTGTCACTAAGTGATTTTCTAGCAGACGTGAAAGTACATTTCCTACTGAAGATTATGCCGAGATATTTATATTCATCAACATTTTGTAAGAATGTATTTGATATTACAAATTTATAAGAGTATTCTTTCTTTGTGCCATTAAATATTAGAACATTACATTTATCTATATTGATTTTAAGTTTCCATGTTTCACAATATTTGCTGAATACATCAAGTTGTTTCTGTAGATCGCATCTACTTGTTGCTAAGATGACAGTATCGTCAGCATAAAGCAGTGCAAATAATTTCAGGTAAATGCAAAGTACATCATCATTCAAAACAACACCTTCACATGAAAAAACGTTAAAACATTGCTCAAGATCGTTAAGGAATAGTGAAAATAGTAAAGGTGATAGGTTTTCACCTTGCCTGACTCCTTTTAGGCAATCAAAGTATTCAGATGAATGACATTTGGTTGATACACATGACTTTATACCCTTATACATGGATTGAATAATTCGGAAACAGTTACCCGTGATGTTATAGTTAAGTAGCTTATTCCATAGTCCAAGCCTCCAGACGTTATCAAAAGCTTTCTCGAAATCGATAAAAGCACAAAATAACTTTTTTTTCTTATTTTTTACAAGGTTCATGATACAAAAAAGTGAGAACAAGTGATCGTTTGTCGAATATCCTTTCCTAAAACCAGCTTGTATTTCAGAAAGAACATGCGACGATTCCAAAAAGTTAGTCAGTCTATTGTTAATGATTGAGGTGAACAGTTTGCTCATGCAGCATAATAAAGTAATCGGTCTATAATTTTTTGGATCCGAACGATCTCCTTTGTTTTTATAGATCGGCTTTATATTTCCTTTAAGCCAGCTTTCAGGAAAATAACCGGATTCCAGGATAATATTAAAAAGTTTTACATATAAATGAATCATTTTGCCAGTTGTCTTTTTAATATATTCGTTCTTAATATTATCAACACCACAGGCTTTATTGCTTTTGAGATGATTTAAAGCATGTGTGACTTCTTCTATACTAACTGGCCGATCAAGTATATAATTTTTGTCATTGATATGTTGAATAATCACATTTCATTAAATAAATAAATTTTTCAAAATGAGGATGTTTACAGAAGTATTGGGGAAGGAATTGACATCTGAGGGAATGTAGGGCTGGGCAGTATAATAAAAGTTCATCGCATACAATAGTTGTACAAAATTGACAGGTTCTGTTACATTTTGGAATGCCGGACCAACGTCCTGTTTTAATGGGAAGCCTATGGTTTGAAGTTCTAAATTTAGTTAGCCAGCGTCTGTAATGGTAAGGTAATTGTAACAAATATGGTTCTAAAAATATTGATTGCTTGTACATTGTATAGTAATAACCTTTTGACGACTCCACAGCAGAGCGCCACCACAACTGCTTAAACTGATCTATGAGAATAAATTGTACATTATTTTTAAGCCAAGCAATGCTAGGTACGAATGGGAGAGCCAAATATAATACAATCCAGTTTCCTCCAGGATACGCTTAACACTTGACAATAATGGAAAACTAAAATCCGAATTTGAAGAATACAAGTTGTACATCACATTGTAAAAAATGCTATTTAATTTGCATTACAACATATTATTTTAGCCCAATTTGATATAATTTTAACTTTTACATATATACTGATTGGGTATCTACCTAGTTCACCGTAAACCATGAAATCTGGAGTTGATTGCTTTACATTTAAAATATATTTGCAAAATTTAAGATGGACACGTTCGATGATGGTAACATTTTCAAACCCCCAAACTTCGGCTCCGTAAAGGAGAATAGGCTTGACAAGATTATCAAATAATTTCAGTTGGCAGTATATTGGAATATCAAGTTGACGAATGCTCTTGAAAATAACAAACATAGCTTTATTAGCTTGTACAGTAATGCGCTTAATTGCTTTAACAAACCTACCATTACCAGTGAAAAGAACACCAAGATACAGATATTCATTTGCAATGTCAATAGATGTACCATTAAACATAAAGTTGTATTTCTTTTTACAATATCCTTTTGAAAATATAACAACCTTTGTTTTTTCTAAATTTACACTAAGTAATCAAATTTTACAATATTGATTAAACTCATTTAGAGCATGTTGTAACCCATCGCTTGTTTCAGCTAATATGACAGTGTCGTCATATTAGCTGCGCACTTGTCATCGTGTGATGTGCATACGACTGATTAAAACCCCGTAGTGATAATATAATACAGGGAAATTCGATCATGGCGCTGAATACATCGGAGCATCATATTTAATATTCCATCAGTTTTTCAAGGCTGTTTGTTTGAATGAAAGATTCACATAACGTAAGTCTTGTTCGCGCATGCCCATTGATAAGTCAAGCACCATGACTATAATACAAATAAAAAATTAATATTTCCAGATATCTTAATGGATATTAAATTAATAATGGATTAGTAAATTTATCAACTAATCCTACTTGAGGTGCAATGAAATGTTTGTCACACCGGAAACTGAAGGTAACTACACATGCGTTGCAGTAAACCCGGCATCCCGGAAGTCGGAGATGAAGTCTGTTGAGGTCAGAGTTCATAGTGAGTACTGCACAATTGTAAATTTGTTAATGAAGAAATACTTTTAAATACTTATAAATACTTGTAAATACTTGTAGTGTAATTTAGATTGATCAATGTCCTCGTTTCTCCCCACCCCTTCTCAATTATCTGACGAGTTTTGATGATCATGAATACCTCACTGGATGGGATTCTCAATTAGAAGACGAGTTTTGATGATCATCAATTACTCACTAGATGAGGTTCTCAATTAGTAGACGAGTTTTGATGATAATGAATTACTCACTGGATGGGATTTTCAATTAGTAGACGAGTTTTGATGATCATTAATTACTCACTAGAGTGGGATTCTCAATTAGTAGACGAGTTTTGATGATCAATAATTACTCACTAGATGAGATTCTCAATTAGTAGACGAGTTTTGATGATCAATAATTACTCACTAGAGTGGGATTCTCAATTGTAGACGAGTTTTGTTGATCATTAATTACTCACTAGAGTGGGATTCTAAATTAGCAGATGAGTTTTGATGATCATTAATTACTCACTGAATGGGATTCTCAATTAGTAGACGAGTTTTGATGATCATTAATTACCCACTGGATGGGATTCTCAATTAGTAGACGAGTTTTGATGATCATTAATTACTCACTGAATGGGATTCTCAATTAATAGACGAGTTTCGATGATCATTAATTACTCACTAGAGTGGGATTCTCAATTAGTAGACGAGTTTTGATGATCAATAATTACTCACTAGAGTGGGATTCTTAATTAGTAGACGAGTTTTGATGATCATTAATTACTCACTAGAAGAGATTCTCAATTAGCAGATGAGTTTTGATGATCATCAATTACTCATTGGATGGGATTCTCAATTAGTAGACGAGTTTTGATGATCATTAATTACTCACTAGATGAGATTCTCAATTAGTAGACGAGTTTTGATGATCAATAATTACTCACTAATGTGGGATTCTCAATTAGTAGACGAGTTTTGATGATCAATAATTACTCACTAGAGTGGGATTCTCAATTAGTAGACGAGTTTTGATGATCATAAATTACTCACTAGAGTTGGATTCTCAATTTGTAGACGAGTTTTGATGATCATTAATTACTCACTAGATGGGATTCTCAATTATTTGACGAATTTTGATGATCATTAATTACTCACTAGAGTGGGATTCTCAATTAGCAGACGAGTTTTGATGATCAATAATTACTCACTAGAGTGGGATTCTCAATTAGCAGACGAGTTTTGATGATCAATAATTACTCACTAGAGTGGGATTCTTAATTAGTAGACGAGTTTTGATGATCATTAATTACTCACTAGAGTGGGATTCTCAATTAGTAGACGAGTTTTGATGATCATTAATTACTCACTAGAGTGGGATTCTCAATTAGCAGACGAGTTTTGATGATCAATAATTACTCACTAGAGTGGGATTCTCAATTAGCAGACGAGTTTTGATGATCAATAATTACTCACTAGAGTGGGATTCTTAATTAGTAGACGAGTTTTGATGATCATTAATTACTCACTAGAGTGGGATTCTCAATTAGTAGACGAGTTTTGATGATCAATTATTACTCACTAGAGTGGGATTCTTAATTAGTAGACGAGTTTTGATGATCATTAAGTATTCACTAGATGGGATTCTCAATTATTTGACGAGTTTTGATGATCATGAATTACTCACTGGAGTTAGATTATCAATTAACAGACGAGTTTTGAAACACACGCATTGCTCCCTAAATGTGATTCTAAATGTCATGATCTGTTTTGATAAAATGTTAGTCATAGAACATATCGCCATGAGAGTAAACGCTATATCAAGATAAGTCTATGAACTGACGTTAAATCTCTGTCAAATTCATTATCTTTTACACACACACACACTTAAATACTTCTTATGCTACACTTACATTGCTCTACCGACTGAAGCTTATACGTGTTACAAAGTCACTTCTATGACCCACACACGCCAAACACGCATATCAAATTGTGACATCCGCGTCCGCTACTTCTGATGTCTGATTGATCTTGTATAAGGATGTATATTCAGTATTAGTTGTTGTCCACAGCCGGTAGGAACTTGATCACAGAGATTTGTTGAAGTAAAAGTACAGGGAATTGAGAACACCTATTATCTTACTGTTTGTACAATACAGATAGAAATATCCAGGCCTCTCTACATACATGTACATGTCAAAAGGAAAGACACCGGCCATTTAATGGGGGAACAACTGCTTTAACATATTGTTGATTCCTTATTGAAACTTTACTTACTTTTCCACAACCTTGCTGATGAATTTATTGCATAATAAGTAATGAAATATGTGATTATATAATGAAAATAATATCTATGTTTACACAAAGCGGTATGAAGTCATATATTTACAGCAGTGACACTATCACTCATATTTTCACTGCAGTGACAATCGTTTGACCAACATTTTGCCGGAATCACTTTTCATGATTATCTCCCGTTGAAATGCAATTATCTCCATTTGTTAAATGATTACCTCCCTTGATTTCCTGCTCTTACGACGAGTGTCTTGTTGCGCTGTTTTCAATCAATGACAGTTTTTGTAGTGTTTATATCATATTTGATATTAAATATCATTCTAAAGTTCATTTAGTGTTGATATGTTGCTGCTCCACTCCGACTCGTGAACATATCTCTTTCGCACTCCACTCGATGAGATAGAAATGATATCGGTAAAAACAGTGAAATAATCTCTCTATTCGTACTGAAAATATCCTTGTCAAGAGGTCCAAAGTTCAAGTCTTTTGGATAAAAAATAAAGAAAGTTATAAATGAAAACAATTTAGTGGTTTACCATTTGCTTACATTATGCTAAAACGAATTTTAGCAATGATTATATTTGGATGAAAGGTGTTTTCGAGAGCTTTCTAACGCCACTTTCATTATATTTGTATCAAATTAAGCAAGATAGAAACTATTTTATTTTTTGCAATTTCACTCAATTTTCTGTATATCTGTCAGATATGTTTTGCTGGGGGCTTGGGGGTAATATGAGCTACCTGTTATAATGGTCAGTGCAGGAAGCAAGCAGCCTAAACATTGCCTCCCAGTCCATTTCTAACGCGCTTTTTCACGTAGTATACATGCTCAAAGCGCACAAACATCATCACAGGGAAGAATCTATAGCAGGAAAGCTTGTTTGAAGAGATAGGTTTTTAGACTGGATCTGAATGACTGCAGAGTTGGTGCCTGGCGTATTTGAAAGGTAAGTGAGTTCCAGGAAGTAGCAGCACTGTAGGCAAAAGAGCGTTGCCCGAAGAGTAAAGTCTTGACTCTTGGGACAGGCAGCAGATGTTGTGCTTGTGAACGAAGGGGTATACAAGCTCAGAAGGTCTCAGAGATATGAAGGTGCTTCTTGGTTAACACACTTGTATGTGAGACAGAGCACTCAATCAATACATCAATCAATATAATCCATGATGAGCTACAGAGCCCATGACTCTATTTTTTAAGTTTTAAGAGTAATATAAAAAATACTTATCCGATAACAGCTATTACCTAAAGTTCTTATTATTTCTTTTTTATCTGTAAAATTTATATTTTGCTACTGGCATGTTTGGGAATCCCTGCAATGGTTTTGGAAAGTGGGACGTGACATGGGTCGACCCCTCCCATATGACATGTAGTATCAAGTGCAATAGATGTCTCTAACTAGGCTATCGAACAGTATTACACATTTCCAATTAGACTAAAACTAAACCGAAGTGGTTTGGTGTTATGCAAGTAAGACCGCGATTTGGCTTCAATGAACGAGAGTATGGTGGGTCAATGGGGACCTACAACTTTTGGTACACGTTTCGAGCTAACTCAATTCACCCTGCAATATGACTATTTGTAAAGGATAAAACACGTTTTCAGGTTTTGGTTGAAAGTAGAAACCCTTCTAGGAGGGAACAACCTTAGGGGCGAGGCCTAGCAGGCTGTTTCTGACTGGGCGGGTTTATAGTTCAACCAACACCCTGAATAAGTGTTTTATCTGTCTAATAAAACAGACACAGTCCAAAGACTTCATGGTTGAATTTTGATGAATTTTGTTTGATATAGAGAATTAGTGCGACTTTGAGGTTTTCTTATTACAGAAGACCAAGAAGGGATGTTTTTTTCAAATTATAACAGTCAAATGTGAAAATTTTCCTTTTATAATTATTGATTCCCAAAAATTGCGCCATAACGAGTAATGTCGCCCTCCCTCGCGTTATATTGAGGTGGCAAGATATGCCATATTATAAAGCATATTCCTTAGCCCCTCGCTAGTTCAAAGGTAGATCGCTGTAGTTAAATAACATGTATAAATATATGAAAAGTTTAGCCTTTAGGAGACACACATAATTCCCTCTGTTTAACCTTTGAGTTTAAAGGTGTCTCCTCGGAACTATTCATTCCTTCAAATAATTGAGCTGAGGCCTGAATAGTTTCATAAATGGAGAGTTACAAGAATATTAACCTACTTAAATTGCACTCATTGTATTGCTTATCAAGCTAGTCTACGTTTAAAAGTTTGAAATATAAAATGTCTATTTAAATAGATTTGATGTGATGTGCAACTCTCAATTACTGGAAATAATGGAAAGAGAGAAAATGATGACGCTGATAGGGCACTACGTCATTGGAAATCAAGGATGTAAACTTCGTCTTTATATGAGTTGTGGTGTGGAAACATGTCAGGAAACGAGTTTGATGATTGATAAACACAGAAAGGAAGTGAACAATGAATCATAATGTACAGCTTCTTAATTTAAAGTTAATTTGTCTTTCTGAAATAAATCAAGTTTGTACGCAGACAATAAATCGTTGTTGACAGCTCTTTAAACGAGTTAAATTACCCGGATTCGATTTAAAGGGGCAGTAGTTTTTTGGCAAATTTCCCATTTATAATGATAGTTTATGTCATTTATATTTACTTTAGAGGGTAAAACATCTTAACACAAACCAAGTATCCGTAGTGGTAATAACGGTGTAAAAATTTCATGGCAGCCATTTTATTGTGAACACATTTTATTATTTCGAATTACAAAAATGATTCCAATGGCTTAACCGAACGATGTACACTCATTTACTTGATTTTCCGAAGACAGCAGGTTATATTTCGTGATATTATCTTTCAAATACATTTCAATGACTTATTTGAGCGGAAACACGTGCCACTGCCCCTTTAAATATCGGTTTAATACGTGGTCGCGTTTTCGGCTATCCGTGATATTTGTGATGCTTTCTTTGTTTCTACTGACGGCAAAATAGGTTATACACGTTTCAATCACAGGCGCATTTAATGTTTAAGTCAATTCGTTTATGAGACAATATCGTCTTTTCAATAATAAAGAGTTTGACCATTAATATAAACCTCTGATTTCTTGTTGTAATATATTCACAGCACATATTTCAGACCAAGAGGAGAAAACAACCTCTTTTGGGTTGGGACTTGCCATCGGTAGTGGTGGCACGTTTGTGATCGCGCTCCTTGCAGCCTTCCTCGGCTACTGGAAACACAGGCAGATTCGCAGAGGTTTGCTCCGTTTAATTTGACCTTCTGTTAGCTCATGAGGCCTGAAAGGCCCGATGGGCTTATGGCAAAGCGTGGTGTCTGCTGCCCGTCCGTCCTTCCGTCCGTTCGTCCGGCTGTAAACTTTTATCTTTTTCGAACTACTGGCTCGAGGGAGCCGACATTTCATGTACAGACTCCTTGGACAATGGGGATTATAACTTAGAAATTTGGTGACTCTGTGACCCCAAATGTGGGTCACATGGGTCATGACCTAAAAACTTTTTTTCATATTCTTCTCCAGTCTGAAAAGCTCCAGAAAGCTGAAATGTTGTGTAAATACTCCTTAGACAATGTGGACTCTTAATTGTAGATTTGGTGACCCTGTGACCCTGTGACCCTGTGACCCTAAATATGAGTAGCGTGAGTCATACCCTAAAATAGAAAGCTGAAATGTTGTGGACAGACTCCTTAGACACTAGGGGTTATAAATTGTAGAATTGGTGACTCTGTGACTTCAAATATGAGTCACTTGAGTCACAACCTAAAATCTTCTTCATCTTCTTCTCCAGTATAAAAAGCTCTAGAACAAGCTGATTATTTCTTTAAACAACACATGTCCTATTGAGCTACATAGTCCATGGCTGTATTTTTCTTGTTTTTCTCGCCAAAGGTTAATTACAATTTAAGACTTTATAAACTTTTTGATAAAGTAGTCATGCTCATAATCAGTGTAATTGTTGCTCTAACGGCCTCGACATGAAGTCATGGGCGCAACAGAGAGCATCCTCGGTTACCCAGAGTTTACTTATGCTTCGTTACTCTCCACTATATAACCTCTGGGAAACTCCATCAGAGAAATCTGTACTCAAATTACTCGCCCTTGGCCGGCGTGAGCAAATCAAACTGCTACGCAGCTTGGACCTGCGAGCCAATGACAATTCATACACTTCATTGCAAAGGACGCGAGGTAATTTTTTTAGCTATCCGTCAACGGTTATCTCCCTTGATCATTTCCGTCTTATCCTTTTGAGCATTTTCTTTGGTTACTGACTTCGTCACGCCGGCTAAGCTAGGGCGGGTAATTTTAGTGCAGATTTTTTTATAGAGTTTCCAAGGGGTGATATAGTGGAGAGTAACGGAGCATATATAAAACCCTGGGTAACCGAGTATGAACAGAGAGAAAACGTACAGTGATTATATTTGGTAATTTGGCTACTGCAGTTTTTACAAATTGTAATATGCATTGATTTTGTTCATTGAATGACCTGCTTCAAGTTCAATGATAAATCAGGGATAATTGTTGCATCTATGGCTGATTCCGTTCGTTTATTTCATTTCAGCTCTCGAACATCCTTTTACACCCACTCTCAATCTGTGAGTTTAACTTTAAAGTTCACTCTAGTGTCTTCAAAAGTAAAGTACACTTTCAACCTTTTTGAACTTATTCTGAATTTAAAAATATGAAATTGTTATAAGTTTACATTGTCATGTGTTCCTTTAAAAAGGTTTCAATGTCGTACATAAACCATACGTTTTATGTTTGTTTTCAATATGTGTCATATATACACTCAGGGGGAAAGAAACAATACAATCAAAATGTAAGATGTTATAATACACGAGTGTCAGACACGTCTGATACATAGCTACATCAAAAGCCAACTACATAAAAAACAAGTAAATTTCTAAACGTTATCTGTTCATGTTTCGTCGCTTTTATCTCCCTTTTACTTGTTTTTTGACGTCCGAATCAATATTTACTAACAAATAAAATTCAAAGAAGGTATATTACACATTTATACTCTCCATATTCAACATTCTGTCCAAACGATTTCAGCACCCTATGTGAGTTTGAACAGACACGATCATGTATAGCATCGTACCCAGATGAATGGAATTGTGTATTTTTACAAAGCATCTGTTTATCATCCAAAATCAACATTATTGGACAGCAATATTTTGCAGTAGTTTTAGACTCGAACTTTTAGACTTGAAAACATCAGTTCGTTTCTATTGGCCCTGATTGAACATAATGATTGAATAATCTCAAAGGTATTTTTGAGTTAAAATTGAAGTAAGATCATTGTCCCTATTTTCTGTAGTTCCAACCTTGAGAATCACTTCTACAGAGCAGATGAAGATCAACAACTCACCACACCGAAAATGTACTGGAACTCAGGAGAGAATACAAAATGCCCGGATGACGTGGACGACCCGGGCGAGCAGGACCAGCTGAACGTGGCCTCAACATATAATGGTTCGTCACTTAGCCCGTGAACAGGTTTTGGTCGCAGTGGGATTGCAGATCCAGCTTGGCGGAAATGCAAATTATTTTTTTAACATTGGTCACATAAATCTCTGCGACCGCTGCAACCAATTTGATTGCGGCAATTACGGCTTGTCGCCGATCGGCAGTGGCTAGGGATATAGCGGGCATAATTCTGCTCTTTATCAAATAGGTTCTTCAGATGATTCTTCTCTAGCTGCATATCGTTTTTTATTATGGAATGATTAAACTCATAGGCAAAGTGAAGGTAACCATGGCGTGGCCTTTGTCCTTCAACACATTAAATATATGACGAATGAGAGTAAATGTATGATGGAGATGCTACATGACTTCTGGAATCCCAGTTTCATGCCTCAAATAATATGATCGTATATTTCTAGGGCTTCATGTTACTGTAAGTTGCCATGGTAGGCTTGTTTCTCAGTAGAGTGATTGTCAGTGATATGTCAATCGGAACTGGGTTGATAAGCAAAGTCCTCACACAGTCCAAATGACACTACGACACTATATATTTACTTATTAATCCCCTACCGGCCATGTTTCAGTAATGGATGAGGATGACCCGAAAAGAGAGTGCTGCGCCAGTGTCGTGATGGGCAAGAGCCTCGACAACCCGATGTACGGCGGTGTCAACTCCAACCGCCTCGCTCCCAGGTAATGGTTTTACAGTGAAATGTATCATAGTTAACATTGACAGATTACTTTTTAGTGAACTGTATAACATAATTTAGTGCTATTATGCATGACAAGTACTTGTCTGCAGGTTTTTCTGTCTCTATTCTTAAATACCTTAAAAGGAGGGTTCTATCGGGGTATTTTTTGTGGAAACGAAATTCGAGAGGATATTCCTGTTTACACATATTGTTATCAATACACAATCAAATTGAAAGATAGTAATGAAGGTAATATGTTGATGACTTTATATTTCACAACTTGATAAACACAAGCGCACATTTGTTGAAAAATAAAACAATGAGGACTGAACCAAATCATCGGCGCAGCGAGTGGGGCAAACGTCGCTACAGCATAACAGCAAAGTATTTATTAGTTTTATGACATGTTATGTGTTACTGTATGAATACTCTATCAGTGTATGTCTTTAGTGATCGAAAAGTTGTAAAATTAGGTACAATATAGCGTGTTTTCATTTCACGCAATGCAAACAAATCCAATATGGTGACAGAACCATCCCTTAAACTGTTTTCTTTAGTAGTTCTGTCATAAGATATCCATATGATTTTCAAATTTGTATTTATATGGAACACTGATTAAAAGTGATTAAGCAAGGGGTCTTCCAGTTTCATTGAAAATCAATCTATGTTATTACTTCCAACAATAAGGGTGATAATACTAACGACTTGTGAATTATGAATTATGAATTACATGTATATAATGTGCATTTGTATTCGATGTGCATTTGACCGCACAATGTACCAGGAATGTACCAGCAACAGTTAATACAACATTCTCATATTTTACTGCTCACATCTTTAATGTGTTTTGGTAATAACCAGGACCAGATAGCATACCAGCAGAAACATTTAACGCTTCACACGATTTCATTTTGCCATATATGTCTTTTCTATTTAACACTATACTAAAGACTTGGTACTTCCCACAAGCTTGGAATCATGGACTTATAACAACTTTAAACAGGGGAGCAGAGCAGACCCTAATAATTATAGGGGAATCACTATTTTGGATGTTATGGGAAAAGTGTTTACTTCAATAATCAATAAAATACTCACAATATGGCTAGAACTTCAAAACTGTATCTCTGAAGTGCAACCTGGATTTAGAGAAGGACATTCAACAATAAATGTCGATAATGCATTTTTATTGTATTCTTTAGCACATAAGTATTTAAGAAAAAAAGGTGGTAAATTTTATTGCTTTTTTGTTGACTTTAAGAAGGCTTTTGATATGGTGGACAGAACAAAATTACTTTATATAAGCCTACAAAAATGTAGACATGGAAATGTGTTTAAACTTCTAAAAAGTATGTATACAAATGTGAAGGCTTCAGTTAAACTTAATTAAAATCAATTTACAGATTTATTTAATACAACATGTGGAGTTAGACAAGGTTGTATGCTGCCACCTTTACTATTTCTTATATACATTGATAATTAGTAAATGAAATGAAGAAAACTGATGATTTAAATGATATATTTATTGATTGTGATATTGATGATATAGTCTTACTGCTATTTGCAGATGATGTAGCTATATTTTCTGATTCAGTTGCTGATTTGCAAAGAAAGATTTTATGTCTAGAAAATTATTGTAAAAAATTGGGTTTAACTGTAGATATTGATCAAAGTAAAATTATTTTTTTCAAAGACGGAGGTACACTCTCTCAATATAAGAAATGGTTTATAAATGGTAAAACTATGAAGGTTGTTTCATATTACAAAATTAAATATCTTGGTATTGTTTTTTTCATGTAGACATAATGTTTACAAGCATGTATAACATTGGCTAAACAAGCAACAAAGGCTCTTGTTCCAGTGAAAAAAATTGATGTACAAATTTCCCAATTTGAATGTTGATGTTTATATGAAAATATTTGATTTTAAAATTTTACCTATACTGGTATATGGTGCTGAAATATGGTGTACTGAAATATAAGGAAATCCATTGAAATTGTACATACAAAATATTGTAAATATGTGTTGAGAATAGCATATAGAACATCCAATAATGCTGTACTGGGTGAAATGGGAATAGTGAGAATTTATGGACATGGCATAATGACGGTTATACAATTTTGGATTAGACTGCTAAGAATGCTAGTAGGCAAACATCCAAAACATTGTTATTTAATGCTTTGTAAATATGATGAATTAGGATATAATAATTGGGTTTCTTTTGTTAGATATATACTTTTTAGTTATAATGTATTTGGAAGTAATTGGCTAATGCAGGACATTGGGAATTATAACATTTTCATAAATACAATTACATTGAGATTAAGGGATGTTTTTACCCAAAATTGGTTTACTTCTATTTCTGTTTCGTCCAATTTAAGTATGTATTCTACTTTCTCTCCTTCAACCTGAGAAATATCTAAGTTCAATTCAAACATCAAATTTAAGAAGGGCTCTAACGAAATTTAGATGTTCGAATGATTATTAAAAAAAATGAATAGATGTAGATTACCGAAATGGTCTAGATTTTAATGACGCTTCATGCGAATTCTGTACAGAAGGGGAGGAAGATGAATTTCATATTTTGCTAATATGTCCATATTATCAACAGCTGCGTATAAGATATTTACCTGTATATTATTATAAGTAGCCATCAATGTTAAAGTTTATATCTCTGATTACTACTCAAAATGATGAATTGTTATTTAAGCTAGCTCTTTTCTGTGAAATCAATACATTTTCAAATTAAGAAACTCTGTAATAAGCAATAAGCGCTCTCATCTACTTGACATCATAAACATTACGACTACTGTACTATTGGCCTCATGGCCACACATACGAAATAAACTCTGCCCTGTTCTGGTAAGGATTCGACCCTGACTGTCTTTATCGAGTTCGGTTCAACTTTTGTCAAAGACAAATGGACTCTTTCGCCTTTCATTAAGACCAAAATCACAATAATAAAGAATGGAAATTGAAACTACTTGAACAAACCCCCCTGTTGCAACATAGAACAACTCACTTTAGTCAGTTTGTGTAGCGAGTTCCAGTGCATGTAGAGATAGTATACGTGTAGCGAGTTCCAGTGCATGTAGAGATAGTAGCTTTAGATGTATAATAGTTTAAAGGCGCTGTATACCATAGCACGTTTTTTGCATGTATTTTCTGAAATATGCCTATATTGTGTTTACTTGTTTACGTGATTTTGGGCGATTCATTCGTTTATTTTCACGTTTGAAAACCATGAACTGATAAATGATCTCTCTGTAGTATTTTTTAATTAAAAGGATTTAATGAACGGTATAAATCATATATTATCAATGATGTGTACAGGAAGTTAAAGTGATATGAATACATAAATTCATAAGGTAGGCTAACAATATAGGCCAAACCATGTATAACAAATTCCTTCATGTAACAGCGTTATTTGCGATCACATTATAATAGAGTGTAGAACTCTTCAGTGTTAGAGGTAGATTTGTAGGTCTCCTGCGAATTTGAAAATTCAAGTATCGCAACATCGGTCAGATCACTTGGACTACTTTCGAGCGGCCATTATAATGTGAACACATTAAAATGGCGGCTCGATGGGAAATGGACTCGCATGCTTTAACTGAACAATGTATACTCGTTTTAAAACCCGTTTATTGAGTTAGAAGTATTATCTAGCCATTGGTGACAAATGTGGTTTACTACCGTTAGTAAATATGGTATTTTCACTATTCTAGTATACAGACATAGTGACTTCACACAGGTTGAGAACTTATATTAGACAACTTTAGAACCTCTTGATATTGTTTTTCATATTCTCTTTTTTGGATAATCTCCTTCGTGCACGCTATGACCTTCGATATCCCTGTCGATGTAGTCAAACCAATGTTGACAAATATAAATTAATGTCATATATTTAGTTTACATCTAATGAATATTATTGGCATATTTTAGGAATTATCTATTCATATATTAAAAGAGTTGGAAGCCCATTTCCTTAGGTAGAAATTAAACACGTATGAACGCATAGTAAATTTACTTTTACTCACGTGTGTATATAACTATCATAAGCAATAATGCATATGTGCAAAGTTCGCCGTACAAACAGGACTATTTAACTATTCGTGTTATCAATGTACAGCTACAGCGCCTTTAACTTAACGGCTTGATGGGGTCATGAAACACTTCTGATCTATTTCACCAAAACATGCCATACCAATATCACATCTCACTTCTAAAGATGCACGATGCATAATAGAGTAGACATGCTGCTCTTGTCACAGTCAGCATATTTCCCCAAACGAATTTCACAATATGATTTTCAATCCTATATAGTTCACAACAAAGGATAATTCTAAAACCCAATTGGAATTGCATTTCCGGAAACCAAACGATCATTTTAAAGGGTTAAATTTTATTTTTCTAAATTTCCCATTATAATGATGGTCTATGTCATGTATGTTTACAGTAGAGGGTAACACATCTTATTTACACAAACCAATTATCCGTAGTGGTAATAACAGTGTTGCCTATAAAGCAACATTTGCATGGTGGCCGTTTTAATGTGAACACACTTTATTATTTCGATCTCTATGGCTTTATCGAACCAAGTACACTCATTTTTAACTTGATTTTCCGAAGATAGAAGGGTGTTTTACTATTGGTGACATTATTTCCCAAATACATTTCATCGACTTATTCGAGCGAAAAAAAAACATGCTACTGCCCCTTTAACAATTTTACATTTCATTCTATTGATCACATATATTGAGGCTAGCAACTTAGTGTGTATGTATATATGATATTACAGGGGAGGAAACCAGTTGAAAAAGATGTAGGAAAAAGAGTCTTGAGAATGATGCGCAATCGTTCAATGCAGCAGATCTCGTGGTATAGATGGAGGGAGAGAGGGAGAAGTAACTCTGTCAGGAGCTCATTGGATCCTAATGACTGTCTAGCAGAGAACAAAATCTGCCTTGCCTTGCCTTGCCTCACAGCTATTCTTACGTTTGTATTCATGTTTATTTGTTGACATAAATCGAAGTACAAAAAAGTACAGACCTCAATAGCTTTTATGTATTACTTATTCAGTTACATATATTTGACGTCGTGCTCTAAAACTAAACAATACATGCGTTTAGTCATCAGTCAGAGAATACTTCTGCCTGTTTTTTTAAAAGAAGAATTTGAAACATGTAAATTTCTTTCAGAATTAGATTTGATGAAACACAACTGTTCATTAATATATAATGTATTATCTATGTAAATAAAAAAAATGGGCCTCTTTCTTCAACCACTAAAAACATATTTTAATCATTGTAAGGGTCATGTTGGTGTAAATTTCATTCTTTACCCCTGTTTACATTAAACAATGATGTTTCAACTTTACATTATCCAGACATCAACTAATTCACCTAAATAACTGTAGATCTGTGTTATTATCCCCCGCCACGAAGTGGAAGGGGGATATAGGTTTGGGCTCTGTCCGTGCGTCCGTCCGTGCGTCCGTCCGTCCGCTATAAAGGGGACAGCTTTTCTCAGAAACTATTTAAGATAGGACAACCAAATTTTGTGTGTGGCTTGTGGACATAAATACCTTGATGGAGTTCGAAAATAAGAACCGTGTGATTATTTTTTCCGGAGTCACTGCCCTTGTTCCGTATATTTGGACTCTGTTCAAGGTATCTCCAAAGGGGATAGCTTTTCTCAGAGACTGTTTAAGAAAGGGTTTCCAATTATGGTGTGTGGCTTGAGGGCATAAGTACCTTGGTGGAGTTAGAAAATGAGAAGCACACAATTAATCTTTGCGGAGTTATTACCCTTGTTTCGTATATTTGGACTCCGTTCAAGGTATCACCAAAGGGGACAGCTTTTCTCAGAGACTATTTAATATAGGATTACCCTATTTGGTGTTTGGCTTGAGGGCATAAGTACCTTGATGGAGTTCGAAAATGAGAAGCACACAATTAATCTTTGTGGAGGTATTGCCCATGTTCCGTATATTTGGACTCTGTTCAAGGTATCACCAAAGGGGACAGCTTTTCTCAGAAACTATTTAAGATAGTATAACCAAATTTGGTGTGTGGTTTAAGGCCATCGATACCTTGATGGAGTTCGAAATTTTTTGTTTCCCGGAATTATTCCCCTTGTTCCGCTTTTTCGACTCTGTTTCAAGTATCCAAGGATATAGTTTTTCTTAGCCATTGTTTAACATCAACTCAGTTGTGTGGCTTGAGGATATCGTTACCTTAATGGAAAGAAAATGAGAAGAGCACAATTATTTCTTCTTGAATTATTGCCCTTGTTGTCATGGCGGGGGGTGTTGATGACTATGTCTTCTTGTAATAATCGTGCCTTAATCAAATTATACATCACATTTCTTTTGAAATATTGAACTAATCTAATATCTCACAATCTTCAAAATCTATTTGTTGTATGCATATATTTTGTATAGTATGAATATGTTGTGAGTACTTGTTTATGATTTTAGCTTGTTGACATTCCTTGTAGGGTTTTCGCGATTTTATGATTATGTATTACCATTTTATTTTATTGTCAAGTTTAATTTGAACACCATACATTAAGAACAGATCCGCATGTCTCATATCTAAATTGAAAGGATTTGATGACGATATAAGGAACTTTATTTCCAGTATATTATTATATATTATCAGTGATATGGACATGAAGTTAAAATGATAGAACTACATAAATGAATCTGACAGACTGACAATATGGACCAAATCATGTATAAAAAATCTGTCCCGTTAACATTGTTGTAATTGGGCACAAGAAGCAACACAGTAAACTCGTTTTCACTAAGGTAAATAACGAGAAAATATATTTAATGACTAGAAAATATATTTCATAAGTTTCACACTTAAACGTACTCAATAACAGTATTTTCATCGTTTAGGGGTTATGTTGTAAAGCATACAACCTTTTTGTCTAGTCACAAAAGTAAAAGTTTACTTTCAACTTCTTCTGGACATCTAAATCACATTTATTGGTTACTACCAGCCTGGTCGCAAACCGGACAATTTTAATCTTCTTATGTAAGCTGCATTTTGCCACAATATGAATCCATCAAGAATTTGTTATTAGCATAAAGCTACGTTATTCAGCTTTCATTTGAACCATTCATTTCTCAAATATCTTTGATACTCAAGAAGTTATTCAAAAAAGAAGTGGGGTAACGTTTCTTTTGGCGTTTAGTGTATGTCTTTTAAGCGCTGTTTCTAAGCGATACGCGCCCCTGTGTTATAGGTTACGTTTCTCGCGCGGAATTCGCCAGGGTATCTATTTTGAAAACTTGAGATTTAGGAATTTTTATATTGCATTGTGTTTCTAGTTTGACCTAGTTCATGTCACGAATATCTCCAAAGTTTTGACTCTTGGCTTTTAATTTTACTTTTTTAAAACTTATATTTATTAACAAGGACAATCTTTTACTCATTCAATAATAAAATACATTCTTCATAAGGGTATATATATATATATATATATATATATATATATATATATATATATATATATATATATATATATATATATATATATATATATACATGTATATAATATTAAATTATAATGGTGTATACGTATAATAAAATTATTTAATATTTTTGTATTCGATTTTGCATCTTGATATTGTCAACGAATGCATTGTTGATTATGTTAAAATATATATCCCAATCGTACTCGAGAGTACATTTGATTATACTTGCATACTAACTGTAGTTTTGTCCTCATATTACGTCCAATACTACCAAATTCTTTTATGGCAGTATGGACATATTCTATGTTTATCTTTATATTGTTTATTGAAGTCTTTTATTTTTTAAATAAACTCTCTGAAAAAATGTGCACCTGTTGTTATATGTAAAATTTAAAGTGTGTCTTAGACCAATATAAGGATTAAAGATTGACGAATCCAATGTAAGCGGAGCACTGCGGGATGAATTGATGAATGCAACCCTCTGAATCGTATTGTAATGACATTGATTGTGAAGGAGAGAACATGACTTATCACTTTGAAGCGCTCGTATAATATCTCAGCCCCATTCAATCCTGATTTAAGAATATAATGAGACCTGACGTTCTGCTCACCAGACCCTTCCAAAAAGTCATGGCCCATTTTCATACTCAAACTCTACAGCAAATGAGGGTTACGCTAAAACAACAACAGCCATTTATACCCGTTTGTCAAAATGGGTTAGACCGCTTATATAAAGCCATATTATAAACATGGTTTTAAAAAAAGTTCTGCAATAATATAGCGATTAACATTTCTCTCTCATTTCTTTTATTAATTATAAATGACCTCGAGTCTCAACTTTAAAACAGCCCCGAATAGCTTAGATTGAAAGCATTTATGGTGAAATGTGTTTAATGTGACAAGTTTCAGGTTTTCTCCATGTAGTTTGATACTACATATTTCCAGTTTAGTGTGTCCACAACCCATCGAACTCGAGCGCAGTTAATGTCTAAATACATTTTATTTTCAGTTTTAACAATCAGGGTTTTATATGTATAAGTTGTAAAATTAAAGGCTTTTTTAAAAAAAAAACTAGGATATTTAAGAGTGTATTTGTAATGATTTTAGAACCGTTTAAAGTGGTCGAAAACCAAATTTTGTGCGCCATGGAATTTCGCTAAAATGATAGGTACGGTTAACCCCTTGTGTGGGATACGTACTTTTGCATTTCCTCCAGAATACAGACAGAATAAAGTTTTTTTTCGACCCGAGCAGAGTTTATTGCCATAACGCGAGGCAATCGGGTCATCATTTGCCTTACTCTCCCGCGGAACACTCTATTAAGTAAATTGATATATGCCTTGTAAAGGAATATTTTGCTGATTTATACGACATGACCAAAAGATATCAATGAAATATTCCCAATCCACTCATAACTGACTCGAAATGAAGGTTTCAAACTATGTTTATATATATATAACAATACAGTCATGACATAACACAATGTGTATACTCAATGGTATGAATCCTTCTCCATATATGTTAAGGAATACGTAGATCTACCCTTGCAATATATCGTTGCGTCTATGATTGAAGACTTGTCTATTATTGTACCTCAGGACCTAACAACCTTTTGCATATATGCACTATTTTGTGGAAAAAATAAAACTATGAAAACCTGTCCTGTTCTTCATTCTAACCATCCGTTAGATCGATCGCCAAGGTCGATACAATCATACTAACCTAGGGAAAAATCAGATATCAACCTTTCATGACGTGACATAACCGTTTATACGGAAGTGTTTTTTAAGTATTTGAGGCGAAGGTGAGGGTAATATTTAAAAAAAACACTGACGTGATTTTTACCTAGGGGGGATACTGAAAATCGAGACGTAGGCGAGATTTTTCAGTATCCGGACGAGGATACATTCTCGCAGCTATTACGTCTTCAGAGGTTGAATATCTAATAACTCCCCAGGTATATATATGTATATACATACCAACCTCCGATGACGTCATGCCAGTTTGATGTGGTTTATAAAAAGTTACATGTATCCGTTACAATGGCCATAAGATCCCTATAGGCCTATATTGTTACTAATTTTTCAGGGATCAAGGCTTTTATTATTACTTATTTCGTAAGTGGTAAATACCTATATCTATACGTTTATTTCGTGAGGGATAAAAGCTAATATTATCACTTTTTGTTAGGAGTTAATTATGTTACATTTTTCGTGAGTGGTAAATGCCTATATTGTTAGTTATTTCGTGAGGGGCTAAGACCTTTATCATTATTTTTCTCCTGAGGGGTTAACGGTATCTCTGCATGTATTGTTACTTATTCGTTAGGGGTAAAGTCCATTGATACTTATTTCTTAAGAGCTATATGTCTACATTGTTACTTATTTCGTTATGGACATATGTCTACATTGTTATTTATTTCGTGAGAGTTAAAAACTTAGAATGGTATTTGTCCTCTTTACTTCGGACGGACGGAAGCGCGGACCGACGGGCGCACGCACGCACAGAGCCGAAACTTATAGCACACTTCCACTTTGTGGTGGGGGATAAAACGTTATCTTAGTTAATATGCTGCGAGAGAGAAACATTTTAAATGAGACAGGGTACCCCTTATTGACTAATCATATTTTCAAAAGCGATTTTCTTTTCAATTGAAGTCAATTTTGTTTTCAGCTCCACCTATAAATGTATTTAACTTCTTGTTTAAACATCCGGGTCGTGTTTATGTATGTTATTGACGTATCCTAAAACGCAGAACTCATCACATCCCACTTGACTCGCTAGTTTCCCCAGTGAACGTCCCTCTTTCCTAATTTGTCAAACAAAGTCGGAAGGTGGCTACCGTCAGTGCGCTCACGGACGCTGACAGTACTGGCGGTAGATTGCTTAGGAGAGCGCGCTTACGGTCTCTGTCAGAATTGGAGGTAGTTTGTGTAGAAGGCTTACGTCACTGCGCTCACAGACACTGTCAGAATTGGAGGTAGATTGTGTAGAAGGCTACGTCAGCGCGCTTACGGACACTGTCAGAACTGCGCCCACGGATTCTTGAGAGACTGCGGTGTAGTTTACGATGGCAGACATGGGAGCTGTACTGTTTTTACTCCTGGTGATGCACTGTGGTAAGTTTTTTTTATCATTCTTTTAAATTTTCATAAAATATTTTCCATAAACTTGTATAAACCATGTATGTACTGATTCACCGTGTTCACCAAACAATGCCAATATATGACAAACTTGTTTTCATTTTAAAAAAAAGAGCTAAATTTATATATATAAAGCCATTTGCAAGTGAAGAAATTACAAGTCCAATTTCAAGTAACTAGTAATTTGGTCCATTAAAAATGCAAATTTAAATCTGTCTTGTTGTCTTCTATAGCTAAGTTTGAAACTTATACGTTTGGCTTACATAATTATGAGCGACACTCACCCTTATGTTGTTTCTCTACTGAACTGGTTAGCAATACAATGATAATATACAGCAACGTGCATCGTTTCTCGATAGAATAACACCATTGATAACGTTTTACATATACGACTCAAACAACACTGTATGTCCCTTGAAATTGACATCCGTGTACCTACTGTCAGAGGCATTCAAGGAATAATTGCTTCTTATGTAGGTTGAACAAAGTTGACTATAAGTAATGATGACTGAACGTTGTTACAGAAAAACAATATGAACAGGATTCTAGACTACCGTTGGAACAATTATTAATTAATTTATATTTTACATGAGATTTTGAGCAAATAACAAATAGAGGCAAAGTCAAATCATCGGCGCTACACATCTTGGGTAAGCTTTGTTAGGGCACAACAAGACCATGCTAATCAGTGTCATGACAAATTATTTACTACATTGTGGATATTCTATCAATATATGCGTTTTATTGTTACGAAGTTATAAAATTGTTAAAGATACAGCGTTATTCACATTTCACGTAATGCACACAAACAATATGGCAGATACTCCGATCGAACTGTCTCTTTTATATTCACTAAACGGCTATTGGCCATAATTACATACTTAAGTAAACATAGATTGCATATGTTTTACAAAAACATATCAGAATTGTTTAATTTTCCCGGCATAATGTATTTGTAGCATTTTTATTCGTTAAGGACATGAAATTAAGAAATCTCATAATCTTCAATTAAATAAAGATTAGACATTTTACTAAAAGTACAAGATTTTAAACCATAGAGGACAGTGCTAACTCTGCCAGTCTCCGGATTATATGTTAATTCAAATTTACCACATCTAAAATGAATTAAAACATTTCTTAAATGAGGGGCAAGCTGAGAAAGTAGAGAGTATCAGACAATCTTTGTTAAAAGATAACAATAAAACCTCTATCCTGAGAAATCCAAATAAATCGAGACCGAAAATGAAAAAGAAAATTCGATATGAGATGCCCATGTAATGCGTCCAGATTCATCCAAAGATCTACAACTGATGATATAACCTAAAGCTTTGAAGAGTTAATGTTTACACCAAAATGCAATACTCGCCATACCTTATATATTACCAGCTCTATCTATGACTCTAAACTCTCAGTATATGTAACTTACCATCTCTATCTTTGAACCTACCTAACGCCTGTTCGTTGTATGTTGCATGGGGATGATTGAGCTTCAAGAACAAGAACATACAATGTATAAGGTATACATAATTATTTGTTCATGAAAAGGACGGATTAGGTTTGCACGTTTTTCAGAATAAAGCTAAATATGTTGCTTTGTACTGTTTTAAATGCTAGCATGAACTCTCTCTAGGACCAATATAACACGGCGTGATAGATAATGTTCACACACAATAACGACATATAACTACAGGGGGATGTAGTGAACTACAAAATGTAAGTTCGTCCATTCACCCAAATTAATCTCAATGGATCAGTGTACATTACTGCATACATGATAAGGATAAATGAAACAAGGCAAAATCGTAGCATATTTTGATATTTGATATAGTTTCATAGGGTATTTTCTTGTTGGTCCATTTTTCATTGTGAAAAGTTTAAAATGATAAGATCTTGAGACTTATTTCTATTTCTTAATAAGCAAATATACTCAAAAGACATAGTGGTATTCATCACCCTGAGCGCCAGAGCTACACACCAACTAACTTTATAAATTAATATATGGGACACACCCTACTTCAACATGGTGATGTAGTACACGCCATCAAAACAATTGTCATGTTGGAATATCTCAAACTAGGCTGAATGAGAAATTGAAATAGAACTAGTGTGGTTGTCTGGTGAAGTCGTGGATCATTGCTGAGTTATTATGTCGACACTATCTTTAAGATATTCTTGTAGTTATATGCTACGTTTTATCAATTTCTAACTTAAATATAAATCATTATGTCCCCAAATCATTTGAATAGCACTGTAATCACCCTATGTGTGACTTAAAGTGGCAGGATACAGACTGAAACGTTACATTCTTACTATAAAGAATGTGTAATCAATAGAAGCTGATTTTGCTTCAGTGTAATCTCTTTCTCTTTTTTATTATTATACGTGTCTATAATAATCTTATTACTATTAATTGTCAAACCTTTTCCAGGAAAGAGCAGCGCCGGATCTCTCACATTGACTAAAATGACGACAAACGCCATATTAGGAGAGCCTTTCCTGTTCCGGTGCGACACTCGAGGCCCCTGGGAGTTTGCCAAAACTGGCACATTGAATTTTAAGCTAAACGCCTCGCCCACTTGTGATGTTAGGAGAACGAACTGTATGCAGCTCAATCCCTCTGATCAAGAGATTTCGTGCGCATGCGTGAACCCGTCTGATGGTCCCATAAGTTTCTTCCTGAACATCACGGAACTGCGGAATGATAACCTTGGCCCGTGGCTGTGTGAATATCTGAACAAGAGTAACACCATAACCTTGGAACCAACAGGTGAGTAACGATAACCTTGGCACGTGGCTGTGTGAATATCTGAACAAGAGTAACACCATAACCTTGGAACCAACAGGTGAGTAACGATAAACTTGGCACGTGGCTGTGTGAATATCTGAACAAGAGTAACACCATAACCTTGGAACCAACAGGTGAGTAACGATAAACTTGGCACGTGGCTGTGTGAATATCTGAACAAGAGTAACACCATTACCTTGGAACCAACTGGTGAGTAACGATAACCTTGGCACGTGGCTGTGTGAATATCTGAACAAGAGTAACACCATAACCTTGGAACCAACTGGTGAGTAACGATAACCTTGGCACGTGGCTGTGTGAATATCTGAAACAGAGTAACACCATTACCTTGGAACCAACAGGTGAGTAACGATAACCTTGGCCCGTGGCTGTGTGAATATCTGAACAAGAGTAACACCATAACCTTGGAACCAACAGGTGAGTAACGATAAACTTGGCACGTGGCTGTGTGAATATCTGAACAAGAGTAACACCATAACCTAGGAACCGACAGGTGAGTAATGATAACCTTGGCACGTGGCTGTGTGAATATCTGAACAAGAGTAACACCATAACCTTGGAACCAACAGGTGAGTAACGATAAACTTGGCACGTGGCTGTGTGAATATCTGAACAAGAGTAACACCATTACCTTGGAACCAACTGGTGAGTAACGATAACCTTGGCACGTGGCTGTGTGAATATCTGAACAAGAGTAACACCATAACCTTGGAACCAACTGGTGAGTAACGATAACCTTGGCACGTGGCTGTGTGAATATCTGAAACAGAGTAACACCATTACCTTGGAACCAACAGGTGAGTAACGATAACCTTGGCCCGTGGCTGTGTGAATATCTGAACAAGAGTAACACCATAACCTTGGAATCAACAGGTGAGTAACGATAACCTTGGCCCGTGGCTGTGTGAATATCTGAACAAGAGTAACACCATAACCTTGGAACCAACTGGTGAGTAACGATAACCTTGGCCCGTGGCTGTGTGAATATCTGAACAAGAGTAACACCATAACCTTGGAATCAACAGGTGAGTAACGATAACCTTGGCACGTGGCTGTGTGAATATCTGAAACAGAGTAACACCATTACCTTGGAACCAACAGGTGAGTAACGATAACCTTGGCCCGTGGCTGTGTGAATATCTGAACAAGAGTAACACCATAACCTTGGAATCAACAGGTGAGTAACGATAACCTTGGTACATGGCTGTGTGAATATCAGAACCAGAGCAACACCATTACCTTGGAACCGACAGGTGAGTAACGATGACCTTGGTACGTGGCTGTGTGAATATCAGAAACAGAGCAACACCATTACCTTGGAACCAACAGGTGATTGACGAAAACCATGGCATGCGACTGTGTGAATATCAGAAACAGAGTAACACCATTACCTTGGAACCAACAAGTGAGTAATGATAAACTTGGCACGTGGCTGTGTGAATATCAGAAACAGAGTAACACCATAACCTTGGAACCAACAGGTGAGTAACGATAACCTTGGCATGTGGCTGTGTGAATATCAGAAACAGAGTAACACCATAACCTTGGAACCAACAAGTGAGTAATGATAAACTTGGCACGTGGCTGTGTGAATATCAGAAACAGAGTAACACCATAACCTTGGAACCAACAGGTGAGTAACGATAACCTTGGCATGTGGCTGTGTGAATATCAGAAACAGAGAAACACCATTACCTTGGAACCAACAAGTGAGTAATGATAAACTTGGCACGTGGCTGTGTGAATATCAGAAACAGAGTAACACCATAACCTTGGAACCAACAGGTGAGTAACGATAACCTTGGCATGTGGCTGTGTGGAAATCAGAAACACGGCAACAACATTACCTGGAAACCTAAAGGTGAGTAATGATAACCTTGGTACGTTGCTGCGTGAATATCAGAAACAGAGCAACACCATTACCTTGGAACCAACAGGTGAGTAACGATAACCTTGGCATGTGGATGTGTGGAAATCAGAAACACGGCAACAACATTACCTGGAAACCAATAGGTGAGTAATGATAACCTTGGCACGTTGCTGCGTGAATATCAGAAACAGAGTAACACCATTACCTTGGAACCAACAGGTGAGTAACGATAACCTTGGCATGTGGTTGTGTGGAAATCAGAAACAGAGCAACATCATTACCTTGAAACCAACAGGTGAGTAACGATAACCTTAGTACATGGCTGTGTGGAAATCAGAAACAGAGCAACACCATAACCTTGGAACCAACAGGTGAGTAACGATAAACTTGGCACGTGGTTGTGTGGAAATCAGAAACAGAGCAACATCATTACCTTGAAACCAACAGGTGAGTAACGATAACCTTAGTACATGGCTGTGTGGAAATCAGAAACAGAGCAACACCATAACCTTGGAACCAACAAGTGAGTAATGATAAACTTGGCACGTTGCTGCGTGAATATCAGAAACAGAGTAACACCATTACCTTGGAACCAACAGGTGAGTAATGCTAACATTGGCACGTTGCTGTGTGAATATCAGAAACACGGCAACAACATTACCTTGAAACCAACAGGTGGGTGACAAACATTGTAAACGTTTTACTGAATAATGTAATATATCTGGTATCAATACTTTCGGGCTATAAACATATAGATGTACAGAAAGTATAAAATGGATTGGTGTGTTTTAGAGAAAGTTTCCGTCAATGTTCCTCAATTGAAAACTCTCCCGTATTACTCCGCAGATCCGACTGGGCCCGACTCTACGACTATCAGTCCAGCTGACCCTCTCATAGTTGTGGAGAAACACAACCTCACGCTCACATGCTCGGCCGAGTGTGTTCCAGAGTGCACATACACGTGGTTGAAGGTCAAGGACGACTTGGATGTCGAGGCCAAGTATACCGGAAGTAGTAGTCTCGTTTTGACATCAGTTACACCGGAAACTGAAGGGAACTACACATGCGTCGCAGTGAACCCGGCATCCCGGAAGTCTGAAATGGTGTCTGTTGAGGTCAAAGTTAATAGTGAGTACTATCTGTTTCTATTCTCTATGCATTATTTATACCTTCGGGCGGCGTCACACTTCTCGATTATTTTTTTTCAAAGGCAATTAGATGTTCTTTGAAGATATAATATTTCTATGGATATAAAACTTCATTGTTGCAAGAGTGCGACGTTTAGATGTAGATGTGTAGATGTTTACATCGTTATCAACCAAATGATACATGTGTCGCTTTTAACAAGTTTTACAGTTAAATAGATTTATGTGCTTACGGCTTGATAAGGTAACACAGGTAATGAAGATGCTATTCAAGGTAATAAAATGTTTTATTATACCTCTTTTAAATTTGTAAGAATAGCATTGGCTAGTTCACACCACGTGATCGAACAATATATTTGTACATTGACCTCCGATTCCAGTGAATGGGTCAGTTTTGTGACAGACCTGAGATATTGACTCGTCACGTGATTTCTCGCGTGACTGTTTGTTTTGACGTTCGCTTTCAAGATGGCGTCAGCTGATGGGCTCCCTGATTTGACAAATAAGAAAATACATGCTATAGTCTGAAGAAAAAAAATTGGTATAATAAAACACTTAATTACTCACGGTGAGGCCATTATGTGAAATACAAGGACTCTCGGACCTGACTCACTCGGTAATTAAGTGTATAACAGTACAGTACAGTACAGTACAGTACAGTAGAGTACAATATTTCTGTGGAAGACAACTCCTGATAGTCCTTCTTTGATACTGGATGTGAGGGATTTGCGGGTGGCTTATAGCTGATTTAGACTGGATTTATCTTTCTGGAAGACGACATTATGTCTGTTTGCTACTGTCTGCGGACTTGGTGGCTGAGGGTTGGGACCTATGGGATGGAGAAAAGAGAGGGGGCTGACTGTTGTCCCGGTTGTTGTTTTTCGCTAGGGTTGAGGGTGGTGTTGATTGTCTGGTTAACTAGTTTGGAAGGGTACTGGTAATAGTTGATGAAGACGGTGATCTATCTTTGCTTCTATGGTTTGGGTGGTAGAGAAGATGTTCTTTGGTCAGGGTTGATATGAAACGTTTCTTGACTTGCAGTGGATGGATGGAGGAGAAGTGGAGATACTGGTCGGTGTGGGTGGGTTTCCTGTAAACGCTGGTTTGGAGTTTGTTGTCGTATTTCTTGACTAGGTCAACTACGAAGGTTAACTTCATTTCTATCTCTTCTTCCATGGTAAACTTCATACGGGGTTGCTGAACAGTTAGGCGGTCAGACCGTCTAGGAGAGGGTTGGGGTCGTCGTCGGGGTTGATGATGACAAAGGTGTCATCAATTTTGCGGAACCAGTATGTTGGTTGGAGGGGTGATGTCAAGAGACGCTTTCTTATCGATGGGCCTTGTAGATTTCTGTGATGACTTGGGAATAAATTCATTCATAAATGTAAAAAAAATCATATTGACATAGATAAAATAAATCTGTTATTATATATATTAATCGGTATTTTGAAGTTATTTATTTAACATGCAAATGCAATTTCTATTATATCTATATTTTAACCATAAGAGAAGTATGGAAAATTGATATAAATAAACAAATATAAAATACAAATAAAATCAATTTATTAACTTAGTTACTTAGTACATGTATATATATATATGGGTGGTAGAGAGGTGTTCTTTGATCTTCATGTAAACATAATTATATGAGTGTACCAAGCTCCTAAGGAATTTGAATATTAAGGATGAAGATGTTGCTATAACCTGGCGCGGATAGTGTCTTTAAAACTGCGTACTTCTAAGGGAATGGAGAATGACAAAAATAACATACAGAGTAACATCCATTGGTCGAGGGAATTAAAAGCTCATTTGTACCCATGCATGTATCTGTAAACCCAATCTTTCGGATCTTTCGCAGACATTGTTTGATAGTTTAATGTCTTATAGCAGAAGTTAAACTATGTGTACAATTAAAGATAACATGTCCAAAGGAAATCTTGTATAAAGACCTTGTTATAGGTTTACTAGACAAACCTAGTTTTAAAATTACCTAAAGCAAGATAAGATTTAATGATCTAGTTTAACCATAATGGTTTTTCTCTTTATTTATAATGTGTGTGAAAACAAAGTAGTGTAAGGGGTAGAGGAACTCGATTGCGTTGTTGTTCTAACACAGACGGATGTGGAAACAACAATACCGTTCCGTCCCTCCTTGATACTTACTGATAATAATATTTCAACTTTATTGTTTATACTTTAGTGCTGTAGGTCACTGACAAATTTGCAATCAGAAAAAAGTAACTCTGCAAACAGAGAAAAAGTATATAGCAATTACAATAAGCACATGTATATCGACTAACTAACTGGTTAGTTATTTGATATTTGACTGGTGAATAACTAATTGGTTAGTTATTAATTTTCGAATAACCAAACACTTGTCAATATGGGTTGGTTATGGTGGCTGATTTCTGCCATTCGCGTCTTCGCAACTTCGTGTTATTAGAATCTAGGGTGAAGTAGCGAACAGACAATGCAAAGTAACGAAGACGCGATGCGAAGTAGCGAAAACACGATGCAAAGAAGTGGCGATGCAAAGTAGCGATGCGAAAAAACGAAATAGCGAAGAGTTTTACTTCGCCACTTCCATCGCCACTTCGCTACTTCTCATTGCCACTTCGCTACTTCTCATCGCTACTTCGCTATTTCGTATCGCTTCTTCGCTATTTCGTATCGCCACTTTGCTACTTCGCTACTTCGCTACATCGCGTCTTCGCTACTTCACTACCTCGCCGAAGAAGCGAAGTGGCGATGCGAAGAAGTGAAGTGGCGATGCAAAGTGGCGAAGTACAGGCTCCGCTTACACGTCTTAGCTTCTTCGTGTTATTAGAATCTTTGGGGAAATAGCGAAGTGGCGAAGAAGCGAAGATTTTTGCTTCTCTACTCCGTATCGCCACTTCGCTACTTCGCATCGCTACTTCGCTATTTCGTATCGCCACTTCGCTTCTTCGCTACATCGGTTTTTCGGTTCATCGTTTCTTCACTACTTCGTCGGCGATGCGAAGTAGCGAAGTAGCGATGCGAAGTGGTGAAGTAGCGAAGACGCGATATGGCGAAATGACGAATTTGCGAAGGGGGGAAGTAGCGAAGTAGCGAAGTGGCTAAATGAGGAACTGACGAAGTGGGGAAGTGGCGATGCGAAGTAGTGAAGTAGTGATGCGAAGTAGCGAAGCAAAATCTTCGGGATAAAGCGAAAGAGCGATATAGTAGCACCATAAAGCGAAAGAGCGATAAAGAGAAAAGAGAAAAAGTGAAAGAGTGAAAGAGTAGTGAAGCGATAGAGCGATGAAGTATGGTTGCTGAATCTGCCATTCGCGTTTTCGCAACTTTGTGTTTTTCTAAGGGCGAACTAGCGAAGTGGCGATGCGTAGTAGCGAGGTGGCGATGCGTAGTAGCGAGGTGGCGATGCGAGGGTGGCGAAGCGGCGATGTGAAGTAGCGATGCGAAGTAGCGATGTGAAGTAGCGAAGAAGCGATGCGAAGTAGCGGAGATGCGAAGGTTTTGCTTCGCTACTTCGCATCGCCACTTCACTACTTCGCATCGCCACTTCACTACTTCGTATCGCCACTTCGCTACTTCCCATCTCCACTTCCCTACTTCGCTACTTCGGATCGTTACTTCAACACTTCGTCAGTTCGTCATTTCGCCACTTCAGTACTTCGCTTCTTCACCACTATGCCACTTCACCAATTCGTCATTTCGCCATTTCGCGTATTCGCTACTGCACCACTTTGCATCGCCTCTTCACTACTTTGCATCGCTATTTCACTAGTTCGCCTCTTCGCAACTTTGTTGCGAAGACACAATGTAGCGAAGAAGCTAAGTGGCGATGCGAAATTGCGAAGTAGCGATGAAGTAGCGAAGCAAAAATCTTCGCTATTTAGCTATTTCGCATCGCTACTTCGCATTGCGTTTTCGCTACTTCGCATTCTTCAATATTTCGCCCTATATTCTAATAATACGAAGTAGCGAATACGCGAATGGCAGAAATCAGCCAACATAATAATAGGTTAATTCAAAACCTTGACATGATGTGTCTTAACCTGTATATAAATACTTCCTAAGACACGTGACTAAATATAATAGATTTAATTGAGCAAAACAAAATTTATGTTAATTTAAATGCGCACTCAGATTACTTATGATATAAATTCATCAACATAATGTAAGATACACGTTTGTAAATCTATTGTAACAACACTGGTATATTATTTAGTAATTCACTAACAAATCAAAGGAAAGAATAAAATAATCTATCATAATAAAAACAAAATATATAATTTGTTTTACTGGGTTACATTGTGCACATCAAATTGAAGCAGTGGGCAAAAAGTATAAAGATACTATTAGGCTATATCACAGAAGAATATTTGTGTGACATTGTGTATTAATATGTGCGACAGGAATAATTCTAAAGGTTCTGATTCATGAAAAAACACGTTTTGGGTAAATTTAACAAAAGTGTGAACTCCGTGCATCGCCATGAATCATTAGTATGATGGTAATAGGTTGTACGCCTTCAGTGCATGGAGCTCAGCGACAATGGAATCCTATTGGAGGTTACAAGATCGTTGAATGGCTTCATTCTGCTCACATAAAGAGATAGTTTAATCAGAAAGGAGGCCGCCGGCCCATGGCATTATACATTGCATAGTAGTAAAATACATTTTCCTGACTGTTGAAGACATCTAAGTTGTTTACATCTATTTCGCTAAAGAGTTAAACAACTGAATTATAACCAGGAATTTCAATGTAATATCTGGGTAAAGTCGTTCGTAAACCATTGAGAAATGGATACATAACACAAAATGGTATTCTGACTCAGTGCATTGGATAATACAAAATTTGCAAAGTATTTCAGAGTTACTCTGAGGTTGTGGGAAAGTTAAAAGCAAAGTTTAAGAACAAAACAACAGACAAGGAGCATACGATGCGAACCGAAGTTTATTTCAAGGAGCATCGTAACTCACACGGGAACAACCTCCTAAGAGGACTGTCCCCTTCTCGGTCTAGATCTGGTGGGGGGAGGGGGGGGGGGGGGGGAGGGGACCTGTGGACCCAACCTAGAGATGCCTTAAAGATGTGCTGTGGAGATATCTCGTAAGAATCGATTGGCGAAAACCTCTGAAGAACGCCAAAAAAACCCTGCCATGACGCCTGAGACCGCCATGTTACAGTGGTAAGCCATCGTGGCTGAGACTGCTCGGATCTCATGCGGTTTGGAACGCGATGGAGGAGGCATGTCAGCGGTCTTGTACGTATCAATGACTGCCTACCTAAGGTTTACACCAATGCTCGCTTGTCCAGCTCTTTGGTGCTCCTTGGCGAGTGAGGCAACAACAGACGACGCCTGCCATCTCTCAGCCTGTGGGTACGCTGCACGTACACTCTCAACGCCCTCTTCCAGAGTACACTAAGTACTCCGGCCCCTGAGGAACGGAGGCCTCTGCCAGGACGAAAAACCCCGCTGAGCACCGAAGGAGGCGAAGGCCTACCACTGAAAACCATAGAGTTTCCTAGTGGTCATCCTATGAGAGGTAGCTATGGCATTGGCGACGCACCTTGAGTAACCACTGCTCCTTAACCCTCTCTTAATACAACCCAAGCGTGAAAGCAGAACCCCTAAGGGTTCTCGTGTAACCCTCCGCTTGGCCTGCTGAGTAGCAGATCTCTCAGGTTCCTGATGACAGAGCCGCCGAAAAGGAACGAACCACGGTCGGGGTGGCCACCAGAAGAAGTCGAAGGACCCGAGTTGTTCCTATCTTGGTTACCACTTGGGAGAGGATGGCTGGCAGCGGAAAAGCATAGGCGTCCATCCGCTCCCACCCTAACGAGAGAGCATCTAAGCCCATCGGCCCTGGTGGACCCCTGCTTGTTTATCGACCAAGCAGCCGCTGAACTGTCAATGTGGACTAGTAGGCACTGGCCTCGCAAGGGGACCTGCAAGTGTTGAATGGCTAGACAGACTGCGTCCAACTCGAGGACGTTGATGTGTGAGTTCTGCTCTAACTGAGATTCGACTCCCGCCACTTGCTCGTGACCCAGATGCGCCCCCCACCCCTGAGTGGAGGCGTCTATGAACAGGTGAGCTGAGGGGGGACGAGGCCGAAGTGGAACCCCGGAGAAAACACTCTCGTCCACCCGCCACCAAGCTAGGAAGCAATGCAGATCTGGGGTCAGAGCTATGGCGTGATGACAACGAGTCTCCTTGTTGTGGGGGTTCAGGAACACCTGTAATAGGCGGAGGAATAACCTCCCACTGCGGGTCAGGTCCTGAGCTGACATTAGCAACCCCAACGCTCTTTGCCACTGATGTAGGGAGAGCGACACATCGAGGGCGCGATCCATTAAGTGATTGTAAGGAGCCATCCGCTCCCTCGTGACAAACCCACGGAACAGCTGAGTGTCTAGGATAGCCCTTAAGAACTTCGGACCAAGTCCAACTTCTCTAAGTTCACTAACCACCCTAGGCGACGGAACAGGTCTATTGTTAACCTGAGCTGTGCCTCGAGAACGACTGGAGAACGACCGTGAGCGAGCCCATCGTCCCTGAGTCACACGTGTGAATAGGCAGAGGGCGGATGAGATCCCAAACCGGAGCAAGCACCACTGAAAGTGTCTCCCGTCCAGAATGAAGCGGAGGTACCTGTGATTCCGACAGTGAATCGAAATGTGCAGGAACACATCCTGGAGATCGAGAGACACCATGCAGTCGGAATGCTCCAGAGTTCGCATCACAGAGGGAGAGTCAAGAGTCGAAAATATGGCGGCAGAACGAGGTAGGTCGTGAATGAGCCGCCATTTTTCCGAGTTCCTTTGGGTATGACCAACACTGGGTGGTAAAATCCCGGAGTTAGATGCGAGGTCAGGACCTCCTGCACCGCCCCCTTGGAGATTAAGATCCCCACCTGTTCCACGGTTAGTAGGAGCCGGTCCCGTGACAAGGGACGCTTCCTTGGAGCAAAGGTAAGAGGAGTAGGAGACGAGATGGGAATGTGGAAGCCCTGACCTAGTATCCGACAAATGAACTTGTAACCGTAACTGCTCCAAGATGCTGACGAAGCTTTGCAGCCGGCCCTCCGACCACATAACGAGTGGAGGAGGAAGCAGAGGGAGTGACCATGAGTCACTTCATCTGCCTCCTTCTGAGGGCAACGGCCCCCGACCCCGGAACGGGGGGACTTGGGAGATTGACCCGTGGATCTGCGGCCACGCCCTCCCCGCCGAAAGACCGTCTTGGCTTTCTTGGGAGTTGGTTGACCCTGGTCGTGACCCTGACCTTGACGGTAGTTAGCCACCGGGCGTTTGGGCGTAGTCTGCCTCTGAATCCCCGCAAGGCGATTGGTGAGGTCTTGTTGTTGAGCCTCCTGCCGTGCTCTAAGAACCTCGGGGATACGACCCCCAAAGAGAGATTCAGAGTTGGCAGGGGCCTGCCGGAGGAAGGATTTCTGGTCGGGGTTGAAGCCAGAACGATACAAGTAGTTATCCCTACGCAGGACCGTAATCCCTGAGGATATCAACGAAGCCAATAGCATGATCTGCGCGAGGTCCTCAGCCACATTGGCGAATGCTTTGAAGAGCACCGGGTCACCCGACTCAATGTCAGCCTGCTTGGCGCAGTTGAGCATCGCCTGACAGGTGAACACCACGTGATTGCCCAACCCCAACACTGTGCGAGCCTCTCTGTCAAGATGCGTGAGCTGTGCATCAGTAACGCGATGGGGCACGTTGGGGGAAATCAGGCGAGACGAACCCTGATTAAGAGCAGGCGGGACGAGCTGAAAGGGAGTCCGATGCAGAGGCAATTGACGGTTAGGGGCAGCAGACGAGATGACAAGCTCCAAATCCTCCGAGGCGTCCAGCAGGAACTGTGTCACCTCCAGGACAAAAAGGAAGCCTTCCTGGCTACCAACGAGCGAGGTCCAGAGATGCGGACCTGACTGAGTGGTACCTCAGCGAACGAGGCCACTTCAGTCAACATGGCGACTGAGTCCACAACCGGAGGGTCATCTAATGACCCCGTACCCTCCGCATCTGACACTATACTGATGAACAGAGGGTCAGAGACGTCAACGAAGCGGGTCTCACGGTCATCCGAGTCCTGAGAGGAGTCACGGGTCGGCGACACCACCGTGACACGGCGCATGTGGGTGTGAGAAGGACGCAAGGAGGCAGCCGGTACGGTCTGGTAAACTCACCAGACCCAAACGAGCATCAAGTAAAGAAGTCACCATGTCCTTAACGGACGCAAGAAGAAGTTCAGGTTTGAATTTATCAAACTTGTTAAAATCTAAATATTTTAGATATTTAAAAATACTTACCCTACTTTTACTAGCGCATATTACCTATATGATCCGATGAAGGATTGAAAACGTGTCTGAGACAGGATCCTAACGTAACTGTAGTGAAGTGTAGACAGACTGACTCTAGGCACGTCACTACCCAGAAGTGTAGTGCAATCCACATAGCTGCGCGCGCAGTGATATGAAAACCTCACATTTCCTAGAGTAAGTCCGAGCGAGGTCCTAAAATGCGGGGAGGTAGTTGATCCAACGATGGGTGGGTATAAACCCTAAAAGTAGGGTAAGTATTTTTTAAATATCTAAAATATTTAGATTTTAACAAATTTTTAATACTTACCCTACTTTTACTAGTGCATGTTGATTCGACAGTTGGACGGAGGGAGAGGACCAACAGCGAGGACCCCCAAAGCACTAGCAAGAGTAGGACATGGCAACTGAGCAGAAACCTACAAACAGGAAACCCAAATCAGTATATGAAACCACTAAAAGGGTTGAAAGGAAAGATCTCGACGGGCCGAGAAATAGTCCTAAATCCACAAAAGAGGTCTCACCTAAGACGAGGAGGGCAAGGTGAGCTATTGAGCCACTTCGAGAGGTCCAAAAGATTGGAGTCCTTGCACGTCTTCGACGGAGACATCTCTCAGATAGTGACTGGCAAACACAGTGTTGGATTTCCAGAAGCAACCGTTCATGATGTCTGGCACGGAACAGTTTCTGTGAAGTGCCATAGTTGAAGCGAAGGCCCGAATCTCATGAGGGTTGTTTGCGCAGGGGTGAGGTATTCCTGCTGCATCATAAGCTGCCGAGATGGTTGTCCGCAGCCATAAAGCCAGCTATACCGGTTTACCTCACCCATAGCCGTGGAAGAGAAGGGAATGAACAACCTCTTCCGCCCAGCCCTCTTGTCAGTAGACCGGGAGATGTATTCCTTCAGGGCACGGACTGGGCATAAAGAGAGTTCTTCAGACTCCGACTCATCCACAATAGAGGACAACGGCGGAATGACAAAAGATCTGTCAGGTTGACCAGGCAGTTGATTTTTTGCTACAAAATCCCACAACAAACCCAGATGCACTGAGCCATGGCGCTGTTGATCGAACCGGACCCTCGTAACATCAATAGCATGTAGTTCACTTACTCTGGCAGCAGTTGCCAAAGAAAGGAGAAAAAACTCTCTTCCTGGATAGGTTCTCAAACGAAGCCTCCGATAGAGGTTCATATGGAGCTCCACGAAGGTTCAGGTTCAGATCCAAAGCCGGGGGACGAAACTTGACTTTTTGATCTTCCAGCTTTGGCTATCAGTTCCGGGATTGTAGATATCTTCCTGTCTGTTTTAACTGCGAGAACTGAATTGAGGGCCGAGAGATAGGTAGAAATTGTTCCACCTTTAAGGTGCCTCTTCGAGCGGAGATCGAACAAAAAATCTGCTAAGATCTGTGGTGAAGCTGACAAAGGGTCTTGTTTATGGGATCTGCAAAAGTTCTAAAAAGACAGCCATTTATCATCATAAAGGTCTCTAGTCGAAGGCCGGTGTGCTCCAGTAATGGCGCTGGCCACCGACGCCGAATACCCCTTATCTCTAAGAGTCTTCTGCAAATGGTCCAAATGCACAGATGAAATCGTTGTGGGTCTGGATGTACCTGCCGACTGTGAGGATGCAGAATGAGGTTTGGCCACGGGGGCAACAGGTTTGCATAGAAGACGAAGTTCTGGAAACCAAGTTCTGGCCGGCCAAAAGGGCGCGACCAAAAGCAGATTCTGATCTGGAAGGGGAGAGACGTAAGTTGGCAACTGGTTGTTGAACCTTGTGGCGAACAGGTCCAGCAGAGGACGATGGTGTATCTGACAAATCAGGGTAAATACTTCCGGGTTGAGCATCAACTCTGTTGGTGATGGCTTGTCTGGTCTGGAGCGTCTGCCAATATGTTCCTGCAACCCGGAATGTGACGAGCCCTGATCAGAATGTGGTTGGTGTCTGCCAACTCGAACAGTTGGAACGTGTGTTTCAATAACTGGCGCGACCGAGTCCTCCCCTGGAAATTGATCAAGTAAACCACTGTCGAGTTGTCTGACGCTATTCGAACCCGAGAGCCTCTGAGGACTCCGACCCAGTGCACGAGGGCCAAGATGACTACCTGCAGTTCGAGACTGTTGCTGTGCAAACCGGCTTGATGGTCTGCCCACAATCCCGCTGCCGTCCGTTGTCCCAGGTGGGCTCCCCACCCTTGATGTGAAGCGTCTACGATCAACTCGTGGTGATGACTGAACTATGTCAAAGAGACTCCTTTGCAAATGTTCGATGGGATTGTCCACCACCTGAGGTAACGGTGCAGATGCAGTGGAAGCCGCAAGATTTCCCTGGGATCGTCCTCATGACAAAACCAAATGAGAAAAACTTGAAGAGGACGTGCCATGAGACGACGTCTGAGAGTGAGGGCCTGAGCCGACGTCAGAAACCCAAGAAGCGACTGCCACTGGCGGACCGACAGAGCCTGCTGAAGACCCCGCAAGGCTAACCGTTCTATCTTCTCCCACCTGTCTGGGGGTACTCGGAGAAGATCCAGGTTGGTTAAGAACAGACCTCCTATAAACGTCAGCTGCTGGGATGGGACTAGTTGCGATTTCTCTGTATTGACGAGCCATCCCAACTGTCACAGCAGGTCCAAGGCAAATAGGGTCTGTTTGTGTAAAACTGTTGAGTCCCCGTGGCTGTTCAGGCAATCGTCTATGTAGGGGTCGAACTCTATCCCCCGAAGATGGAGAAATCTGGCTATTGGAGACGTAATGCGAGTGAAAAGCTACATGGCCGTAGAGATTCCAAACGGAAGAACCTTCCATTGATATGTACACCCTGGAAGAGGAATCTGAGGTACTTCCGATGATGTTTGAAAATTGGTACATGGAGGTAAGCGTCCTGTAGATCTAAACTGACCAGCCAATCGTTGGGTTGAAGCTTGGAACGCAGCAGATCCAGGGTAACCATTGTGAAATGCGGGGGCTCTGGCATATATAGATCGTTGAATGCTGCCAAGTTGTGTATCATCCGCATCTTGTCTGAGTTCTTCTTCGGAACCAGGAAAATTGGGGCGTAATATCCTGGGGAGAAGTAGGGGTCTTGAACTACCTCTATTGCTTTCTTCTCCAGCAGTGTTTGGTAGACAACTGATCGATCTGAGTTAACGAGTACACGCATGGCCGGGGCAGGTTGGTCAGAGGCGGAGGGCTGGAGATTGGCAGTTTGTATCCAACCCTGAGAATTTCCGAACGTAGATAAGACGTTGATACAACCTCTTAAATGAATAAGAAGTAGCAGGTTAGCAAAGGTAGCGAAAAAACGCTAAAAATACCCAGTGATAGAGCGAAAACACACACGTCTGTCTTGCTCTGCAACTGTGAGTGAAGAGTGAAGACTTCCGGTGGTGACGTCACAAGACCATGCAGACTTACCGCCCTTTGGAGAGGGATTTTACGCATCCCTTCATCTGAAATATAGTAGAATAGTATGAATAGTTGAAATAGCATACCTAGAGAGGAGGTAGGCATAGTAGGTCTAGTCAACAGATAGGTATTTAAATATATTCGGATGTTTAAAATGGACAAGTAATATTCATAGCCAAAAACTACTTTTGAAGTTTAGAATGTGTTGAAAAAGTTTCTTACCACTTTTGAGTATCAATAGATATACATATCTCCTTAAAGGTTGCTATAAAGGAACTAATACAGAGTCACACAATCTTCATTTTGCCACATACAACAAAAACAGATTCATAGAGAATATTTCTGACATTTAGAACCCAACATTGAATATCTTCTTCTGCTAATCTCAATTGTAAACTATTAGCATATTAAGCAAAATGTTGTTATTCTGCTGTAATTTATAATGTTATCCACTATTGAAGTAAAATACATATTGCTCATTTCTAAATTATCAATGTCCACGTTCAACCCTTGCTACAATATTTTCTTTTCTTTTATATATTTTTTTAAAAGCCATTTTTACAGTTGTACATATGCTACAACAGGGAGTATGGTGACCAAGTCAATACACATATTTACAAACGTAACAATAGAGATACAAATCATGTAAACATTACAAGGAAGATTTAAAATATATCAATCGTTGAACAAAAAATGACTTGTCGACCAGAATTTGTAGAAGTTGTCAATTCTAGAACTTATCTTTGCTGCATATTTGGTTAAATAATACTGCTGAGTAAGCTTTTGTTGGATGAACTGAAATATTGGCATACTTCTGGATGTTTTACGATTAAAGATAATAGTTTTGAAAAGAATTAGGATCACATTAATTGGATCGTTATTGTTATGACGAAATCCAAGAAGAATCTGCTCTCTTGTGAAATTTAAACTCAAATCTAGTTCTTTATTTAGCCAATCTTGAAGTTTCCGCCATATAAACCGACGGGCAAAAGAAAGTATAACACTCACTTTTTTTCGATTAATTCAATATGTTAAAGAAATGAGATGCATTTGATTTTGGCACGATACAATAACACCTTTCGGCAGTAGTTTGAATGACTTAGTTGGTGACTGTTTTATTTTTTAGATGAAATATCATTATTTAAAGAAGACAGGGGTAAGAAATTAAAGTTACACCAACATGACCCCTACCATGTTCAAAATGTTGTAAATGTGAGCAGGACGAGGCACATTTATTGATTTTCACACAGAGTATGTGTTATATGTCAATGAACAGTTGTGTTTTATCAAAATTGATTTGGGGGAATTTCAAAATTTAATTTTCAAATTTTGATAAAAAAAAAAAAAAAATCGCGTAGAGGTATTCTTTGACTGACTTAACGTTTTAGACTAATTTTCCAAACAAGTAAGTTTTTGAATACGACGTCGAAAACTTGAGATATTTCTCTTTGAAAATTGCACATATGATAAATACAACTGAGTGGTATACTTACTTTTGCCCGTTAGTGTATGTATAACCCTGCTACAGTCATAAACAATAGATGAGCTGTTGTTTCTATAGATATCTATAGATACATGTAGCTACATAGGTTATGGTCGATATATTTCATTCTGTGAAGTCTAGTGTTTGTCGGTAGAATATGATGTAACAGTTTCTATTGGAACCATTGGAGATCTGTGTCTTTTGTGCATCGAAATGGAATTTGGTTGTAGAGGTTCCAAGAGCCTATGTCAATGCTAGTGTCGTTTCCTAAAACTACATTCCATTTAATACAATGTTGATTTCAATGTGTTTTTGTTTCCAATAAAACCCTATAATACAGTTGGATACCGAGCAGTCTTTTGTCTTGTCAAAAGGTTGAAGATATATGGTTGGATTGGGTTTTGTTTGTTTTTGATGTTTTCGAACTGTACTTTTTTGTTTTTAAAAAATCTTCTAACTGTATAAATGACTCCATAGTATTCTAAAAGTTTGTTTTTATGTTATATCTTGTATCAAACCTTTCCTTGGATAGAAACTTGCCAGTGTCATCAAAAACATCGTTTATGAATACTACACCCTTTGCCTGCAAATTTGCATAAATAATAGGTTTCCTGTCTATCATAATGTTTTGATTATACCAAATAATTTGGGAAGATATGTTAATTTCGAAGTTTATGTCTTTCTGTGTAGACAGTAAATCCCACCATGAATTCAGTAGATCGCGATAGAATGCATTGCGCATCAATGGTGTAATAACATTTCTTAGATATTTCTTATATTGCTGCAATATCGGGGTTATTGTTACAGAGACATAAAAACTGCGAACTCTGTGCACGGTCATGACTTATTAATATGATAATAGGATGTACGTCTTCAATGTATGGAGCTTAGCTTACATTCGGATAAGTATTGGAGGTTACAAAGTCGTCTCTTAAACATTTGAATGGTTGGTTCAATCGGCTTACATATATTTATGAAACTAACTCTGTGTCCTCTTCAAATAAAATGTACATTAGAAGTAGATGTACTTAGTAGATGAACAACAACTTCAGCAGTAGCCAGGGGCGGAGGGAGTGGGGGTGCGTCCTCAGCGCTCATGAATAAGAACTTACGAATGACTTTCATAACCAACATATTCCATACCATGTACTATTTTGTATCTAAAATACCGTAATGATCGCACAGTATTCGTATATCAAAATTACACAAGTATAGACTTTAAATATAAAGCCAATGATGTATGGGGTTATATATTGATTGAAGACATTGATTGGATGTCAGTTAATATATACTCGGCAAAAAAAGAAACGCATAACAGAAAATTACTACAAAAAATCTTTACTGACAAGAGGTGATAATAGCAAATATCATAGTCGTATCTGTATAATTTTCATACAAATAACGAGGGAATGTCTCCTCTATGTATCCCACTCGTTAAATGTCAAGAAAAACGTCAACGTCAGTGACAGCACAGAAAAAGTCAGTATCTGGTATGACCACAATTGGCATGAATCACAGATCGGCATCGTCTTGGCATGGACGCTATCAATGTCCTGATTTGACGCTGGGGAATTCTTCTCCACTCTTCCTGCAAGGCCTGGCACAGTTGTTGATGAGTCTGCGGTTGTGGCTGTCGCCGGCCTACACGTCGATCAAGATTATCCCAAAGATGCTCAATAGGATTTAAATCTGGGGATTTGGAGGGCCATGGCAGCACATTCACATTGTTGTTGGCTAGGAATTGCCATGAGCTGTGTGTGGTCTAGCGTTGTCATGCTGGAAGAGATGTCTCTGAACGTTGATGACGGGAAGAAGGTGACGTTGAAGAATCTCATCTCTATAACGCACAGCAGTCAGATTACCTTGTGCGTGCACCAGGTCTGTTCTACCGTCCACTGATATTGCTGCCCACATCATGATACCTCCTCCACCAAATCGATCCACCTGAACAACACAGTTCTGTCGGAAACGTTCCCCTCGACGTCTGTAAACTCGAGCTCTTTTATCACTATGGTACAACAAGAACCGGGATTCGTCACTAAACCATATTCGTCTCCAGTTGACAAGGTTCCACATCTGAAGACGTCGACTCCATCGGAGACGTTCACGGCGATGATGGCGTCTCAAAAACGGTCCAACGTAGGGTCTCATGGGTCGTATTCCGTGCTGCCGTAGACGATTTCTGACGGTTTGTGCTGATAGCCGTCGAAGACCAGGGACGTTGTTTGCTGTGTAGGCGGCGCTGGTGGTTCTGTGCCTTAGATAGGTAACCCGGATGTAGCGGTCTTGTGCGGGAGTTGTCGCCCTTGGACGGCCACTTCTCGGTCGATCTCTTGTAGAGTTGAATGTCTGGAAACGATGCCACAGTCGGGAAATCGTGATCTGGTGAACATTCAGGTGTCGGGCAACCGCTGACTGGGACTCTCCGGCCTCTAGACGTCCGATGGCCCTGTTCCGGGCTGCAAGATCTAACCTCGGCATTTTGACTTTCAGTTTCCGGGGTTGATTGCAAGTGTTTCAATGTCGGACTGCCTCCCTTTTATACTCACCACTTGCAAGTGTAATTCCCCATGTGATGCACGTGCAACATGCTGACAACTTTTTCAGCACGCACTTGTCATGATTTTGAATCGAAATCACTGTATTTTGGCGATCATTCACATGATGTTGCGTTTAGGTATTCCAATTTAATGTTTACGACATAAACATATATTCCCTAGACATTCAGGTCATAATCATGACATTATTTAATAAAAAAATCAATTTGAAAAATAAGTTTCACCTATGCGTTTCTTTTTTTGCCTAGTGTATGTTATTTAATGTATAAGGAATACGAGATTGAGACTGATTGAAAGGCAATTGAATGTTTACTCAATAAATGAGCTTAGTACACAGTATAGATAATGTACACAAGAAAATGAAATATAACTATTGAATATAATGAGAAATTAATTTTACGATTACGACCGTAAATGGTAGTAATACTTTTTATAAGCACTAGGAATGAAATATCCTCGATATCTGTTCAGAGAAGATCCTATCTGGTTGATGTTTATAGCTTCAGGAAGTACAGAGACGACGGTGGGGGATACCCATTTATATATAGTTCATCCAAGTGTCTTATTTCTCCTTATTACTTGTATTTGCACAGCTTACTTTCATTTTCTTAAATTAGACAATTATTTTGTCAGATTTTAAGTCGTTGTTTTTAACTATTATAAAATTCATTATCAAAAGATTTTACTTGTAAAATTGAGGGTGTCAATTAATTAATCCATAAAGGTGTACCAGTTTGGTTATGTATTTGTAATGAATTTCGCATGCGGATATATACCTTGATTATTAGTAAGGAATTTAATAACTTAAATGATTTAAAGCTTATAAGGGCTGCGCAATTCAAATTTTGAACTAATTAAATTTTACTGAGTAAAAAGCACATCTTTTGAAGTAGCCTTAAAGGTCAAGTATTATCATTTAGTTAGAACATTAATAATTTCAGACAAGTACATGCAAATAGTTTAACTGTAAGAACAATACATAAAATCATTTCCTTTGAAAAATTAATCTCCACTCTCAAATATTAGGTACCTAAAGGTGAATAAGAGCCGGGCCTCCAATAAGGGCCGGGTCTCTAATAGAGAGGGTTAACCTACCATGCTAAATTAGGTTTACGTCAATGGCGGTGAGTTTGTGTTATTCTAAGAAATCAGAGTATCAGAGATATCAGAGATTATCACAGAACAGAACAGAACAGAATTGTATTTCTCGTAATTCACATTAGTGACATAGAGAACAGTCAAATACATTATACACACACACACACACACACACACACACACACACAGACACACACACACACACACACACACACACACACACACACACATATATATATATATAAACATATATTTACAAATTGGAATAATGTGCCGTATACATAATTATGTGTTGTTTGTGGTTTCATATAACATCTTTGAGAGGCATTTTAGAAGTTGTAGAGATGAAGAAAACCAAGATATATGGATAGTCAACTTCTTTATTGCAATGAATGCGACGTTTCGGTGTAGATACTAACACCGTTATCAAGCAAGTGATACATGTATATGGTAGGAGGAGAATTTATATAGTATAGTGAGTATGTACAATTAACAAGTTGATGTACACTGGATTCCCAATTATATATTGAGGGGATAACAAGATTAGGTTGATGTACAGGGGATTGGTTGTATAAACAGATTAACAAGCGTTTGTACCCTTGAAGAGGTTGATGTACACTGAGATGTTAATTAGTGATTAGCTTAGTGATTACAAGAGAGTGGCCTGATGTACAAAGTGATTTTAAGAGAGTGGCCAGATGTATACAAGTGATGATAACAGGAAAAGTTGTTGTAGATACTCTAAGAGCATGAAGCCAGATAAAGTACTAAAGACTGTCTTTGATAAGGTGATGATAAGCCGAAGGGATGAAGTAGCCTTGGTCGCGGTTCATGGCAGGATGGAAGCGCTGGATTTTTATGGCTTCAAGGAGTTTTCTGATCTTGTAGTCTGAACGGTTGACCTCCAAGGTGGTGATGTCATTCCAGCAGATTGTGTGGTCAGGGTTGGCTTGAGTATGGTCAGATATGGCAGATTTAGAGTCTTTCTTCAGGACTGAGGCTTGGTGTTCTTTTATTCTGAGTGGCAGGGGACGCGAAGTTTCACCTATGTAAGAGTCCCCACAGTCACAAGTAATCTGGTAGACTGCTGGAATGACATCACCACCTTGGAGGTCCTGTGTGGTCGTAACTTCGTTTCTACAGACTTGACTATGCTTAGATATAACGTGGATAGGACAAGGATGTAAACTTGTTTTATGATTCATACAGAAGGAAGGTAGTGAACAAAGAATCACAATGCACATACATAAAATAGAAAGTTTATTTGTGTCTGCTGTCACGTCAACGATGAACTCGGAAACCCGAGCTCATTATCCGTGGTACTAAACTTTGATGATATTTTGGCAGATTTCCCAGGCATCAGACTTTGGTGACCTTGACCTTATTTTTAGGTCACACGCTTGTTAAAACGTGAATGTGAATATGACCAATTGTACCTAATGTCTTTAAATTTGGTGACAGTGTACATTGACGGCTTAAGTCATCTTTGGTGACCTTGACCTTATTATCAAGGTCAACATATTGTTAACGCGATATCTAGATCTCATTCATGGGAGTACCAAATATCTGAAAATTGTGTGACATCCTTCATATGGAATAACGAAGACTTCAGGCAACTTTGATGACCTTGACTTATTTGTCAAGGTCATAACAGTATTTTGACCACTTCTTTAACTCGTGAACCATTTGTACATCATAAATACTGATGTTCGATGTACTTTATCATTGCTGTGTGACTTGTAAGAGTGTAATATGGGCCGATGCCCTTATTTACTTCTGAATAAACCATCTATGACTCATGATTGGGGGAGTGCGTAGACACAAGTCGACCCGGGTTACCTTGACTTTATTTAAAAGGTCACTCCGATACTGACAATTGTTTTTGTAAATGCCTTACCACCTGAACCTCAGCACCAAATGTCTTCGAAAGGCTGATTTAATATTCTGATCCAAAGATTCGGTAATAAAAAGAAACGTATATTCATTCACATTTAATTAACTCTCCAGTGAAATATGACCACGGAGGCACTTTTATTTCCTGTATGTTTATATCGTCTGTACAATGACATTGCAATATAACCAGCGCGACACCATGTTTGTGTCCGTTCTAAGGGTTTGGAATCAAGTCCGGCTCAGTGTTAGGGATCAGGATCAAGGCGAGTTTCAGGGTAAGGGGTTAGCGTTAAGGATCAATATTAGGGGTCAGAATTATAGGTCAGGGGTCAAGGGTCAGAATCGGGATCAGTGTCAGGGTAAAGGTTAGGAGTCAGGATTGCCAGGTTCGTTTCAAGATTAAATTTTGTGTTTAGTCAGGCTAAATACAACTTTTTTACCATTATATCTCGTTCTCAATTCTATCCAGGTTTCCCTCGCCTGGACACCGCGTTCCCCTTCACAGGAAGGGTACAGACCGCTGTGGGGAGGGAGGAGACGCTGAGAGTCCCCCTTCGTTCCTCCCCCTCCCCCTCCCTCACGTGGAGCAGGGTACAAGGAGGAAATCTCCAACCGGTGCGTGCTGGGGAACTGGAGTCGAGCATGGAAGTGACAGGTGAGAGATCAATAGTAGTGTCTCCCTCTCGACCGTCTCCCCTTACCACTCCCTCTCACGTCTTTGGGAATTTAAAACAATATTTTTTCGAAATGACAAATTTTTACATTACCCATGAAAACATAACATTGTTTACAGTATTGTATCATTCTCCAGATGAGAGGAGCGTGTACTCTGCTACACTGCACATGACGGTGGAGGAGGGTGACCTGGGTCTGTACTGCTTGACTGCCTCCAACTACGTGGGTCAGAGCTCCGTCTACATACAGCTGGTAGAGGAAGGTGAGCTTTCAATTAAAGTGTTATCCTTATTTATATTAAGGTCACACCCTTAGCACCTAAGTTCACCTTCTTTAAGAAACATTGTGTTCAGAGTTCTTGGTTAATGGGGACTATAACTTGTAGATTTAGTTATTATGTAGTTCTTTATAATGGCGATTGGTAGCCCTGCAAAGTGAAAATCTTGTGTGATGGGTCCTTGGCCACTTTGGCTTATGATTTACATTTGTTAATCCTCTGATAATTACTTCAGTGAAATTTGAATTATATAATGTATATAATGTATCATTTAAAGCTTGCTTCGCTATAGAACAAGGGTTCTATTTTAAGACGTTTCCCTTCCCCTAACCTGGTCCCTATCTAATCTGATATCATATAAACATATAAACTTGCGGAGGCGTTTACCCGAGCAGATTTTATCGCCATAACGCGAGGTAATTGGGTCATTATTTGCCCTACACTCCAGCGGAACACTCTTTTCCGTCAAAAAATTGATGTATGCCTTTGAAAGGGATATATTGTTGATTTAAACGACATGACCAACGTACATCAATGAAATATTCCAATAACAGAAATAACTTCCCAAGGGGTGTAATCGTCCATACCCTACCGCAGCTGTAGTGATATAAAGTCTATACATGTCCACTTTGAAATATAGTTGATGAGAAGCCTTGTCTTCCCAATCGAGATACATTTCCTTTGATTAATCCGTGGACAAACATATCGAGGTTCATATTCTTCGTGTGATACCATATGAGACCACTTTGTCACTGTGACGTGACGTCATGAAAGCTACTGCAACGCCACATTCATAATTTTCTTCTTTGGCGTTTAATTCACGTTGCAAATATGTACTGTCTATGTAGCTAAGGTTGATTAAATATTCTGATTTAATAAAATCGATAATAATTAGAAACGTAAATTCACCGGCATTTCACTAACTCTCTAACTAGGGAAGTACCAGCACTGAGGCACTTGTATTTCCTATGTTTATATCGTCTAGATAATGGCATCACAGGGGCGTGTACCTATATAGATCCTACCCTATTACTCATGTGACACCTGGCTCAGTTTCAGGGCAAGGGGTTGGGGTTAAGGATCAAGGTTAGAGGTCAGGATTATGGGTCAGGGGTCAAGGGTCAGGAATCAGGGTCAGAATTTCAGGATCAGGGTTACGAGTCAGGATTGGGATCAGAGACAGGATCAGGATTAGGAGTCGGGTTTGCCAGATGATTTTCAAAATTAGGCTTTAGGTGTAAGTCAGGATATCCAACATCTTTACCAGTACTAAATAACTCGCTCTCATTTCCATCCAGAATACCCTCGCCTGGACACCGCGTTCCCTTTCATAGGACGGGTACAGACCGCTGTGGGGAGAGAGGAGACGCTGAGAGTCCCCATTCGTTCCTCCCCCTCCCCCTCCCTCACGTGGAGCAGGGTACAAGGAGGAAATCTCCAACCGGTGCGTGCTGGGGAACTGGAGTCGAGCATGGAAGTGACAGGTGAGAGATCAATAGTAGTGTCTCCCTCTCGACCGTCCCTCCTTACCACTCGCTCACACGTCTTTGGGAATTAAAAAAAATTGTTTTCGAAATGACAAAAATTTAACATTACCCACGAAAACATAACATTGTTTACAATAATGTATCATTCTCCAGATGAGAGGAGTTTGTACTCTGCTACACTGCACATGACGGTGGAGGAGGGTGACCTGGGTCTGTACTGCTTGACTGCCTCCAACTACGTGGGTCAGAGTTCCGTCTACATAGAGCTGGTAGAGGAAGGTGAGCTACCCGAATTGTTCATTATTTATATCAAAACCGCAGAGGCCATACCCTAAAAAAAACATGTATCTTATTCTTATCACGAACGACATGCATTATCAAGTTTAAATGGTGCTAGATGTGTTAACCCTCTTGCAATTACGTCTGTAAAATTTAAATTTTCAACCGTTTACAATGTAAAACTTGCTGAGCAACAGAGACAATGGATTTTAGATAAAAACGTTTTGGTTTAAGGGGTGTGCAATTGTGACTTTACCTCTAAACATGGCTTTTTATGGGAGATTATGAAGTCAGCTGCGTCCTTCCATACATCCCTCCGTACAGCCCTAGCTGTGTTAACACGTTATCTCATGAGCATTAGCAACCAACGTCTACAAATTTGGTGACAGCCTATTTTGGATTATTACGCATATTCTTCGCATTTAACATACACATTCTAATCCAAGCGAATCCCGTGTGCAAACATATCGAGGTTCATATTCGTTATGTGATACCATAGAGATAAAACACTTTGTCAATTCGATATGACGTCATGAAAACTACTATAACGCAACATTGCTTCTATGACTTGTCATTCATGTTGCAAAATATGCACAGTCTATGCTGTAAATGCTGATTTGATATTTTGATTTAAAATATTCGGTAATAAATATAAACTTAAATTCACCGGCATTTCATTAACTCTCTAGGGAAGGCATTGAGGCACTTTTATTTCCTATATTTATATCGTCCAGACAGTGACATGGCATCACCAATATAACCAATGTTACATAAGGTTCAGTGTTCAGGGTTAAGGGTCATGGTTGAGGTCAGAGACCCATTCAGGGTTAGGGGTCAGGGTTCAAGACCGGGATCAAGGTCAGTTTCAAGGTAAGGGGTCATGGTTAAGGATCAAGGTACGGGGCCAGGATTATATGTCAGGGGTCAGATCAGGGGTCAGGGATCAGGGATCAGCGTTAGAATAAGGGTCAGAATAAGGGTTAACACAAACAACGTCTTCATAATTTTAACTCAAATAAAGAACTCATAACGTTTCATATTTTTTTGTTTTTAAAACTCTATGTTGTAAAATGAAATCATTAAAACGAAAAACTGCATATTCTACAATGAAGAAGTATGCCATCATTAAAAAGAATGAATGCTAGTTCATGTATCTGTACAATACATATTTCAGACCAAGATGAGAAAACGTTGTCTTTTGAGTTGGGACTTGCCGTCGGTAGTGGTGGCACGTTTGTGATCGCGCTCCTTGTCGCCTTTCTCGGCTACTGGAAACACAGGCAGATTCGCAGAGGTTTGTCCCTTTTTGTTCAATGAAATGAGAATTTTCGATAGTAAAAGCGCTTGGGTAATCACTCTGCTCAAACGGGGTATTTTAATCTTTCGTTATGTGCAGGATCTTTAAAGGGGCAGAAGCACATTTTTTTCCAATTTTGTTCAAATTTCCCATTTACAATGGTAGTTTATGTCATGTATATTTACTTAAGGGGGTAAAACATCTTATTACACAAGGTAATGTATCAATCGTGTCCTGAACGGCCCAGCTTCAAATGCGAGTTTCTGCTTTGCCGTCATTCTGATTATGCGCATTTCCTAATTATCGTGGAGTGGAGTTGGTGGTTAAAGCTTTCAGAAGCTCGATCATTATGCCAGTGCCGGAACGTCCAACAGAAGATGGGGGTGTCACCCCTGGTCGCCATGCTGAGTCTGTTGACTTTATGTTCCATTTCAAAGTCTATTTTGTCCAAATGTTTGACAACACAATTGTTGCAGAGATATCCTGGAGTAGGTAGGGGAGTTCCCTCGTTTATTTTATGAATGTTTCTGACTTGTCAATTTGATGTACGATGACGCTCATCCTAAGGAAAGCTTGCGGCGATGTTGACATGCAGCTAAGCTCAGTTGTAAACGCTTATCAGATTGACTATAGTACTGAGATAAAGCGGAGCCAGTCATGGAAAGTTATTTAATCATCGGGTTGAGCCATACTTGTGTCCAGTGAGATTTTAGCTGAAAGTAAACGCTGAAATTATCAAGGATGAACCTGATAATGACATTACAGAACTTATTTATTATTGCATTTTATTTCTTATCAAACTGTATTTGCATTTCACTTCAGCTCTTGAACATCCGTACTCAAGCACAGCCAAGTGAGTTACATTTCAAATTGTATTTAGCCTTTGAACATCAGTACACTGTGAGCAATTGTTGAACACTAATATATCATTGAGCTCATGTTGTCATGTGTTCCTTAAAATATTTCAACATTGCATATAAAACTCATTCCTTTATGTGTGTATTCAGTGTGTGTCAGTTAATGATTGCAATAAGAAAGGTTTGCCTTATAGTCACGATTACAGTAAAATATGGTCTCTGTTTTCGGTAGTTCCCATCTTGAGAGTCACCGCAACAGCGCTGTTGAGAGTCACTATCAAGAACTCCCTGCACCGAACATGTACAGGAAGTTGGGAGAGAAGATGAAGGACCCGGATGACCTGGATGACATGGACTTGTCGCCAATATATAATGGTGGGTCACTTAGCCCTCATATTTATATTAATGGATTCATAAATCTATCCATTCAAACAATTGCTGTGTACTGGCTTTAGAAAATAATTAGTTTATATGTAACGTGTTGTTCTAATTGGTATTTATTTAATCGATATATGGTTTGATCCACAGTAAGGAATCCAATATGAGCCATCAAGGTTTGACTCAATGGCTATTCAAATCATGTGTGAATGAACTGTATATTTTACGTGACACACGTTTCACAATAACATGATCGTATGTTCCAGAGCTATTTTGTTGGACTAACGCAACACTGTTCGTTTCTTACAAGAGCGAAGGTCTCTGAAAGATAGATAGAACCATGTCCTCAAATCTAACTGACAAAGTGTGCCGCTGTTTGTTGTTAACCTCAACCGTGCCATGTTCCAGTGGTGAGCGAGAAAGACAATGAAGACCCGAAACGCGAGTGCTGCGTCAGTGTCGTGATGGGCAAGAGCCTCATCAACCCCATGTACGGCAGTGTCGTGATGGGCAAAAGCCTCAACAACCCCATGTACGGCAGTGTCATTGGCAAGAGCCTCAACAACCCCATGTACGGCAGTGTCAACCCCGACCTTCTCTATCCGAGGTATGGCAACTTCATCTGCTATATCACTCTGGCTTATCATTGGCGATCTCCACTGAAATAATTCTCTCCTTGACATATATGAATATGTATTCAATATCAAATTCAATGGAGCATAAAATTGAGACAATATAAACTTGTAATTGATTATTAAGACGATTTTAATTTACCCATTTCAACAATGCCGCAATCAGCGTGGAGATCCGCTTTGAAGACAATTGCTACCCTTTAGGCGTGACTGTGCTTAGCTACATACGGGACCCTCTAGACAGCTTGTCCGCGGAGCCTCATTAATTAATGATGATTATCACTACCGCTAGATGAATTTATGCGGTGTGTTAACTCGCCAAAACCACATTATTATTAATGCAATAATTATGTAATTACCTAGTTGGATATCTAAACAGTCGATATATTGAAAAATGAAGTTGTTTTATTGAATATTTGTTTGTGAAAATAACAATCAAAATGTTGCAAAATTAAGTTGAATTATGACTAGACAGTTTAAAAACCCAACTTATATAAGTTAATTTATGGGCCGATTTCAGATATTTAAAATCGAGCAATTGTCAAATTGAAATCCAATTTTTATGAATCCGAATGTCACCACATCAAGTTCTATCAAAAGACACTTTGCCATAATATGCTTTTCAGTTTCAGCTTAATATTCCGCAAAATTCTCAAACTCAATTGGAATGGCATTTCCGGAAAACTAAATGTATGTAAATAATGAATTAGTTTTTATTCATTTCGATGTGTAAATATTTCTATAAATTACTTTTATTGATTTTACCTATTGTTTGTATCTTACAGTGGAGGTACACCTATCTAAGTCTGGAGAGTAAGACACGGGAATACCGAATGCAGTTCTGCTGGTATAAGATGGAAGAAGAGGATGTTTTGCCAGACGCACATTGACACGTGGGATCTTTATGATTTTATAGCAGAGAACAAAACCTGCCTTTCTTGCCTCATAACTAGTCACGTTTTTATTCTTGTTTATTTGTTGCTATATGTATACCTATCTTTTTTTCTTATATTTCGTATTATATTTTGTAATGGAGTTGTGTTTATATAAGCTTGCTAACGTTGCTATAGGTCCTTCATGCTTTTATGAATAATGTCAAATTAATGTCGTGGACAAAACATATCTGTCATATACAATTATTTAAAGTCTATCACACAATAATCTTTAAAGTATTTGATGAACATTTCAATTAACTTATACTACCAGTGATCTGTACAAAACGTTAAAATTATATAAATACACAAATACATCCGTCAACAGTATGGGACAAACAAATCCATCCATGCACTTATGTTTTATATGTATTTGGGATCACAATATCTACAATAGTACAAATACTTTTTCCGTGACGAGTCTCTTGTGGGATCTTAACCCACACCCTCAAAGTTAGGCACCAATTGCCCGAACTAACTGTACCAGCAGCTTATCCATTCTAACCTCGACAAAATCTAGGTCCAACAACAGATATTTTTACAGCACCCATCTGATAGATGTAAAGTAGTACAGCTCTAAATGCTGAATACACTAGAAGTATATCTCACACGAATTGAACAATTATCTTATATTATTTTTGTAAATGTACATATTTTATTTTTGATACGATATAATTATCTGCATTTGTTCAACTGTAATTTGTTTTCCAGAGTTATGACTTTTGATTTTATTTTGCATTGTTGTACACAACTTCCCAATGCAAGGCATAACTCTTGCCAGTCTCCATTACTGGCTGATTTAGGCCTTGCAGTATTTCCTTAAGAAATCTGTGCTTAGAAATCCAGGCTCACTATGCATTTCCGGTGCAGCGATTCACTATCTAGGCACAACAAAGTGAGGGAAATACTGTAAGGCTTAAATCAGCCAGTAATGCAGACTGGCAAGAATTATGCCTTGAGTTTGGAAGTTGTGTTGTACAATACACTAAGCGCCAAAAGAAACGTTACCCCACTTCTTTGCCAATGCCTTTGGATGTCACCATCATTATAGGCCTATTATGCCTATCAGGCCTATCAGCGGTGACTCCGGAGTCGTATAATGGTCATACAGTGACATCCAAAGACATTGGCAACATCATTGTTGGTCGACCCAAGCTGCAACAACCCCAGAGCTCTTTCTCTTTCTCCACTTGTCAATCGCGGCATAATTTCGTACATGTGTGCCATGCAAAGTAGGCACCTTTTATACCCTGTAGAAGCATTCAGTTCATGCAAATGCTGCTTGAATTTTGCTACATTTGAGTGATAATGCGTTTGGGTGATAGACAAAAAAAGTTTTCATTTTCAAGCAAATATGTTCACATAAATAATCGTCTGTGTTCCTAAATACTATTCAGTCATTTGACAACACTGTAAACTCGTTTTCACTAATAGGCCAGTAGGAATTTCCCCAAATTTAAATGAACCCGGACATTTTCGATAACAGACAAATAACTGTAAAAAATGAAAGAATGCATGTCCCTTACTCTCAGAAAAAAACCCAACCAAAATCAACCCTTGGCAGAAAAAGTTATGACCACTTGAAAATGTTACAGAAAGGTGTGCTGAGATTTCCTTATGTAAAATCAGTTGTATGACAAATACTGTCTGAGTTATCTCCCTTCGTAGCAACTGCTAAAATGGCTTACATTGTTGTTGACAACAGAAGTTTGAAAGCGCTGAAATATGATATTAAAGGTAAAAACAGTGAGTATTCTATAGTGAAATACATGAAGACATTCATATCAAAGTATTAGACTTCACAAGATTCCTTAAAATTTTCAGATTTTCAGTGTTTGAGCAATACAAATTTTAACATGGTAAATTTATTATTTTGACTCCAAAGTCATTCAGAAACTCGCAAAATATGCCTTTTCAACTATGATTTGTAATATTATAGTAATGTAACTGATGAGTAGAAGGTTTTAGGAGATGAATTAAATTAAATGTCAAGTGAAACATTGTGTAAATAAATTGTAAAAAATGATTTAATCAGCTTGACATGCAATCATACTGATACTACTTTCACGTTGACTTATTTCATATGAAAAACACATCTGTTGATCAATCCATTTTAGGGTGATTTTAGGTTAATAATAAATAATATTTCAAGAAAATTAAAATTAGAAGTTTTTCAATGCAAAAATAAGAGATATTCTTTACCACACAATACATCATTGGTCTGTAAAGATTAAAAGATCATCAATTCATGATCTTGATCTATAAGTATATCAATCTATTTAATTCAAAATAGTCATTTGTTTTCTGAAATTTAAAGAACAAATTAAAAATTATCAATTTACGAAGACCCAAATAAAATCTCTCAATTATATAATAGCTAAATATTAATTAAAAACTAAATTATATATGTCCTTAGTTGTGGGAAAATCATATGACAGAATGTTATTTGTCACTTTATTTTATTCAATTACACAAAAGCATTATTTTTTTCCTGTGTCATGCTTGTCATTAATGTCAGAAAATGCTTATCTTATCATAAAATTACATAACTTGAGAAAATTGCACAAAGCTTTTTTTAATGCACAAATTTATTTCAAACTTTCAACATGCTAAAAGACAAACAAAAAATGTTTACATCATAAAAAAATACATATTATTTACATAGAAAATACACAATACTATTAAAATTTGATTGAGCCAATATTACTCAAATTCCTCTTTCTTAACAGAAACATGAGTCTCAAATAATCCTCCAAAAATGAGTTGCCAACCATACAAGAAAACAAACAGAAAACAAAAGCCAACAATAATATTACGTAGTGGATTGAAAGTATATTTGGAATGTTTACTCAATTCGATACTTAAGCAGAAGGTATCATAAATGAAACAAACTGAAAATTTGTATCATTAATCAATTTGTTTTTCAATTCTACAGGCAGCTCTCTGTGTCATTTGTAAATCTAACCACAGGGGCGTGTATCGCTTAGAAACAGCGTTTGAAAGACATATAACTATATAGACCCTACCCTATTACTATATTATTGGGTAGGGTCTATATAGGTATATGTCTTTCAAACGCTGTTTCTAAGCGAAACACGCCCCTGTGAATCTAACAACCAAAGAGACCTTGTGCTGTGCTGAGTCTGTCGGATCTTAGAGAGCTATTGAACAATTATCATAGTCTTAAACATTGTATAAGGTTTTGAGGTGTGGTGAGGTGAGTATTTCACTTATATCACTGCTGCTAGTATTATGGCAGGGAGAAAGCCCACAACGCCATGTGGCTATGCCTTACGGTGAAACGTAAGAGCATCGGTTGGAACTAGAGAACCATGGGTGGTACTACGCTGAAATTCAGTGTAGCATTGCACCCAAACCTTACTGCGTGTAGAACAGTTCTCTACTGCAAACAAACTTGCCGTGCCCCTGGCGGGATTCGAACTCGGGACCTCTTGATCCGAGGCCTATAAGGTTTTGATGGATTCCGGGAAAGAAGTTACACTATTTCAAACTTAAAAAACATTTCCCCACCATAATGATACTAACCTTGAAATAATAAATAATCTGTACTTGAAGAAACACACTTAGACAAATCCACCGTCAAGGGTTTTTAGCCTGGTGAAGATAATACAAGCAGTTGCAGTCAGATACCATAACTAATTTCTTCTTGACAATCCCTAGAACACTGAACAGGAAAACTGTGCTAATGGCTTAAAAACAATAATCACATTTGTCAGCAACTCACTCTCCATGCAGTATGTGCATATGAATCTCTTCCGTCCTATCTTTCAGCACAAATTGAACCACTTTTGATAAAATGTCTACAGAGGAGAGTGACCGATACAACTGTAGATCAGACAACATTTTCCTACCAATTTCAAGAGATTTTTTATTTGTCCCCTATATCTGGCGTCTTCAGAACAGGTATGATGCTCTGACAGGCGATAGGCCTACAGCATCTTAGTTTATAATGTCAATTAGTCCTAAATTATAAATGTTAAAGAAATAAGTTCATTAAAAACACTTAACTATTGTTTTTATTTATCTTTTTTGTGTACTTTTACTCAAATATAATTTTCTCAAGGTTTTGGCATGGTAATCCACCGTTAATAAGTACCCTTCTGGCATTCACTTATCCATAAAATGGACTTGTTCTAAATGTAATTCTTCAACTAAACATTTAATAATTCTCTCACTTTTAAGTTTATTTTGTAAGGTTTCAATGGTGAATAAGTGCCCCATGTAGGTTCATATATCCCAAAATGTTCTTGATGTGCTAAAAATATTTGAGTTCACAAAATATTTTACGATAATCTCATAATGTTTGGGGATTTTACCCAAAACTGACCAGTTTCCTAAGATTGATTTTCATCAGTGGAAAAGTATCTAATTGAGGTTTATTTAGTGATAAAATTGTCTTGTTGTACTACATGGAATTATTTTCACAAAATATTTTGCTATTTTGTCCTCTTTTTTTAAAGGATTTTACCCCCAAAATAAAAAAAATCCCGATGATTTTGTTGGAAAAGTAACACATTTGGGGTCTTTTGGTCAAAAATTTGGCTTGTTATCCTAAACATTCCATTCTAATCACCACAACAGTGTATTATGCAACACATATATTTTTAAAGAAAATTTTCAATTTTCTTTAATTTTTCAAGGTTTTTGACCCAAAAAACAGACATGTTGCTCAGCCAAGAGTATCAGTGACAATTAAAAGTATGCCATAGTGCATGATCTATGATACATGTCACTATAAAAGTGTATTATGCAATAGTTATATTTTTAAATAAATTATTCCCATTTTCTTTAATTTTTCAAGGTTTTTGACCCAAAAAAACAACATGTTGTTCAGCTAAGAGCATTATTTACCATTAGAAATATGTAATGGTGCAATATCTTTCATTTTAATTACCCCAAAAGTGTGTTATGCAACAGATGTACTTTTAAAAAAATTATTCCAATTTTCTTTCATTTTTTAAGGTTTTTGACCTCAAAACAGACATTTTGATCATCTAATACCATCATTGACCAAAAGAAGTATGCAATGGTGTATGATCTATTGTTTTAATCACTAGAAATGTATTTTATGCAGCAGATAAATTTTTAAATAAATTATTCCTATTTTCTTTCATTTTTTAAGGTTTTTGCCCCGAAAATGCATTTTGCCAATGGTTGATTTTGGTTGGGTTTTTCATGGTTCATCAGCACTGTCATAGGGACCATTTAAAAACAAAATTTGTCTGTTATCGAAAATGTCCGGGTTTTTCATAATTTCTACTGGCCTATAAGGTAAATTACGAGAAAAGATTTCTAATAACTAGAAAAATATATTTCATAAGTTTCACACTTAAACTTAATCAATAACAGTATTTTAATCGTTTAGGGGTTATGATGTAAAGCATACAACCTTTTTGTCTAGTCACAAACGTAAAAGTTTACTTTCAACTTCTTCTGGACATGTAAATCACATTTATTGGATACTACCAGCCTGGTCGAAAACCATCAGGATTTGTAAACGTATTATTAGCATAAAGCTACGTTATTCAGCTTTCTTTTGAACCATTCATTTCTCAAATATCTTTGATACTTAAAAAGTTATTAAAAAAAGAAATGGAGTAACGTTTCTTTTGGCGTTTAGTGTAAACTGCCCTCACAGAGATAATTCCGCACTGGACATTTTATAAGTTTCGTTTCTATCATGGAATTCGCCATGCTTGATGAGCTACAAACTTGACCTTTTGGTTGAAATACTTGAGCTTTTGAATTCTTTATATTGCATTGTTTCCAGTTTGACCCAGTTCTGATGTCATGTCACGAATATCTACAGAGTTATTGCCCTTGGCTTATTTGTAAAAACTTCATTCTGATTGCCAAGACCGTCCACATGACGGTGTATTAGATTAAGTAATAGTTTGGTATGCTATATTATAATCATTTCAGATATAGCCTACCATTCGAATTTAATCAAATTTGATGGATTAAATGTGCATCTTCATCCTGTCAATGATTAATGCTTTTTTTATATTATGTTTGAATAAATACTTGTTCTTACTTGAGAGTACGTTTGCTTTGACCTCGCGCAACTTCGAACACTACCTTGTTTCATTTATACTAGAGGCAATACTGAAATATTCACTGTAAATCTTTATATAGTTTCTTCTTTGTTATTTTTCTTGGTCTAATAAACTTTCTGAAAAAGAATTCCATTCGTTGTTCTTTTGAGGAATCAGAGCGTGTCTCTGGAAATTTAGTTTTTAGTATTCAACCAAACCAAATGATGAGAGCAGCACTGTATTATATACATGCTTTGAGTTGAGATGAAGATCCACTTTGTAAGAGAAACACACTGGTATAGTGTCATTCTCTTCCCACAGAGGTTACACCCTTCAGAGTTCCGATCGTTAGGATCTCTGAAGGGAGTAACCTCTGTGGGAAGAGAATGTGGTGGTGTGAGAACATGACTTGTCATTTTGAAGCGCTCATACAATACCATAGTCCAATCCCATCCAGATTTTGAGTTTTATCACGATATTTAGATTTGTGCATGTTTTCAGATTAGGTAAACAGCCGCAATTCGAATCGCTGTTTTGACAATATTTTCAAAATTCAAAATCTAGAAATTTGCAATCATATACTTGTTTACTTGTATTCCAAATTTGAGAGAAATCGGTTAAGAAATAAAGTTTTGAGAAAAATATCCCCGCTATTGATATTTTGAAAATATTATCAAAACAGAGATTCGAACCCCTGTGTAAACAACGACTTGGTAGTTTGCATACAACAGCCAATCGATGTGAACATTCAACACATAAAGCAGTCCCATCTTCTTCGATGAATAACAGGTCTGTTATGTACGAAATTCATATCAGGGCTACGTGACTCTTTGAATTGAAATGAAAAGTTGATAATAAAAAAGAAACTTTAATGGAAAAAAACCCACTTTGAATGAATTTACTTTAAAATAAGACTTTAGTAAAGGAACTCTGATCAAACGACATCTTTGAAAAGAAATGTTGTTTAAAAAGGGCATTGATCTGAAATATTGACTTTGATGACATAATTGATTTTGAAAGGAAACATTGATTTTGATGAAAAATATTCAGCTCTGACATAAATAATTTTTATAAATTTGATAATAAATAAGAACCTGGGAAAGAAAAATCTATCTTGAAAAGACACATTGACAATGAAAATAATCACTAATGAAAAATTATTCGGATAAAATATCACCCTTGATATGCATTGATAACAGTCACACAGAGTCAACTAATTTTCATACCCCGCCGATTCGCAAGTAGGATAAGTTTAAAATAAACTGAACAATAAGCATGGAGCTTTATTCATTTATAAATCCTAAATCTCTCGTTAGTAATACATTATTGTGGCAAGAGATTATATACTTCCTAAGATTTAATAATCTCTGCCTAACAGTTTTCGAGGTCTATTCTGAAAGTGAAACTGTAAAAAGCATTTTGAGTTTTGCTCCGGAATCAAGATGATGCTTTTCCATGTGGGAATGACTAAAAATATAAGTCCCAAAAAGGTGTAAAAGCTCAAACTCAAAACATATCTACAAATAATGATTATTTAACAGACCATGCATGTTTCATTGAGCCACAGGTGAAGTTAAGCGCATATATGTTGCGCAACAGAGATGAACGACCAGTTTTCCATATGCGCGAACGAAGTCACATATGGAAAACTGGTCGCTCATCTCTTTTGCGCAACATATTTGCGCTAAACTTCCCACTGGTCGTTCATCTCTGTTGCGCAACATATTTGCGCTAACCTTCACACTGGTCGTTCATCTCTGTTGCGAAAACATATTTGCGCTAAACTTCACCTGTGATTGAGATAGGCCTTAATACAGATTTGTAGTTCTGGTCCGAAACATCCTGGACACCAGGGTATATTGTTTCGCTCGCATGACTTTGAAACGTATCCCCTGGAGTTTTACCCGTGAAAAGGCTCGATGATTATTCAAATTAATCTATTTAAGTCTATATCTATATTAATCAAGTAAAGTCCCGTTGTCCTTTCTTAAGATTAGAAATTCCAACATGAGATAGCGATTTACAGTTTGCACAGTCATGAGAGGTAGAAAAGGGGAGTAGTATTTAATATGCCATGCCAAAATGCAGAACTCCGAAAGACAGACCTAGCATAACGCACACCAAATTGACTTATCATCAGGCTTGTCACATTTGATTATCTTACACGATACAGAAGCACAACACCGTATGTATCATCGCTCTCAATGCAGCCCAATTAAAAATATTTAATTAAAAATTGACAGGCGTTCTCAGGCAGAGGCGTTTACACACTTATCACAAAAACTTATCACAAAAACTAGATAAACAGTTGTGTGACATCACTATAAAATTAAGGCGATCGGTAGGTTTTCGTACGGATACATACAGACAGACATATAGTTTTAACCATATACTTTTTAAAAAAAATCGATATTCAGATACAATGAAATATTATCAACTATACACAAGGCACTTCTTTGGGAGATATAAGAGACTAAACATTCAATAAAAAGCAATGAACATGTATTTAAAGTACTGGTGACATAAAATACATTTTTCGAATTCATAAAAGCTGTTACAAGTTTTAGCACATAGACTTGACCTACATTCTTCTTGGAGGAGTTCCAAACATTTTCCCTGGTCACCCATCGTATTAAACGAACATAAAACGAGGCCTCCTTTTATAAATTTAAAGAAATTATAAATATAATAAATATATATATAAATTAAAAGATAAACGGGGCAGTTTAAAAGGGCTGTATCACGTTTTTTTTTACAAAATTTATCTTTTTCAAATTTCCTATTAATAATGATAGTTTGTGTCCTTTAAATTTACTTTTTAGAGGGTAAAACATTTTATTACACAAACCAATTATCCGCAGCTGTAATAGCGGTGTTGCGTATAAAGCAAACATTGCATGGCGGCCATTTTATTGTGAACACATTTTATTATTTCGAATGAATAAAATGATTCCCATGGCTTTCGAACCATGTATACTTATTTTTAAACTTGATTTTCCGAAGAGAGAAGTGTGTTTTACTATAGTTAACATTATTTTTCAAATTCATTTCATCACCTTATTGGAGAAAAAAACGTATGACTGCCCCTTTAAAATGACGTGATCATCCTCTATGACCTGAATACTACAGAGACAGCATATCTTCTATGGCGAGGCGTTCGTATCTCTCATTTCGTAATCTGATTGGGGTCACTCCGTATGTGAACTTTTCAAGTGTGCTCCAATGATAGGACTGAATGGTAACTTCTAATATTGCTCCACTTTAGAGTCATGTTGAACGGACGTTTCCCGTGTTGAGTTTCATTCAAAAAGGTTTCTGTGATATGGAATCCTTCGTACCATGTTACAATAAACTGTTTGTGTGCTGCAGGGCACACATCATCCTGTGTCTACAACTAGATTATACATCTTGTATTTCTTGTTCTTATTCGAGTACACTCTTCAGATCGGAAGACCATTTGCTCATTCTAATGAGCGTTTCAACTGTTGCAGCGACACTTCTCTTTGATTTATAGAAATTGGATTCCATCCAACTCCTCCCAACACACCGGATGAAAGAATATATGTACACTTGCCTGCCCGACTCTTGTGTAGAAGGAGTCCCAGATAACAGTTCATTACCTCATGTGTGTGTAGAATGAGTACCAGATAACAGTTCATACCCTCATTTGTGTGTAGAAGGAGTCCTAGATAACAGTTCATACCCTCATTTGTGTGTAGAATGAGTACCAGATAACAGTTCATACCCGCATTTGTGTGTAGAATGAGTCCCAGATAACAGTTTATACCCGCATTTGTGTGTAGAATGAGTCCCAGATAACAATTCATACCCTAATTTGTGTGTAGAATGAGTCCCAGATAACAGTTCATACCCTCATTTGTGTGTAGAATGAGTCCCAGATAACAGTTCGTACCCTCATTTGTGTGTAGAATGAGTCCCAGATAACAGTTCATACCCGCATTTGTGTGTAAAATGAGTCCAAGATAACAGTTCATACCCTCATTTGTGTGTAGAATGAGTCCCAGATAACAGTTCACACCCTCATTTGTGTGTAGAATGAGTCCCAGATAACAGTTCATACCCTCATTTGTGTGTAGAATGAGTCCCAGATAACAATTCATACCCTCATTTGTGTGTAGAATGAGTCCCAGATAACAGTTCGTACCCGCATTTGTGTGTAGAATGAGTCCCAGATAACAGTTCATACCCGCATTTTTGTGTAGAATGAGTCCCAGATAACAGTTCATACCCGCATTTGTGTGTAGAATGAGTCCCAGATAACAGTTCATACCCTCATTTGTGTGTAGAATGAGTCCCAGATAACAGTTCATACCCTCATTTGTGTGTAGAATGAGTCCCAGATAACAATTCATACCCTCATTTGTGTGTAGAATGAGTCCCAGATAACAGTTCGTACCCGCATTTGTGTGTAGAATGAGTCCCAGATAACAGTTCATACCCGCATTTTTGTGTAGAATGAGTCCCAGATAACAGTTCATACCCGCATTTGTGTGTAGAATGAGTCCCAGATAACAGTTCATACCCTCATTTGTGTGTAGAATGAGTCCGAAATAACAGTTCATACCCTCATTTGTGTGTAGAATGAGTCCCAGATAACAGTTCATACCCTCATTTGTGTGTAGAATGAGTCCCAGATAACAGTTCATACCCTCATTTGTGTGTAGAATGAGTCCCAAATAACAGTTCATACCCTCATTTGTGTGTAGAATGAGTCCCAGATAACAGTTCATACCCTCATTTGTGTGTAGAATGAGTCCCTGATAACAGTTCATACCCTCATTTGTGTGTAGAATGAGTCCCAGATAACAGTTCATACCCGCATGTGTGTAGAATGAGTCCCAGATAACAGTTCATACCCTCATTTGTGTGTAGAATGAGTCCAAGATAACAGTTCATACCCTCATCTGTGTGTAGAATGAGTCCCAGATAACAGTTCATACCCTCATTTGTGTGTAGAATGAGTCCCAGATAACAGTTCATACCCTCATTTGTGTGTAGAATGAGTCCCAGATAACAGTTCATACCCGCATTTGTGTGTAGAATGAGTCCCAGATAACAATTCATACCCTCATTTGTGTGTAGAATGAGTCCCAGATAACAGTTCATACCCTCATTTGTGTGTAGAATGAGTCCCAGATAACAGTTCATACCCGCATGTGTGTAGAATGAGTCCAACATTCACAGGGAGAGTTTATTATCACTCACGGCTGAATCCTTATTGTTATTGGAGTGTTTATTTTTTATTATTTCAAAACTTTTGAATCACAAATACAGCCAAAACGGCTGAAGCAAATGCAACCAAATTTTACATGTTGATAGCCCTTAATATGGAATAGATCAGCCAAGCTTTTGGGGTCAATTGGCTTAACCATTAGAGGTCCAGTTCGAATCCAAATGTTCATTTTTAACATGGGCAAAATTTCCAAAATGCACTTAGAGACTTGCACCTTTTTCTAAAAGATGCGCAATACCAATGCCAGTAAAAAGTAAATCATCCCAAACTAGTAAGTCACGTGGCTAAGTCGCCATATTGGATCTTTTTACTTTTAAAAATTTTCTGACCCCATATAGATTTGCAGATACACCACTCTGAAGATATTTGCACCTAAGAGCTCTATTTATATATAGCTGAATCATTGGGGAACAACAAGTTTGTTCTTTTTGAGCGAACTCCTAATACTTTCTTCACAGTGATCTTTCATAGTCAGGGAAGTTTTGGAAATTGCGAACTTTCAGGGGAGATAATTAAAAAACCTACCAATCGAATTGAAATATTTTTTCAGGAGAGTAAGACAGGACCATGGTCTTTATGAATCAATAATAAAATCGCTCGCGAACAGTCATTTCCGGTCATAATAGAGAAAAACTTTAATATGGGGAAATTTTCAAAATCAACATAGAGACTTGAAATTTTTGTTTAAAGATGCGCAATACGATACGAGTATATACAAGTATATATATATAACAATACGAGCAATAAAGTAAATCATGACGAAGTTGTAGCTCTCGTTGTTTAGCCGCCATTTTGATATTCTTTACAATTCTTTGATTTGATATGTACATATTGTGAGTATCAATAATCCTAGGGGCATGCTAGAAACTTGCAACTTGTTTTAAAAGATGCGCAATAACATTGTAGACATGTCTTAATTCATTACATTTTAAATAATTAAACCATTCTGAGCTGAATCCTTTTATCGTCGCTTGCGACTATATTTAAGGATTCAGCACTAAATCTTATTGTTATTGGCGTGTTTTATTATCATTCTTCCATGGATTTTGTGAACAGGACTTCTACCAGAAGGAATGCAGCTTATGCAACCACATTTTGCAAGGTGATCGCCCTTACTGCGTAGTTGCATGTCGAAGCTTTTGTGATGAATCGACCCAGCCATTAAAGGTCCAGTTCGAATCTAAATTTCGATTTTTAACATGGGAAAAATTTTGAAAATGCGGCTAGAGACTTGCAACGTTTTGTAAAAGATGCGCATTGACAATGCGAGCAAAAAACTAAATCATGACGAATTCGTAGGTCACGTGGTTTCGCCGCCATTTTTAAAATTTAAAAACCACCATATTGTTTTTTCGCACTTTTAAAAATTTTCCGACCAAATGCACCTTTGACAATCTTCTTCTCTGAAGATACTTACACCACGACACGTATATATGTATGCAGCTCAGGCATTGTTGAATGCATGGTGTGTCTCTTCAAGAGCGTACTCCCAATATTTTTTGCACAGAGATCACTTAAAGTTGGTTGATTTTGAAAAAAAGCGCAAACTTCAAAGGGACATAACTCAAATACCTATGATTTTTTCAGGAGAGTAAGATTGGACTAAGGTATTCGTGAATCAATAATATAATCGATCGCGTACAGTCATTTCCGGCCACACTTAAGCTTACAACTTCTAAAAATTTTAAAAATCGCGTTTTTGGTGAAGTCTTGTAAATTCATAGCTTAAAAACCATAACTTTTAGAATGTTGTTTAATAACTCATCAGACACACAAAACATTATCCTAACTATGAAAATTACAAGTAGTACATTAGTGTTCATAATCAATTGTCATAGGTCTTTTAAGTTTGACAGTTTGTACCTTCTTTCTAAATTGACAATGGTCGCATTTGTAGCGTGTCTTTGTTAAGTCATAACTCTACGATGTAAAACAATTGCACGTTGTTTAATACATTATCAGAATGGGAAATGATTACTCTAAATGGGGGAAGCATAATCAGTTTGATAATTAACATAACCATTGAGCTATAATTATTTTATTTTGATCAATTGTGACTTTCATTTTATTCTCTAAGCAAAGGGGGAAATCTTACTTTCGTTTTACATTAAGAACAGGTACAGGTTGATGTAGCTTAACAGATCTTCATGCAACTTTCAGGAATGACTGCTGGTATGATTTTATTAATAGGAAATAGATCAAACATTTTGCTGAATCCTTTTATCGTCACTTGTGACTATATTTAAGGATTAAGCACTAAAGTGCTGAATCCTTATTGAGATTGGCGTGTTTTATTATTATTTCAAAATACTTTGAGCACCTTTTGAGCAAAAACGACAGAAGCAAATGCATCCAAAGTTTGCAGCCCCTTAGCCCTTGCCCTGGAATCGCAAGAATAAGCTTTTGGACCCAATCGCCATTAAAGGGGCAGTAGCACGTTTTTTTGAGTGAAATAAGTCGATGAAATGTATTTGAAAAATAGTGTCACCAATAGTAAAACACCCTCTCTCTTCGGAAAATTAAGTTAAAAAATTAGTATACATGGTTCCGTAAAGCCATGGGAATCGTTTTTGTCATTTGAAATAATAAAAGGTGTTCACAATAAAATGGACGCCGTGTAATGTTTGCTTTAAACGCAACACCGTTATTACCAATACGGATAAATGGTTTGTGTAATAAGATGTTGTACCCTCTAAAGTAAATATATATGACATAAACAATCATTATCCATGGGAAATTTGAAAAAATAAAATTTGCATAAAACGTGCTATACTGCCCCTTTCGAGGTCCAGTTGGATTCTAAATTCGATTTTTAACATGGGCAAAATTTTCAAAATGCAGTTAGAGACTTGCAACTTTTTTTTTAAATATGCGCATTGACAATGCAAGTAGAAAAGTTAATCATTTCGTTGGTCACGTGGTTTCGCCGCCATTTTGATTTTAGACACTTTTCATCATTTCCCGACCCCATGCACCTTTGACAATCTTCTCCTCTGAAGATACCAGCATTAGAAAGCTCATATTTTCACATAATATAGCTGATGCATTGCACACAAAAATGACCTCACGAATTTTGCAAATTTCGCTATACTTTTTGCACAGTGGGTATTTGAAATCTGGCGATTTTTCAAAAAGCGCAATCTGCAAGGGGACATTACTCAAAAACCTACCCGTCGAATTTTATGATTTTGTTCAGGAGAGTAGGATTGAACTAAGGTTTTTACGAATCAATAATAAAATCGCTCGCGTACATCCATTTCCGGCCTCAATTAAGCTACCAATTTCTAAAAATATAAAAAATCGCGTTTGTAGTGTGTTTTTGTTTTCTCATAGTTCAACAATGCAAAATCGAAGTACGTTGTTTAATACCTCGTCTGAATTGAAAATTATTGCATAATTAGTTTGATAATAACATAACCAATAATCTATAAGCATTTTATCTTGATCAATAGCAAGTTTCATTTTGTACTGTAAACAAAGGGAGTAAATCCTACTTTCGTTTTACATGATGGACAGGTAGAGGCTGCTGTAGCTTAATGCTTTTACAGATCTTCGTGTAACTTTCAGGAATGACTGCTGATATGATTTACTTATTAGGAAATTAATCAACTATGCGCTGAATCCTTTTATCGTCACTTGTGACTATATTTATTATTATTATTTGTTTTCATTGAGGTTATAAAGGGTTTGTTATTATATTATTAAGAGGACGAATGATTTCATAAAAAGAAAATGTGTTCAGCTTTGAATTTTTTTTAAAGAAATTAAAGAAATCTGTTTGTGCTTCGAAAGGAAATATATTAAACAGGGTAGGGATCTTGATTTGGCCGATTTACAGGCTTATTTTTTCAATTGTTAATTTACAATTTAAATTTTAATCAATTTTGTTTCAAGCTTTGCCCACCAATGTATGTACTTTTTTCTTAGTTAAACAGTCGGCACGTTAACGTGTTATCGTTAGAATAAAACGCTAAAAACCTTTAAAAAAAACATGTTGATCTAGTTCCTCCCGATAATCAGGGTGGAAAAGTCAAATTCTCAGAGATTTCTTTTCAGGTTACAAGTTTAATGTGAAAATGGAAACTCGTACATCATGGTAAGGCATTCATCTAACATAGCCGAGATTTAAAATGTGTGTTTATCTCAATTGGTTATATAGTTTACACAATTTACTTCCTTTCTTAACTGGTCTGTTAAACAAAGACAGCAGAAAGCAAATCAGTGTGCTTATTGGAGGCAGTGTGCGTAGAACGCTACGGCAGTGACCACACAGACACTGTCAGTATTGGAGGTAGTTTGTGCAGACAGAAGGCTACGTCAGTGCACGTACGGATACGGATAATTACGATGACAAACAGATTGATTGTCCTGTTTTGGCTCCTAGCAATACACTGTGGTAAGTGTTTTTATCATTCCTTTAAATTGAAATTCTTCTGAGTAATAGATTTCTTGCTCGAAAAGTCAGAAGGAAACATCCACTACTATATTCTATAACTACTGCTGTCTGACACAACAAATGTATGACCGATTATTAAAAAAGAGACTATTGTTACTAAACAAACTAGATAGGCTCCCACAATGTAACCATATCATACAAAAACTGCATTTTATGTTTTGCAAATGTGTTGCGAGTTGATTTCAGCTATTTTCTGGATATGGTTGCTAAGACAATTGTTTTATCAAGAATGGTCAACCAAAGTGACCCCCAAATATTTGAACACATATACAACCTAAAAACTTGATATAATGCCAGAAACGTATTTACCTTCTTTTTATGTGCGTGGAACACTGATAAATTTCCGATGTTGATTTTATTATACAAAGAACAAAAGATGCAGATATCTACATCGCCATGTGCCCATATTGACCAAACAAGTATTTACGATTTACGAATAAAATACTGTCCATGTTATTAATGCAATAACCGAAATCAACATAAATTCATTACCCTCTTTAATTTAAAATCAACACACATCTTATCACGTTTATCCGTGTATTTTTTAAATGTAATATCTCCGCGTACAGCTAAAGATTAGTCTTTCACTCAGACAATGAAAAAAGTATTTATTCTGAAAATATCACCATTTTAATAAATATTGAAAAGGAGACTGTAAGAAATGGAATTTTGTATAAATTTATTTATTTATTTATTTTTTTTTTACAGTCTAAGTGTTAGACTACTAAAAGATAACCAATGTCAAACCGCTCGGAGGTGTATCTTACTAGGGATGTCAATGGGCGTTGACACAAATAAAATCATCTGTCTGTCTGACTGACCGATATCCTCTTAATCCATCAGATTAGGGCCAATCCAATCAGGTATTGGTTTGAAGGATTTGCTTTCAGAGAATTAAGAACTTTATCAATTCGTAAACTGATAATGTCAACACATTGACTAATGGATTATAATATGTTCTCTTCAAATCATATTAGCAAATTTTTAACCACACGACTAAGTGTATAATCCATAATAATTGTTCCCTTTTACTGCGAAAAGACATTTTGTCTAAACATATACAATTGAAACGAACGTTGTGTTATTTTGGATCTCAACGTTAGAAAACATATATGATTTTTCAATTCAAAACCATTTTACACCTGAACGAGCAGACTTGTTCAAATTCTGTAATTAATTTCGCAATGCGTTTTCGGAAAATCAAAGAATCGATCTTTACATCCAAACGTTATTCACGCGACGCAAGCATCTACAAATCCATGATATAAGAGGCTATTCAACACGCCAACCTTCCACTCAATAATCAACTTTTTCAATAGGGCTTAGATATGTATTGTTGTCTGTGTATTCTTCAATATGTAGGCCTATATATTGTTATGAATAATTCTGGAATCTTGCAATGACAAAACTCTCAATAATGGTTTGATTGAAATGATAATGTAATTCAATATATGTTAAAGTACATCAGAAGTTGAATATCATTTTGTTTTATTTTCAAGTGATAGATTATACATAGATTATTATTTATGAATAAACAATGAATGAAATTAATTATCAAATGGACAAACTTATTGTTTGATTAGTAATCGAGGCTTTTATCCGCAAAATAACCACAATGCAGTCGCCAATTTGGTATATGTACATATGGCATACACATCGTGTTCATAATGTTTTTTAGCCTTATCAAGATGCCTCCAACAATGCCTTTAAAGGGGCAGAGGCCCGTTTTTTCGCTGAAATAACTTGATGAAATGCATTTGAAAAATAATGTCACCACTAGTAAACATTCTTCTTTCTTCGGAAAAACAAGTTAAACAAATGAGTGGAAATCGTTTTTGTAATTAGAAAAAAAAAAAAAATCACATCAAAATGGCCGCCATGCACTTTCTGTTTTATACTCACCGCCGTTATTACCACTACGGATAATTAGTTTGTGTTATAAGATGTTTACCCTCTAAAGTAATTATATATTACATAAACAATCACTATAAGTTGGAAATTTGAAAAATTAAAATTTGCACAAAATAAATGCAAAAGCCCATTGAAAGGCTTTTCCTGTGTTGATAGAAAGTGTGATTGATTTACAACTGTGGGCGGTGATTATCCCAGTGTGATTTAGTGTGACTGGTCCAATTATCATACATTATATAACCCATGCATTTCTGAAGTTCCAGAGCCAAGTACAACTACTTTAGCCTTTTGAATATTCACATGTACTAGCACAGTTTTAGAGCGAAATAAAACTATTTAATTCTTTTCAATATTCACATTAATTAGCAGACGTTCCAGAGAAAAATAAAACTTCTTTATCCTTTTCAATATTCGATATTACTAGCACAGTTCCCTAGCAAAATAAAACTACTTTAGCCTTTTCAATATTCACATTTACTAGCACAGTTTCAGAGCAAAATTAAACTACTTAAGCCTTTGTAATATTCACATGTACTAGCACAATTTCAGAGCAAAATAAAACTAGTTAATTCATTTCAATATTCACATTTACTAGCACAGTTTAAGAGCAAAATAAAACTGTTTAATTCTTTTCAATATTCACATTTACTGGCACAGTTTCAGAGCAAAATAAAACTATTTAATTCTTTTCAATATTCACTTTAATTAGCAGAAGTTTCAGAGAAAAATAAAACTACTTTAGCCTTTTCAATATTCACATTTACTAGCACGGTGTCAGGGTAAAATAAAACTATTTAATTCTTTTCAATATTCATATTAACTAGTACAATTCAAGAACAAAATAAAACTATTTAATTCTGTTCAATATTCACATTAATTAGCAGACGTTCCAGAGAGAAATAAAACTACGTTAGCGTTTTCAATCTTTCCATTTACAACATAGTTTCAGTGCAAAATAAAACTAATTTAGTCTTTGCAATATTGACATGTACAAGCAGAATTTCAGAGCAAAATAAAACTATTTAATTCTTTTCAATATTCACAGTTACTAGCACAGTTTCAGAGCAAAATAACAATATTTAATTCTTTTCAATATTCACATGTACAAGCACAATTTCAGATCAAAATAAAACTATTCAATTCTTTTCAATATTTCCATTCTACTATTTTAGCTTCCTATTGATGCCATAAACTACTTAATATTGTTTCCAGTTGACTTGTTATTATAATTTAAACGCGGGAGCCGACCGCGTGAATTTTCCGTAAACAGTTGCTCCGTACATTGAAATCTGTCGCACGCGTTGTTGTGATGCTTGTTTTTCTGGTTCATCTACACGTTGCGCGTCTTGTTTTGCGCCCGACTATCGTCTGCTTCCCTCGGCAGCTATTTAGTTTCTATCGTCACAAGATCATGTACTTACCCGGAAAACTGACTCATCCTCCATATTTTAGTAGAATGTTAAAGGATTGTAGATAGTGGATACTAATTTTCATCATATCGTTATAAGATAATTGAAAACAATGTTCAGATTATTCAGAATGAAAAATAAATAAATACAGTATCAAACCCGCAATAGTGAAAAAGTAGCCGTTTTCTGATACGTTGTCAAAGCTTACCTGTAAAATATGTCTTCCCAGTACCACTTGGGCATTACACTTTAATGCAATAAAATTTCTTTTGGATTTTGCAAATATTATTTTAAATGAAACGTCAATGAAAAATGATTTTGAACTGTTTCTGAATAGTTTACTTCATAAAATTATTTGCATCCATGGTCATGATTTTCAAATAGGCCTACCCCGATAATAGGGACGCTTTTGTTGAAATAAATTGCATAAACAATGATTTTCTCAACCATGTCATATATGTCATTTAATTGTCATATTTTCCGTAGATATGAGTTGAATTTTAGGCCTATATATTATAGGATACTTGTCCAGTTTTACAAAAACATGAACATATATAAATTGTTTATTAATTTGTTCAACATGAAGAGATGTGAAAAACAAGATGAATTATTTGTCATGTTATGTTGGTAAAAAAAGTATATGTGGTAAAAAGTGAAGTTGAAAATTAGAAATTCTTGCCATTTAGATAGTGAAGAAATATAATATGCATGGTTATATTTCCTTCAATCGGGCAGGATTCGAACCCACGACCTCAGAGTAAGGCAACTATCGCCAGCATTGACTGTACCAACAGCTTACGACACGACCATTTCGCCTTAAAGGTGTTGGCTTACTATTGAAGGTAGTGTTATCCAAAATATAACCATGTAAGAAGTTGAAAGTGTTAAAAAGTATCACAAATAAATTTTCATGATCGGAAGTGAACGAAAACACATTTCAAATTCATTAATTTTAAGCATGGTTTTGGAAAACAGCAAAATAATGACTTGGTCGTCCCAGTAACGTCCCATTCCCATTGCCACCATATAGGGTAAGCCTAAAGGGCTGAAGAAATTGACATACCTCAGTAACCGTTTAACTCAGAAAATTGGTACTTTTGCGGGGTAGATTTGCGGTTTCCATGTCAATTTTCAGTAAAATATTTTGAAAATTGAGATAATTAAAATTATCCAAGAAATAACATTGAAATAACATGGGATCGAATGAACAGCGATTCCTGTAACACGTTTGGCACATTGCTGTAATTAAATGAAAATCATTCAAGTTGCACAAAATGGAAATGTAAATTGTAATTATGGAAATAACCTCAAGGTAAGAACACACACCACCGTGCACTTGTGTCGAGATGGATGTTGGGAAAACAAAACAAAACTTTTTTGTTATACATGACAATATCTATTAACGACATAGTTTGGTAAAATACTAACTTTCAATTAAGACCAATCTTTGTACCACCAAGGTCATGTCGATTATCAAATTTTGTAATATACAGTCTTCTTTTACAGGTACATTGAAAAATAAATAATGTTTCACCTTTAACACAGTCAAGTGTTACTAAACTAAAAAAATACAGCCATTGGCTCTGTAGTTAATTAGATATTTATTGCATTATCAACATTAACAAAACAAACTATAAAGCATTGCCTATGTGATGGCTACAGTTTAGTCAATCAGCAAATTTACAAATCATAATCCATATTGGTATATCTATACAAATCATATTATTATCTTTGACCTAGGCTAAGTAGATTGGTAATACAGATCATTTAGAGTTTCAGGAATATAAGATGAAGGATTTTGAAGTTCTGCTCTGGAATCGAACTTATGCCTGAACAAAGTCTAAATCCAACAAGTTTCTATGGACAAATGAACATTTCAACTATTACTTCAGTTAGTGGGTAATACTCCTAGAAAGTTTCACAAAGATGTTATGAACGGTATTTTAGTTCTGTTCCAGTAATGCAATTATTACAGATGGACAGACGGACAGGGTGACAGCTATACCATATTTGTATGACATACCAGAAGGATACAAATTGCAGATACTCCAGTATGAGCAGCTCTAGAAAGCTGAAATATTGTGTACAGACTCCTTGGCCAATGATGATTCTAAATTGCAGATTTGGTGACCGTGTGACCCCAAATGTGGGTCACAGTGGTTATGGCTTTTTCTTGTTCACAATGTATTATTTATTTATTATTTATAACTTTGATCCTCAATCTTAGAAAATAAATCGCTGAAGTTCTGAAAAGCTACAGAGCACATGGCTCTACTTTCAACTACTATGAAATTCATGGATTGGATCAGTTTACAGTTGCAAGATCAACAAGAGAACAAGAGTCAACAGAAGATGAGATATCCCACAGGTCCAACATAATTTGTAAAACACATCTTTAACAGATAGTATATCTACTTCTTCAGTTAGTGGGTAATACACATACTGAGTTTCAGATATGATGAAGTGTTTCTGCTCTGGAAGTAGACTATCGCTGAACAAAGTCCAAATCAAACACGTTTCTATGGAAACAAAAGAGAATTATTTCTTTAAAATCTGAAAATATCAAAAGGCACCACTTCAGTTAGTAGGTAAACACATGCAAATTTTCAGGAAGATATGATGAAGAGTTTTGGAGCTGTGCTCCGGAAACGAACCGGTCTCTGAACAAAGTCCAAATTCAACACGTTTCTATGAAAACTAATTTTTTTTTTAAAATTCAGAAATCTCAAAATATCAAAAAGGCACTACTTCAGTTAGTGGCTAATAGAAATGCAAAGTTTCAGAAAGATATCATGAACGGTTTTCGAGTTCTGCTCCGAAAACAAAATGATTACGGACGGACGGACGGACAGACAGACGACTATATCCCACGGTATTACATACCGGTGGGATAAAAATTGAGCCATTGGCTCTGAAGCTCAATTATGCTATTCATTATCTCTAAGGAAAAGATTAACATATCCCAGTCATCAAATTTAAAATATATTACACATTAATCCACATTCACTATAAATATTGTAGACTTTTGCATTTTGTTGTTTTAGTTGTTCTGGAAATATCAACATTTATTACATAATGAAAAGGTCCTAATCTGTTTCTGAAAAGCCTGTTTCTCAAAGGCTCCTTTTCAATATTTAATAAAATGAATAAACTCTATTGAGCATCTGAGTGTAAGACTAAACCATTCTCGCTGAAGTGTGTGAATTCAAAACAGTTCACATGATCACCAAATCTACAATTTAGAATCCTCTTCATCCAAGGAGTGTGTACATAAAATTTCAGCTCTCTAGAGTCATTGGTTCTGGAGAAGAAGTTGAAAAAGCAAAAACTTTACGGACAGAAGGACGGGCGCCATGCCATGCCATGCCATGCCATGCCATGCCATGCCATAAACCCATCGGGCCTTTAAGGTTTCATTAAAAAATTAGTGAGCACAATATTTCATATTTCCCCGATTTTAACATTGGTCAAAGAAAATTATTTTCCAAATAGTAAAAGGACATCAATGTTTAGTCTTTTGTATGAACAGTCCACAGAAGTGTTATGAAAGCAGAGTATATATGTCTTCATAGTAAGTATGTCTTCAAAGATACACTTTAGAAATAAACTTTGAAATATAGAGCCAAGGGCTCGGTAGCTTATCAAGGTTTATATTGTTTAAAGATGAAGACTCAAAAAGATTTTTAGGTAATGGCTCTTGAGGCCCTTATTTCGGGCACAAGAGATCACCAAATCTACAATTTAAAATCTCCATTGGCTAAAGAGTCTACAAACGAAATCACAGCCTTCTATGTGTTCTCTTTCTGGAGAAGAAGAATATAGTTTGTTTACTTCATGGACTATGAGGCCCTTATTTGGAACCACACCGTGACACGGTCACCAAATCTACAATTTCTTCAACACATGGACTGTGAGAAGGCGCGGTTCGCCATATGACCGAGGAGTTGAGCTGAGTCTCCCTCTTGTCCATCACCCTCATGTCCAGAATCTTCTTGGGGTTGCAGTCCATAGTAGTGTAAGTGCAATACTTTGCACAATCATGGCCAGGGCTGTTCATTCTCCCATCACCTAAAACGATAAACAATTCCAAACTTACAACATAGAAATAGCAGTCAAAGAACATGCATAAAATATTGCAGTTATAAACTCGCACAAACTACTCTTCCACTGCCATATTTGTTCTCATTTAACTCACAACCTTCTCATCTAAAATCTAAGAATGAATACGATGCATAAGAGAATGTTATAACATTATAAGAAACGGGGGGAGGGGGGGGGGGGGGGGGGGGGGGGGGGGGGGAACAGCATGATTACCAATTATCACTCACACCCCATTCATGCTGACTCTGATGAATTTGATTTTAACATAATAGTATGATTGCTATTATTGTCATTGTTCAACTTACTCAAGTTTTCGAGGAGAGGGCATTTCATTGGAAGAAACTCGCCATCAGCTGCTAAGTCAGTTCTGCGGATAGAGAAAAATCAATGTGTCAATCAGTTTACATATATGCACCGCTAAAATTTCCTTTCACATGTTTGATCACCACAGGGCAAAATTAATGTCAACAATTTTTATCAAAAACGTTATTCATGGCTTATATAATTAGTTGCTTGGCAATCATACATAAGCTTCAGTCTACCTTACTTTTGAAAGAGTGACATATTAACCTAAAAAGATCAGAAAAGTAAAGAATATATTTTAATCGGGTTAAACCCCTTCACTACCACCTCTCAAACAAGTTACACATCAAAACTACATATTGACATATTGTTGGTTGCTTCATCTTGCCTTTTAAAAATATCTTACTTAAAGTAGTTTACCAAAATTATACATTTGCATCTCTTCATACCCATAGTGATCCATCGAAATACTGGAAACATCAGATATTTCGATGTCCATGTCCCCAATTTTTTTCTTTTTTGGTGCGGATCTCCCTCTGAGGAAGGCATCATTTCTGTGGAGAAGAGGGATGCAATTAACAATGTTTAATGCAGTGTTGAACAGACATTCCTTGACAAGATTAGAGAAGCTTGAAAAAATAACAAATAAAGTTAATCCAATGTTGTTGCCTGAAAACTTTTGTTTACAATGAAATTAGCAGATTTTATTGTTTGAAAGGCAGCCACTAATTACATACACAAACACACTGTAATCATTACACTGTGTGTATGCTTGCTTGTCGATTGGTTATTATTCAACCAGATCTTTTTTTAAATATGGATCCTCTTTTTTTAAAATGTTGTAACATGTGTGAAATGATACCTCAACTACAAATTGACAAATGGGTCACTGACCATACAGAAAGTGTACTGTACACAGCAAAAGTCAGGTATAATTAGTACAGCTATGTGAGGTAAAAATATGCACTGCGACCAATACAACATAAGTATATGTAGAGAGTGTATTGACTTCATTTATTGTTTCTTTTGGACAGTTTAGAAGATATTAAATTGTTTCTAGCAGGTGAAAACTTTTACAATGATGTTTCTTGACCAAATAGCGACAAATTACTAAACAATTATAACAATCATAATGAAGAAAACATAATAAAACATTTTGCTTTGTCACATGATACCGAATTTCAAAGGAAACAAAATACTTCCTCTACCTGGTCTACTAGTACTTTCATCAGCTTCTGGAAATACTTTTCATAAATTATAAAATTTGAAATGTATGATTAGTGAACACTGGTTGACCTATGGGAATAGTCATTTGATCACTGTTGATTATTTTAAGCGTCAATGCATTTAGCAATTCTACTTACAATTTCTACATTAGTGTTATTACTGAAAGACTTAATTTTCATCTTGAGATACATTTCCACATGTAAAATATTCTGCTGATATAAATGTTGCGCTTAATTCTTAGGTGTGTAGGTTAACCCGACAGCACTGTACCTGGCTTGTTCGACGATCGTGCTCGCCTCGGTCGGTTTACATCGTCTACTGGCTTGTTCACTTCACATCGGCACACCTGACATCGCGCTTCAAACTCCTCGAACTTCATTTAGCCTAATGGTTGCTTTATGTAAACCATCTGTTGCCGTCGTCCGCTGCATTTCGAAGTATTTGTCTGGTGCTTTGGCGGAAGTAATGGTCTTCACGGTTGTAAACAATAGGGGGCACTTGATTTGCACTATCCCGGGCATAGCCCGCTATAGCTATCCGGGTGATCCGAGCAGACGAACCAAATCAAGTTGATTCGGGTTATTGTTACTTAGTTGCCCTGTAACTAATAATCGAAATATTCTAAAGTGTTTGCGACAATGACAACGATATCTCGACAACAATGAACAATATTATTACTTCTGCTAGAAATTTTGCTACATTAGTCTTTCCCTTCAGTACTCTTATAAATAATTGTATTGTAAATGTTTAGATGGAAAGATATACGATAGTATCCAATTTGCAAAAACGAGTTTGCTCCGTATGCCGCCATTATCGCCCGCGATAGCCCACTCATTTGTTATTGAACACCCGCCCACCTGAATCAAGTGCGTCGCCGCTTCACAACCGGGTTTGCGGGCGACCCGGGCGATAGCCCGGCTGGCAAATCAAGTCCCCCCATAAACTGGGTACGTGCCTGCATCTCGAAAGGGAGCTAACGCTATCTAGGTTTCGCTCAAGGCGTCACGGTCGATTTAATGCAACGTTGCATTAAATCAAGCAAGCTTTTTAATTTAACTTTAAAACCCGAATACTTAAAAATATATCAAATTGACTATATGGTAGAATACATTAGGGCTGATCAATTTCATATACGAGCAATGGGCAAGATCGCTGAATTAGTGATATTTAATAACATTTGCTGTGACACAGTGCCTTTAACGATACAACTTTAGAAACTGTGTCATTTCCATACAGACACACTGGGAACCTATCAAACGTTTTGGTTGAGGAACAAGAGAAAGGGATATTGCGCTAGAAAGGTATCTCACTGGAATGTTGTTTACACTGTAAATGAAAAAAATGTCATCGCTACTATAAGCGCCCAGTAATAATATTTTACAGGCCTTGAATTGCATGCATGACTGTGCAACATCTCACTGAAATGTTGTTTACACTGTAAATGAAAAAAATGTCATCGCTACTATAAGCGCCCAGTAATAATATTTTACAGGCCTTGAATTGCATGCATGTGCAACATCTCACTGAAATGTTGTTTACACTGTAAATGAAAAAAATGTCATCACTACTATAAGCGCCCAGTAATAATATTTTACAGGCCTTGAATTGCATGCATGTGCAATAGTCTCCTACAATAAATGTTTGTCTTCAACATGTTTTCTGTCATTTTATAAACTTATTCAGGTTCGTTATCAACAGCTTATACCACCATATATACACAGTTAAAGAGTTGTTACTACTTCTATGGTCTACAATGTTGGTTATTAGACATATAACACAACAATCTTATATCAACACTAATAATGGCCACCTCTAAATTGGATGCTTTTTTAAAGCAGCCAGCTTGTTGGAATTATCATTTGAAGAATATTCGGCAATGCATGATACAGAGTGATTGGTGAGTACTGATTATTTCTTCATTTGATGTTATCAATATAATCATATAAAGTTATAACGTAGTACAATACAACTTGATGATATTTTACATTACAATATGATAGAAGATCCAGGCAATGTTTAATAGAAACAGGTTTATTGATTGTAATTTAAAAGGATTAATATTACAATGGAGCTGATCAGTATTCAACATAGTAACTGAACATTTAACTGAATGATATCACTTTTTAGGAGATTGGTACTCCTTTTAAACTAATGCTTAAACTCTAATCTATCTAACTGAGTGAAAACATGAAAAACATTTTTGTTTTCTTCAGATATGTGAACATACAAGGCAAGATTACAGATAAAGTTTGTCACTTCTTTAAAATCTCTAAAGGATCTCCCTCTATTTCAAAAAGATTATTCAAATACACTAATTGTCAGCCTCAATGCTGGAAATATCAATAAGAACGGGCGTGTATTTGGGTTTCTTCACTCTAAAGTCAATTATCATGTCTTTTGTTTACCTGGTACTAAGAACTAAAATGCCATGGCACCACTTGCAAACATGTTCTATTGGCCCAGTGGCACCACTTGCAAACATGTTCTATTGGCCCAGTGGCACCACTTGCAAACATGTTCTATTGGCCCAGTGGCACCACTTGCAAACATGTTCTATTGGCCCAGTGACACCACTTGCAAACATGTTCTATTGGCCCAGTGGCACCACTTGCAAACATGTTCTATTGGCCCAGTGGCACCACTTGCAAACATGTTCTATTGGCCCAGTGGTATTGGAAATCGTCGTTATTGTTTCTCAATCCAACGGCGAAGTTGACAGGTCCATATCGCTTCTAAAGCCATTTATGTAGTGTAAACAGGACTGGGGAGAGCACACAAATTGCAACCGTGTGGAGCACCAGTGTTTAAGATAATGGGGTTTGTTAATGTTAAAATAAAAATAAAACACGGGCATATGTTGAATGAATCAAGTTGTTTACTGGCTGTATGTATAGGTGTAACTGTGAAATCCTCGACAGCTCTTTGCGCCTTGTACGCAAACTGCAGTGGATCAAGATAATCTTTCCCTTCACAATAAAGACGACGTTGTATGATCGATGCGTTCAAGACACTTCATGATCACGGGTGTCAATGCGACATGCTTATATGCCTAACCTAAGTTCTTTGGTAATTTTTTAATTAAAAACTTTGTTTTCATTTTTGGAATAAGATTCAAACTATTATTCCATGAAATTTTCCAATGGAGTTATTATTCCCATGGATATTTTATTTTCAATGGAATTATTTTTCCTGATGGAATTTCCTTTAAAATGGAATCTTTCAAATGGAAATATGTTTTTGTGGTGAGAAAAGGGTGGGGTGAGGTCCTACTTGACTCAGGGATTGAGAGAATGTAAGGGGGGGGGGGGGGGGGGGGGGGGGGCTATATTGTCTTTGATAATGTTTTTTGAGTTTGATGAAGTTTATTCTTGAGTTTGTGGCCGCGATCTGTACATGCTACACACGCAACTGTCTCAAGTCTTTAAAAAAACATTCGAAATTAAATGCTTTTAAAAACATATTAGCACCGACCTCACCATTATCTAGGGACAATAGTTCAACTTTCTACTCCTCATGAGCAACCTGCTATCTGGTCAATCTTGTAAATCTGTCATTGAGCAATTAACCCTGGCCTGCTGACATTCCTTTTGCCAGACTATGGGGACTCATGGGGAGGCTGGAACAAGGCAACCTCGGTAGTGGGTGTCATGTTACATTAAACAAACACATCTAGAAACTATCATAGTAACATCAACTTAAATTGCGATTTTTACAGGAAATGTGTATTTTCAATTGTTGAATTTAAACTTGGTTTAAAGTGACAGAAAGGTAGTTTTCATCTTTGAATTCATTCACTGATTTATCCTGATGTAAAGAGTTTTTAATGTGAAAGGAATACGCGTGTGTTTAATGGGGAAAATTAAATATGTTGTGTTCTAAACTCCATTATGTGATGTGACTTTCAAGGGTTGATTCCCTGCCCCATCTAATTGTACTGTTGCGTGAACAGAGGCAAGAAGAACACATGTTACCTTAGGACTAAAATGACGTCATCATTTCTTGTGTATCCACCATTTATTTTGATGACGTCAAGGGGGGGGGGGCTCAGGTGACATTTAGGTCACCTTTGAATGTATGGTAATGGGATCTATTATGAATTTTTTTTAATTTATGTGATTATGTCATTTTGATTGACGTCAGGGGACTCAGGTGACCTTTAGTTCACCTTGGAATGTGTGGTCATGGGATCTATTATGACACATTTTTAATTCTTATCTTTCTGCCATTTTGAATGACAATAGTCATTTCTTGGAGATCTTCCTGCCATGTTTGAATGACGTCAGTCATTCAAATATATCTTCCCATCAATCAAATCCCTCCATTTTTGTTGTCATCAGCAATTCATATTTTTTATCTGTCATATTTGACCAATGTCAACAATTAATAGATTGAACTTAAGGGACAATAGATTTGACAGTTGTCATTAATACAAGTGTCTAATAACTTTTAACTATTATGATTCAGAGCTTACTTAATGTTTTAAAAATGAAAATGAGTGGGATTACGAATGTTTTAAATAAATACCCATACTCTTGTTGTCTATAAAATATTCTGTTTGTAAATTAATCAAAAGTTGCTTAACAAGATGTGATAGACTATTTGGTAGTGGCCCCACTGAAATACCAACGGAAGTGAACAGGATAAAACATCTCAAGTGACCGGTCATGCTTCAATAAGAACTGAGGGAGCGACTACTGAATACTCAGTGGCCATTTCCTTTATTACATAATGCCTTCTTATATTCAGAAATGTAATACAATGGGCCGATAATTGTTTGTAACCCTAATGACTACATGAATTGGTAAAATTCAGTATAGTTCTAGACTTTGCACTGTAAGGACGTGTCTTAAAGTCGCTCTGACATGATGGAAGATTGTGGATATGAGACTGTTGTTGCCGATTGTAGTGGATTTCCTTCAAAATCTGATTGGACATCGTTCGAGAAGAGACTTGATTCTTTCAAGGACTGGCCTATACAGATTAAGCAAAACCCAAGAGACTTGGCTCACGCAGGACTCTATTATCTGAGTCGTGGTGACTCGTGTATTTGTTTCAAATTTTTAATTTCTGTGATTATGTCATTTTGAATGACGTCAGGGGATTCAGGTGACCTTTAGTTCACCTTGGAATGTGTGGTCATGGGATCTATTATGTCACATTTTTAATTCTTATCTTTCTGCCATTTTGAATGACAATAGTCATTTCATGGAGATCTTCCTGCCATGTTTGAATGACGTCAGTCATTCAAATATATCTTCCCATCAATCAAATCCCTCCATTTTTTTTGTCATCAGCAATTCATATTTTTTATCTGTCATATTTGACCAATGTCAACAATTAATAGATTGAAGTTGAGGGACAATAGATTTGACAGTTGTCATTAATACAAGTGTCTAATAATTTTAAACTATTTTGATTAAGAGCTTACTTAATGTTTTAAAAATGAAAATGAGTGGGATTAAGGGTTTTGAATTCTATCAATACTAATTCATCTTCATAATAAACAAATTTACAGAATCTCAAGTACTCCTTCAGTTTGACCAGTCCCTATACTAAGCAGGAAGTTAGCATGAGCTTTCTGTACGTGCATACGCATCAACATTGATTCAATATTTTAATCTGAAATAAAAGACTTGCACTCTGTCTGCTCTATGCTAGAAAAGAGGTTGTAGACTGTCTACATATTGGGGAACACATACTGACCACAATATGATAATAAAACAATAAAATCAACATTTGTCTTAAAAACTGAGAGTGACTTAGAATATGTTTTAAAAGTCTGGAATATTGTATTATACTCCTATGTTAGTGACACGAATGAAGGATAAAATATACCGTATGACAAATCCATGTGAAGCTCTATTTGTAGCTTTATTCATATTCATTCAAAAGGAGTTTTGGGGGAGAAAAGGACACAAAGCTTAATACGATAATATCAAAGTGAAGGACAATAATCAAGTCTATCATTTGCCATTTAGCTGCTTACAAACCCGTGGGGAGGGCCACACTGACACACTGAATACTCAGTAGCCATTTCCTTAATTACATAATGCGTTCTTATGCGCCAAGATAAGAATGTGGCACAAGATACATATAAATGAGCATACTTATAATACCCTAGACTTTGCACAAGTTTGCTTAAAGTCTGAATACCATTTTCTGAAAATGTCATTTCCAAGTGATTAGCGATATGTTTCATACATTTTAGTTTGTTACAATATATCTTGCTCTAGATTTGCTCTAACATTTCTAGAAAAAAATTCACTTTATGGGGGTGGTTACGCAATATTGTTATGGATTTGTTAAGAGAGTAAGATCTAAATATTTCTTACAATACAATCATTTTACATTAGACATCTATCATGTTTTCATTAAGATGAGAAACAAGATGTGATCAACATATACACCTAAAAGTAGGCACATCCTGTATTTGGGAAAATGTTTAGACAGGTGACCTTTTGGCCGATCACAAACTTTACCAACTAACATACTTAAGTAGGAACATCCTGTCTTTTGGTAAAAATATGACAGACAGGCAGCTGGACTTTTGACCTGTCATAAATATGACAGAAATAGAATTACCTAAAAGTGGGCACATCCTGTTTGTGGTAAATTGTTTAGACAGGTGGCCTTTTGGCCCGTCACAAACATTATTAACTAATATCCTTAAGTAGGAACATCCTGTTTATTGGTAAAAATATGACAGACAGACAGCTGGACTTTTGACCTGTCATAAAAATGACATAAATAGAATAACCTAAAAGTAGGAACATCCTGTTTGTGGTAAAACTCTGACAGGCAGCTTGACTTTTGACCTGTCACAAATGTCATCAACAGGTGTCCTTAAGTAGGCACATCCTATTTTGACTGACTGACAGGCAGGTGACATTTAGACCCTATCAAAAACACCTATAAAAGCCCATGCTTTCCCACAATGTTCATTTGTAAATCGTGGAATTTTTAATAATGTCATATTAATTACCATATTTTATCAATTATGTTAAATAATTTGTTTCCATATATGTTTCCATAATATTTATTTAATGTGTACATCACAAGTTGAAGCTACCAGCTTCTTAATGAATCTTCATTTTACAATTAAAATGTGTGAGGATGTCCGGCCATCATCAATGACTTATTTGTTGAGGAGCTAATGAGGCAGCCGAGTGGTCACTCAAAGAGGTGATAATCCTTTTCAAACCAACAGTATAATAGTCAAGTAGTTAATGAGAGCCAATTAGTAACCGGGCCATAAGCCTGTGTATGGGTGAACTGCTTGAGTAACAATTACTCAAGTACTTCACACTTGAGTGATTTTCACTATATTTCACTGTTGATGGGGGTTCTATTACATCTAGCGGATCCTTTAAGGGATATGAGAGAGAGAGATAGATGATGTATTATCTCTGAAAGAGTTCTCAAGTAGTGAAAGTTTGTTAGTAAGAATTGTTTCGATTTGTTTGGCAAGTTAACATAGTTACATGATGGGTCTTTGGTGTATGTTTAACAGGGTAAATTGGAATAAATTAAAAGTATTTTTTCATGACAATGTGTGTATGTTATTGTAGTATTATTTTATGAATGATATATGATAAATCGCATACAAACAGAGTGTATGTAAGAGTTAACCCATTCGAGTATTTTACAAATTGTCTCAATAGAACAATAACTAAGTACTCCTCTGTTCAGTGAGTGTGTGAATGTATCACTTATATCAGGGTTGGCTACTTTTACTACAGGAAGAAAGATCCCATCATCCAAGTGTTTACAAAACTAAGATCTGGCACTGGACTGACATTCAGTGTAGTATGTCATGCAAACCTTGCAGTGTGTTGACCAGTTGTTTAAACCAAGACCATTTCAAAATGTTTATGTCATGAGTATCATAAGAAAATAACAAATAATAAACTAGAATACAACATCAAACATGTTTTTATTAGCCCCGTTTCAATGAAAAGATTTAAGGCTAGGAACACTCCCTAAGTCTTGTTTACAACCACGAATGTCTATTGAGCTACTTCTTCTTCTTCTTCATCATCATCCTCACTACCGTCTTCAGATTCGTCATCACTGTCATCAACATCTTTTATGATGTCCATGATCCATGGCTTGTACTTGTAGAGTTTGGAAATAACTTGTTGAACGAGACTTCCAGCTGTATCTTCCATAGAGTTAAGAATTTCCAAGGTATTGGGACCATACCTCAAGCCAAAGACATAGGCAACAACTTGCCCATACATTTCTTTGAATTTTCTCCAAACTATATTATTCATTTTATTTTCAATCATATCTCCTGACATGTTTAACTTTTCATACCGCTGTCTCTTTTTATTCAATAGATCTTCATTCTCCCGACCAACTCTCTTTATCAAACTTCTTATAACCTCTTCTTCAACATCTTTGCTAGTCTTTTGTAATTTATTATGAAATGTCTTCATGTCATCATCATTAACATCATCCTTTTCCACTTCTGGGCATTGTTTTTTTGGAGATGTTTCTGTAAACAAATACTATTTAGAAACACCTGTCCACAATAACAACAGCTTTCTAGAGATTTCTTTGGGGGAAAGGCGTCATCAAACGTTCGTTTCGTTGGCTCATTGGCAATTCCGGGAGGTGGACCATGGATAAAACTTTCATTCCCAGGACACCAGGTTTTTCTGTGTTTCATGAGGTCCGTAGTAGATTGGAAGACTATTCCACAACTATCACAAGAAGGCATATCGCAGAGATTTTCGTCACACGCCTGCATGCTTCGGAGGGTAGACTCTTTCTGAGGATGGTTTTCCAAACTACTCACTTTACAGCCATTAGGACGAAGTCTTTCGTCTGCTGGTGTATCAGGTTTTAAATCGATCAAAAGATGGCCATAGGGTTCACTCGTAGCCTCTTCAAATTTTTGCATGAAAGGGTGAGATCGGGTTGGATACATGGGCGACCTAAGGTCATGATGGATTGTTGGTCTAGTGGATTGTTAAACAATATTACATAATGCGAATTCCGTCTCTGCGTTGGGTTTTTGCTGAAAAATAAATTTTGGTTGATGGCGATGACAGAGAGGTTGCGATGATGGGAACCTTCTGTAAACAAGTCAGTTATTTTGAGATCTTTACTAGCCGTTGACATCAAATCATCCAGAACAATGACATTTCTTACGCCTGGGTCAAAAAAATAGTCTTGGTCCAAATATATGGGAATATCTTGAACAAACTCTACAGGAGGATACACGGATTGTAGAATGTAGAATGTAGAGGCTGCCAGCGATGATAAAGCCATACGATCCGTTGAGGGTAAGGTTTAATCTTAAGGCTTTCCAAAATATGTCGAACAAGATACGATTTTCCGGATCCAGTTGGCCCGGAAACGGTCATGGTGAAGGGGTAACGTAACGACACCTCTAGCGGTGGTTGTTGTTGTTGTTGTTGTGGTTGTTGTTGTTGTTGTTGTTGTGGTTGTGGTGGTGGTGGTGGTGGTGGTGGTGATTGCTGTTGTTGCAGTTGTTCATGTTTGATAGTCAAATGACGCTTTAGACTATCTGGCCAAGAATATGTCTTGAAACTCACTGGACAGGAGTACATTTTTACAGCTCAGTGTTTGTTATCCAACTTAATAGAAGTTCCTTCATTGGGACATTTTATATCATTTGTAATTGGTTAAAAATGTGTTTTCATTCGTTTCCTTGGACCTCCTCTCACTTTGATTTTATTTGACCGTTTAAAATTAGCCTGTTGCCTTTTTTCCTGAGCTTGAGCTTGCTCCACGACTTGTTGTGTAGGGGAGACAAAGTTAATTTTGGGTTGCTCTGAATAAGGCATGGTCAGTGCCTGTTCTTTTCGTTTCCTTTCTTCCAAAATTTTAGGCCATTCCAGATCATAAAGCTCCAGTGATCTGTCCACAGACATTATACCATGCCGTTCACCACCTCTTGTCACAAAACTATATGGTTTTAATTTACCCTGGACTTGTAACATATAATATCGAGTCCATTTCTCTGTGTCCGAGACAAATGGTATATATTGTTGACTCATGGTGATGCGTTCAGTTTGAATGTCGTTAGTCATTATCTCGACCTATTATATAAGTTCTGTCAACCTATATTGAATTCAGTTCTCATATCAATTTGATAAAATACCAAATATGCGATCTTGTGTTTTTTCATAAGTTTGTCAAGGCTTTAACCACTTCTTGACCTGTGGAAGACTGCAGTGGACAGACCCATAGATAGCGTGAAAATAAATCGATGATAACAAACAATATCTTCAATCTTTTTTATTCCATAATATTTATAAGACATTTTAAAAAGCAGTTGTAATATTGGTTTTGAATGAATCCTTTACATTCAGTTGATGAGAGTAACATCAGTCCTTTTTTTCCATCAGAGTTCATCTTATTATACCACTTTGGTCTTCCTACCATTCTAAGATAGTGACAATCTGGGAACCTTTTCCCGTGTTCTACCCAGGGATCATCCGTAGACATCCATCCCTTAAGACGAACTTGACATTCGAAACATACACACAAGTCTCCTCTATTCTGGTACACAAGTCCTGCACGAGCCATATCTTCAGCATTCTGCTTCATTTGAATTGGCCAGTTCTTAAATGAATCTAGTCTTTCCTCAAACAAACTCCAGTCACATTTAGGTTGCAATGCACAGCAATCAGTAAAAAAAAGTCTCATCAGGACACCCACACACACCCATAGTATCAGAGCGAATAAACACACGTCTGTACAGTTCTGAGTCTAATGGAAGAATGGGCTCCTATGATCAGGATACACAATAATTACCAGTTCATGTACAGAAAAGTTTATACCCAATATGATTTGGGATAAACGTCCTTTCTCCTTACTACCCCTACCATACGTAAATAGTCACAGTCTGGGGACCACCTCTTATGTTCCACCCAGTCATCAGTAGGTATCCATTCTTTGAGACGAATTCCACATTTGAAACAAATACACGAGTCACCACGACTCAGATAATAGAGTCCTGCGTGAGCCAAGTCTCTTGGGTTTTGCTTAATCTGTATAGGCCAGTCCTTGAAAGAATCAAACTCTTCTCGAACGATGTCCAATCAGATTTTGAAGGAAATCCACTTCAATCGGCAACAACAGTCTCATATCCACAATCATCCATCATGTCAGAGCGACTTTAAGACACGTCCTTACAGTGCAAGGTCTAGAACTATACTGAAATTTACCAATTCATGTAGTCATTAGGGTTACAAACAATTATCGGCCCATTGTATTACATTTCTGAATATAAGAAGGCATTATATAATAAAGGAAATGACCACTGAGTATTCAGTAGTCGCTCTCTCAGTTCTTATTGAAGCATGACCGATCACTTGAGATGTTTTATCCTGTTCACTTCCGTTGATATTTCAGTGGGGCCACTACCAAATAGTCTATCACATCTTGTTAAGCAACTTTTGATTAATTTACAAACAGAATATTTTATAGACAACAAGAGTATGGGTATTTATTTAAAACATTCGTAATCCCACTCATTTTCATTTTTAAAACATTAAGTAAGCTCTTAATCAAAATAGTTAAAAGTTATTAGACACTTGTATTAATGCCAATTGTCAAATCTATTGTCCCTTAACTTCAATCTATTAATTGTTGACATTGGTCAAATATGACAGATAAAAAATATGAATTGCTGATGACAACAAAAATGGGGGGATTTGATTGATGGGAAGATATATTTGAATGACTGACGTCATTCAAACATGGCAGGAAGATCTCCATGAAATGACTATTGTCATTCAAAATGGCAGAAAGATAAGAATTAAAAATGTGTCATAATAGATCCCATGACCACACATTCCAAGGTGAACTAAAGGTCACCTGAGTCCCCTGACGTCATTCAAAATGACATAATCACAGAAATTAAAAATTTGAAACAAATACACGAGTTACCACGACTCAGATAATAAAGTCCTGCGTGAGCCAAGTCTCTTGGGTTTTGCTTAATCTGTATAGGCCAGTCCTTGAAAGAATCAAACTCTTCTCGAACGATGTCCAATCAGATTTTGAAGGAAATCCACTACAATCGGCAACAACAGTCTCATATCCACAATCATCCATCATGTCAGAGCGACTTTAAGACACGTCCTTACAGTGCAAGGTCTAGAACTATACTGAAATTTACCAATTCATGTAGTCATTAGGGTTACAAACAATTATCGGCCCGTTGTATTACATTTCTGAATATAAGAAGGCATTATATAATAAAGGAAATGACCACTGAGTATTCAGTAGTCGCTCTCTCAGTTCTTATTGAAGCATGACCGATCACTTGAGATGTTTTATCCTGTTCACTTCCGTTGATATTTCAGTGGGGCCACTACCAAATAGTCTATCACATCTTGTTAAGCAACTTTTGATTAATTTACAAACAGAATATTTTATAGACAACAAGAGTATGGGTATTTATTTAAAACATTCGTAATCCCACTCGTTTTCATTTTTAAAACATTAAGTAAGCTCTTAATCAAAATAGTTAAAAGTTATTAGACACTTGTATTAATGCCAACTGTCAAATCTATTGTCCCTTAAGTTCAATCTATTAATTGTTGACATTGGTCAAATATGACAGATAAAAAATATGAATTGCTGATGACAACAAAAATGGGGGGATTTGATTGATGGGAAGATATATTTGAATGACTGACGTCATTCAAACATGGCAGGAAGATCTCCATGAAATGACTATTGTCATTCAAAATGGCAGAAAGATAAGAATTAAAAATGTGTCATAATAGATCCCATGACCACACATTCCAAGGTGAACTAAAGGTCACCTAAGTCCCCTGACGTCATTCAAAATGCCATAATCACAGAAATTAAAAATTTGTCATAATAGATCCTATGACCATACATTCAAAGGTGACCTAAAGGTCACCTGAGCCCCCCTTGACGTCATCAAAAAAAAATGGTGGATACACAAGAAATGATAACGTCATTTTAGTCCTAAGGTAACATGTATTCTTCTTGCCTCTGTTCACCCAACAGTACAATTAGATACCTGGTATCGAAATGAATGCAATAAGAGATAATCTTTTTTTCAAAAAACGCCTTAATTGCATACTTGATTTGCATACTCCCACTGAGTTAAGAACGAAAAAAAAACCAAATGTTCCTTATACCTTTGAGCATACCCCTTTGTGGAGTGAAGTTACTAGCTGCATACTCTTTGTAATAACTAATTTTCCAGTTCCATAAAGTAGGCCTATCATTATCACATTTGAAAGTTGATTTTTTTAAATCTTGTGATTTTGAGAATTTTCGAGGGGTACTTTCTTTGGAGAATTTTCTATCGTAAACCACTGAAGATACCATTAAGTTTAATAGATCATTTTGTACAGTACAGATGTCAGTTATTGAGAACAATACATTTCAAACATAGTTTACATGGAACAAGTCATAGAATATTGTCATTTCTCGAAAATAGCCATTTTAACCAACTTCAAAGGCTCACAACTGCTTAACTAATTATGCAAATGTAACGTTATTGACACCTATGTATGCACAATTCCAAGAACAACGACTTTTATGTAGTACCATTTCATAAAAAAGTTGATATTTAAGCTTCAAACATCGTAAACATTGTATAGGGTCCGAAAATAAGCGTTTATAGTATTTTCTTGAATATTCAGAAGAACTTATAAACCTAGGTTTGATTCTCTCTATTGTTTTGTGAGTTACTTATTTTGTAGGAATAACCTCAGAGGAGGTTTTACTTCGGGAAAACCCCGGGTACAGGTCTTACTTTTTGAATAATAACCCCGGGTACAGGTCTTACTTTTTGAATAATAACCCCAACCCAGGTTTTTTTGAAAGTAAGACCTGGAAATGCACTTAGAATAATTTTTCAGACTTGCAACGCAATAGCCAACAAGCAGCAATTATTATCGAAAATTATACACAGTTAAAAATTTCCAAGTTGAAATAGCTGGATTCGAACCTGGCACCCTTCGCTCTCTAAACTGGCGCCTTAGACCGCTCGGCTATGCAGACCGAGATGATGAGTGGAGTTGAATTACTCCATTTATAGTCATACCTTCTTTGCCTCGATATAACGCAACCGAGGGCGACATACCCTTTATAAAAACACGATTTGGGAATAAAAAATTGTAAAATGTAAATTTTTACATTTGACGTTTATAAATAGGAAGAAAACATTCCTCCTTCGTCTTCTGCTTTTAAAATGGTCTAAGCGGAGGAATTAGGCCCTTTGAGCGTCCGAAACTATAACTCGTAAATTTTGATAGTTGACGGTTTATAAGCTGGAGAAAACACTCCTCCTCGGTCTTCTGCTCTGAGAATAACCTCAAGGTCGGGATAGCCCCTCGGGCTAACGCCCTCGGGGCTTTATCCCTCCCTTCAGGTTATTCTCAGAGCAGAATACCTCGGAGTCATGTTTTCTCCTTAACTTATAAACCTAGGTTTGATTCTCTCTATTGTTTTGTGAGTTACTTATTTTGTAGGAATAACCTCAGAGGAGGTTTTACTTCGGGAAAACCCCGGGTACAGGTCTTACTTTTTGAATAATAACCCCGGGTACAGGTCTTACTTTTTGAATAATAACCCCAACCCAGGTTTTTTTGAAAGTAAGACCTGGAAATGCACTTAGAATAATTTTTCAGACTTGCAACGCAATAGCCAACAAGCAGCAATTATTATCGAAAATTATACACAGTTAAAAATTTCCAAGTTGAAATAGCTGGATTCGAACCTGGCACCCTTCGCTCTCTAAACTGGCGCCTTAGACCGCTCGGCTATGCAGACCGAGATGATGAGTGGAGTTGAATTACTCCATTTATAGTCATACCTTCTTTGCCTCGATATAACGCAACCGAGGGCGACATACCCTTTATAAAAACACGATTTGGGAATAAAAAATTGTAAAATGTAAATTTTTACATTTGACGTTTATAAATAGGAAGAAAACATTCCTCCTTCGTCTTCTGCTTTTAAAATGGTCTAAGCGGAGGAATTAGGCCCTTTGAGCGTCCGAAACTATAACTCGTAAATTTTGATAGTTGACGGTTTATAAGCTGGAGAAAACACTCCTCCTCGGTCTTCTGCTCTGAGAATAACCTCAAGGTCGGGATAGCCCCTCGGGCTAACGCCCTCGGGGCTTTATCCCTCCCTTCAGGTTATTCTCAGAGCAGAATACCTCGGAGTCATGTTTTCTCCTTAACAGAATTTTTGTTTAAAGTCCAACATGGAGTTCAAGGTCAAGCAGAAGTCTTGAAGACCTTAGTATTGACGAGTTAATCCTAGTTATCAATTTAGTTTTGCTTAGCTTAGACCTGCCCCAGAATGTTTATACATAGGAGCCTTTAATACAGTCTAGTTGCTTATTTAGCAAGTCTAGACGAACTAAATATACCCATGGAGCCACAAAGTCATAGGGATGAAGGGACAGTCATTATCAAAATTCATTAGCCTATGCTTAGTTTCTTAGTGCCAGAAAATCATTACAAAATATACTTTTTATGTAGTTATTCCGTTAGAATGTGACACTGATTAGACTAGATTAGATTAGATTAGATTTTTTTTATTGTCTTAACATTCAACATGGAAACAGTGACAGCATTCTAATGCTAGCCTACATAAGATAATCATAAAATATATAATGATGGCAGATGGACATTGAGCATTGGTAACAATCAACAATACTGTATCTAATATATTAATGGGTCTCAGTATTGACAAAGTAGTATTAAAATGTATTAATTAACTATCAATGTTATGGCATGTATACGACATTTGCGGCCTAGACCATATGATTCGACAACTGGGCCAATACGGGAAACTGGGCCAATACGGGGAAAACTGGGCCAAAACGAGACAAACTGGGCCAATATGAGTCTGAGCATGCGCAGTTGCACATTTGGTGAAAGCCTGAAGCTGTCGCTTCACAACTTTGACCCGTGCTATTTGTTCACCAATCTTGTTTATAATTATTATTTCAATATAAAGGAGATGTCTAGTGTTGTGCAAAAAGAATGAAAAGAAGTTAATTAATAAAATAGTCATTAATTAAGTATTTCCGTATTGGCCGAGTTACAGGTCCTCGGTCCGTTGTTTTGGCCCTTGACTTCGTCTCGGGCCAATACAACGGACCTCGGACCTGTAACTGGGCCAATACGGAAATACTTAATTAATAACATTATAATAGTAGTGGATGGTTTCAATCAAGTTGGCTCTACTACTTGAGAAGATATAAATAAACTGGTTGTGTTTATCAAGGCTTCTGAAATTATTATCTATAGTAGCATTCTCTTTCCACAGAGGTTACTCCCTTTTTCGATCCTACCCTCTGTTGTTTTACGCTTGAAAACGGGGGGCAGAAAGGGAGTGTCCTGATTGGTTGCAATTGAATCTAGTTGTGCAATCAACGACGCCGTTGTAAAAGTGACATTTGGCAATGACACGTCATAATGATTAAATAAACGTAAGACCAACGTTTTCTCGTTTAATGTGCTTTCCTCAAAATATGCTATTTGATTTTGTGAAAACTATTCACCATAAACATGTTTATAAATAAAGAAGACCAAATCAGCGACAAATACCAAAAATTATTCATTTGTGTTATTTACATCAGACATATTCCAAGGACATATGCTAATGAACAAGACCCTTTTGAGTAAAATGCCTAGATCTTTGAAATCACTAAGTCGACGTGGTCACTAAAAGATGAATTTTCATTGGTCAGGCATTAAGTAAGACATTCCGCTTTCCACCGCTAGGGGAATTTGCTTCTGCTCTCGGTTTCAAGCGAAAAAGAACAGAGGGTAGGATCGGAAATCTGAAGGGAGTAACCTCTGTGGGAAGAGAATGCTAAAGTAGCTATACTACGGAAAAGACATATCATCTTTTAGTGTATGACAGGCCTGTCACAATCTCTGGTCTAGTGCTATCTTTGGTATATGTCTGCGTCCACTTTCAATCATGAGTTTATGGTCACTTAAACGTGTACTCTGTGTTTCTTTATTGGACAGTTTAGGTAAGGTTCAAAGTTTACATCTTGTTTACATATAGTCTATAAGCTCTGAGTTTATTCTTTGAAGATTGATTTGGGGGGGGGGGGGGGGGGGGGGGGGGGGGGGGGGGTCTTGTAGAGAGTTAATAACATTACTTTGTAAACTTTTGTAAACCGCAAGCAGATGTAAGATCACCGAATGAGATATTACACTTGTTCAGGGGTACAGTCACCTGATGATACCAGCCCACTTTATGCTTTGATAAGGTCATACAGTGTTTATAGGCATGTTGAAGCACACTGTAAATAGCTAATTGGATAAGAACATAAAATAGGATAGTTCCTGAATTATTAGCTGACTTGCTATTTCTTCTATATGAATTATTTAGCTTAAATTAGGTGATTGCTTTCATTGTTGTCGTGAATCCCTGGTCGATGAGATCCTTTCTGAAGTGTATTATTTCTCATGTTAAAACGTTTTAGAAGGACCCATCTATTAGTCAAAGGTAATTTTGGAAACTGATCAATAAGAGACAAAAACACAAATTTGGGTTGATTGTGATGGGCGTATATTTTCGGTTTCTGCACATGTTTATGTTCTTGCTCGATTTTCATTGGAATAGTAATACTGATATATTAGGCGATTGTGAATGAATATGCGATTATTTGAACTGAAATCAGCACATAAGTACCAAAGCCAAATAAGATTTTATGAAACACAATGTATGCAACTTTAAACCTTGTACATTCTCTCACACAGAGCATATTAGACTTAAATTTAGTCTATGGAATCTATTAATGTATCTGTCGACATCCATTGAATTTTATTTTTTTAAGCTTTTAGTTCCATTTAGTTTATCTAGACTTGCTGAATAAGGATCTAGACTGTATTAAAAGCTCTTATTGTTACACAGTCACGGGGCAGGACTCATAGCACATCACAAGCGCTGCCAGACCATACTCTCACCTAGATTGGACTATGTTTAGATGTCCAGGAAAGCCTGTACATTGTGTGTGCAGTTAGCATCTGGACATAATGAATCAAGTATCTAAATGACTTGTGACAGGAATCACTTGTAAGGTTGAGACAGTCATTCCAAACGCCTGATAAGCTTGGGGTATAGAATTACTGCATTCCTCCCGATTTCGAACGAACGTTTGTCCATAGACTGTGTAGGAATTCCCCAAGTGTTACTTGTAAACACAACCAAAATGGGTAACCGATCACAAACGATGTTTAGGAGCAAGTTTGTCAGACCCGGAGAACAGAGGAGGAAATCTGTTTGTGTGTGAGGATGGCGAAATTTAATTGTGTTTAAGAGACACAATCAGTGGATAGCTGCAGCTTTTTTCTTGACAAGATTACATGTCGACAGCTGTCACATTAATTTGCCAGTTCCTCAGATTCAATTGAGTAAATCAAAGGTCAAAGTGTTTTTCAAACTCTCCTCCGTATGGTATAACTCTCGCCAGTCTCTATCACTGGCTGATTTAAGCCTTGTCGCTTTTCCCTAATGTTTCTGTGCCAGCGAATCAGAGCTCACTATTAATTTCAGGTGCATTGCTCCAATCCGTTAGCACGGGAAAGTGAAGGAAATGCTGTAAGACTTAAATCAGCTAGTGATGGAGACTGGCTTGAGTTATGCTTTGCAAAGAAACGTTGGATTTTGGCTAGACTTTGCTAAACTGTTCATAACGTTTTTGGTGATGGTTACACTGTACACTGCATTTGACATCAGTGAGTAAAATGATCCGTCCATGGACAGTTACAGTCAGTTATGAAATCCCTGTTGCCCAGTGATCAAAGGGAGAACTATCTGACGGAATGAAAGAACAATCTTATTGACACATGAACAGTTTTCAAAATTCAAAAGCAAATGTTGCGTGTTTGTTTTGAATTCGAAAGCAGTTCCGTTTCAATTTGACCCTTACCGAAAGGTCATTAGCTAACCAATAAAATCGTTGGAAATTTAGTTTACAGTGTTACAACACCCACCACGTGGTACGAAACACGTGGTGGGTGAGATTAGTGTGTCTTTAGTTGTTCACCACGCGTATATTTATGAAGCTGTTTAATTCTGTTCTTAACAATGCTGTAATGCCTGAAAACCAATAGATGAACATAAACGCCAGCCTTCAGAAGCATGTAACTACAGAGGGATATCTGTATTAAGTTGTTGCGAAAGATTACTACATTGATATTAAGTACACGGTTAATTAACATTTATCAAAATTTTAGAAAGAAACTGTTTTGGTTTTTAATTGATTTTAGTCAAGTTTATGATACTGTTTGGAGAAGCTGTTTTTCGTATACATTAATCCAAAGTAACAACGTTGAAAATGCATCTCTATTATAAAGAATATATATGAATATATAAAGTCTAGAGAGTTGAAAAAGATAGTGTAATTTCACATTCCTTTCGATGTAAGATTGGAGTTAGACAAGGTTGACATTTATCTCCTTTTTGCTCCATATATAAATGGAGTTCTTTCATCAACATGATGTAACTGGCCTCGAACATGTAGATAAGCTAATTGAAGACCAGCTTGGTAGTTTTATAAAAAAAAATATTGATATTACTTTACACTGATGATACCGTCATACCAGCTGAAACACGTGATGAATTAAAACAATATCTGAATGTTTTGTTTTTTTTATCAATATTATAAAAAAATTAAATTGAGTTTAAAAAACAACAAAGGCTGTCATTTTTTCAAAAGGACCGGATATTGTAAAAAAAACATAACTTTGTGATTAATGGTACAACTTACATTATAATGGATATATGTATCTTGGTGTACTATTCACTGACAATGGTCGGTTCGATAGAACGATCAAACCCCGAAATGTATAATCTAAGAAGGAAATGTTTGTTATTTTCAAAAGCATTCTCAACTTATAATCCCGATAGACTGAAATTATTTGTTAATCTTGTCAAACAAATCTTCCTTTATGAAGCCGAAGTTTGGAGTTTGTCAATCTTGTTTCCATCATCGAAGGTGTTCATCTTAAATTTTGTAAATACATTTTGAATGTTAAACGATCAACTCCATAATTTACTATGAACTATACTCGCGAGCAAAAGAAACGTCACCATACAAAATTCAAGATATTTCAATCATCCAGTGATAAATACAACTGAAACAGGGTTACATCATGCCTTAAAACGACAACTTAATTTGAGTTTGCAAAGTATCTGTTCATACTTCTTAAAAACACACGTTTTAAATAATGCCTGAGTCACACCAAGGTAGTTCTCACTACGTTCTACTCCGTCCAAAAAATATTGTAGAACGGCCTCGAACGGGATAGAAACGAGCAACTTTTGTTTCCTGTATATCAAACAACGACCCCAGTACCTTCACAAACAGTTCTCAGAACGTCCATCTAGTCTTTACGCCGTTCTCAGACAGTTGGTACCACGTTTAGATTGTATAATATTGACCGTTCACCTCGATTTCACAACGTTCTCAGCCAGTCCAATTCCGTCCTAAGTCATTCTTGACTAGACCTATCTCGTTCTTAATACGCACAATACCGTTCTAACTCGTTTTAAGACAGTTCTCTCCGTTTTCACTCCGTCCTCATTCCGTTCTCAGTGCGTGCTCGTCACGTCCTGCCTCGTTTTTTATAAATACCCAGAAAGTTCTTGTCCGTTCTCATTGCCGTTCTGAACTTCAAGGTGAAAACATCATGCCTCCCAGGAAGAACAAGAAGTGTATTCAGAAGAAGATGGTTCAAAGAAAACCAAATACAATATCTTCAACCCCTGTAGAAGTCATAGCGACCGAGTCTTCTGTTCCCGAGAGAGCAGTATCCCCTGCACCTTCGGAATCTTCTGTGACACAGTCTGAGACTAACATGTCTGAGACCGATCAGAAACCCTACATTCAACATACTGAGAGCAGTAACTCTGTTCATGGTTCTCTGGTCATTAATATAACCAAAGTGATAAACGTATTAACACGCCTGTATTTATACCAGTTCATTCGCATCGTACTGCCAACGTCGTAAGAACTGTGTAGAGATTTCGCAAACGTACTAACAACGAGTAGAACGCAATGACAACCTAATGCGAACTTTTATAACTGTGTAGGAACGTACTAAGAACTCAATCGAAACAATTTAATTTATTTACACATATTTGGACGTTAGAGCAACTGACTATGGTCGTACTGCGGTCGAGTTCGATCTGACTGAGGACGTCATGGACTGAGTGGAAACTGTGCACAAACGTATTGCAATCGCGTCCCGACTGCACAACGTTCTTACTCGTCCTTAGTAGGTTCGCAATACGGCAATTCCGTTCTTAGTACGGCAATCCCGTTTTTACTACGTTCCTACTCCGTCCAAATTTAGAACGGGGAGAACGTTGGACATGTTCAACGTTCTGGAGCACCATTCCGTTCTTACCCAGTTCGAGCCCGTCCATAAAGTTTGTAAACAGTTGCCATTACGTCCACTCCGTTTGTGCACAGTTTGAGCACAGTTCAAGCCCGTTTTCCAAAAAAAACAAGAACGTAGTGAGAACGGGTTTGGTGTGATGGGGGTATTAGATATGGTCGCTTTGATAGAAGTGTCAAAATATATATCCAAGAAGGTTAATTTATGTTGATAACATCTTTTAGGAATTAAATTCAGTCTATGTTTTTAAAACTTTTTAACTTAAATACCAAGCATTGTGTCCAAAGGCCATCTTGAAAAAGCGATTTCAGCAGCCCAAGAGTATTTGAACAGACATACAAATAAAAAATATCATACTCTGATGTATGGTATTGTGACTACTTCTTTATAAACATGTACCTATCAAAGACAATAAAAATCGACTCGCTGTGACTGCAGTGTATCGTGTTTTTTAAACATGTGGTGATGTTACCTTTAGTCATCAGTGTAGGTAGATGCCCTGTCCGTGTATCAGTAAAACGTTGAATTAATTCAAACTGGGTTAAACTATTAACCTGTAATAGTAAATAACTATTTGCTATAATGTTATGTACAATCTGTATTCTTCAAATGTTGATTTTGATTTGCAAATACTGTCAAGTGTTCAGAGTATACTGGATTTTACATTTTCGTTCTCATTGATCAGTTTAAACATAAATGGTGGCGTTCAGGATTACAGGGTAAGATCACAGGGTAGCGTCACAGGGTAGGAGGGTAGGGTCACAGTGTAGGGTCACAGTGTAGGGTCACAGGGTAGGAGGGTAGGGTCACAGTGTAGGGTCACAAGGTAGGACAGGGTAGGGTCACAGGGTAGGACAGGGTAGGGTCACAGGGTAGGAGGGTAGGGTCACAGGGTAGGGTCACAGGGTAGCGTCACAGGGTAGGACAGGGTAGGGTCACAGGGTAGGAGGGTAGGGTCACATGGTAGGGTCACAGGGTAGGACAGGGTAGGAGGGTAGGGTCACAGGGTAGGGTCACAGGGTAGGGTCCGAGTAGCCAGGGTCTCACAGCATCGTAGTCGTCTTGTCTTTCTTCGACCAATGCCTTTATAACACTGGTAGTATCAATACTGAACAGTAACAATAAATTATTATCAAATGAACAAAATCCTATTCTGCTCTAGGATGTTTCCCGTATTTGGTCCTCAGACAAAGTCGGAAATACCTATAATTGTTATCGTCCAGGTTCTTTTTAATATAATTTGTAAGATTTTGTTTTTCACTTAAACTTACACACCGACTTGACCGGTTTTCAGAGACTATCAGGGACAGTAGAATTCATCAAGGTCTTGAAGTGCTCGAAAACTAAGGCAGTTAAAGACGTGATTGCTAGCTGAAACAAAATATTCTAGTTATGATCTTCAGACACTGTTCAACTAACTCTCAAAAGATGAAAAGTTTCGAAAATTTCGCGATTTCATGGTATCTGACATTCATTTTAAAAACTATACTTTTTGTATAACAATATCGGTGACATTCTGCTGCGACCGTTCTAGTTGGTTTGATTGTTAGATATTTCTTTCATTTCAAGTTCAAGTTCTTTATTGCGTATGGTGGCTGATTTCTACCATTCGCTTTTTCGTACTTCGTATTATTAGAATCTAGGGCGAAATAGCGAAGTGGCGATGCGAAGTAGCGAAGAGGCGATGCGAAGTAGCGAAAACGCGATGCGAAGTAACGAAGAGGCGATGCGAAGTAGCGATGCGAAAAAGCTAAATAGCGAAGATTTTTGCTTCGCTACTTCGCATCGCCATTTCGCAACTTCGCTATTTCGCATTGCCACTTCGCTTCCTCGCTACATCGTGTCTTCGCTACTTCGTCGCGAAGTGAGGAAGTAGCGAGGACACGATGTAGCGAACTAGCGAAGTTGCGAATAGGCGAACTAGCGAAGTAACGATGCGAAGTAGCGAAGTGGTGATGCGAGGTAGCGAAATGGCGATGCAAAGTGGCGAAGTTGCGAAGACGCGAAATGGCGAAATGACGAATTGGCGAAGTGGCGAAAGAGCAAAGAAGCGAAGTACCGAAGTACTGAAGTGGCGAAATGACGAACTAACGAAGTGGCGAAGTAACGATGCGAAGTAGCGAAGTGGCGATGGGAAGTAGCGAAGTGGCGATACGAAAGTAGAGAAGTGGCGATGCGAAGTAGTGAAGTGGCGATGCGAAGTAGCGAAGCAAAACCTTCGCGTCTTCGGTACTTCGCATCGTTACTTCGCATCGCGTCTTCGCTACTTCGCATCGCCACTTCGCTATTTCGCCCTAGCTTAGAATAACACGAAGAAGCGAAGACACGAATGGCAGATATCAGCCACCATAGTTTCGCGATTTCGTGTCCCTGTTTCGCGATTTCGTTTCCCTGTTTCGCGATTTCATTTTGATTTTTTCGCGATTTCGTTTTGATTTTTTCGCGATTTCGTTTTGATTTTTTCGCGATTTCGCGATTTCGTGTTGGAAAAATAACACGAAATCAGCCACCATACCTCTCTCAGCCATCATACAATACAAGAATGGTGCTTATGGAATTAGAGTATTTCGAAATATCATTGCATGGTGTATATATACATAGACAACATTTTAATGACTTCATCGTTATGATTTGACATCAAATTGATGAATTGTCGTTTGTAAATTGCTGTGACATTTGTGTATTTTTTCTGATGTCTGCAAGTGGTTTACAAAAAAATAAATAGAAAATAAAAAATGATATTCATCCTCTATCTCCCCTGATTTACATACTCTGCATAATCTATCCTTACGTTCTATGCCATTCATCCTGCCAGTTTATATTTCAAGTAGGAGTGTACCACATCGGAAATTAGCATAAGTACTTCTGAATATATTTATTTGTAGTGAATTTATATAGACTTCGGTTTCGAATCTATTCTTTAAGCTTTTTATCTATTGAAGCAAACCAATCTGATATTGATAAATCTTTCAGTCTTGGTTTGAATTCACTGATAAATAAGTTTATGTTCTCTACTCCCTGGTTTTCCCATAAGTTCATAAATCCATTTGAGCATATCATATGCCCAACTTTAGTAACCCAGTTTACCTAACCATTTGAATAACAAAGTAAAGACAATTGACATATCTGTGTTCAGACATTCTGTTATCTTAGACAATATTTGACTACTCTCACAGAAGTGTTCACAAATAGTGGAAATAATCTTATTAATATTGTCTTCTCAAGGTAAAAGCGGCGCCGGATCTCTCAAGTTGACTGAACTGACAACACACGCCGTTTTAGGGCAACCTTTCCGCTTCCGTTGCGATACTCGGGGCCCTTGGATTCAAGCGTGGCACTTTTCAAGATCAACTCGAGGTCCGGTTGTGTTGTTAAGCGAAAGAACTGCAAACAAGTCTATCCCGCTGGCAGCCAAGCGTATTCATGCGCATGCGTGAACCGATCTGGTGATTCCCCTAGTTTCTTTCTGAACATCACGGAGCTGCGGAACGACACCCTTGGCACGTGGCTGTGTGAATATCAGAAACAGAGCAACACCATTACCTTGGAACCAACAGGTGAGTAACCATAACCTTGGCACGTGGCTGTGTGAATATCAGAAACAGAGTAACACCACTACCTTGGAACCAACAGGTGAGTAACGATAACCTTGGCACGTGGCTGTGTGAATAACAGAAACAGAGCAACACCATTACCTTGGAACCAACAGGTGAGTAACGATAACCTTGGCACGTGGCTGTGTGAATATCAGAAACAGAGCAACACCATTACCTTGGAACCAACAGGTGAGTAACGATAACCTTGGCACGTGGCTGTGTGAATATCAGAAACAGAGCAACACCATTACCTTGGAACCGACAGGTGAGTAATGATAACCTTGGCACGTGGCTGTGTGAATATCAGAAACAGAGCAACACCATTACCTTGGAACCAACAGGTGAGTAATGATAACCTTGGTACATGGCTTTGTGAATATCAGAAACAGAGTAACAACATTACCTTGGAACCAACAGGTGAGTAACGATAACCTTGGCACATGGCTGTGTGAATATCAGAAACCGAGCAACACCATTACCTTGGAACCAACAGATGAGTAACGATAACCTTGGCACGTGGCTGTGTGAATATCAGAAACAGAGCAACACCATTACCTTGGAACCAACAAGTGAGTAATGATAAACTTGGCACGTGGCTGTGTGAATATCAGAAACAGAGCAACACCAATACCTTGGAACCAACAAGTGAGTAATGATAAACATGGCACGTGGCTGTGTGAATATCAGAAACAGAGCAACACAAATACCTTGGAACCAACAGGTGAGTAACGATAACCTTGGCACGTGGCTGTGTGAATATCAGAAACAGAGCAACATCATTACCTTGGAACCATGAGGTGAGTAACGATAACCTTGGCACGTTGCTGTGTGAATAACAGAAACAGAGCAACATCATTACCTTGGAACCATGAGGTGAGTAACGATAACCTTGGCACGTGGCTGTGTGAATAACAGAAACAGAGCAACACCATTACCTAGGAACCGACAAGTGAGTAACGATAACCTTGGCACGTGGCTGTGTGAATATCAGAACCAGAGCAACATCATTACCTAGGAACCATGAGGTGAGTAACGACACCCTTGGCACGTGGCTGTGTGAATATCAGAAACAGAGCAACACCGTTACCTTGGAACCAACAGGTGAGTAACGATAACCTTGGCACATGGCTGTGTGAATATCAGAACCAGAGCAACATCATTACCTAGGAACCATGAGGTGAGTAACGATAACCTTGGCACGAGGCTGTGTGAATATCAGAAACAGAGCAACACCATAACCTTGGAACCGACAGGTGAGTAACGATAACCTTGGCACGTGGCTGTGTGAATATCAGAAACAGAGTAACATCATTACCTTGGAACCAACAGGTGAGTAAAGATAACCTTGGTACATGCATGGCTGTGTGAATATCAGAAACAGAGTAACACCATTACCTTGGAACCAACAGGTGAGTACCGATAACCTTGGCCCGTGACTGTGTGAATATCAGAAACAGAGTAACACCATTACCTTGGAACCAACAGGTGAGTAAAGATAACCTTGGTACTTGCATGGCTGTGTGAATATCTGAAACAGAGCAACACCATCACCTGGGAACCAACAGGTGAGTACCGATAACCTTGGTACGTGGCTGTGTGAATATCAGAAACAGAGTAACACCATTACCTTGGAACCAACAGGTGAGTACCGATAACCTTGGCACGTGGCTGTGTGAATATCAGAAACAGAGTAACACCATTACCTTGGAACCAACAGGAAAGTAACGATAACCTTGGCACATGGCTGTGTGAATATCAGAATCAGAGCAACATCATTACCTAGGAACCATGAGGTGAGTACCGATAACCTTGGCACGTGACTGTGTGAATATCAGAAACAGAGTAACACCATTACCTTGGAACCAACAGGAAAGTAACGATAACCTTGGCCCGTGGCTGTGTGAATATCAGAAACAGAGTAACACCATTAACTTGGAACCAACAGGTGAGTACCGATAACCTTGGTACGTGGCTGTGTGAATATCTGAAACAAAGTAACACCATTACCTTGGAACCAACAGGTGAGTACCGATAACCTTGGCACGTGACTGTGTGAATATCAGAAACAGAGTAACACCATTACCTTGAAACCAACAGGTGAGTAAAGATAACCTTGGTACGTGGCTGTGTGAATATCTGAAACAGAGCAACACCATTACCTTGGAACCAACAGGTGAGTACCGATAACCTTGGTACGTGGCTGTGTGAATATCTGAAACAGAGTAACACCATTACCTTGGAACCAACAGGTGAGTACCGATAACCTTGGCACGTGGCTGTGTGAATATCTGAAACAAAGTAACACCATTACCTTGGAACCAACAGGTGAGTACCGATAACCTTGGCACGTGACTGTGTGAATATCAGAAACAGAGTAACACCATTACCTTGAAACCAACAGGTGAGTAAAGATAACCTTGGTACGTGGCTGTGTGAATATCTGAAACAGAGCAACACCATTACCTTGGAACCAACAGGTGAGTAACGATAACCTTGGCACGTGGCTGTGTGAATATCTGAAACAGAGCAACACCAATACCTTGGAACCAACAGGTGAGTAACGATCACCTTGGCCCGTGGCTGTGTGAATATCTGAAACAGAGTAACACCATTACCTTGGAACCAACAGGTGAGTAACGATAACCTCGGCGCGTGGCTGTGTGAATATCGGAAACAAATCAGTTAACGCAATTCTTTGGAACCAACATGTAACTAACATGGCAAACACAACATATATCGTATATGAGACCCTGTGTAATACCGTTTTCATCTTCACAGTGTACATGTATTTAGAGTGTGTCAAAGTCCTGTAAATCTATCAAATTGTGAGATTTCATTGAACATGTAATACATGGTCACATTCGTATACTACGGTTATATTATGTTTCAATGTTAATTGATGATGTGATGACTGTAAACATTGTTGTGAAGAAAGTACAAAATGGAAGCGTGTGTCTACAGAAGGTTATGTCGGTGTTCCTCAATGAACAACTCTCCCTTATTTCTCTGCAGATCCGACTGGGCCCAAATCACCGACTGTCAGTCCAGCTGACCCTCTCACAGTTGTAGAGAAACACAACCTCACGCTCACATGCACGGCCGAGTGTGTTCCAGAGTGCACGTACACGTGGTTCAAGGTCAAGAACGACTTGGATGGCAAGGTCAACTACACCGGAAGTAGTAGTCTCGTTTTGACATCAGTTACACCGGAAACTGAAGGGAACTTAGTCTTACACTCAGACTATGAAAAAAGTATTTATTCTGAAAATATCACCATTTTATTAAATATTGAAAAGGAGACTGTAAGAAATGGAATTTTCATATATAAAAAAAAGGCTCCTTTTCAATTTTTTTTTTTTTTTTTTTTTTTTTTTTTTACAGTCTAAGTGTTAGACTAAAGGGAACTACACATGCGTCGCAGTGAACCCTGCATCCGGGAAGTCGGAACTTGTGTCTGTTGAGGTCAAAGTTCATAGTGAGTATCTATTTCATTTGTGGAAAATTGAAAGGAATATTCAAGCGTAATTTCAAATTATTTCCTATAAAAGATTGAGTTATCATGTATTTTCTAAAAAAAATATGTTTGTATTTGGTCAATGGGTTAAATAATTACATCGAATATAATCCGTCACTTTGGCTCGACGTGGGGGCCGCCCATCCTCGGTTACCCATGGTTTTATATATGCTCGGGGAGTAACGGAGCATATATAAAACCATGGGTAACCGAGTAGGGGGGCCGCCATGTTTCTTGAAAATGTGGCGTCATTGACACACCACGTAAATCCGTGCAAGGAGTTTCGATTGTAAACTCCGTACATCATTGTGCGGTAGAGCTGATACAATAAACTAGACTCACTGTCTGTTTGCGCTGCGCACTTGTCATCGTGTGATGTGAATACGACTGATTAAAACCACGTAGTGACAATAAAATACAGGGAAATTCGATCATGGCGCTGATCATGAATACATCATATTTAATAATCCATCAGTTCTTCAAGGCTGTTTGTTTCAATGAAACATTCACATAACGTAAGTCTTGTTCGCGAATGCGCATTGATAAGTCAAGCACCATGACTCTAATACAAATTAAAAAATAATATTTCCAGATATCTTAATTGATATTAAGATTAAATTAGTAATGGATTAGTAAATTTATCAACTACACCCCCTTGAACCCTTTACTGCAGGGCTCCAATGATAGTGATGTTGTACAGCGAGTGATGCAGTGATAGTGATCGGATTAGCGAGGATAATTGCTGTAAGTGTGTACAAAATGCAGCTGTAAAGCAGGGCTCCAATGATAGTGATTTTGTACAGCGAGTGATGCAGTGATAGTGATCGGATTAGCGAGGATAATTGCTGTAAGTGTGTACAAAATGCAGCTGTAAAGCAGGGCTCCAATGATAGTGATGTTGTACAGCGAGTGATGCAGTGATAGTGATCGGATTAGCGAGGATAATTGCTGTAAGTGTGTACAAAATGCAGCTGTAAAGCAACATATGGGTAATACACAGTACTAGGCCTACTTGAGGTGCAATGAAATGTTTGTAAACGTCGAGAAAAAAATGTTGACACTCGTTTTATTTGCATTTCTGCAGTTTGTGATAAAAATACCTGAGACTGTATTCAAAAGGTTTTATACATGTATACAATTATATCAATTATATGTATATGTATACATGTATATTTTACATGTATACAATTATATTTCACCAGGGCCGAAAGCCCGATGGGCTTTTGGCATGGCATGGCATGGCATGGCATGGCGTCCGGCGTCCGTCCGTCCGTCCGTCCAACCGTCCGTTCTTAAACTTTTCGCTTTTTCTTCTCCAGAACCAATGACTCCACAGAGCTGAAAATTTATGTGCAGACTCCTTGGCCAATGGGGATTATAAATTGTAGATATTTCGTGACCCCGTGTCCCCAAATGGGGTCACATGGCTCACATCCTTAAAAACCTAATTTAATCTTCTTCTCCAGTTCCAAAAGGTCTATAGAGAGCTGATAAGTTGTGTAGACTCTTTGACCAATGGGTATTCTAAATTGTAGATTTCGTGACCCCGTGACCCCTAATGGGGTCACAGGGCTCACATCCTTAAAAACCTAATTTAATCTTCTTCTCCAGTTCCAAAAGGTCTAGAGAGCTGAAAAGTTGTGTGCAGACTCCTTGGCCAATGTGGATTCTAAATTGTAGATTTCGTGACCCCGTGACTCCAATCTAGGTCACGGGTCATGACCCAAAAACCTATTTTCATCTTTATCTCAAGTATGTATAAAACTCTAGAAAGGTGAAATGTTGTGTAGAGACTCTTTGGTCAAAGGTGATTCTTAATTGTAGGATTGGTGACCCTGTGATTCCAAATGGTGATCTAAAACCTTTTTATGCTTGTTAACAATGTATTACTTGAGATCACTTAGATCTTTTACCTTAGATAACAAAAATCAATGAAATCCTGATGAGGTACAGAGCCCATGGCTCTATTTTTAGGATTATAAAATTGTGTGATATAAATAAATAATTGAACCTGCTTCAAGTAACTGTACTTCAATTAGTATGTATCTGTAATTAATTCCAAATATACAATTCCACACTAACAAATGTTTATTTAAGTTGTAACTTGTAACGATCAATTCTGGTTTTACGTCAGAATTTTCATAATGCGTTGTAATTAGTCATATTGTTTAAATTACAATTATAATTTAGAAAACGTAATCACATAATTTTCAATCACAATGCAATGTCTAGTGTAGGTAATTTCGTAGGAGGATCCGGTTCCCTGACATAAAATTATATATTCTGTCGTTAAAATGAAATACCTGAAAAATTCTGCAGACGAATGGATATTTCACTTGCACATAATACAATTATCTATGCGGGAACCTGTGATTTCGTAGGAGATACCTATCGTGGTTTCGTTGGAATGTCATAATATGTTTGTTAATTAAGTAATTAATTAGGTTTTTAAAATTTCATTCGGGTCGGCATTCAAGTTTGAATATTGATATTTGATACCTCGGACTTTCTCTACCCCCGGAGTGTGGTGAGATGTGTTTATTGTCCATTACTTTGTCGGCTACTTACCGTTTTAATCTTCACCGGCATCTGCTAATATTCCCATCCTTGCTCATACGCGTTAAAATGTATGCACATGACATCATTCTAACCCGATTATTTTGTTATTGATACTAACACAAAATGGGTAAACACTGCCGATCATTTGGCATAGCGCCTACTCTGTTCGAAACTCTCCCATGAAATCACCGAAATTTACCAGAACTCACTGTTATGTTTACATATTCTGCTATCATCCATTTCCCAAATTATACTTTAAACTTCAGATGCTTATTACAAATGTTATTACTAATATTATTTCCTAATATTGATATTTAATAGTATATCCTAAATAGTGTTAACAAGATATTTCATGCTTCAATAATACAATTCATTAGAATTTGACTAAACTTATCATCTTCATGAAAATCCATAATAATAAGAAAATTATCATTATTTATATCAAATGAAATAATCAGTTCAAATAGTAATGCCGAAATTAAAAATTCTAAAACAAGCATACATCACTACAACCACTACCATATATTCGTAATCAAATTGGTCTCGTACGAACAGTGATATAAATGTTAATGGAATACAATAAAATCATTATAACTAAGTTTCAGATTAATGAAACATATTAAACGATTAGAATATAATACACAAAGAAGGAAAACCAATTTCTGGTCGAATCAAATATATATCTTAATACGTACATACGAATTAAGTTTTGATTACGAACTTGTCCCCATACACCGAGGCTTCGCTTAGCTGAGGAATCGTTTAGCTTAGGAATCGCTCCGACTTGCAAACGAAATATCGTTACGAAAATCAGTGTAATTACTACTAATAAATTTAATTTCCGTAGAATATGTGTTATTTTACTATTTAATTTATATCAACAAAAAGGGTGTTTCAGAAGTAATCTAAATTTAAATACTTATGAAATGGTCTAGATTTTTTTCTTCAAAGTTATCAAAATGTTCAAACCTTGAACAGCTGACAGCAGTTGCAAATCTCAATGTCCAAGCATATATTCCCGATTTTGTGCAGCAAATAATTACTGTTAAAAATCTTATATTTATTTGATCTTGGGGTCGTGAATTATTACTTTTGGGCAGCGGGGGCGATCATACTCCGGTCCTTAGTTACGGTTTTTAAAATTTGAAATAAACCGTTACCATTTGTATCTTGTAAGGTTTTACTTATTTAGCTTGCATCAATGGGTATAATGAGATAGCAAACAAGAAGGTATACTGTTAAGGATAATTATTCACAAGTTACCTATTCTGAATAGACAAAATGAATATAAAACCCACACAAACTTGTTAATACCTGTAAATACTTGATTTTTCTATAGTTATTTGCAAATTCTTGTAAATAATTGTAAATAATTGTAAATACTTTTAGTGTAATTTAAGTAGATCATTGTCTTCTTTTCACTTCAAACCTTCACAATAATATATAGGCCTCCGCCTTCGGGCCTTGGTTCCAATATTCATTAACTTGCGTGTTATATACAGAATGGATTATTTAATTGTGTATTTGAGACAGCTTCATTAGATAATTATATCATGTTTTGAGAATGTGATTTTCTTCAGTCTTGAAATAATTGCTTACCTTCATCCCTCGCCATGATTCCCAATCACCTGACGGATTAAGATAAACATGCATTGCTCCCTAATGTGATTATCAATTAAGTGACGAACTTTGATAACCATGGATTGCTCCCTGGGTGTGATTTTCTAAAACGTGATGGGTTGATGTGATTGTACACGTCTTTTAAGGCCATTTAGAAGTGAGAACAGGAAGATTTTCTGGATAACAACTTCTTTAATGTGAAAATACACGACGTTTCGGAGTACATACTCACTCCTTCACATTCCACCTGATGAAGGAGTGAGTATGTACTCCGAAACGTCGTGTATTTTCACATTAAAGAAGTTGTTATCCAGAAAATCTTCCTGTTCTTATGTATACCACTTCTAAATGCCCTTCAAAGACCTCATTTAGAAGTGGTATACACGCGAACAGGAAGATATGCAGTATCTGCTCACTCTTCCATCAGGTGGAATGTTCACATTCACATCACATTACACCTGATGAAAGAGTGAGCAGATACTCCGAAACGTCGTGTATATTCACATTAAAGAAGTTGTTATCCAGAAAATATTCCTGTTCTCATGGTTGTACAAGCAGGGACCTTATTTTGAGGGACTAGCAACTAAGCAATTAGCTCGCGGAGCTCACCTCGTCATGGTCCAACGCACATCTTGACTTGGCGCCTGCATTGCGCTAATAACTGGCGTAGCACACTAGTATATCCAGTTAATCACTATATAAACAATAGTGACAGTTGACAGTTCAAGACAAGCGGAATCCAAAACTTGTACTTTTACCTAAGACAATAAATTCTAAAATATTAAGTTAGCGAAAGATGAATAGTTTTCGGATGTAACTGCGTCAAGCTGGTATTTTAGGGGAAAGAAGCCAGCATGTAATACGCTCGTACTTTGCAGTTAAAATAGCGAGTCAGTCCGCCATCTTGTCTGTAAGGAGCGTCAATGATATTGGTAATGGTTCAAGGGGAGTCCAAAACTTTTACTTTTACCTAAGACAATAAATTCTGAAATATTAAGTTAGCGAAAGATGAATAGTTTTCGGATGTATCTGCGTCAAGCTGGTATTTTAGGGGAAAGAAGCCAGCATGTAATACGCTCGTACTTTGCAGTTTAAAATAGCGAGTCAGTCCGCCATCTCGTCTGTAAGGAGCGTCAATGATATGTGTAATGGTTCGAGGTGAGTCCAAAACTTTTACTTTAACCTAAGACAATACATTCTAAAATATTAAGTGAGCGAAAGATGAATAGTTTTCGGATGTATCTGCGTCAAGCTGGTATTTTAGGGGAAAGAAGCCAGCATGTAATACGCTCGTACTTTGCAGTTAAAATGGCGAGTCAATCCGCCATCTTGTCTGTAAGGAGCGTCAATGATATTGGTAATGGTTCAAGGGGAGTCCAAAACTTTTACTTTTACCTAAGACAATAAATTCTGAAATATTAAGTTAGCGAAAGATGAATAGTTTTCGGATGTATCTGCGTCAAGCTGGTATTTTAGGGGAAAGAAGCCAGCATGTAATACGCTCGTACTTTGCAGTTTAAAATAGCGAGTCAGTCCGCCATCTCGTCTGTAAGGAGCGTCAATGATATGTGTAATGGTTCGAGGTGAGTCCAAAACTTTTACTTTTACCTAAGACAATACATTCTAAAATATTAAGTTAGCGAAAGATGAATAGTTTTCTGATGTATCTGCGTCAAGCTGGTATTTTAGGGGAAAGAAGCCAGCATGTAATACGCTCGTACTTTGCAGTTAAAATGGCGAGTCAATCCGCCATCTTGTCTGAACAGATGAGATATGATATTTAGAATGGTTCGAGGAAAAATTAAAACTTTTACTTTTACCTAAGGGGATAAATTCTAAAATATCAATTTTGCGAAAGATGAATGGGTTTTTTATGCGTTTGTGTCAAACTGTTATTTTAGGGGAAAGTAGTCAGCATGTAATATACGCTCGTACTTTGTAGTTAAAATAGCGAGTCAGTTCGCCATCTTGTCTGCACAGAACATGGAGGATATGTTTCTGTTCCCCTTGTACTGTCTTTCCTACATTCATGTAGAATGTACCGGTTCGAAGGGGAAAATAAATTTGAAACGAACTCCTTGATGAATGGCCTTTCTGTCATGTTGTAGCATCAGCATAAATAATAAATAATTACTTCTTTTTCTTATTATATAAGTTCATGTTTTATTAATTTTTTTCTTAAGATCAATAAACAGTAATCAACTTAAAAAATAATAGAATAATACATGTGTATAACATCAAGTATTACAAAGCACTAGGTAACCTAACATTGTATATATTATATTCTATGTCATATCACATTTACAAAATAAATGTGCATTTTCGTAATTTTGTAACAATCATATATAGCACACCTTTGAGTATAATAATTTCTTTATAACCAATTCTATTTCATTTGATTCACGTAATCATTCATCTACTTGGAGATAGACACTTCCGATGTAGTTACAGTTTCAAAGGGAGTTACTTTTATGTTTCTTGACTTTACGAAGATTGCCGATTGACGCACGGGCGAGTCGGCAAGACTCGGAAACACCAACTGGTTACAACAATACAGTGCGATAACAAACAAGCGCTATCGCAAGCAACAAGTCGCTTGTGCGTTGAAGCGCGACGAGGAGAGGTCTAATTGGATCGCTCAGTAGAAATGATCATGTAACGAGCAGAAGTTGCTAGTCCCTGTATATAATGTCCCTGGTACAAGTAAAGATTGTACTTTTACAAATGATTGTAAGGTTTAACATTTTATAGAATTTCACACACCCTGGACCCTTACGTTCGTAGCGTTAAGAATTCTTAACTTTGATCGTAACCCATGTGTTAGGAATGTTGCCCCGATTTAAGACTGGTTGTGCTGGTACTATATTAGTTGAAAGAGTTCGTTTATTTGGTTAGGTTGAGGCGGAAGATAAGTGTTGTGTTATATTGTTAACCTGCCTATTTATTCTTTAAAAACTCCAACAGTTTTCTGTATAAGCTTCGATTCTGTCGTAACTCCTAATTATGGTGACTTGAATTTTACTGCTTTATAGTGCATTGTAAATATATTTTATTGAGGTAAGACTTTTTATAAACACTGTGTCTGTCTGTCAGCATTGCTTCCTTAATATGATTCTCAGTTCCATGATTGGTTTTGATAACGAGTTAGTTATAGGATATAGTGCGCGTAAGATAGAGTAAACGCCTAATCAAGATTAGTCTATGAACTGACGTTAAATCTGTGTCAAATTCATTATCTTGTAGACGCACACTAGTCAGAAGATTTTGGACCGCAATGAAATCCGGCAAACATTTCTGATTTGTTGTTACAGATATGTATCTACAGCAAGTCGACTTCATATGCTACATTTATATTGATACACTGACTGAAATTAGTTTATAAGTGTGAGTCACTCCTTTTCTGACACACCTAACTTCCACATCAGACACATGTGGTCGCTGCTTCTGATAACTGATATCGGTTGACTTTTAATACAAAAGTGGATTCAGTATAGGCGCTGTATATATGTACTTGATTGTAGAGATCTACGGCGAAGTAAAAGTACAGGAAATTAAGAACACAAAATTACTGTACATACAAGAAAGATAGGTATGTCCTTGCTTCTCTACAGATAACAAAAGAAATGACACCGGCCATTTTGAATTGGAGGAACAACATTCTTAATTGATTACATTCGTGGGTTATTTCTCAAATATACAATATCAGCCATAATTTGTTGTCGATTCCTTATAAAGCTTCAGGTCTCGAGAATATATTCACTTTTCCTAATTCTCGCTGACAAATTGATCCGTCCCGAAAACACTTGAAATCAGTGCTGACTGTTTGCATTCGATCGTTCACACATCTGGCAATGCTTTTTTCAGTTAGAATAGTTGCATCAGCGTATTTGATTGAAAAGTAAGTAGGATTTTCGAACAGTATTACTAGTAACCATATAAATATATAGCAGGCATATAAACACGATTCAAGTGGCTAAAAAGAGATATCACAGTTAAAATCGTTAAAAAAGCAATATGAATATATTTTTCGAAACCTATGGAAAAAAGACTAAATTCTAAAAGGATCAAGCTTTTATATTGACACAAACCGTAGTTCCAAATAAATTGTTCTTCTTATGATATCGGCTAAATGCTTGCAACTCAATCTAAGAGAATGTTCGTTTGAGGGCACTGCAATTAACTTGCATATGTAAATACAGAGAGTAAGGTGTCTGTATAGAAACAACACTTAATCTTGATTTTGAGATAGGTTCACGATACCTATAGAAAATTACTAAACTGAAACACTTGGGACATAATGACACTTCGTCATGTTTTATGCATACGCGTATTAGATATTGAGTATACGGTAAATGAGAGCATATAGACAACTGTAAGCGCAAGGCAGTTATATATTTTCGATACATACATACAAGAGTAAGGTGACTCAATCATTTTTTTATACCCTCGCTACGAAGTCCTTCCGTCCGGTCAATTTTCTCAAAAACCGTCAAAGGTACATGAACCAAACTTTGTACAGTTGTTAACAATGTTCTTCCCATCGCGCACAGACAGTTTTCAGTTCCCTGAGAGTTAATTTTGTTGTCGTTTCCATGGAAACGTCACTTTTTGGACTTAGTTTTATTGTGTTCAATCCGGACAAGTTTTCTCGGACACTATTGAACCTAGGTGAATGAAATTTTGGTTTTAAGTACTCATGCATGACCATACTCTTTATCGAGTTCGTAAACCAGTTCCGAAATAGTATTTTTTACGAAGTTATTGCCCTTGAATCTGTAAATGAACTTGGTACATATTAGCACTGTGATGCCCTAATCGGAACAATTAAGTTACCCGAAAAATATTATTTCTGGGTGAATGAAATTTTGTAATAACAAAGCCAGTTCCCTAATATATTGGACAATATTATGATGCTTGAATCTGTTTTTTAAACATAGTACCCTTGACATCTGTAATGCTAAATGGACGGATAGCGGATGGGGTATGTGAGTCATGCTCACTTTTTTCTTGTTAATAACTGTCCCCCCTTCCCACCTAGATTACCCTCGCCTGGACACCGCGTTCCCCTTCACAGGAAGGGTACAGACCGCTGTGGGGAGGGAGGAGACGCTGAGAGTCCCCCTTCGTTCCTCCCCCTCCCCCTCCCTCACGTGGAGCAGGGTACAAGGAGGAAATCTCCAACCGGTGCGTGCTGGGGAACTGGAGTCGAACTTGGAAGTGACAGGTGAAAGATCAATAGTATTGTCTCCCTCTCGACCGTCTCTCATTACCACTCGCTCACACGTCATTGGGAATTTAAAAAAATATATTTTCGAAATGACAAATTTTAACATTACCCATGAAAACATAACATTGTTTACAGTATTGTATCATTCTCCAGATGAGAGGAGCGTGTACTCTGCTACACTGCACATGACGGTGGAGGAGGGTGACCTGGGTCTGTACTGCTTGACTGCCTCCAACTACGTGGGTCAGAGTTCCGTCTACATACAGCTCGTAGAGGAAGGTTATCGAGGTACCCAAAATAATAGATTACATTAAAGATTGTGCATGAATGATGATGATACTACTAATTCAGCACATTATCTTCAAGTGAGCATTCTACACACTTACTATTTATTCATTTTATTGATGGTAATCTTTTCGGTAAACTTTTAATGCATCTGCGCTCAGAAAGAAAAACAAGTTTAAACCATTGTTTGAACCTCAATCATACCCTTATTCATTGTTGATACCACCCCTAACCCTAACCCTAACCCTAACCCCTATCATTATCCTTACCCTAATCGTAATCATAACCCTATCCCTAATCCCACTCCTAACCCTTATCCCAATTCTAACCCGAACCCTAACACCGACCCTCACTCTTACCGTGTGTAACATGCCAATGACCTTTCCAATGACCTTAACCCTTAATCTAACCCTAAACCTTACCTTAACCTTACCAAAACCTAACCAAAAGTCTAACCCAGAGTCTAACCCTAAGTTCAACCTGACCTTTACCCTAACCTTCAATTGAACCCAATCCTTAATTAACCCTTGTCCTTAACCTGCCAATGACCTTTCCAATGACCTTAACCCTTAATCTAACCCTAAACCTTACCTTAACCTTACCAAAACCAACCAAAAGCCTAACCCAGAGTCTAACCCTAAGTTCAATCTGACCTTTACCCTAACCTTCAATTGAACCCAATCCTTAATTAACCCTTGTCCTCAACCTGCCAATGACCTTTCCAATGACCTTAACCCTTAATCAAACCCTAAACCTTACCTTATCCTTACCAAAACCAACCAAAAGCCTAACCCAGAGCCTAACCCTAAGTTCAACCTGACCTTTACCCTAACCTTCAATTGAACCCAATCCTTAATTAACCCTTGTCCTTAACCTGCCAATGACCTTTCCAATGACCTTAACCCTTAATCTAACCCTAAACCTTACCATAACCTTACCAAAACCAACCAAAAGCCTAACCCAGAGCCTAACCCTAAGTTCAACCTGACCTTTACCCTAACCTTCAATTGAACCCAATCCTTAATTAACCCTTGTCCTTAACCTGCCAATGACCTTTCCAATGACCTTAACCCTTAATCTAACCCTAAACCTTATCTTAACCTTACCAAAACCAACCATAAGCCTAACCCAGAGTCTAACCCTAAGTTAAGCCTGACTTTTTCCCTAACCTTCAATTGAACCTAATCCTTAATTAACACTTGTCCTTAACCTGCCAATGACCTTTCCAATGACCTTAACCCTTAATCTAACCCTAAACCTTATCTTAACCTTACCAAAACCAACCAAAAGCCTAACCCAGAGTCTAACCCTAAGTTCAACCTGACCTTTACCCTAACCTTCAATTGAACCCAATCCTTAATTAACCCTTGTCCTTAACCTGCCAATGACCTTTCCAATGACCTTAACCCTTAATCTAACCCTAAACCTTACCTTAACCTTACCAAAACCAACCAAAAGCCTAACCCAGAGTCTAACCCTAAGTTCAACCTGACCTTTACCCTAACCTTCAATTGAACCTAATCCTTAATTAACACTTGTCCTTAACCTGCCAATGACCTTTCCAATGACCTTAACCCATAATCTAACCCTAAACCTTACCTTAACCTTACCAAAACCAACCAAAAGCCTAACCCAGAGCCTAACCCTAAGTTCAACCTGACCTTTATCCTAACCTTCAATTGAACCCAATCCTTAATTAACCCTTGTCCTTAACCTGCCAATGACCTTTCCAATGACCTTAACCCAGAACCAAACCCTAAGTTAAACCTGACCTTTACCCTAACCTTCAATTGAACCCAATCCTTAATTAACACTTGTCCTTAACCTGCCAATGAACTTTCAAAAGACCTTTACCCTTAATCTAACCCTAAACCTTACCTTAACCTTACCAAAACCAACCAAAAGCCTAACCCAGAGCATGACCCTAAGTGACCTTTACCCTAACCTTCAATTGAACCCAATCCTTAATTAACCCTTGTCCTTAACCTGCCAATGACCTTTCCAATGACCTTAACCCTTAATCTAACCCTAAACCTTACCTTAACCTTACCAAAACCAACCAAAAGCCTAACCCAGAGTCTAACCCTAAGTTCAATCTGACCTTTACCCTAACCTTCAATTGAACCCAATCCTTAATTAACCCTTGTCCTCAACCTGCCAATGACCTTTCCAATGACCTTAACCCTTAATCAAACCCTAAACCTTACCTTATCCTTACCAAAACCAACCAAAAGCCTAACCCAGAGCCTAACCCTAAGTTCAACCTGACCTTTACCCTAACCTTCAATTGAACCCAATCCTTAATTAACCCTTGTCCTTAACCTGCCAATGACCTTTCCAATGACCTTAACCCTTAATCTAACCCTAAACCTTACCATAACCTTACCAAAACCAACCAAAAGCCAAACCCAGAGCCTAACCCTAAGTTCAACCTGACCTTTACCCTAACCTTCAATTGAACCCAATCCTTAATTAACCCTTGTCCTTAACCTGCCAATGACCTCTCCATTGACCTTAACCCTTAATCTAACCCTAAACCTTATCTTAACCTTACCAAAACCAACCAAAAGCCTAACCCAGAGCCTAACCCTAAGTTAAGCCTGACTTTTTCCCTAACCTTCAATTGAACCTAATCCTTAATTAACACTTGTCCTTAACCTGCCAATGACCTTTCCAATGACCTTAACCCTTAATCTAACCCTAAACCTTATCTTAACCTTACCAAAACCAACCAAAAGCCTAACCCAGAGTCTAACCCTAAGTTCAACCTGACCTTTACCCTAACCTTCAATTGAACCCAATCCTTAATTAACCCTTGTCCTTAACCTGTCAATGACCTTTCCAATGACCTTAACCCTTAATCTAACCCTAAACCTTACCTTAACCTTATCAAAACCAACCAAAAGCCTAACCCAGAGTCTAACCCTAAGTTCAACCTGACCTTTACCCTAACCTTCAATTGAACCCAATCCTTAATTAACCCTTGTCCTTAACCTGCCAATGAACTTTCAAATGACCTTAACCCTTAATCTAACCCTAAACCTTACCTTAACCTTACCAAAACCAACCAAAAGCCTAACCCAGAGCATGACCCTAAGTGACCTTTACCCTAACCTTCAATTGAACCCAATCCTTAATTAACCCTTGTCCTTAACCTGCCAATGAACTTTCAAATGACCTTAACCCTTAATCTAACCCTAAACCTTACCTTAACCTTACCAAAACCAACCAAAAGCCTAACCCAGAGTCTAACCCTAAGTTCAACCTGACCTTTACCCTAACCTTCAATTGAACCCAATCCTTAATTAACCCTTGTCCTTAACCTGCCAATAACCTTTTCAATGACCTTAACCCTTAATCTAACCCTAAACCTTACCTTAACCTTACCAAAACCAACCAAAAGCCTAACCCAGAGTCTAACCCTAAGTTCAATCTGACCTTTACCCTAACCTTCAATTGAACCCAATCCTTAATTAACCCTTGTCCTTAACCTGCCAATGACCTTTCCAATGACCTTAACCCTTAATCTAACCCTAAACCTTACCTTAACCTTACCAAAACCAACCAAAAGTCTAACCCAGAGTCTAACCCTAAGTTAAGCCTGACCTTTACCCTAACCTTCAATTGAACCTAATCCTTAATTAACAATTGTCCTATTCTTCGAGCTATTCTTACATTTACTACGAGCTTTATCCAGTACCATTCTATACGTATTACCCTAATTAATACTAATCTATCTTAACTGTTTATGGTTATCTACCTCAGTGCATTGTTATTAACAAACTAACATTTGTGATTTATCAACTCTAGAGTAAATTTATCATGCTATTATTCCACTCCACAGTTGCTGAATTTAACCACGAAAATACTTTGACCGTCGTGGCTGGTAAGTAGCTGATACCGACTTCTTTGCTTTCAAATTGTATGTCTTAAAGCCAATTCATTCATGAGAAAATTTTGCCTTTTCTATAATAAAGGCGTTGAGCGTGAAAATTAAGTCCCCATTAATAATTGTAATATTTTCACAATTCTTATTTCAGACCAAGATGAGAAAACTTTTGGGTTGGGACTTGGCGTCGGTAGTGGTGGAACATTTGTGATCGCTCTCCTTGCAGCCTTCCTCGGCTACTGGAAACACAGGCAGATTCGCAGAGGTTTGTTTCGTCCATTGCATTTGGCTTGTTGTTTCTTTTATTTCGTCAAAGGGTTACTTCAATTCTAGACGTTTTTGTTAAGATGTCTGATCATCGCTCATAGGTTTTCTACTCCGGAAACTGTCATTATTGCTCGATCTAAATAATTTTATTGACTGGTTATTTATACCGCGATACAAGGCAAAATTTGTTCAGAGAGTCAGGGGATTTTAAGTAGTCATGTAGACACACTTACCCTTAGATAGCTGGATGAGATTATTGAAATTAATCACTAATATAATCGTAATTAAGAACCATACTTTAACATTCATTTATGACTATTTTATGCAAATCTAGGCTCAGGTATCTCCATAGAGTTATCTAATAACGTGTTGCATATCGCCAATCTAAATAAATTTAGATCAACTGTCCTATATCGTGGATATAACCTAATATACCCGTTGATCTAAATGTATTTAGATTGGCATAGCACTAGACTGTCATGCTGATATATCCATATAGGTCGACAGAAACGGATGTGGCACTAGTTTATCTTACTGTAGTCAGTTAGGTGATATATCCTTACCATCACTGACTTGTTATGAGTTTTACCAAACCGTCCAAAAGTTCCCCACACCGATTAAAAATTAAACGATATATTAACAAACCTAGCTCAAATAGCTCAAAGAGATAATCTTATTGAACATGAATTTCATTTTATGCTGGTATGTCAGTGTTATCAAACGTTAAAATACTTTACTTACCGTGTAAATATTATTCAAATCCCACAATCTTAAAATTCAATATTTAAAGTTTGCCTCTTCGCATCTTCGCTACTTCGCTACATCGTGTCTTCGCTACTTCGTCACTTCGCGACGAAGTAGCGAAGACACGATGTAGCGAAGAAGCGAAGTGGCGATGCGAAATAGCGAAGTGGCGATGCGAAGTAGCGAGGTGGCGATGCGAAGTAGCGAAGCGGCGATGGTAACGACGATGCGATGCGAAGTAGCGAAGACGCGATGCGAAATAGCGAGGACGCGAAGGTTTTGCTTCGCTACTTCGCATCGCTACTTCAATACTTCGCATCGCGACTTCTCTAATTCGTATCGCCACTTCGCTACTTCCCATCGCCACTTCGCTACTTCGCATCGTTACTTCGCCACTTCGTGAATTCGTCAGTTCGTCACTTCGCTACTTCGCCACTTCGCTTCTTCGCCCCTTCGCCACTTCGCCAATTCGTCATTTCACCATTTCGCTACTTCGCTACTTCGCTACTTCGCCACTTCGCTACCTCGCTTCTTCGCCACTTCGCTACTTCGCATCGCCACTTGGCTACTTCGCATCGCCACTTCGCTACTTCGCCTCTTCGCTAGTTCGCCTCTTCGCATCTTCGCATCTTCGCTACATCGTGTCTTCGCTACTTCGTCACTTCGCGACGAAGTAGCGAAGACACGATGTAGCGAAGAAGCGAAGTGGCGATGCGAAATAGCGAAGTAGCGATGAGAAGTAGCGAAGTGGCGATGCGAAGTAGCGAAGCAAAAAATCTTCGCTATTTAGCTATTTCGCATCGCTACTTCGCATCGCCTCTTCGTTACTTCGCATCGCGTTTCGCTACTTCGCATCGCGTCTTCGCTACTTCGCATCGCCACTTCGCTATTTCGCCCTAGATTCTAATAACACGAACTAGCGAAGACGCGAATGGCAGAAATCAGCCACCATACCTCTCAGCCATCATAATTGTGACTGTTGCGTCTAGCGGTATGAACGTGCAGTAATTATATTTATTATATGACGAGCAATGAAATACTTGGATTTATCAATGAAAGAAACTGTGTATCAAGCTACAGTGAAAATAACTTATATTTTCACTGCGACCAGTGACTGACATAATTTGACGTCATATTCAATGGTCTGACGCAGCGAATTGGTTGATGACGTCCTAGCGGCCTGGCGTGACAACGACCCTTTTCGGACGTAATTACAAGGAAAGCATCATATAATAAATAGAATATCCGTCAATTTTTGACAAATATCACGTTTATCTCATCTCGTGAGGTAGAAAAGTGATATATAACCTTTCTACCTCACTCGATGGGATAAACATGACATCAGACAAGAAAAGACAGACATCCTCTATGTATTCCTGGCCTTTGGTTACTGCAGCTATAAAAACGTGTTATGTGCATGACCTGATTTAGGTGCAGAAGTAATCGTTTATCTGTCGGCTGATCACAGGGGCGTGTATCGATTAGAAACAGCTTTTGAAAGACACATACCTATATAGTAATAGGGTAGGGTCTATATTGGTATGTGTCTTTCGAACGCTGTTTCTAAGCGATACACGCCTCTGTTTGGCTGATTCCGTTCTTTTATTTCTCTCCAGCTCTCGAACATCCGTACACAGGCACTGACAAGTGAGTTTGACTTTAAATATCACTATAGTCACTATACTGTCACTTGTTCAATAACAACTTGAAGGGTTTCAATATCGTACATAAACCATTTTCCTTGGGGTTTGTTTTAATGTATGTCAGATATATGAATGTAGAGATCAAATATTGTTTATTTTGTTTAAAGTTACAATTGAAGTATGATTGTTGTCCCTATGTTCGGTAGGTCCCATCTTGAGAACAACTGCAACAGCACTGTTGAGAGTCACTATCAAGAACTCCCTACACCGAACCTGAACCGGAAGTTGGGAGAGAAGGCAAAAGACCCGGATGACGTGGACGAGCTGGACGTGGACGAGCTGGACGTGTCCTCAATATATAATGGTTCGTCACTCATATTTAACTGGATTCAAAATCTATCAAAATCAAGCCATCAATAGTAGCACGATTGGAAAAGAATTACCTTATAAGTAATATAATGTACATGTTGGCTCAAATATGTATTTAAACCAAATATAGATTAATTTCCAATCAGGAAACCAATACGAACATTACAAATCTGACTCCATGGCTACAATATAAGTAAAGCAATATAAATATATAGATATCTTTGGGGGATGCTTAACTATCGTGTTACTTACATAAGAACCACCTTCGTCTCCATATTAAAGACATTAAACCCGTTTATGGCTTACTGCGTAGTTAGAACACTGTATGTCACTCTCTTGAACTCTCTTGGTGCACCCCCCCCCCCCCCCCCTCTGGATCCGCGAATGCTGCAGTTATCAAACCTATTGCGTAGCCAATGTTCCACTTTTGCTCAGTTTCTGGTATGAGAGGTGTATATCCTAGTCTTTATTTTGTCACAGATATTATAAATATATCATGTTCAGCCCCTCCCTTGCCATGTTCCAGTGGTGGACGAGGATGACCCGAAAAGAGAGTGCTGCGCCAGTGTCGTGATGGGCAAGAGCCTCGACAACCCGATGTACGGCAGTGTCAATCCCGACCTCCCCACTCCCAGGTAATGGTTTTACAGTGATAACTGATTACCTTTACAACTGTGAACTGCATCCCAAAAGTTTGTTCACCACTTGTGTATTTTATTGCAAACATCATGTTATTTGGGATATCTTTGAAGCATCGTATCAACGTAGACCGATCAGTTTGCATTTTCGCATTAGACAGTACAATGTACCAAAGCATAATCATACGTTATACCTCATAGCAAACAGTTACAGTTCTGAAAGCTTTGAATTTCACAGAGGTTAATATTTTACAAACTACAGTTTGTATTTTCATTTTAGTTTATTTTTATTTCATAGTTTACAATATGGAACAACTGTGTAAGTGGGGCCCCTGTGTCTACAGTGAAACCATACGATAAGCTGACCCTCTAGGTTTTACATAAACTAAGCGCCAAAAGAAATGTTACACCTCTTTGAATTTGAATATCATAAAAAGTTACGTGTTCACAGGAATTTGCTTTGCTTTGTTGTAACACTCCACCAGTTTAGTGTTTTGTGCGAAACTAGCAGACATGTAACTTTAATGGTAAATAAGTTATCGCCAGTTCTTCATGGGTGGGGTCAATTGTCCTATTTCCGATCATGCAATAATTGAAGGGAAAACTGACTTTGTCTTCTTTGATAATGAATGCACAAAGTATCACATCTAACATGTAAAGTTGCACGATGTTGTATTATTGTGGACATGTATATCCAGCGTATTGTCTAGTATACATACGATGAGCGTAATGAAATTTTTAGTTTCAGCTCAATATTGCGCGGTATAAGAACATTCTAAAACTCAATTTAAATGCCATTTCCGGAAACATATATATGTAAAAACAATTTTGATGAGTAACTTTTGCTATAAATATTTTACTACTGCGTGTATATGGTTTTACAGCGGATGACAACCGGTACCGAAGGAAATCATGGAGGATAAAGAGTCCGGAGAATAATACGGAGAATACCGAAGGCTTCCCTCGCAGGCAGGTCACGTGTTAGACATGAAGGAGACACTTTGTCAGGCTGACTCGAGATCCTAATGATTTCTAAAAAAAAAAAATGCTTCGCCTTTCCTCGTAACCATTCTTACGTTCGTAATCATGTTAATTTATTGCTTATGTATACACATATTACTTTAATTTGTTTATCTTCAGTGATGTCACTTCTTAGAATTAGTATCTTATTTTATATGTTTTTTAAAATAAATTTGTATATTATTTTATTTTTTAACAGAATATATTTATATATATTTGGTATCATCCAAACTGCAATTGTAAAAATAATTGCACTTACTTCTGGGAGTCACGTTTACATAAGGACACTCACTCTTTGAGAGTGAACAAATGTAACCTTTATATTATATATATTACATTACGTTACATTACATTATCAACCTACCAGCCAGTGATACTTGAAACGACCTTTCTAAACCGTATCACCCGGTACGAGGGACTTACAACCTTGTAATTCCCTCCAGGAGGGTTTACACATACACTTGTAAACCCTGTTAGAAGGAATTATAATGATTGTAAACCCTGATATATGTGTTAAGATGACGGCTTGAAAGTAAAGATCTGAAGAAACTAACTTTTTAAGTTTACGACAGAATATGTACAGCAAATGTTTTGCAGAAAGTGCGTCTCGAACCCGTATCCACTATCACCTGCAGTTACTGAGTCAGCGCCTCTGACTACTGCGCTAAGGGGGCAGACGAGATATCACGGTACAAAAGAAACTCATATAGCGCGGTTGACCAGGGGTGCTCAATATAACGCCAGGGATCCTCAATATAACGCGATAACACGTAAAAAGCCTGTTTTACACTTAAAAACGGTTGATAATATTGATAACCAATTCAACCTCAGATATGGTACGGTTGTAGACCCTGATAGTCCTATCAGGGTCCACAACCGTACCATATCCTCGGTATCATGGGTTATCCATATTACATTACATTACATTACATTACATTACATTACATTACATTATATTATATTATATTATATTATATTATATTATATTATATTATATTATATTATATTATATTAGGGATCGTCCGATCTGTTATATAACAACTATTTTGTATACAGTGTTTTCCAGAGTTATGGCCCTTAACTTTTACCTTGCATTGGTGTAAAATCAACTGTCCACACACAGATGATTCAGCGTTAGTCCTATGACAACTTACTTTCCAAGTGCGGAAGAGACCCTATTTGGTGAATTGCAAACTGGACTTTTTGTTCAAATACGTGAGAAATCTTAATATTGCATTGGCATAGTTACGAGACCTGTTTCATGTCACCAGTACCTCTAGAGTTATGGCCCTTGGCTTCTACTTTTAACTTCATCAGAGAGTCAAGAAAAGACAACCTGTTTCTCATCCGATAATATAATATATTCTATATGGATATATTATATTTTATCATCCAAAACTGTGTTCCACAGGAGATATCGCTTGTGTGAGATCAAGCGATATCTCCTAGGAGATATCTTTTTGGCAGTAGATTTTGCACAATGCCCTGTCGCCGTCAACTACATGACATCACAATGCTTTTACATCATTGAGTAATGACGTCACAATGCTATGACGTCATAAACATGATGACGTCACAATGCTATGACCTCACCGCACTGGAAGTAAAATGGCAGAGATGTGCTCAGAGATGTACACTATTTTTACTTAAACGTAATAAGAATGAGTTTGGATGATAAATAGAATCTCACCCTCGTGTCTTCTGATATCAAATATATCAACACTCGTTGATAAAAGTAAAAATATCCTCGGCAAGCCTCGGATATTTGTAACTTTCATCAACTCGTGTTGATATATTTGATATCAGAAGACACTTGGGTGAGATTCTCTATAAATAATAATGGTTTATTCGAATAATACACTTAACTATTTTTTTACACTTTTAATCGCCAAGGCTAAAATGCCCGATGGGCTACTGACATGCCATCCGGCTTTCCGGCTGTAAACTTTTCATTTCGACTTCTTCTCAAGAACCACTGGGTGTAGAGAGCTGAAATCTGTGTACAGGTACATTGGCCAATTAAGGATTATACATTGTACATTCAGTGCTTTAGTAGTTTGTAGCCCATTATAAGGGACAAATGTGCGTCTTTTCCTCCATAACTACATACCACGTAGAGCTGAAATCTGTTATACACGTTGAAAGGTGTGGATTATATATTTTAGATTTAGTGGTTCTGTGGTACCGATATGGCACAAAATGTCCACCCGTGAAACCTATTTTCGCTTAGAAAGACGAAATGTTGTGTACTGACGCCTTGGCCAACGTTGACTATAAATTGTAGATTTGTCAATCTTCTGACAAATATTTATGGGAAAATAGTTCAACCATTTATACCTTTTCAATCCACAAATTTATGTTTGAGCTACAGTGCGACTCAGTTTGTAATATTTGTTAGTACTTGAAGGTACGCCGGACTATACATATATTTGTCGTAGTTTGTCCTCAAGATACATCGAACACCTTCATGCTGTAGAGGCAATATGTATTTATTCTCTGTTAATTTTTATATATATCTTTTTTATGCTCTTGTTCGAATAAACTTTCTTAAAAACATATATCTGTTGTTCTTTTAAAAAACCTTATAAATGTCAGGTATCAGTATTTAACCAAACCAATGAGAGGCTCTTATACTGTATTTAAATTAACCATCTCATTGTTGAGCTACAGTGTCAGTGGCTCAGTTTGTAATATTTGTTAGTACTTGGAGGTACGCAGGGTAATACATACGTTTGTCGTAGCTTTGTCCTCAATATACATCGAACACCTTTATGTTGTAGAGGAAATATGTATTTATTCTCTGTTAAGCTTTATATATTTTCTTTTTTATGCTCTTTTTCGAATAAACTTCTTTAAAAACATGTATTTGTTGTTCTTTTTAAGAATTTTATAAATGTCAGGTATCAGTATTTAACCAAACCAATGAGAGGAGAGCAGTAACAGTGTTTTATTTAGGATCACACTATCTACAACAGTACAAATACCTTTTTCGGGATGAGACCAATGCGAGATTTAACAACTCTCTCAACATAACTCAATCAACAGCTTATCTATTCGGCCATCGTGACCTCGACAAACAGAAGGTCCAACAACCGATAATTTAGCCAGCTTTAAATTCAGTAGACGTGAATTGACACAGCATTTAAGGCTAAATACATTAGAAATATATGCCAGTTTGAGGGTGAACAAATATTTTTTTCTATTATTTTATTTTTTTAACAGAATATATTTATAAATATTTGGTATCATCAAAACTGCAATTGTAAAAATTATTGCACTTCCTTCGGGGAGAGTCACGTTAACATAAGAGTGAACAAATGGAACCTTTTATTTATATATTTTACATTACATTACATTACATTACATTACATTACATTATATTATATTATATTATATTATATTATATTATATTATATTATATTATATTATATTATATTATATTATATTATATTATATTATATTAGGGATCGCCCGATCTGCTATAGAACAACTATTTTGTATACAGTGTTTTCAAGAGTTATGGCCCTTTTACCTTGCATTGGTGTAAAATTAACTGTCCACACACAGATGATTCAGCGCTAGTCCTATGACAACTTACTTTCCAAGTGCGGAAGAGACCCTGTTTGGTGAATTGCAAACTGGACACTTTGTTCAAATACTTGAGAAATCTTAATATTGCATTGGCATAGTTATGAGACCAGTATCATGTCACCAGTACCTCTAGAGTTATGGCCCTTGGTTTCTACTTTTAACTTCATCAGAGAGTCAAGAAAAGACAACCTGTTTCTCATCCGATAATATAATATATTCTACATGGATATATTAGATTAAATAATAATGGTTTATTCGAATAATACACTTATTTCAGATTTTTACCTTTAACTATTTTTTTACACTTTTAATCACAATAGAATTTGTTTCTTCATCTTGTCAATGAATGCTTGTTGATTTATGTGTCTAGCTCGCCAAGGCTAAAATGCTCGATGGGCTTCTGACATGCCATCCGGCTTTCCGGCTGTAAACTTTTCATTTGTTCGACTTCTTCTCAAGAACCACTGGGTGTAGAGAGCTGAAATCTGTGTACAGGTACATTGGCCAATTAAGGATTATACATTGTACATTCAGTGCTTTAGTAGTTTGTAGCCCATTATAAGGGGCAAATGTGCGTCTTCTTCTCCATAACTACATACCACGTAGAGCTGAAATCTGTTTTACACTTTGATAGGGTGTGGATTATATATTTTAGATTTAGTGGCTCTGTGGTACCGATATTGCACAAAATGTCCACCCGTGAAACCTATTTTCGCTTAGAAAGACGAAATGTTGTGTACTGACGTCTTTTCCAACGTTGACTATAAATTGTAGATTTGTCAATCTTCTGACAAATATTTATGGGAAAATAGTTCAACCATTTATACCTTTTCAATCCATAAATTTTTGTTTGAGCTACAGTGCGACTCAGTTTGTAATATTTGTTAGTACTTGAAGGTACGCCGGACTATACATATATTTGTCGTAGTTTGTCCTTAAGATACATCGAACACCTTCATGCTGTAGAGGCAATATGTATTTATTCTCTGTTAATCTTTTTATATTTTCTTTTTTATGCTCTTGTTCGAATAAACTTTCTTAAAAACATATATCTGTTGTTCTTTTAAAAAACCTTATAAATGTCAGGTATCAGTATTTAACCAAACCAATGAGAGGCTCTTATACTGTATTCAAATCCACCATCTTATTGTTGAGCTACAGTGTCAGTGGCTCAGTTTGTAATATTTGTTAGTACTTGGAGGTACGCAGGGTAATACATACGTTTGTCGTAGCTTTGTCCTCAATATACATCGAACACCTTCATGCTGTAGAGGAAATATGTATTTATTCTCTGTTAAGCTTTATATATTTTCTTTTTTATGCTCTTTTTCGAATAAACTTTCTTTAAAAACATGTATTTGTTGTTCTTTTTAAGAATTTTATAAATATCAGCTTTCGGTGTTTAACTAAACCAATGAGAGGAGAGCAGTACTGTATGTCACAAGCGATTGATGAATTGGTTGATGCTCCCTTTAATATCAGCAAGGCAGTTGTAGTAACAGTAACTGTGGATGCATTTTGAAGCGCTCGTACAATATTTAAGTTTATTAATTGACCCATAACACAATGACATCTCTCAGTTTACTCATCCTCGATAATCCAGCGCTATTGTTCCGATAAATCTACACACAAGCGCTGGAAAACAGTAAGGGTAATTATCCTTAACCTAGTTACCTCCCTTCGCAATGACTCAGCGAAACGCTTGCTTTCTAACAACCAATGAGATCACTTGAAATCAAGGGTGAAATAACAAGCACTCTCGTGTCAGGATCTTGGCTTTCGCAGTAGCACAGCACAGCACAGGGATTTTAATCATTTACGTCCACCCGTTTTGATGGACATGAATACACCCTTCTCACTTACAGACTTCTTAAAACTTTCTTTTGAGTTTCTGTCAGGTTTTCTACGCTGAATTTGTAACACATTTTATCGTAATCGAGTGAGTGAGCCATGTTTGTTTCTATAAACAACGGTAGTGATGCGTTTTGATTGGTCGAGTTGTTTACGCAGATAGTGTCTGCGTTTCGTTTCTGATTGGATAACATGGACCCAAGGGAGGTAAGTAGGTTAGGGATAAATACCCTTACTGTTTTCCAGCGCTTGTGTGTAGATTTATCGGAACAATAGCGCTGGATTATCGAGGATGCAGTTTACTAAGCTAACTACTGTCTGACTGTCAGCTGAAATAACGTTATTAAAGGACACTGGAATAATTAACATATACTTGAGAGCACTGGTGTATACAGAAAGCCACGTTCCCGAGTAAGGTGATAATAAGCTGATATTTGGTGCTGACCCGCCTCTGTTCACCGTGTATCTTATCTAGGTGCCCATGATTTGGTTGCAACAATTTGTCACATTTATCCGTCAGGTACGTCTACCTCCACCCTCGAAATCCCTGCTACCCAACCAAAGGCTTTTGAGAAAACGGTTGATGGTGTCTTCCTGATGTCTTGAATTGTATCATTGAAGAAACATTCGCCTCAATGGTGTGGAAAATTCTTCTTTCAAAAATTGGAAATGTGAGCAGAAGGGTCATTATATCTTTATTCGTACCTCACCCACGTCCTATCGATTGTGAGATCTAATTTGAAAGGGCGATGTAGAAAAAACGAAACCAGGTAGACCTACCACCACACTCTCAACACCAGGTAACGTGTGATAGAAACTAGCGAACACTCATGTCTGATTCAGCTTTATTACACAATTGTCATACACAGAAGCCGCTACGAGACACAACATATTCCAATTGATTCATTTAGTTGTTTTTCATATTAGTTTCATTAAACGCATAACTAAGGATATTGTAACTGAAATGATAATCTTTGAGCTAGTAAAAGTGACTTCCCCGTGAGAAGTGGACGGAAAAGACTGGAAAGAACTGGTCTATACGTATTGTGTATACGTTATAAGCATGATATTTCTGATGCATATTTTCAAAAGTCGACGAAAACGCAGTCGAAAATATAAATAAAATACATATAAATCAAAATAAATATATAACTGGTCCGTTTGCCCAAGTTACAATAAATACAAATACAGGTGAAAAATGCTCAGAAAATGTGTAAATTGCTTGGCATGTACAAATATCTAGATATAAAATCTTGATCAGTGAAGCTGCTTCAGTCAGCACTTTGCACGTGTCGTTGAAGGCGTCAGGTTTGAGCGATAGACGTGTCATCATCCCATTGGTGGAAAGTCGCACATGCGCAGCTAGTACTCGTCTCCTTCCTCATCATCTGGGTTCTCCTCCACAGACTCAAGTCCAACCTCCTCGTAATCCTTCTCGAGTGCCGCGAGATCTTCTCGCGCCTCCGAGAACTCACCCTCCTCCATTCCTGTAAGATGTATTATTAAAATATCGATGTTATGGTACTTATACCGTATTTAGGGTCTAGACTATGTGATTGGATAACTGGGTCAATACAATGAAACTTGACCAATACAGGAAAAACAGCGCCAATTACGAGACAGATTGGGCCAACACGAATCTGAGCATCTGCAGTTGCAAATTTGGTGTTTTTGCGAAACTATCGAAACTATCGCTTCAAAACTTTGACAAGCGCTATCTGTTCACAAATACTATTTATCAGGGGTAGAAATTAACTGGAAACATATGGTAGCCTGCAGGGCTAGTCGTTTTGATTTCTACTAGCCCAATACAATTATCACTAGCCCGTATCTTCTAGTAATCAAACAATAATAAAATGTTATGTTTTAACAAGTATTTTCCCTACTTCAATCATTCACATCTGATATCGTTGCTGAAAAAAAACAAGAATCTCTAGTCATATTTTGAGTTTTTCATAAGGATTCAGAAATATTTAAAGGCCAACAGGGCTAGTAGAAGCTAACATTTACTAGCCCGGTGTCATTTTTACTAGCCTCGGGCCGAAGGACTAGTGTTAATTTCTAGCCCTGATTGTAATTATGAGTCCAATGGAAACGTTACAATATCTTTATTTGTGTGCCAATAGAATGAAAAGAGGTTCATTAACACACTTTTAATACATATTTGTATCTATCAATGTTATGGCACGTTTATCAATGTTATAGTCCGTTGTATTGGTGGATACACTACAGTACAACGGACCTGCAACTGGGCCAATGCAGAAATACTTAATTAATAACATTATTTCGTGAATTATTAAGTATTTCCGTATTGGTCGAGTTACTGTTTCGTCAATACAACGAACCTCGGACTTGTAACTGGGCCACTGCTGAAATACTTTATTAATCACATAATACAAGAGTACACTAAATGAAAACATACATGTAAATAGTAGATTGAGGGTCAGATATTAGTGGTTTTGAAATTCCATTAGAATCTCTGCGAAATGGAACTCTATACGGTCGAGCGATCTTACATGTACGATTGTCGAATGTGAAATATATACGCGTGCAATATTGGTAAACATCAATTGTCAGGGGTTAGAGCTCATATATAGTGAATTTAAATAAGATGTACTACACATCTATGATAGCAACGATCTGCACTGTATTAAATCGGCCTATTACTACAATAATTATTCAGGATTTCCTGCAGTTGAGTGTAGTATTTTATCACTATTCTCTAAAGAGTCCTGGACTCAGAGCACAAGAACAGTTAACGTTACCACTGGGATCAAAACTTGTTTAAAAAGTTAAATACTGGTTTGAGGTTAGGCCATATAAGCATCATGCGTCATATTTGTGTTGTTTTGGAGGTAATCCTTTTGTTGGGTAAACTTTTGAATATAGAATATGCTTGGGTAATTATATAGAATATCCCTGGGACATTCTATAGAATAATCCATACATAAGTAATACCCTCAATGCGACAAGGGTGATTTGAACGGAACACATTGTTATCAAAACTCTATTCTCCACAATTATTATCGAAAAGTATACGAAGATAGACTTTTCAGTGTGGAGATGTTGGGAATCGAACTTGTAACCCTTTGTTACCAACTCGGACGCTTTACCTCTAGGCCACGGAGGTACGTTCTATATGACAAGATTTCAATTACTCTAGTCGGCACGATTTCTTGCTGTTTGACTCTATATTAATCACTTTTCTCGAAGGATTCTTGGATTCAAATATAAAAAACGAGGACAGTTACCATTATGATGCAATATTTTCAAAAATATTTTTAATATTTGTTTGAGGTGAGGCCATCAAACATTGCTTCTGAACAAGCGTCAGTGAGTAAGCTATTGTTTAGCGCTGCTAGGATAGTATTTCAACAATTATCAGCGTGTAAATTGGTTCAGGGGAGGAACCCTTTAGAAATTCAAACATTTCACCTTGAAAGTAATCCTATCCTGACTAGTAATGGATACAAGTGTATTATATAGGATGACTGATATAACATGGACAAAGATAGCCTCACCTTCACCAACATACCAGTGGACGAAAGCACGTTTGGCGTACATCAGATCGAACTTGTGGTCAAGACGAGCCCAGGCCTCAGCGATGGCGGTGGTGTTGCTCAACATGCAGACAGCTCTCTGCACCTTGGCTAAGTCACCTCCTCAAAACCAAGCACGCATTACTAGTAGAGCGACCAGAGGTTAATATGCTAAGAGAAACAGTCCTTGGTTAAAAGTTGGGGTGTTAGATCCGAAACGGGAGATAGTACTGGAGTTTTTACTGCCTTCAAGGGCTTATTTTCATAACGACAATCGAACGGGAGTCGTTTATCTTACATACATAGTACAAAATCGATAACTCAATTGAAGATTAATTATTGTTGGAGTAGTATAGACCTTTAGTCTGAAGGACATAATTGTTGTTACTGAATCATAACAACATTTAAGTTAAATAGTTCAAAGGCAGTACATTATTCAAAGATACAGTAGAACAGCAGGTTTTGATTTGAGAATGTATGGATATTTCCTGAAGTACAACCTCAGAGTTTATGTTGTGCAACTGAGAGCAATATCCCAATTAATGAGGCATCGACTTGTCTGTTCCAAAACTAAGTACAATAATTAAAATATACAAATATATCGTGTAACGACGACATAAACTAGGCTTCTGCTGACCTGGGACAATGGTGGGTGGCTGGTAGTTGATGCCGACCTTGAACCCAGTGGGACACCAATCCACGAACTGGATGGTCCTCTTGGTCTTGATGGTGGCGATGGCAGCGTTGACGTCCTTGGGAACGACGTCACCACGGTACAGCATGCAACAAGCCATGTACTTGCCGTGACGGGGGTCACACTTGACCATCTGGTTGGCTGGCTCGAAGCATGCGTTGGTGATCTCGGAGACCGACATTTGCTCGTGGTAGGCCTTCTCAGCTGAAAAAAACGTTAACAATAACGTTCATAATAATAAGAATAGTGGGTATTCATATTGCGCACATTGTCTACACAAAAATGCGTGGTCAATGCACTACAGGTGTCCTCTGTCACCCGTCGCTTATGTTCTCTCTTTACAATCATTACTCTGGGGTAGAGTTCACAGGGGAAACCCGCGCCCTTCATTTACCATCCTTCATTTAACACCCTTCATTTCACACCCTTCATTTAACCACCCTTCGTCAACTGCTACTTCGATTGTTCTCGTGGCCCTCTTAAAACCCTCAACACGCGTTGGTATTGGTTAACAGAATTTGGTTATCATTCAACTCTAAGCTCTTTATGTTGGTATCTTCAGCCAATCGCAGTGATAGTTTGACTTAGTATTCTCCATGACCAGCCCATTTACATGCACTGAATACGATGAATTTAAACTCCGTGATATTAAGCCAAATACTATTTATCTGATAGCAAGTTCTTCATTGGTTGATGTTTTCATATGAAGACTTAACGACAAACCGCCATAATAAAGGTAAAGCATTTGAACTTTAAACTCTGAATGATCGAGAATGTGTTATATGCCTGTGCTTGATGCATGAAGCTATTTTCGTAATAAACAGTTTCATTGATCATCAGTGATTTAAAAACTTAATTCTACTTAGAACAGTGCCGTTTGAAAGAGAGTAATTATAAAGGTTGGAGGGCAAAAACAAGGACTGTTAATCAATCATTGTTTTTTTCGGAAGTGATTGTTAAAGGTTTAACGAAACAACAAGCTTACCCGAGACAATCGGAGCATAGGTAACGAGAGGAAAGTGGATACGTGGGTAGGGCACCAAGTTGGTTTGGAACTCAGTCAGATCCACGTTCAGGGCACCGTCGAAGCGGAGAGAAGCAGTGATGGAGCTGACGATCTGACCAATCAGACGGTTCAGGTTGGTGTAGCTGGGTCTCTCGATGTCTAGGTTACGTCTGCAGATGTCGTAGATGGCCTCGTTGTCGACCATGAAGGCGCAGTCAGAGTGCTCCAGGGTGGTGTGGGTGGTCAGGATGGAGTTGTAGGGCTCCACTACGGCAGTTGAGATCTTAGAACAGGAACAGGGTTACTATAGCTGTTCCTTGTTTATCTAGAACTTAACTCTAATTGATGCAGTTATCAGGACATTCGTGCTCATACATTGTCGTCAGATGTTGATGTCTTACCTTCATAAAAGGGATTTGACATTTAGCTCAGCAAACCCAACTGAACTTAACTTTCTGGCAAAATTCCGAAGCAATGATAAATAACAACACGGTCAACACCCTCATTTCTATATTATCATACAGCTCCGACTGACGTCATGAGCGATTCGAACACTGAAGGAGCTTTAATCGTCCAATTGGTAACAGGAATAGATTGAATGCTTAAATTGAAACACTGTCACTGAACTAAACCAGGATTCCAAATTTCTAGCCAAGAAATAAATCTATTGGTAACCTCTGTCGGGAGAGAATGTGATAAACGCTGACATAACTAACGTAACTCCTTGCCATCCTGAAATATAGGACACAGCACGCCCCTTGGCTCCAAGGAGCGATAACATAAACCACTAAATCATAATAAATTATCTAATTGCGAAAAAAACATATTGCCATGGAATGTAAACATACACGTTTCACAGAATAACCTTTCGACGTCAAGTAGATAACATGGTTATAAGGGAGTATTCACCTGTGGTGCTGGATATACAGCAAACTCAAGCTTTGATTTCTTCCCATAATCCACCGAGAGCCTCTCCATCAGTAGTGAGGAGAAGCCACTTCCGGTTCCTCCACCGAAGCTATGGAACACCAAGAACCCTTGCAAGCCTGTACATTGGTCCGCCTGGTTGGATTAGGATACATAGAATGTATACATGTCAATGTAACCTGTGGAAATTGTTGTATTTAAAACTCACGTATATCCATGTTGTAAACATTCATAGCTTTTTATCAGATTGTTGAAATGTCCAACATTTGCCCACTGGAGAGGATAGGGCATAATTTTTTAAATCACGTCATAACTAGTATAGATACAACCACGTCTTTCTGCAAGCTCGTTTTAAAGATTATATATTTTGATCAGATTGTTGAAATGTCCAGCATTTGCTCACTGGAGAGGATATATAACGTTTGATAGCTCGTCATAACTATTATTGATACAACCAACGTCTTTTTGCAAGCTCATTTTCAGCATCTGTATTGAAACTAAACAACAAATTCAACCAGTCTATAATAAATGTGATTAAATAGAACAGATAGACTAGCATTATATGATAAAACATCTTGTTCCAGTTCTGTAAATGAAGGTCGCTCACCATCTTCCTGATCCTATCAAGAACAAGATCGACGATCTCCTTCCCGACGGTGTAGTGACCACGGGCGTAGTTGTTGGCGGCGTCTTCCTTACCGCTGATGAGCTGCTCGGGGTGGAAGAGTTGACGGTATCCGCCCATCCGGACCTCGTCTGAGGCGGAAACAATTCATTGTCATTGACGCAATAAACATTGTCTTATTATATACTTATTGTTTCGTCAAGAGAGACAACGGCTGGAGAAAGTTTAACAAGTTAAAGTTTTGCTGTTAGATGATTATACAAGTTGACAACGTCACGAGTTTCTTGTTGGTACTAGTTAGCTTATATTAATCATTTACTCAATGAGTGATTTTATATGCGCTTCGTGTGAAATTTTACCAATCAAGTGTACGATTGCAAAGACGTGTCCAAAGAAATGTAACTCTTATCATAAAAGTATACATTGGTAATATCTTAGATACATGTAACTTTAGGTAATATCTCAGGTAATAGTTTAGCAGTCTGTATATAAAACGAACATGCAGATCACATTAAATGGTAACAAACTTACATTCAATACGACGGGTACGACGATGCCATCGTCACCTATACACTGAATAATCTAATAACTGACGCAGTCTCTCCTGGACACGTTTGTCTCTGTATCTATACACTAAACCTAACTACACGTACCGACTACACTAGGCTCGAGGTCGACATAGACCGCCCTGGGGACGTGTTTGCCGGCGCTGGTTTCGCTGAAGAAGGTATTGTAGGACTCGTCTCCACATGCCGTCATCACCTTCTCGTGCTCCATCTGTCCGCTCGGCTGGATCGAGTGCTCCAGACAGTACAACTCCCAGCATGCATTGCCGATCTGCACTCCGGCCTGACCAACGTGGATTGAGATGCATTCCCTCTGTGAACAGGACAAAATAGGGGTTAATAAACATTTCAAAATAGTATCATTTGGTTACAACCATTAGATTACCTTTAATCCCAAGGGTGTAAATTATAAATTCCTAGACGTGACTTGTGAATGAATGTGACATGTGAATCCCTGGGATGTTTATTGTTTATCCCTGAATGTGACATGTGAATCCTTGGGAGGTTAATTGTAAATCCCTGAATGTGATATGTGAACCTCTGGAATGTTAATTGTAAATCCCTGAATGTGATATGTGAATCCCTGGGAAGTTAATTGTAAATCCCTGAATGTTACATGTGAATCTCTGGTATGTTGATTGTAAATCCCTGAATGTGACATGTGAATCCCTGGGAAGTTAATTGTAAATCACTGAATGTTACACGTGAATCCCTGGGATGTTGATTGTAAATCCCTGAATGAGACTTGTGAATCCATGGGATGCTGATTGTAAATCCCAGAATTTTTTATGGGAATCCCTAGGATGTTGATTGTAAATCACTGAATGAGACTTGTGAATCCTTGGGATGTTGATTGTAAATCCCTGAATGAGACATATGAATCTCTGGATTGTTAATTGTTAATCCCTGAATGTGACATATGAATCCCTGGGATGTTAATTGTAAATCCCTGAATGTGTCATGTGAATCCCTGGGATGTTGATTGTAAATCACTGAATGTGACATTTGAATCCCTGGGATGTTGATTGTAAATCCCTGAATGTGACATGTGAATCCATGGGATGTTGATTGTAAATCTTTGCATGTGTCATGTGAATCCTTTGGATCTTGATTATAAATCCCTGAATGTGACATGTGAATCTCTGGGATGTTAAATGTAAAACACTAAATGTGATATGTGAATCCATGGGATATTGATTGTAAATCACTGAATGAGACTTGTGAATCCTTGGGATGTTGATTGTAAATCCCTGAATGAGACATGTGAATCTCTGGGATGTTGAATAAGTTTACTGGAGAAGAAGATGATAATAGGTTTTCAGGTCATGACCCCGGTGATCCAAATTTAGGGTCATAGGGTCCACAAATCTACGATTTAGAATACCGATTGGTCAAAGGGTCAACTCAACATGCATTACCCGATGAACTAATCAGTGCCTACTCGTACGAACAATTAGATATACATTATGGTGACTTGTCATACGGGATTAAGTGCCTCTCGTAATTGGCCACAAATGTTGGAGAAATATTTAATGACACCTTTAAAATTGTCACAGGAGTAGTTTTACCATTGTTTATGTCCGTTTATAGTTCGCTTCAAATGTTGTTCATTATTGTAAAGAGTTTTGTAGATAGAGATAGAGGTTGATTATATGAGAGTACATAGCAAATGTAATGTAGGTTAAAATCTCATTCAAATATGTGCCTGAATCAAGCCTTATAAAGAGTACATGATATGTAACTGATATATAACATTCACTGCACACACGTGCAACGTGTTAACCTGGCCCCCGACATTGCGTGTATCAAATATATTTAGTTTATTACCTCGGGGTGTATTTATTGACATGCACTATTTTCTGGTATGGATGAGTCACACACGTATATGCAGCTGTACATTGCGCGCACAGACTGCATTGCACGTGCAGTTGATGGGTGTTTATGCACATACCTGAGCTCATTAGTCGGCGTCGTTATCTCAGTGTAATTCACAGTTACAGATATATCCCAGACAGAGAAATGAAACATTAGCTGACATTCATGGTTGGAAGATAGCGGCATAACGCATTATTGTGATGAATGCTTCATAAGCTGGGGCGAGACTTTCGTCATATCAACAATCAACTAGAAATGATAAACAGTCCCTAATATGATGTGTTAGATAATTGAAAATGATAAAGGTTCTACAGAGGGACAAATAAAAGACAAGTATCAACATAGCATATTTATCCAAGTTTTCTCTAATATATTTTCTTCAAAAGTATCTACAAATCACAGAACGGATCTAACTCATAACTCATAGATATATATTCAAACACACATTACATTGAACGCAAATTTATGAAATTTGCACTAAAATACACATGAATGTGAACATGGATGGTAAGACATCGAATCGAGATCTTTAAAACTGTGTATCGTATCAGACAACCTTAGTTGAACATGGAAACACTACCAAAAACATCTACAGGTATCCAAATTTAGAAAATAAGGTAACACCAAACAAACACCTTAAGCGTCGACAGACATACGTATATTCAGCATATTAATTATCTGTTTATTCAGCTGTAATTGCATATGCCTGTTTTGAAGATGTTTTCTACTTGTGGATCGTCCTCCATCTGTATCTCCTGCCTAACGTACCACAACACTGAGCATGCAATGAATGGACAGAGTGCTGTGGAAACCCGCTGGTATTCATTTGTACGAATGATATTACGAAATATTACGAATATCCAAGAGTCATGTTGTTCTCTAAGAAGATGAAGAAACTCAACATTTAAATTGTGCATCTAGTGTATATATTTAAGCATATGATATACATGTATACTTTGAATCATCAAATCAATACATCTTCGATTAGGCAGACAGTGAATGAAACTTTTAGATATCAGTTTCATATACTATTTGGCATTCCCATTTAGTAATTGTGTACAATTTAATAAACAAAACCTGATGTTTCCTTTTGAAGGTAAATCAATGCATATCAAAAGTTGTGTGGTTTGATTCTTTGAAAAACGTTTAACTTATCATAAAATGTTGATTTATAAATGATAAAATGCAATTTTCACTGGGTATAAGAGAGTATAATGAAGCTTGAGCATTGACTCACACGCTTCATCGCACTCTGGATCATTCACACTGTTTTCACTCCCACTACACAACCCCTTAGACTGTGAAGCAAGTAAAGAAATGGCATAGATCCGTCGCCAAACGGAATAACAAACGCATCTTAAATCACAACCTCTTGATTTGACAACGTTTAAGTCGTATCTGTAAGTCCCCCTGGGAGGTCGAGCAAACAATAGATAAAGATGAGCACCTGTCAAAAGAGGTCATCTTGTAATCTTGAGGTCGACAGGGGAGATAACTATCACGAGTAAACTGTCAGATATTTCTGATTTACGTTGTTTGAATTACCTGGCATAATCTAGTAACACTAAGCCTTAATAAACGTTAAAATGTCATGCAATTTACCATGCATGATTGTCATACTTTCTTAATTTGAAACACCTTATGAGCTAAGACCTTAATTAATAAGGTTCTCAATAATGTTTTTCACACTGATATTGAGTAATAGTTGGTTGACTGTATCATGAAATAACAACTAAGATACATAAGGCAATATACATGTATGTGTGCTTAAGAATGAACAATAAGGAAATCTCTCTAGCGTTTATTCTCGCTGTACACTTTGTGGATACATCTTGTATGCGACAACTCTTGCACAAGATGATAATACGCATGTCGTTCCAGCGTATCAACTGGAGAGCGAACGACCATCTACAGCTACTACAAGTCGTTTCAGCGTATCAACTGGAAAGCGAACGACCATCTACAGCTAATACAAGTCGTTTCAGCGTATCAACTGGAGAGCGAACGACCATCTACAGCTACAACAAGTCGTTTCAGCGTATCAACTTGAGAGCGAACGACCATCTACAGCTAATACAAGTCGTTTCAGCGTATCAACTGGAGAGCGAACGACCATCTACAGCTACAACAAGTCGTTTCAGCGTATCAACTTGAGAGCGAACGACCATCTACAGCTACTACAAGTCGTTTCAGCGTATCAACTGGAGAGCGAACGACCATCTACAGCTACTACAAGTCGTTTCAGCGTATCAACTGGAGAGCGAACGACCATCTACAGCTAATACAAGTCGTTTCAGCGTATCAACTGGAGAGCGAACGACCATCTACAGCTACTACAAGTCGTTTCAGCGTATCAACTTGAGAGCGAACGACCATCTACAGGTACAACAAGTCGTTTCAGCGGATCAACTGGAGAGCGAACGACCATCTACAGCTACTACAAGTCGTTTCAGCGTATCAACTGGAGAGCGAACGACCATCTACAGCTACAACAAGTCGTTTCAGCGGATCAACTGGAGAGCGAATGACCATCTACAGCTACAACAAGTCATAACGTTTATGAATTCAAACGAAAGTTGCGACACGGGCATATAACTGTATTAACTGGCTGCATATAATACATTAAGGTTTGAATAAAGCTTGAATAACAAGCCAAACTGTGAGCAAATCAAGTACAAGGGAAATATCGTAGCGTTGGTGAATTCAAACGAAGGTTGCGACACGGGCATATAACAGTTACTGTATTAACTGATTGCATAATACATTAAGGGTTGAATAAAGCTTGAATAACAAGCCATATTATACTACGAGCAAATCAAGTACAAGGGAAATATCGTAGCGTTGATGAACTCAAACGAAGGTTGCGTCACAGGCATATAACTGTATTAACTGGCTACATATAATACATTAAGGGTTAACTAAAGCTTGAATAACAAGTCACACTGTGAGAAAATCAAGTACGAGGGAAATGCCGACGTAACGTACCGGCCATTACATAACAACTACTCGTGACGTAAACTGGTACTGGAGCATACTCACTTACCATTGGTCTATCGTACCACATCTCGTGACGATCTCGCGCGTACGTTATGTACCAATAGTCACTAACTATGCCTTGTAAATGAGTCCTTAACTCCAGTCAGTCCTGCGTCTGTTTTCATACAACACACCCCAGATAGGTGCGCAGACTCGTAGACGTTTCCCCGAGTCACGTATATAAAAGTAAACATGTTTTGTGTCTTAGACTAACTCATGACACAAATGCTGCTTTCCAATGTTTAATGAGACTCTGCGCCGTATTCTGTCGGGATGGAAAAGCTTCCTCGTCTCTCACACCCATGTTCAGGTTCGGACGAGTTTAAAGAATGACATGTTTATACTGAGACCTTTTAACGTCAAATATGTTAAAGGTGAACAACTCCGGTGAAAAGATTAATAACCGTCACGAGGAGCCAGTCACAAACGTTGAATATATATGCTTTAAAAGCTTTTACCCACACTGCAGCTAGAGATGAGGTAAGGTGAGTTGGACACCGCTGCAGAGAGTATTTCACTTATATCGGGGCTGCTAGTTATACTGCACGGGAAAAAACCAACAACCCCATGGTGGCTAGGCATTGCGATGAAACCTGGACCTAGCAAACCATGGGCGGTATTGCCCTGGTACCTTACTGTGTGCATGGTGGGATTCGAACCCCGAGCCGAAGTCGAACGCGCTAACCACTGCGCTATACCGCCCCTCTTGCATCAATATATACACTCAGTTCTATATCAGTACTGGTGATGTGTATTCAAAGTAAAGCATTCGTAGTGAATTTCACTGGTTTCGGTAACTATTTTCTTAGAAATTGACCATGTTTAAGTATAGAAAAAGGGAGATTTTCATCTACCTGTAACCTTTCATATTATTGATTATTTTAAAGACGGAATTTGGAAATCGGATAAATATCAAAGATAAAAGAGTGAGTGAGTGAGTGAGTTATTGTTTAACGCCGCTTCGGCAGTATTGCAGCCATTAGCGGCGAGAAAGATAAAAGAAACACTTGATGAAAACACGCGGCCAGGTCGTGTCGCCCGAACGCAGCAGTTAAACATCTGTTTACGGTTTAAGAGTTTCTCCCGTCAGGACGTAAAGAAGATGGCTATGATACTCGTACTTCACCAATCCTACATACCTGCCTGGTAGAACCAGGTCGCTCAGACCTTCCCTCATCATCTCCTCTTTTTCTGATCTAGCGCAGGATACTGTCTCGCGTTCGTTGTTATCTTTAAAAGATGCAGACGTCATTTACAGGCTGTGTTTATAGATTTATTATAGACTTATCTCAGACTGTGTGAGGTGAGTAGCCCGAGTCAGTGATGTTATGTAACAATCAGGAATTTTCATTCTTCTCTGCAGTGTTGTGCTTATGTGCACATATCAAGCTGATAAAGATGTGAACTATTTAAAATGCTATAACTAGTCGTAACGAGGCTGAACGGTATGGCAATGAACACAATCGGTAGTGTATGAGGACACCAATCCTTTAGTGTGTAAGGACGCCAATCCTTCAGTGTATCATGACACCAATCCTTTAGTGTATCGGGACACCAATCCTTAAGTGTATCAAGACACCAATCCTTTAGTGTATCAAGACACCAATTCTTTAGTGTTTCAATACATCAATCCTTTAGTGTATCATGACATCAATCCTTAAGTGTAACATGACACCAATCCTTTAGTGTTTCATGACATCAATCATTTAGTGTATCATGAAACCAATCATTTAGTGTATCATGACACCAATCCTTTAGTGTATCATGACATCAATCCTTAAGTGTAACATGACACCAATCCTTTAGTGTTTCATGATACCAATCATTTAGTGTTTCATGACACCAATCATTTAGTGTATCATGAAACCAATCCTTTAGTATAGCAGAACACCAATCCTTTAGTGTATCATGACATCAATCCTTTAGTGTATCAGGACATCAATCATTCAATGTGTAAGGGCGTCAATCCTTAAGTGTATCAGGACATCGATCCTTTAGTGAATCAAACACCAATCCGTTAGTGTATCAGGACATCAATAATTTAGTGTAGCAGGACATCACTCCTTTAGTGTGTAAGGACATCAATCCTTTAGTGTATCAGGACATCAATCCTTTAGTGTATCAGGACATCAATCATTCAATGTGTAAGGACGTCAATCCTAAAGTGTATCAGGACATCGATCCTTTAGTGTATCAAACACCAATCCGTAAGTGTATCAGGACATCAATAATTTAGTGTATCAAGACGTCAATCCTTTAGTGTGTAAAGACGCCAATCCTTCAGTGTATCATGACACCAATCCTTTAGTGTATCGGGACACCAATCCTTTAGTGTATCAAGACATCAATCCTTTAGTGTATCAGGACATCAATCATTCAATGTGTAAGGGCGTCAATCCTTAAGTGTATCAGGACATCGATCCTTTAGTGAATCAAACACCAATCCGTTAGTGTATCAGAACATCAATAATTTAGTGTATCATGACACCAATCCTTTAGTGTATCATGACACCAATCCTTTAGTATAGCAGAACACCAATCCTTTAGTGTAGCCGGACACCAATCCTTTAGTGTATCATGACACAAATACTAAAGCGTATCAGGACACCAATCCTTTAGTGTATCAACACATCAATCCTTCAGTGTGTAAGGACGCCAATCCTTAAGTGTATGAGGACAACAATCCTTAGGTGTATCATGACACCAATCCTTTAGTGTATCAAGACATCAATCCTTTAGTGTATCAAACACCAATCCGTTAGTGTATCAAGACACCAATCCTTTAGTGTATCAGGACACCAATCCGTAATCCTTTAGTGTATCAAGACATCGATCCTTTAGTGTATCAAACACCAATCCGTTAGTGTATCAGGACACCAATCCTTTAGTGTATCAGGACACCAATCCGTAATCCTTTAGTATATCAGGACATCAATCCTTTAGTGTATCAGGACACCAATCCTTTAGTGTTTCATGACACAAATCCTTCAGTGTATCAATACATCAATCCTTTGGTGCATCAAACACCAATCCGTTAGTTTATAAAGACATCAATCCTTTAGTGCGTAATGACGCTAATCCTTTAGTGTATCAGGACACCAATCAGTTAGTGTATCAGGACACCAATCCTTAATCCTTTAGTGTATCATGACATCAATCCTTTAGTGTAACATGACACCAATCCTTTAGTGTTTCAGGACACCAATCCTAAATCCTTTAGTGTATCAGGACATCAATCATTTAGTGTAACATGACACCAATCCTTTAATGTATCAGGATATCAATCCTATAATGTATCATGACACCAATCCTTAGTCTTTTAGTGTTTCATGACACCAATCATTTAGTGTTTCATGACTCAAATTATTTAGTGTATCATGAAACCAATCCTTTAATGTATCTTGACACCAATCCTTTAGTGTGTCAATACATCAATCCTTCAGTGTATCATGACACCAATCCTTTAGTGTATCAAGACATCGATCCTTAGTGTATCAGGACATTGATCATTTAGTGAATCATGACAGCAATCCATTAGTATAGCCGGGCACCAATTCTTTAGTGTATCATGACACCAATCCATTAGTATAGCAGGACACCAATCCTTTATTGTAGCCGGACACCAATCCTTCAGTGTATCAGGACACCAATCATTTAGTGTATCAGGACACCAATCCTTAATCCTTTAGTGTATCATGACATCAATCCTTTAGTGTAACATGACACCAATCCTTTAGTGTTTCAGGACACCAATCCTTATTCCTTTAATGTATCAGGACATCAATCCTATAATGTATCATGACACCAATCCTTAATCTTTTAGTGTTTCATGACACCAATCATTTAGTGGTTCATGACTCAAATTATTTAGTGTATCATAAAACCAATCCTTTAATGTATCTTGACACCAATCCTTTAGTGTGTCAATACATCAATTCTTTAGTGTATCAGGACACCAATCATTTAGTGTATCAAGACACCAATTCTTTAGTGTATCAGGACATCGATCCTTAAGTGAATCATGACAACAATCCTTCAGTGTATCATGACACCAATCCTTTAGTGTATCAAGACATCGATCCTTAGTGTATCAGGACAGCAATCCATTAGTATAGCCGGGCACCAATCCTTTAGTGTATCATGACACCAATCCATTAGTATAGCAGGACACCAATCCTTTATTGTAGCCGGACACCAATCCTTCAGTGTATCGGGACATCAATCCTTTAGTGTGTAAGGACGCCAATCCTTCAGTGTATCAGGACATCAATCCTTTAGTGTGTAAGGACATCAATCCTTCAATGTATCAGGACATCAATCCTTTAGTGTGTAAGGACATCAATCCTTTAGTGTATCAGGACATCAATCCTTTAGTGTGTAAGGACATCAATCCTTTAATGTATCAGGACATCAATCCTTTAGTGTGTAAGGACGCCAATCCTTCAGTGTATCAGGACATCAATCCTTTAGTGTATCAGGACATCAATTCTTTAGTGTGTAAGGGCATCAATCCTTTAGTGTATCAGGACATCAATCCTTTAGTGTATCAGGACATCAATCATTCAATGTGTAAGGACGTCAATCCTAAAGTGTATCAGGACATCGATCCTTTAGTGTGTCAAACACCAATCCGTTAGTGTATCAGGACATCAATAATTTAGTGTATCAAGACGTCAATCCTTTAGTGTGTAAAGACGCCAATCCTTCAGTGTATCATGACACCAATCCTTTAGTGTATCGGGACACCAATCCTTTAGTGTATCAAGACACCAATCCTTTAGTGTATCAGGACATCAATGATTTAGTGTATCAAGACATCAATCCTTTAGTGTGTAAAGACGCCAATCCTTCAGTGTATCATGACACCAATCCTTTAGTGTATCGGGACACCAATCCTTAAGTGTATCAAGACACCAATCCTTTAGTGTATCAAGACACCAATTCTTTAGTGTATCAGGACATCAATAATTTAGTGTATCAAGACATCAATCCTTCAGTGTGTAAGGACACCAATCCTTCAGTGTATCATGACACCAATCCTTTAGTGTATCGGGACACCAATCCTTTAGTATAGCAGAACATCAATCCTTTATTGTATCATGACACCAATCCTTGAGTATAGCAGAACACCAATCCTTTAGTGTATCAGGACACCAATCCTTTAGTGTATCAGGACACCAATCCTTTAGTGTATCAGGACCCCAATCCTTTAGTGCATTAAGACATCAATCATTTAGTGCATGAAACCCTAATCCGTTAGTGTATCATGACACCAATCCTTAGTGCATCAGGGCATCAAATCATTAAGTGCATCCGAAACAAAGTTGTTAGTGCTTGAAAACATCACTTCTTTCGATAGCATGTATTGTATCAGTACAACTATACTTTAGTACATCGGGATATCAATTATGTAGTACATCAGGACCCCCTGTCCCTCAGACCTTTACCCTGCCCTCTTATTCTTTATAAACATTTTGACAGCCAAATTCTTTGATTTTCAGTTGAACAACCCTAGTTCTTTTAAGTCGTCGCCAGATTTGACATCGAAGTTGCAAAAAATAATCAGAGCAATGTGAATGAATCACATCCACCCTCCACTAATCAAAAGTATAAATGTCATATTTAACAAATCGCGAAAATTCAACATTATTACAGAGAGGGATAACGTCAAGAAATATGTTCTTATCTATCAAGAAACTCAGAGATTTTCCAGATCCTTACATTAAGTGTTCCACTAGCAGTTTCAACACATGTGTCCACTCTGCAACACGCAATGTGGTGTATGTCCCATCTGTAAACAGTTCCTGTAACGTCCGGTTTAACCTCAGATGGCCCGGTACTTGTCAGCAATTACTGAGGGAGGGGATGGGTATGAAAGGAGGCCTTTATAATTTCACATCAAAAGAGCTGCCTCTCTGTACTCTTATAGACTGGTTTACATTTAAAAAATAAATGTGTATTTAACATTGTTTACGACGTTGAACCTTGCCTCTGTAGGTTCTGTACCGACATTCCCGAATAAACTCCAAATAAAACATCTGGGGTAAAGTTAAGGTTAGCAGAGTTAAGGATCTGTGCAGGCAACATTCACAGATGGGTGTGTGTTTCAGGTATGGTGTCAGGGTTATATTGACGTCCTTCTTTGGGGTTAGTTATAGGGCTGGTTAACCAACGTTTTAAACCCGGATTTAATCTGTTTCGCTTTAGGTTTACTTGAACATTTGTCATTTCATTACTGCACGCATGCGTAGACAGTACTTCCGGTCGCGCAAAACTTCACCGATGAGGATAAACAATTTCTTTATGAATGCACCGAAGAGCGTGTGAGCACAGTCTAAGCCCATTTCATTAAGTCGGGCCTTATAAGAATATAGGTTCTTGGTTCTTGGTTTTTGGTTCTGAGATCAATGATGATAGTTACGGTTATTGATTAGGTTTATTGATTGGTTGATATTGTTATATTTACAATGTTCAATGAATGAGTCAAAATTTAGCATTATTTCAATAATAATGTGCATTTTAATGTTTTACAAAAAATCACAGCAAATATATGCTTCATGAGAGTATTTTGCATGAATAACACAATATGATATTTGCGTAATTAAAGTAATGTATCATAGAGGAAATTTCGAATTATTTCTCCTGAATATAAACAGGCTTCAAGAAACCAGGAAGTACACTGAATGTCATGTATATATAACCAGCTGAAACGCATCATGAAATGCTTAAATATTTCTATAGACTCCAATGTTTGCTCAAGAATATTCAGAAAAACCTTTCCTATTTTCCCACTGCATCTTTTCATACCAACCAAAATGTTACAACAACCATCGTATTACAAATACATCGTAACAATATTATTCAAATGCAAAAATCAACAAAATTAGGTCATGGGAAATATTTGCCCAGAATTCTGACGAATACCTGGAGTACAATGTTACACATATACAAACATACAGTGATAGTTGTACCCTGGATCAAAGACGTATATCACATCTAATTCCTTGCCTGGATAGAGCAGCCAACATCGTAACAGTATCCATGATGTTGATCTGACGTCCCACCCCCACGGTCTGACAGGTCTGTATGCAGCCCCTGCCGTCTGGTGTCAGACCGACACGCGTGGGAACAATGCTTACCATTCGATGCTGCAGTTCAGGTTCAGATCGCTCATATGATACCGTCCCATCCTATAGACTAACATAAAGTCCCTGACAGAGATATTTTTTACTGATATTTTGCTTTTCAATATTTAATAGGAAATAAATAAAAGGAGACCTGAACAATGAGGCAACTAGACAGGCCAACATTTCTTGGATTTATGAAGGCTCTATTTTTGCTCTGTGTTGTGGATGACAGACAACCTATCCTACAGAGGCTAGGTGTAGCACAGGTAAATATCCAATATGGAATATATGATACAGCACAATGTCCTCTAGGAGATAGTACCGAGCTACCATGGCCTACTAAAGAAAAATTCGAATTGCAACGAAAAGAATCGAAATGCACACATAAAGACACGAATCTGCGATACGGAATGAAAAGAAACGAATCTGCACACAAATGAGACGATCAGCAATAGACACGAGGACGCGATATGAAAGACACGAAGCGCAAAACTGTGACTGTACATTGATGGTGTTATTATAATGTATTCTCTGCTTGTGTCAGCATAGAACTACAGTGTTTGCCTTGTAGGACAGTAATATGTATAGTGGGATACCTTATCTAAACCATCGCTGTGATGATACTGTTGAAGGGGGAGACATGCTTCTCTTTGATGCCTTAACATGAGTCGGTCTACGAGAGACTTGGCTCAATGAAGAAAACAATTCGAATTGACTTTCAAAGTTTAGGAGATATGTCGACACCTTTCTCATTGCAACATCCAACACTTCAGCATTAAGAGACTTAAAAATATATGTTAATCTGCGTGCTGAACACCTGAAAGCAAATAAAGCTTCAGCTAAAGCTTTCACTAGATTTAACCGTTTGGTCTTTGGGCAATCTGCAATGTTACTGAAACACTTCAAGAAGATAATGTTATGATGATTCTTGATAAGATGTTTCCCATGAAGGTCAAAGGCTTGTTTTAAATGGTATCATTGCCGAGATTTTGCACAAATATGATGTTGGGTGTTTTTTATAATAACTACGACGTGATTTTGTATTTCTCTTTGACGTCCGTCTATCTGTGGTTCTGAACTTTACCTAATGTTGTTGCCATACAGCCTGAAGTTGTATGACAATGTCTGTTCGTCCGTTTGTCTGTCAGTAGCAATGAGTGCAACGTACTGTATAGTGCAAGATTTGAGACCCTTCGAAATTCCGTAAGCTACTTGAAGTTTGTAGGTGTTGTGGGGCACAGTGGTGTAGTGGTTAGCGTGCTGGCCTCTAACGCCAGAGACCCGGGTTCGAATCCCCGCGGAGACACCAACCATTTGTGACCCGGGTCCCACACAAGGCACTTCATCCACATTGCACTCAGTCTTCCCAGCTGTTTAAATGGGTACCTGAACACGGTAAAGTACGGACCTATCCGGTCGCGTTGAGCGTTTAGTAGCAGCCTGAAAGTTCAATTCCTTCAGGGTAATAATATGTGTAGCGCTTAGAGCTAAGCATGGATTTAGCGCAATATATATGCATTTATTAATACAAATATCCATTTATTATGTACATCTAACAGATAATGAAGATCGTTTGCGAGATATAGGGTTGTTCTTTTACATAAAAACTGTCTTAAGAATCAAATACTACAAGTCTCTATGAGGTATCACATGCTGTAGAAGATTGCTTGCTTTGTATACGTAGATCCTTGCTCATCTAAGATGCTGAACCACATAGTACAGGTCTTGCTGTTGAACGTGGTATGAACACTGCAGAATATCAAAGGTCTGGTTGCTTGACGTCCGTCCGTCCGTGGTACTGAACACTGAATGCTAGTCTAACACTTAGACTGTAAACAAAAATAATGAAAAGGAGCCTTTTTTATACAATTCCATTTCTTACAGTCTCCTTTTCAAAATTTAATAAAAAGGTGATATTTTCAGAATAAATACTTTTTTCATAGTCTGAGTGTAAGACTAACTGAATGCACTCACTGACAGATGCGCCCACACACGTGCATCACGTACACACCAGTCGCTCACGCTGATGGATCTGGTCAGTGGGCAGTTGGTGTGTTAACCACTGGGCAGTATCTGTTATCACGTGAATGTCAGAAGATAAGAAACCTGCATATCTTCGACCATGCCTGCCACTCACACGGCCAACCCAAACAAGCTTGATCGTGAGTCTGGGGCGCCCAGTACAAAGTGATCATCGTCTTTGATGAAAAGGGAACTAACTGTAGTTATCTGGTATCATTATTAAGGTGACATGCTCTTTAGTGAGAGAAATTGATGTACACGTGTCACAAGTACCTAAAATACCTTGACCTTGCACTTTAACCCTTGACCTCGGGTTTCTATACTATAAATTGTATCATTACCGATGAGAAAGTTATAAACATTTTATGTTTATCATTATAACGCAGATGTTTACCGAGTACCTTCTACAAAGTGATCCATGCAAGTCAGCCATCAAGGGACCGGTTCACAAATCGCTGCCATGTGTATATATACATGAGGGGAACCTCAATACACCACCACTTCTTATGCTTGTACAGAGTTTGGGATGTAGGGCCTCTGCTGCAATGCACGCAAGTGCAGGGGTTACCTGGAGGGCCAGTTCTGCTTCCCCTGCTATGTGGCCCGGCTGTCTGGTGCTAATTAACTCACTATGCTCTCATCCTTTCACTTGCCTGCCTGCAACACCTGGGCACGCTTCAGGTGTGAAAACAGAGGTAGAAAGAAGATAGGTGTTCCATTAGTTGAGACAAGTGGGTTAATTATACCAACTAGACGGTAATGTAAATAGCTGATCAGGTTCCAGAAGCTAGGTCTTGTCATCTAACACGCGGTGTTATAGGGTTATCACACACAATACGATTCGATATCCTGGTAAAAACGTATTGAACCAGTGCGCTGTGTAGTAACAGTGTATAAATAATATGCAAGAAACGTGCTACAGCGCCTTTAAATTGGTTAAAGTTAGTCTACTTTGTGCCACAGGGCACGGTGTAGATTCTGACTTCATATCATCTATATTGCAGTGTTGAACCTATACTCACGTGCAAAAAAAAACTCCCGATGTTTTCATAAAAGTATGCAATGAAAATCTGCTGTCGGAGAAAGTAGATTTTGAATGAATTTGATAGACAAATGTTTTGTAAAGAATTACAATTTCATACATCAGACTATGATACTTTATTTCTATGTCTGTACAAATACACTTCGAGAGCTCAATTCACTTTTCAAAAAAAAAAATTTGCATTTAAGTTAAACATTTATATAATGCTGAAATTTAATTAATAAAAGATGTTGTCGACATATATAACCGTATTATTACTGTAGGTCATTATGATCGTAAAACAAACCAAAAAGCCAATCTAGTTAAGGAGATTCCAAAAGGACGATTTCTTTAAACGTGTGTTTCTCAGTAATATGAACAGATAATGTTTTGAAATTACAAATTTAGTTAATTCGGTTTCTGAAGACATGATGTTACTCTGTTTCAGTATATAGAATGTATCGCTCGTAGATTGATATATTTGGTATAATGACGTTTCTTGTGCACGTGAGTTTAGTTTGTTCTGGGTTAGTGGATACAGTGCAATTCTTACCATGGCGAATGTACTGTTGGAATAATGTCCTATAAGCTAGGTACCCTATCCAATAGAACTATATGTGGTGTTGAAAGTTAAGGAATATAAATGCAGCGCAGTCCTATATAATTGTAAACGTGCTGTAGAAACACATAATAACTAGTCTATGCGCGGTGTTGAGGGTTAAGGGTTAACAGACACAGTGCAGTCCTATATAATTGTAAACGTGCTGTAGAAACACATACTAACTATGCGCGGTGTTGAGGGTTAAGGTGTAACAGACACAGTGCAGTTCTATATCATGGTAAAGTGCTGTTCAAGTCGACTCTCTGACATGTATTCAGGTTTGACACTGACAAGTGAAGTCATCTATCAATAATTGAAATCGGGTCAGGTTTCACAGTAAAGTCGAGTTTTGCTAAAAACAAATTTCCTTAAAACTAATGTAATGTACCGCATGTTTTGGGTAAAAAAGAAGTACATACATCTTACATGGTATCTTCCCTACAACTGATTTATTCTAATGCGTTCACTTAAGGACGAGTGCCTGCAGAATTCCAAACTTGTTCAATAAGCATAGTTTCTGTACATTAGCATAGCTTACACAGGCTTATCGTATCATTGGCCCGCTAACACGATGTTTCTTACACGTGAATGCACGTGCATGACTCACGTGGCGATAAGGGGGTGTCAAATATATTTGATTTTAGTCTGAAACTGACGTTAAAATAACCGTGCATATTGAAATATTTAAACGAGTTTTGTAATGCAGGCAATCAACTGATGACAATCAATTGGCAAAAAACATCTCTAGAACTTACTGGAAACGATTATTGTTTGTAAAATATTTTATATTAGACTTAAAACAGACTTTTATGATAGTTTAATCGGTATACATAGTTAAATAATATATTTTTGGTATCGTATAACTCAAATAGCTTAAAGCTTTAAATATTGTTTGGCAATGGCTTTACGTTCTTTCATTTAGCTGGGGTGTAAATTAATTTTTTTTAATTCTACACCGTAAATCATACCAGAAACAAATGATATTCAATCAAACTATTAGGTTTTGCGTCTGATGAAACCGTTTACAAATCCCGCGTAGCTGCAACATGACGGTGAGTAATATGACTACAAAAAGTCTCGCAAGAGGAGAGCATTGAGTGATCGTACAACTGACATGTTGGTTACAGAATATACCAAAAGTTGCAGCCTTCACGAATCACGTGTACATCGCTCCAAGTCAATACAAGATTACAAACTGTCGGTACATTTATACCTCTGTAACGATTATATCAGTGTTACATAACAAAGTCTATTTACATAACGCCATACCATCGCAAACAGTAATGGGATTAGGATAATCTTTATTACCAAAACCCTATTAACGACCGTTATTTTTATTTAAACATATTTAACTTCAAAAAAAGGGAAGTGATTGGCAAGCAAGACGAATGGTTTTATATGAATGCATCTTTGCCTCTATGATGATTAACTTTTGGATGAAATGGAGGTAATGTGATGGTCCAGCACTAGGAGACTATAACGATCTAATTTTGGAGAGAAAAACGAAGAGATCAAAGAACCAATGAACCTCACTATTAACCATCTGACTTTCAGATAGAACTGTACGATTGGAGTACTACAATCGTAAGCTTCAACGTTAACTTCGGACCTTGATTCAGCAAAACCAGCTGTTAGTGATAAGGCGAGACAAAAAAACAACAGTTTCAACAGCTGCGGGATCTGGCACGAACTGGCTTCCATAGACTGTCATCTCAACCTGGGTTACCGTACAATGATATAGACTATCGTTATTACTGTTCTGGTCTAGAGTATCGACCATTAACAAACTCAATGAGAACATGTTATGACCCAGTAGAGATCGATGTAGAATGTACACAACACTGAAATATATAATGTAACTATTCTATTCTATTTAACTCCATTTTATCAATAATTTGTTGGTGGCTGAGTGGATAAGATGTTGGGACAGTGAGTGCTGGCGATTGGTGCCTGAGGGTGTGGTTTCGATTTCCGCAAGAGAATCTTCTAGAAAAAGTACAAACATTTATATTATTCCAAATAGCGTGATCCCAATAAAATAACAAGGTATCATTTGATGAACTTGAAAACAATAAATCATATGATAAATTGCAATAAATCATGTTCATTTATTAACTGAAACTGCCTATAACGTTCACATATAAACGGTTAGTGTATGAACTCACATCAACCAACAGAGAATGATCTGTCGTACACTGAGTGTGTTGTTTCATAGAGATGCTATCAGAGTCGATGTATTCGTTATCAGTGTTGCAGCCTTCAGGGATGATATTCCACACAAATGGACAGTGGAAATATATTTGAAAAAGTCTCAACTTGTAAAGCTTCAGCTTGCGTCTTACGAACCATCTAGAAACGCCTTACAAAACGGACCTCCGTGATCGATATGCATTGAAGATTATCTTGATTTGAAATTTCAAAAAATATTTCGTTCATTTCAAATAATTCTTTACCAGCTTCAACACAATAATGATGAATATTCATACATATTATAAAGAGATGTAGCATTCACAGCTGAGACCTCGCTACTACTTCAAAACATTCATCATGTGTATACACAAGGGAGCTTGAGTTTAAAACCGCTGCTGTGTTTCGTTACTCAGTGATTCGTAACAAGTAGAGGCACATGAGGTAATGCTCAATATAGACAAAAGTAAACTGACGAATAATCTGTTCTACAGATAGAAATAGACGAATGGAACGATCATAGCTCGTGACGTCATCAGAGGTTATTGATTCACAAGGTCACCTTGACCTATTCTTCTAAGTATGAAACAAACGGTACATAAACTTCGTATTTGCTCATTCGGCGATGAGTTATAAAATATATATATATACCAGTAAGCAGGTGACCAGGTGTTCACGTCCTGTATCACCCAGATCGAGTGATGTATACTCCGCAGTAGTATATGTGAGTAAAAAATCTAACTGCGACTTTAGCCTTCTATAACAGTTTACGTCATTCAGGAATGTCCAAAAGGTGTATTAAATGTTCGTTGTAAAGTGGCTTGTTTGGTGTGAAAAACGAGTTTCTCTGATTTGAAGTATCAAGATTGAGTACAAGTTTATTACATCCAACATTACCTTTGAAAAATAAAACCATACGGCTCAACTTTAATGAGATTTGAACACCAGCCCCAAATAGTTGCTACACAGCGGGAATTTCCGATGGTACATAAACACACAGGGCCTTTGAAAAAAAGTTATATGTTGAAAAATATCTGAACTAAACATATAACATAGCTTAACACCGGAGGCAAGCAGCAGCTTGAAACCCCGATGTGCTGTTCAATAAACAGACAGAGAGCTGGTAGAAAAACTAGCACAGATTGAAACAGAGATGCATATACAAGACTTTCTAAACAGATCGGCCTATAGAGATGAAGGAAGGAATAAGACCATGCTGTTACCTGAACATCAGAAACTGCAGAGTTCAGACAGGGGCGATAACTGGGATTGGTATGTGGGGGATTTGCAAAAGTTTTAGACAGGGGATTGGAATGGAATTGGTATATAGGAATCGGATATATCGTTGTGCATAATTACCGACTAGAAAATTAAATTGTACTTAATTATGTATACAATTGTAGAAATGCATTGGCTGTATCTAAACATACTATGGGGAAAGAGGTGAGTGAGTGAGTGAGTGAGTGAGTTATTGTGAGTTAACGCCATTTCGACAGTATCACAGCCATAAGTAAAGGGAATGTATTGGATAGCTTCATTTGGAAATGACCGGGGTGTTGTCTATGGTTATGTATTTGTGTGACGAAGTGTATACCTGTCTATTCATGCTAATGGGCTATTAAATGATTCCTTTGGGGGTTTTGGGAGAATGGTACAGATGTATGGACAAATGGTACAGGGGTATGGATGAATGGTACAGGTGTATGGATAAATGGTACAGCGTATGGATAAATGGTACAGGTGAATGGATGAATGGTACAGGTGTATGGTTAAATGGTACAGGTGTATGGTTAAATGGTACAGGTGTATGGATAAATGGTACAGGTGAATGGATGAATGGTACAGGTGTATGGATAAATGGTACAGGTGAATGGATGAATGGTACAGGTGTATGGATAAATGGTACAGACGTATGGATAAATGGTACAGGTGAATGGATGAATGGTACAGGTGTATGGTTAAATGGTACAGGTGTATGGTTAAATGGTACAGGTGTATGGATGAATTGAACAGGTGTATGGATAAATTGTACAGGTGTGTTGATGAATGGTACAGGTGTATGGATGAATGGTACAGGTGTGTTGATGAATGGTACAGGTGTATGGATAAATGGTACAGTTGTATGGATAAATGGTACAGGTGTATGGATAAATGGTACAGGTGTATGGATGAATTGAACAGGTGTATGGATAAATTGTACAGGTGTGTTGATGAATGGTACAGATGTATGGATGAATGGTACAGGTGTATGGATGAATGGTACAGGTGTATGGTTAAATGGTACAGTTGTATGGATAAATGGTACAGGTGTATGGATGAATGGTACAGGTGTATGGTTAAATGGTACAGGTGTATGGTTAAATGGTAAAGGTGTATGGATGAATGGTACAGGTGTGTTGATGAATGGTACAGGTGTATGGATGAATGGTACAGGTGTATGGATGAATGGTACAGGTGTGTTGATGAATGGTACAGGTGTATGGATGAATGGTACAGGTGTATGGTTAAATGGTACAGGTGTATGGTTAAATGGTACAGGTGTATGGATGAATGGTACAGGTGTATGGATGAATGGTACAGGTGTGTTGATGAATGGTACAGGTGTATGGATAAATGGTACAGTTGTATGGATAAATGGTACAGGTGTAGGGATAAATGGTACAGTTGTATGGATTAATGGTACAGGTGTATTGATAAATGGTTAGGTGTATGGTTAAACGGGAAGGTGTATGGATAAATGGTACAAGTGTATGGTTAAATGGTACAGGTGTATGGTTAAATGGTACAGGTGTATGGATAAATGGTACAGACGTATGGATAAATGGTACAGTGTATGGATAAATGGTACAGGTGAATGGCTAAATGGTACAGACGTATGGATAAATGGTACAGACGTATGGATAAATGGTACAGTTGTATGGATAAATGGTACAGGTGTATGGATAAATGGTACAAGTGTATGGATAAATGGTACAGGTGTATGATTAAATGGTACATGTGAATGGATGAATGGTACAGGTGTATGAATAAATGGTACAGGTGTATGAATAAATGGTACAGGTGTGTGGATAATGGTACAGTGTATGGATAAATGGTACAGTGTATGGATCAATGGTACAGGTGTATGGATAAATGGTACAGGTGAATGGATGAATGGTAAGGTGTAAGGATAAATGGTACAGATGTATGGATAAATGGTACAGGTGTATGGTATATAAAGTCGACATAGTTGTAAAGGGATATATGTAGAGGCCTTTGGAGGTTTTGAAATGAGTTGGCAAAAACAAATTGGAAATTAGTAAATAAGTAAACTTGTGAAAGGAATAATTTCACGGAGAAGCTTCTAAGCAATCAGATGAGGGTTTTTTCTACATTTTAGGACCTTTGCCATGTTGCCAAATTGCAACATATCAGTGATGCATTCGATGAGTGATTTGTTAATGAATCTTGCACGTGTTGGAAAAAGTCCAAATTCTTGACTCATGTAAACCATTCATTCACATTGCATTATTTCTACTCGTACATTAGCACGTAGTTGGTTCATGATTAAGACATGGGCAATACAGATTTATCTTAGCTATATGATTGTTTCCATAAAAAACTTAAGACAATAATTCATAACACTGAAGTTCGTACACCTGGTGAAGTAAACCACTCAGACAGACCTCTTTGAACATTCCTGATAGATTCGTTTCTCCTAATATTTTGGTATGTTAGCTCGTCAAAATATGTTCATGTTCTGAACTTCAGTACATAGAAAACAACTTCATATTGTATCTGTCTCCTTTCAGTTTATAACATTACCGGCGACGATAAAACATTACGGTCCAGGGGGATACAATTATGAGGAGATACGAACATTTATGAACATCATAATTGGACTAAAACAAAGACACGACCTCGAATATTATTATCAATAGTTTGAAGTTGATCACAACTAGTTTTACAATCCTGTTGATTGCTCTGAAGTTCTATCCGATAAGACTAGCGCGTGGCGTGCACGTGCCATGAGTGAGCAGACGATACATAAAGCAGACGAAACTTACCATGTTGTCGTCTGCTTCTGTAGGTGTATGAAGTCCGGGGGAAGATTGTCAGTCTGGAGCCTGCTTGTACGGGTTGTGCTACGGGCCCTGTACAAATCGGAACTGAGGAGTGCACGCCAGCGAGGGGTTTTTCTCATCTCCGTGACGTCATGGCGCGTGCCCCTGGCAGCAGACGATTACTCAGACAATGGCAGTGATCAGAGCTCTCGCGAACTTCTCATCTCTACACCCCCTACACACTGTTCAACTGTATTCTGATAGTAAATAAGACTGGCTCTGACATGTTAGAAGTTGTAGTGATGAGGGTATATAAACCAAACTGTTGATAGTCAACTTCTTTATTACATTGGTTTGTCCAAGTTGACCATCCAAAGAGAACTATATAGAATATAAGTTTCATTGATTAGATCACTAGTTACATTCAACATCAGGGTATTCACAGCAAACGAGTGATGATATGATGAGAATATCCCACGCTGAAAGGTTGGGAAAGTAGCTACTTAACTGTATTTCAACAAATACCTCTATTTAATTACCAATAGCTTCAGATTCACCATGCATGTCAATAAGAATACTTTAGACAAAAGCAAAAACAGTTTCGGGGGTATATCAGGAATGGTTATACATATATACATATAGTAGTAATTTGAATTTAGAAGGATATTCGTGTGCAAGTTGACGTATAATGCAATATGCATCTCGTGGAACATACTCTGGATAATATCCATCATCCTTATATTACTTAATATGTAACCTATGTGAAGGTTAAATAATGAATAGACAGGCTAGGAGCCAGGCAACAAGGAGTATAAAGCAGTCAGCGGGAGTCTTTGATCCACAGACTGGCGTTAGTCTTTAAACACTTAAAAAAGTATATAATTATGTGAATGTTACGACATCAAACACTTAAAAGGGATTTGGGAATAGGAATATCGATTATCTGAATTTATATTCAGTGTAGTGTGCTACATGGTTTGAGAAAGGAATGCATCTGAGGACTGTGAGTCAGTCTAGCTCAAAACCGTAGTGACTTTAGCAGACACAAGTATTCGTTGATATTTCCAGCTTGATATGGAAACGTTTATTTGTTTATTACGCTTGGCAGGGAAATCATGTCATGTGAAACCTCGATAAAAATGAAGACAAAGTCTACATTGAGATGCCATATAATAAAGTGCTGTGCCTCATACTGTATACTCTCGACCTGTGTTGACATATATCTGAATCTGTATATCCATTTGACGACTTGATGAAGTTATGATATGCAATAGACTGCATATCTCTCTCTATATATGAAGTAGAATATGTAGTATTTTCTATAATACTTGAAGTAGAATATGTAGTATTTGCTATGGTACATGAAGTAGAATATGTAGAATTTGCTATAGTACATGAAGTAGAATATGTAGTATTTGCTATGGTACATGAAGTAGAATATGTAGTATTTGCTTTTGTACATGAAGTAGAATATGTACTTTTCGCTATAGTACATGAAGTAGAATAATATGTAGTATTTGCTATAGTACATGAAGTAGAATATGTAGTATTTGCTAAAGTACATGAAGTAGAATATATAGTATTTGCTATTGTACATGAAGTAGAATATGTAGATTTTTCTATAGAACATGAAGTAGAATATGTAGTATGTGCTATGGTACATGAAGTAGAATATGTAATATTTGCTATGGTACATGAAGTAGAATATGTAGAATTTGCTATAGTACATGAAGTAGAATATGTAGTATTTTATGTTGTGTATGAAGTAGAATATGTAGTATTTTATGTTGTGTATGAAGTAGAATATGTAATATTTCTTAAGTATATGGGTAGAAAATGTAGGTATTGCTGTAGAATAGTGTTATGAAGTATCTGGTGTAGGATATTTTTCTATATTATAGCATATAGAATGTCATGCACATTTCATGCATAGGATTCAAATGACGCTCTTATCTATAACACATTAACAGTTCCTTGTACCGGGGTTTAAGGAAGTGTAAGTTTTAACAAAACCACCGTGCCTTCGGCTAGAATCTATTTAAAGCCGGGTTGTCAAACCATTACAAAGGCGTACTATCGTCTAACACCAGCATGAAGAAACGTGCAGTGAACATGCGTCCATCTCCCGGGCTAGGCTTCCTTGAGCATCATATTCCTCTCATCTAGGGGATCTAGTGGAACTCTTCTTGTAACGTTTGACTCATCGCCATGGCAACTGAGTGAAACTGCATATCTCTGTTTTTGCGTTTTCAAAAAGACAGCGTCGAGGCAGATACATACATACACTTACATATATACACGCATACACGTGCAACTTCTATTTTCATAAGAGTTAGGTAAGTATGTGCGAATATCGGAACATACTTTACATGATGAAAGGTCTAAAGTTAAGGTTCCAGAGCTCAAGTACGCTCTGATTTAAGGCTCCTTTCATTTTACCAAATAATGATTTTAAACTCAGGCGATATTTCTGATGTAGATTATGTTTAAGTACACTTTCACCGGGGTTTCTCACCATGAATTAGAAACAAATATTATATGAAAGTAAAATTGATAGAAATTCAAAAGAAGGTCTAACACCCCTTACAGAAAGTATTAACGGACTGAATCGACATCATGAGATACCTGTTTAGTTTTACACTCCGACTCAGGTAGTTATTCGCAAAATATCACAATTTTATTAATATTGAGGTGAGGTGAGGTATTTCACTTATATCGCGGCTGCTAGTATTACGGCAGGGAGAAAGCCTGCAACGACATGTGGCTATGGATTGCCTTGAAACCTGCGAGCAACGGCTGGAACTAGCGCACTGCAGACAAAGTTGCCGTGCCCCTGGCGGAATCGAACCACGGACCGTTTGATCCGAAGTCGAACCGCCCCCTACAAATATTGAAAAGGTGACTTTTAGAAAAGGGATTTTCTTAAACCAGAGGTTCCTATTATTGTTTCAACATTTTGGCAGTCTTAAGAGTGTTAGACTAATGCCCGTGTAGTAGCATGACTTTGTGAACCGAGGTAATACTAGTCTAAAACTTAAGACTTTGAAAACAAAATTGAAAAGGAGTCTCAGATGAAAATCCCATTTCTCATAGGCTCCTTTTTAATATTTCCTAACATAGTGATATTTTACGACTAAATACTTTTTCCAGTGTCTGAATGTAACACTATGGTAATATACCTACACCGAGACACAGGGAAGCAAATTTATAGGAGACTAGAATCAGTCTAGAACGTATGGGACACTTTACTCCGATCCCGCCGTCAATAAAACCTGTCTCCTCCAAACAGATCCTCGGGGTGAAACCTCAGACTGTGCGATCATCCGATACTGAAATATTAACCAGGGGATGTTTAATCACGTACATCGCGTATTTGGTTCATAATACCATATCGTAAACAGAATCCACGAAGCTCCATCTTTTCATTTCCTAATACAGAGGATGTACCGACGGAATGAGTCCATTCAGATGTACATGTATGAGAGTCGTGTATGATCTGAGGTTAACCTGGCTAGTTTTCACACTATGTCGCTACATCTGTAACTCCACATGGTCTATTTAGACTAACATATAGTCCTTGAAATTATTTTTTTTACTCATATTTATTATTCAATGATGATAGGAAATAAAAATGGGAGACCTGAACAATACTTATTTTCTAGAGCTGAGGCAACTAGACTGGCCAACATTTCTTAGACTTATGAAGGCTAAATTTAATTTTTGCTCTAGGGTCTGGATGACAGACTAATGGTCTATTCGTAGTTGAAACAACACAATGCAGACAACTGACTTCGTGTTTTAGCTTTGATGAATGAGAGCAGTTGAAAACACATGTTTAAAATATATCGTATTTGCAATAAAGATCGTTCGCGTAAACATCAGTGTTTCAGAACTGCGGTTCCTAACCCAAATATATGAAATGAGGACAAAGTGAAACATCCCCTGCCAGACTGGTTCAGATAATCGCATGCCTCTCATTATTGATGACCTCAAGCCACACACCAAATATGGTTATTCTATCTTAAAGAGCCATCGAATCGAATGTTTCAAACACAACATAATTTTCGGGAAAACATACTTATATCAATCGCTAGATAAATCTTTTACCTATACCACGACATGTTATAAATAATTTTCATAGCACGACAATCCGATGAAATATGGTTTCAAGCCAAAATACTCCTTAGCTTAACGCGCATATAAACAGGTTTCCCTTTTTTTTGCATAAAAAGTACTTCACATCAACAAGCGTTTCCGAAGCATGCAAACTTGTCAATTTCACAAGTTGCCATAGCAACCCACGTGAAGCTCGTTCTTCTCAACTGTTTTTGTCCATTGTCACATATTACTGAATAGGACGATTGCTATATCAACATTGCTTCTAAATGTGCTATCATGAATATACAAATTACTGACATTTTGCCTGGTAAATGATATTTAAATTGTGATAATACCAGCAAACTATGGCACAGATATTATGTTTATATTCTCATTGATTATGCAATTCAAGCAGAATACCTAGTTGGGTATTACATTCTTTTCAATATCTGTATGAACTACATAAATGAATGAAATGGTAAATAAATAAACGTCAAAAACTGTATATCTTAATTTCTTTGAGTACTCATAAACTGTTTCCCTTTTGTTTGTTTTATCATAACCCTAAACAACTTCCAAACGCAAGGCATAACTCTTGCCAGTCTGCATCACTGGCTGATTCAAGCCTTGCGGTATTTCCCTCGCTTTGTTGTGCCTAGATAGTGAATCACTGCACCTGAAATGCATAGTGGGCCTGGATTTCTAAGCACAGATTTCTTAAGGAAATACTGCAAGGCCTAAATCAGCCAGTAATGGAGACTGGCAAGAGTTATGCCTTGCATTGGGAAGTTGAACCCTAAAATGGCGAACCACTTTATTTTGTACCCCTGCCACGCCCTTATTTGTGGGCTTAGGGCAATGAAATTTATAAATCTTAAATATCAATCCATTAATGATAATATTCCGAACATTTCAGCTTCATAACAAGACTAGTTATTGAAGATATGTTTTTAAAGATATTAGGTCGGTCCCCTGCTATATGAGGGCGGATCATTACCAAATCAGGTCAGGGTCAAACTTTAATCCCCTACGTACAATGTACCTCCTTACAAAATGTAAGCCTTCAGGGTGCAGGGTTCTGGAGTAGAAGTCGTAAATGTAAAAAAATTCCGGATGAAAGACAACAGATGACAGACGAAGGACAACGGACGGATGTCGGATGCTTGTTCATGCCATAACACCATCCATCTAGCTTTTCAAGCCTGATGACATAAAAGTAAAAACCGTCTACGAAGTTTAATAGGATCAAACCAACATTTTGAAGTAGGATTTCCATGAGCTGATAAAATCTCTTTATTTTGAACAGCGGAGTTTCCTTCTCTGTTGAGGTTTTCAACAAGAGTACATATCTGATAAAGACATTGAGGATGTATGAATCATTACTCACCCAAAACTTTCCTCCACTGTTCATCAATGGATATACATGTATCATTAAATCCTTCATTACATTTACATACATGCATTGTGTATTCACCACAAACATGTCATCTAAATTAACACGAACATACTCATTGGTTCTTTAAACCTGAAAACATCCTCAAGTCGTTTACATTAAAGGGGCAGTAGCACGTTTTTTCACTGAAATAGGTTGATGAAATGTATTTGAAAAATAATGTCACCAATAGTAAACTACCCTTTTCTCTTCGGAAAATCAAGTTTAAAAATGAGTGTACATGGTTCCGTAAAGCCATGGGAATCGTTTTTGTCATTCGAAATAATAAATTATGTTCACAATAAAATGGCCGCCATGCAATTTTTGCTTTATACGCAACATCGTTATTACCACTACAGATAATTGGTTTGTGTAATAAGATCATTATACACATTATAAATGTGAAATTTGAAAAAAAAATTTTTTCAAAAAACGTGCTACTGCCCTTTTAAAGAGTCATTGAGTAGGTTGGTGTTTCTTATACAAACTCATTTTGACAACATATAATCTCAAGACGACATTTCTTTAGTAATTTTCTTAGTAGTTTTGTTTCAAAGACACCTACTCTCATGAATTATGAATATCACTGTCTTTGATGGTCATTTAACCGATTTTCATTTCTTTGGTACCAGTCCAATTGATGTTATTTTTATCATCGTTATTTACAGAAGATTTGTTCTATATTTAGACAAAAAGTGTTGTTTTTTTAAAAAATTCATTGACATAATTTTTAGATTTTAAAGATGCATGATCAGTTTTGTATATTTTATTTGGTTCTAAATTGTACCATATTACGATATGTTTCGGTTATGTCTACTTACTCGACTTTCATATTCACCCCCAAAAGGTTAAAATATCAATTATATATGTTTCAATGAAAACCAAGGAGCGGTCTCATACATGTGTAGTAGCCGACAATTATAGCTCTATCTCACGTATGTATGTACTCGTTATGAAACCTATTTAACGCTATTGAAGCAAATCTGTCTTTCTATCTGCTTTTTTAAAGTTTCCAAAATTACGTTTGACGTAATGGCAAGTCAAAGTCCATTGTCCGGTTTCAGATCATGACCACGACTTTGAATGATTGTATTATTGTAACACTAAACTGATTGAACTGGTTAATTTCGGGTAAAGTTAATAATTCTCAATTAAATAACACAAATTAAAACATTGGACATATATATATATATATATATATGTGACCTCACCAACATGATTATGTCCCTTTAATAGACAAATTCATTGGTCCTTTAAGATAAATAGTGAGTGAGTTATTGTTTAACGCCGCTTCGGCAGTATTGCAGCCATTAGCGGCGACTTAAGATAAATAAAAACAGAGGCACTTGTAAGAGTCACTTGTCGGACGGCAAAGCAGTTTATTAAACAAAGAGCAGACAACAGCCGATAGAGAGAGGAGGAACTGACCCCCTCTGGTACAATAGATATGTCTGGCACAGTCAGTGGGAGCAGTCAGCTGGTACTGGCTCCAGTATACCCATTATATCAAAAACACATTTTTTTTATCTTTAAATTTGAAATCTGTAATCAATTCAGAGGTTACATTTTAACCAGATTGGCTTTTTACAAAATATCTGTATGAATACTTGACACAAAATAGTCTATATCAGCTATGATGAACCTTGATATTAGGTCAATCTGAAAATAATTATTTCAAATGACAGAAGCATAATTTCAGCATTTGTATGAACTCTGGATTTATCAGAATTTAATAAAAAAAAAGTCATTCATTTCTGAATTGATCTGAAAACCCCCAAAACAAATTCAAAACTTTTGGCTCAATACATAAACATTTATGTGGAGACCAGAAAGGGAACGTTGAAGATCACAAAATTGTCACAACGCCCAACTGCATAACACAATAACAATGCTCAGGAGATCACAGGTGTCACATGATCACATGACCACGCCCATCTAGTGTCACATGATCACATGACCACGCCCACCTAGTGTCACATGATCACAGGATCACACCCACCTGGTGTCGCATGATCACATGACCACGCCCACCTGGTGTCACATGATCACAGGACCATGCCCACCTAGTGTCACATGATCACAGGACCACGCCCACCTGGTGTCACATGATCACTTGACCACGCCCACCTGGTGTCACATGATCACAGGACAACGCCCACCTGGTGTTACATGATCACGCCCACATGGTGTCAGATGACCACGCCCACCTTAAGTCAGATGATGTCATGATCATGACCAGTTTCAAATGCACAATAACAACACAAGATGTAAACTGAACAAGGAGACTTCATTGTCGCTTACTACATCTTCTGTAGAAAGTAAAAGGTAGCGACCCATCTCATGAAATTACAAGACATGTATGGTCGATTACATCTACCGTATACCTAAATGATACCTAATTATAGTACCAAGGACAGGGCGCTGGATTGTTTGGAGGAAATTTAATCACAAATCATGTTTTCAAAGAAATACTAAAATTAAGCCTGTCCGTAATGCAGGGAGAGTTTCAAAAGCACTGAAATTTCACTGCGGTTCAATGCTTTTCACTTTAAACTTTTAAACAAATTTGCAAGGTATAAAATTTACACACAAAAAGGCAGTAAAAAAGATGATTGATATGGCTCAGGTCTTAGACAAAGTCTTGCAAAACATCTCATTAAGACAAAGTCCTGAAAAACATATCCTTCAATTTTCTAGACAATTAGCTAGACAATGTCCCTAACATGATTCAATCAGTGAAAAGTTAAATGCTCATTCCTGTTTACTGCTTTATGTCTTGTGGTCACATCTTACAATACAAATCTGGAGGCTGTTTCAAAACACAATCTCTTATATTGAGGTAACTTGACTAAAGGCAAGGTAAGACTACCTTAGCAAGTTAAGGTTACCTTAGTGTTTTCTGCAATGAGACCCTGAACTTAACTTTTACTTTAAGTGTAGACTGGAAAGCTTTGTTACTTGCAACTTTACATAAAAACACTAACAAAACTGCTTTGTCCTAAAATCGTATGTACCAACAGTTAATAGGGATATACAAGTAGAAATAAACAATTTCTTATTCTTAACAGTTTGCCATGAAAACAAATGACAACAAAATAAATAAAAATAAAAATGAATTCAAATTCAAAGTGATACAATAATATTTCAATAATGACGTAACTAATTGAAAATTTAGTGTTGTGATGTGAAGGCAAAACAGGGAATCAAGCTAAAACATAGCTGCAAGGATATTAATACTTCAGCCTCTGTATCACATCTGGTGGAAGACCAAATGATCTTATATGCTGCTGACCTGTCAAAGTTTGACCGGCTTCTCAGATTTCAACGACATCGATCAAAAGAAATGAGCCACCAATGTTTTAATCAAGATGACAAAACTTTATGGGTAATCAAACTTCATTTATTCTGCGGACCTATTGAATTTTGACCAGTTTGTCTGATGCCAATGACATATCTGAAGAACCGAGTCAATGTTTTTTAAATTGAGATGACAAAATTTTATGGATAATCAAAGTTTATATTTACAACAGCGATGTCTTGTATCAAGCATGTTTTGAAGCCTACAAGGAACGTTACGGTGTAACAGTTTACCATCTATATCAAAATGTTTGTGAACAAAATTAAGTTGATCATCGATAAAGTTTATCATCAACTTCTAGCATGTCACTCAACTGAATGACGTATTTGATTGATATCCGTTCATGTACGAAACAGAGAGGATGAGTCTTTCCCTAGATGTAAATTTGGACATACTGTATTGTAACATTACAGCTATGTTTTACTAGATCACCGACACATTCAATTTCATTCACATTGACAATATATTACTTCGCAAGAAGGGTGAATTTGAATTAATCATACTGTAAAACATGCTAAAACAAACAAATGTACATAAATGATACATATGAATAACAATGGTAACTATGGACCAGAGGACAGACAGACAGGGGGATGCTAGGCATCATTGTCACTACATGCACTGGCGACACGAAATAAATATGCACAGGATAAAATTCAATGTGAACGTAAAACGACGACTTCACCTCCAGCCTCAAGACTTAAGGAAGGCAGTTAACATGGGCTGGAAATTAATGGAAATTATTTCAAATGACAGAAGCATAATTTCAGCATTTGTATGAACTCTGGATTTATCAGAATTTAATAAAAAAAAAGTCATTCATTTCTGAATTGATCTGAAAACCCCCAAAACAAATTCAAAACTTTTGGCTCAATACATAAACATTTATGTGGAGACCAGAAAGGGAACGTTGAAGATCACAAAATTGTCACAACGCCCAACTGCATAACACAATAACAATGCTCAGGAGATCACAGGTGTCACATGATCACATGACCACGCCCATCTAGTGTCACATGATCACATGACCACGCCCACCTAGTGTCACATGATCACAGGATCACACCCACCTGGTGTCGCATGATCACATGACCACGCCCACCTGGTGTCACATGATCACAGGACCATGCCCACCTAGTGTCACATGATCACAGGACCACGCCCACCTGGTGTCACATGATCACTTGACCACGCCCACCTGGTGTCACATGATCACAGGACAACGCCCACCTGGTGTTACATGATCACGCCCACATGGTGTCAGATGACCACGCCCACCTTAAGTCAGATGATGTCATGATCATGACCAGTTTCAAATGCACAATAACAACACAAGATGTAAACTGAACAAGGAGACTTCATTGTCGCTTACTACATCTTCTGTAGAAAGTAAAAGGTAGCGACCCATCTCATGAAATTACAAGACATGTATGGTCGATTACATCTACCGTATACCTAAATGATACCTAATTATAGTACCAAGGACAGGGCGCTGGATTGTTTGGAGGAAATTTAATCACAAATCATGTTTTCAAAGAAATACTAAAATTAAGCCTGTCCGTAATGCAGGGAGAGTTTCAAAAGCACTGAAATTTCACTGCGGTTCAATGCTTTTCACTTTAAACTTTTAAACAAATTTGCAAGGTATAAAATTTACACACAAAAAGGCAGTAAAAAAGATGATTGATATGGCTCAGGTCTTAGACAAAGTCTTGCAAAACATCTCATTAAGACAAAGTCCTGAAAAACATATCCTTCAATTTTCTAGACAATTAGCTAGACAATGTCCCTAACATGATTCAATCAGTGAAAAGTTAAATGCTCATTCCTGTTTACTGCTTTATGTCTTGTGGTCACATCTTACAATACAAATCTGGAGGCTGTTTCAAAACACAATCTCTTATATTGAGGTAACTTGACTAAAGGCAAGGTAAGACTACCTTAGCAAGTTAAGGTTACCTTAGTGTTTTCTGCAATGAGACCCTGAACTTAACTTTTACTTTAAGTGTAGACTGGAAAGCTTTGTTACTTGCAACTTTACATAAAAACACTAACAAAACTGCTTTGTCCTAAAATCGTATGTACCAACAGTTAATAGGGATATACAAGTAGAAATAAACAATTTCTTATTCTTAACAGTTTGCCATGAAAACAAATGACAACAAAATAAATAAAAATAAAAATGAATTCAAATTCAAAGTGATACAATAATATTTCAATAATGACGTAACTAATTGAAAATTTAGTGTTGTGATGTGAAGGCAAAACAGGGAATCAAGCTAAAACATAGCTGCAAGGATATTAATACTTCAGCCTCTGTATCACATCTGGTGGAAGACCAAATGATCTTATATGCTGCTGACCTGTCAAAGTTTGACCGGCTTCTCAGATTTCAACGACATCGATCAAAAGAAATGAGCCACCAATGTTTTAATCAAGATGACAAAACTTTATGGGTAATCAAACTTCATTTATTCTGCGGACCTATTGAATTTTGACCAGTTTGTCTGATGCCAATGACATATCTGAAGAACCGAGTCAATGTTTTTTAAATTGAGATGACAAAATTTTATGGATAATCAAAGTTTATATTTACAACAGCGATGTCTTGTATCAAGCATGTTTTGAAGCCTACAAGGAACGTTACGGTGTAACAGTTTACCATCTATATCAAAATGTTTGTGAACAAAATTAAGTTGATCATCGATAAAGTTTATCATCAACTTCTAGCATGTCACTCAACTGAATGACGTATTTGATTGATATCCGTTCATGTACGAAACAGAGAGGATGAGTCTTTCCCTAGATGTAAATTTGGACATACTGTATTGTAACATTACAGCTATGTTTTACTAGATCACCGACACATTCAATTTCATTCACATTGACAATATATTACTTCGCAAGAAGGGTGAATTTGAATTAATCATACTGTAAAACATGCTAAAACAAACAAATGTACATAAATGATACATATGAATAACAATGGTAACTATGGACCAGAGGACAGACAGACAGGGGGATGCTAGGCATCATTGTCACTACATGCACTGGCGACACGAAATAAATATGCACAGGATAAAATTCAATGTGAACGTAAAACGACGACTTCACCTCCAGCCTCAAGACTTAAGGAAGGCAGTTAACATGGGCTGGAAATCCTTTCAATGAGAATTAAATTTCAACGGAAAAATATATTTGGTGATTTATTTGGTTTCGAGCACTTTCAGTTCCACTGCTATCATTGATTCAATGCATCAGTGACAAGTTTGGCTGAACCTTCATACTAGCAGCTTTTTACTTCTCAACTCAAGTTTGTCTATGCCTCTTAATACTAAGTAATTCAGTTTATTTTCGTCCAAGTAAAATGCAATAAATATACCTCTACAATGTATTTACATCGTTTAAAAAAATCACTTATGAAATACTATATAAATGTGACCTACTATTCCTTAGAAAAAGTTACCAATTTTAAATTTAAAGTATTAAAATCAATTTTGATGTAAAATATTTGTTAATGGGATACATACATCTGTTGCACTAAAACGAGGCAAGTTAGAGCGTAAGAGAGGCAGAAATGTTGTAGCTGATTATGACACAAGTATCACACAAGTGACTGTCTTGAATTATATTGATAAAGAACACGGTTCACAAGAAAGGTTAAAGTTGTAGAATATGAAAATATTTGCTGGGAGGACAAGCCGGGAGACTTCCGTTCAAGGAGAACACGTAACATGGAGACAAGAGACGTGACACGAAGCTCAATATACACGACTGCTTAGAGCAGAAAGCAACAGTGTGGAGAGATTTACTTACATACTTATATATATATATACTTATATACAGCGTCAACATACACAGGCCATCGCGGCAACCGACCATCAGACCAACAACTTTACAGTTCCACAATAACAAGTAAATTTGAGAAAAATGAAAATGGCGGCGGCCAGTTGACATGGATTGAAGGCAAAGTCAAACGTTACATAATGTCATTGTCACAATTCCAAATATGACAAGCCTCCGGCAAGGTTGGTAAATGGAATACAGGTAGAATAACGATGAAAGGCATGATAACATTTAAGACAGATCTTAAACAATTGGGGTCAAGTACAATCAGATTGCACTTTGTTTTATCATGTTTATCATGTTTCCATAGAAACGAGAATGATATGCTACATCAATGATATAAACCTCAGCGTTGTGAACAATGCTTCTCAGCTTCGCAAGCCATTCGGACAGAAGACGCCAAGGCAGTTCCATGCAGTCGACATAGAAAAGATAAAATGACAATGTAACACGCATGGAGAGATATTATGCACCAACTTGAACACGGAACTAGAACAGGTAGAGTTGTCCAATTAAACAGGGAACAGGAAAAAGGTTGACGGTCTAACAAGTCTTCCGAAGTATAAGAGACACACAAGGAGAAGAAGACTGACTTAACACCAGGCTAAGTCTTCATCAAGTTGGCTTCTTATGAAGTGAATGACTTTTGGACTTTCTCTAACTAAACTTCCCACGATTGGATTGGAAATAATATGAACTTGTGTGAACACATTCTAACTGTGCTGCTGCCTGGAGACGATGGATCACTCGAGCTAGGATAGACGTCATGGAGTTTCTTCTTTCCTTTATGATGAGCTGGATCAGGATCCAAACGATACAGATGATATTGATGCACACACTTTAGGAATTTTGTATGTATTTCTTGCTGATACACAAGAATTTGTACTATTGAAGGTTGTATTATTCTAAATTTAACCTTGTTATATTTCTTGCTGTCTGTAGGTTGTACACAAGTATGGACAATTGTTAAGGCTGAACTGAAACAAGAGTCCAGATGATAAAGCCAAACGTGAATTGGTTCAAGATGACATGGATAATTCTACAGATGCATCTGTTGCAGTGTTCATCCACGATTATGCAGCATTTCATAAGGCAGAATGTTTCACTTGTAATACAGTCCAATATACGTCAAAGAGGATTTGCTTCTTCACAATTTTACAAGTATTCCAAGTCATAAAGTCAAAGTCATTATCTGAAGATGGCACCTGAAGCAATCACTATACAATTCCGACACGAAGGATTGCGACACTGTTTGAACACATGCTGTATGTATCCATCACTCAGAACTGAGTCGAGCTCTATCCGTGTTAGGTCATAAACGAGCAGTCAGTCAAATAGCACTTATATATCTGTACTGGGATAAAGAACAGTCCCATGCCAGTTTCATGATATCCAACGTTTGGTCACGTTTCACATCATAATTGACAGTTCCAAATGATTTCATTCATTTTGGCAACTTCAACTTGCAACTCAACTCAAGGTTGAAACGCTGAACATAAAGAACTCTTTCACTTGAAGTTTCGAGCAAAAGTATCCATGCTGGTGAGGAGTATGTTGAGGATATGACTTAGTCAAATTATGTTCATCAGATATGAGAAAACAGCAACAACATTGACTGGACTCTGCTGTTACTTCACGAGTGAGTCCGAACTACCATCAACACCTGCCAGCTAGTCCAGTCTGACCTGGTGTGACATCATTCCCAGGTCATGTGCTGCCCCCCTGTGTCATGTTCTGCGTCTGGATGACCTGTGTAACCGGCCCATTGACCACAGAGGCATTGAAGTCCTGCATGACAGTGCCCTGAGCCGGCAGACCATTGAGAGAGTGGAGATAGTCCGAGCTCTGGCTGGTGGCCGGAGACAGAAGCTGGCCGGTCATCTGAAGGTTGTACTCGGCAGTCTCCATGCGCAGGATGTATGGGATGATGCTGTCTATCTGCACGCTGCCGATGAGTCCCGAGAAGAACAGCTCCTCCATTGTGTTGGGGCTGAATGTTTTGAGGGGTGGTAGGCGGAGAAGGAGCCTGGAGACTCGTTCCGTGGAGGCACCGGTACTCTGAAGGTGCTGCACCAGCTCACGACCTGTCTTCTCCTGTAGCTTCTCGATCTGACGCTTCGTTCGGATGTTCGGGTTGTCTGAAGGGGAATGGAGACAGTTATGATTGTGGCTTATGTAAGAATTATCTAATTTTGTCAAGTGACTTTAAAGATGACACATATGAAGACATATACATACTTATATAAAACACTGCATTTTTTAACTTGTACGTACACAATATTTATGACAATGCTATCTTATGGCACATTCATACAGAGAGAACACAAAATCATAGTAGGCATCAATAAGTACCAAACATAAGGACAAGTAAAATAATTCAAATGTAAATATACTGATTTGATCTGAAACTTCACAGAAGAGACTTAGCCAAACTATTCCGCATCTCACCTGAGAAGAAGAGGACGAGAGACTTGAGGTACGCGTACTCGGCGGAGGTGACCTGGAGCTGGTTCATGACGGTGATATAGTCCTGGAGACGGATGATGTGCTCAATCACAACCTTCACCTTGTCCTGGTCCGCCTTCTCTGTAGCGACACGGAGAGAAGGGTACGTTAGTGTATGTAGAGGGTTTCTTTATCATCCTGATTCCATAAGACAACTTAATGCTCTGACTGTGTATCATGGGTTAAACTCGTAACACGCATTGCGCATGCTGAAATTTGGTCTAGATAATGAGGGCGGCTATTCAAGGGTTAAGCTTGTCAGAGACAACTGACAAAGGAGTAGACTAAATAAATTGAGTAAAAGAAATTCTATACTTAATCTATAGGAGATAGTCAAATGTTCAAAACATCAATTTGTTTCTGTAGTTGTCGGATTTTATGTACAATGAATCTTAGTTAACAATTCCAAACATCAATATGGCTCATAAAAACATTTCTTTGGATAACAAAACTTTGACCAAGATGGAAATGACCATGTCATAAGACTTCACAGCGTAAATAAGGTCAGAAAAACATATTAAAGCTGATATATAGAACAAAGCCATTCTATACATGTCATTCATAATTGGAACACAATTTTGGGCGCAAAAAAGCACTGACCGTTTCAACTGCCCGTTATAATGGTCTCAGGTACGAGAACAAATATCCTAGTTCTTCATGAGGGACATTATATCAGAGTTACTTCCCTTCCTTTCTTGCAAACCAGCAATAATACAGATTCGCCATAAGGTCAGGTCATTCCAGAGACAACAACTTCATAGTAAGATAGACATATTCACATACCCTTACAAAAATACTGAAAGCTGATTCTATAATCAACTAAAATGGAAACCAAACAATCTTGGTAAATAGACTCAAATAAAGAAAGATAACGTCACATACAAAAGACACATCTCATCTTGAAAGCTAAAGAAACACAATCACAGGCAGAGGGCTATAAATTGTACATCTATGTGTAACTCTTAGAAGTCTTTGCTTAATTTTAACATAAAAATTGACACAATCATAGTTTCTGGCTGGTAACGTTTCTTGTTTAATTCATAAATTTGACATAGGTGGCAGGACCAAGGATTAGAACTCTAAAGTGATATGGTGAGGAAGGACACATCCACAAAAAGAAGTCAACTTCAATCAAATTCAAAGAAATACAAGCATGAACATTATATACACATAGAGCGAGCAAAAATCAGGACATCGAAAGATAACTATTCCACACAAGGAAAGATAACTATTCCACACAAGGAAAGATAACTATTCCACACAAGGAAAGATAACTATTCCACACAAGGAAAGACAACTATTCCACACAAGGAAAGATAACTATTCCACACAAGGAAAGATAACTATTCCACACAAGGAAAGATAACTATTCCACACAAGGAAAGATAACTATTCCACACAAGGAAAGATAACTATTCCACACAAGGAAAGACAACTATTCCACACAAGGAAAGATAACTATTCCACACAAGGAAAGATAACTATTCCACACAAGGAAAGATAACTATTCCACACAAGGAAAGACAACTGAGCAATCATGACACAATCAAGGTAAAACAACTCATGGCACTCAGGCTGTTTGATTTGCCCACTTCCGAGTTCCCATTTTAAATGCAGAGGACAACACTTTTGAATCAAGATTTGAGTTGTGATGTCACAGGCATTTTGAGTAGTGCAGATACTACGTTGTTCATGTTATGTATTTTGTTTTGTTGTTTTTTTTCAATGGAAAATTAAATTGCATATACTGCAATGAAATCAGATGGTAATGGATTAACAGTATATAAAATTAGTCACGTTCGATTAGAAACTTTGTGTTGACTTGACCTTCACGTAGTTTAAACAAAAGCTGAGGAGAGAAAACTCATGGCAAAACACATTCAAGGGGAGACAACTCTGGGCAAGAGTCGAGACAACATCAAGGAGTGAACAATCCACAAATAGAAGAAAAGACAATGCTTGGAAAAACACTCAAGGGCAGACAACTGTGGAAGAAAAGAAAAGAAAAATCCACAAATAAAAGAAAAGACAACTCCGATGACACGCAGACGAGAGGCGAGGAGAGGGTGGACTGTACCGAACCTTTAGTTGAGTCTGAGTCTGAGCCTGTGACTGTACCTTGCTGAAGACTGGCCTGTAGGTGATTCAAGATGGCGGCAAGGATGGTTGACAGACACATGGTGTTCGAACACTGGGCCAAGCCCAGGCAGAACAACTCACTCCAACACGACCGCACGATAGTCGTCTGTAGGTCTGGGCTGTTGGGAAGAGGAGTTAATGTTCATTAGTGTCTTGCCCTCTCCCTAAAATATCTATTATTTCTTAACCTGTTACCTGGCAGGCAGAACACTAGACTCTGACCAAATTTAAAATACTGATGATTACAAAACAAAAACAATTTTGACTTTACATAATTCAAATTTACCACAACACGTAAATTCAGAACAATGCTCTAGTAGTTTCTAGCATTTCATTTAGACTTTCCGTGCATCAATAGCAATATCTATTCAGTTTATATTCACGTAATCTCATACTTGAGTATCTGAAAGGCGTTGATGGATCGCGTCCAATGCATGGAGAGGAAGAGGAGGCGGGAGGCACTCTCGCAGATGTAATGCACGTTCAAGTATGCCGGCATCGGTGAAGGCGTCGTCAGGTTGAACTGGTAGTTAGACTCGGTCAGGATCGGGCCTGGAAAAAGATGTCTTGGATACTAACATGGACATAACTAACATTATGTGTAAGAATCCAAATATTCATCTTGCTAAATATCTCATTATGGCCGATAACAAACCTCTGATTGCACAGTAAGTTTTGGTGTCTACCTATTTACATCCTTCTCTATCATGGTCAACTTCCCAATGCAATGCATAACTCTTGCCAGTCTCCATTACTGCCTGAATTAGGCCTTGCAGTATTTCCTTAAGATCTCTGTGCTTAGAAATCCAGGCCCACTATGCATTTCTGGTGCAGCGATTCACTATCTAGGCACAACAAAGCGAGGGAAATACTGCAAGCTTAAATCAGCCAGTAATGCAGATTGGCAAGATTTATGCTTGCATTTGGAAGTTGTATCATGGTATTATTCTGCAAGGTTACTCTGATAATCTTCTCAGCACTTGCTATAAAAAGAACAGCCAATGAAATGACTTAAAATCGAGCATCCAATTTCAAATCAAGCCATTTGATTGGTTTTTAATAGCGATGAGAACTAGCCAGTCAAATTAAAATTGACAGTTTTCCAAGGAATTAAAGTTAGTGCAAAATAGTGCATCTACCAGAATAAGAACACATGTTAATCGGAGGTTTCGTCGCTAAACCGTCTGATAACAGTCCATAGACTCGCACGCTCTCACTTTATTCAGCTAGCCAATCACAGAACGTCCAACAAAAGCTCTAGATACAAGGAGGTAGGGACAAGTAACTCTCAACAGCCATACTTTTGTCAGATTCCATAATATGAGGAACAAAGGATTCCGAATGCTTTCAAAATGACGACCATTAAAAAACATGACGTGATTGGTCAGCTATGCGACTGGGTTTTGTCTGCACTAAACAGAACACGCACCTATACTGGGTGTTCTCACCTTGTGGTGAAGAATCTACAAAACCTGTTTAATCCCTGTAGATACATTATTTTGTAAATTTTATTCCTCTGAAAAAGGTAGTTTTTTAATCAGACCGAGTAACTAGTTGATAGCATTACAAGGCAAATGCTTGAAATACAATCAGGGTATTTGGGGGAACATTGAGGATAAAAATACTCAGATAGAGCAGGATAGCTAGCCCGTTACTAAACCAAACTACATCTCTTTTTATGATCCCTGAAAGAAATGATGGGGCTTCACTGATTCAGCAGAATAAGTTCATCACCCAGTCAACTATGTATGGATGACAGGAAAAAGACTGATCTCACAAAGAGAAGACAACAAACCTTCAATGTCTATGACGAAGCTGTTGTCACCCGAGTCTGCACTCATCCCTGACTCGTTCAAACTGTTTTCAGACATCGACTGGTCCAGGCTGCTGCTCTGCTGGGAGGAAATAAATAAACAAGTTTAACAAATATTCTTCCTTCCCCATTAGCATCATTTTCAGACAGTATTTCTCATCATCAACAATCCACTACCTCCTGTTGTAGTAATGTTAGGTTCATCCCCAAATGCTTGTATTGTTAATGAGTTAGGATTTCTGCTGGTTAACTGCTCATTTTTTAAAATTCCATAGTGAAATCCAACCTTCAACTTTAACGCACTGATCATGAGGGTAGAAATTATTGGAAACTTTTTAAGGAAAAAAAATACTGGGGTTCAGAGAAAATGCTCTTCAGTTTAAGATTTATATAGAAACTGGAATTACATTAAAGAAAGTGGGAAATTATAATTGTAATTGTGAGAATGTTGTCTTGGTAACAAACTTGATTTCAAATAATAATGACATTGCATCGACCTGGTTACAAGGAAAATCTAATCCAATCTCACAACAAATAACATGGATGATCAAAATCTATTTAACATCACCCTTATGCCTTTAGATTATAAAGTGGAAAATAGTCAGATAACAGAAGATCCTAATCTGTACGAGACTGGCTGCATTAATACTTACCTGGTTAGTGTGAACTGCCTTAGCGAGAGTGTCGAAGGCCTTAGCGACAGAGTCGGTGTTGGTGTCTGCCTCAGAGTCTCCGTTAGAGGGGTTCAGAGTCTCCACCCCACCCCCGGGGTTCAGCTGGTCGCCCTCGTTCTTTCCCATGTTGGCCAGGGTCGTCACCACGCTTGCTAGCGTGCTCAGATCTGAAGACAAGGGGTCAGATGTTTGTTACATACAGTAACTGTATAAAGCCAGTATGATTTGTACAGTGTTGTTCCTAGGTGATCTCCTGAGGGGGTCATTTTGGTCATTTCAGAACAAGTGGGACCCTTTGCAATGGTAAAAGTATCCTACTTCTCTAAATTTTAAGGGACACCTAGTCAAAAAGGTGGGCAAATGTCCCCAGGACCCCCTCTAGGAACCACTCTGTTTGTATGCAATTGGCAATTTTGTTAGTATCCTTCTGCTGCTTGTATGTATAGTTTTGATAGTTTTATGAATGTTGAGCAGTCACCATGCCAACTATTGTGCTCAAATCAAAGATCAAGTGCACGAGGTGAGATGACTTCATCTTACTTTAAAATTTCTTTTGAGTTATCTTTTAGGTAAGATACATTTTGTTATTGCAGTTGCAATAGACGGAATCTAATCGATATATTATATCAATTTATTTAAACATCCACAAATTAATTTAGATAAAACAATTTAAGTGGATTAAACTACCCAAATACTTATTGATTAAACTAACCAAATTTTCATTGCTTAATCAGATTACTTCTTAAAGGTGCATCCATTGTGTTGCATAAAATTTTATTTGGCTTTAATATGTTCAAACTCACCACATGTGCTGTCTTCATTACAAATAAATTCACTCAGCTTGCATATTTATTCCCAATCGCCAAATATATCATAATTACTAGTTTCCAATTAAAATTGAGTACCATCAATATGCATTTGCAGAAACTGAAACTGCAAGTCCCATTTACATGCACAGTAGTTATGTGACCTATTAAACATTATCAACTCAAATTTGTCTTTTTGTCTGTTATAAATAAGATTTCAAAATTACATTTGACTCATTGAAGCGCGCCATACGCTGTGCATTGTCCGGTTTTCGATCAGAAATCACTACTTTTACCTTCATATCGTCAATATGCTAAGTCTACTATTATCAAAATGGTAGTTTTCGGTAACAGTTGATACTTTTTAATAAAGTAACAACATTTATAACATTTGCAATATGTGAACCCCAACAACACAATGGATGTACCTTTAACAGACATTCTCTTCCCCCAGAGTTTACTCCCTTCAGATTTCAAATCCTAACCTCTGTTATACATCGCTTGAAATTAAGGACTCCAGCAAAATTCCCTAGCTGGGGAAATGTGAACCTTATACTGTATCCCTGCTTTTCGACCAATTAAAACTCATCTTTCAGCGGCCATGTTGAAAGAGTGACTTAAAAGATCTGGGCATTTGACTCTTAAAGGGTCTTGCTCACTGGCATATGAGATATATGTCCTTCTAATTTGTTTAATGTAAATAACTTATGTAAATGAACTATTTTTTTTATTTGTCTCTGATTTGCTTTTCTTTATTTATAAGCATGTTTTGGTTAGCAGTTTTCACAAAATCAAATGGCACATGTCAGGGAAAACACATTAGACAAGAAAACGTTTATCTTACATTTTTTTTTATCATTATGACTCGTCATTGGCAAATGTCACTTTTACAACAGCGTCCCTGATTGCAACACTAGATTTAATTGCAACGAATCAGGAAACTTCATTTCTGCCCCCGATTTTAAGCGAAAAGGAACAGAGTTCCGATCAGAAATCTAAAGGGAGCAAGCTCTGTGGGGAGAGAATGCTTCACAGAAGGACGAAAAATGTATGGATCTAAAATTATGCACAATTACCAAACCAAAGACAAACAGTACTCCATCTCACCTGAACTCGTCATCTCACCTGTGTTGACGGTTGTGGGGGTGGGCACCTGTGAGCTGAGGATGACCATGCCCTGGTCAGTCTGGATGACCCGTTCCTGCAGGTTGGCCAGGAGACTCCCGCCGGCCCCCTTGCCCCCATCCTCCAGGCCCTGGGATTCAAGAGATACCTTTTCAGGTAAAGCGACAATGAGACAAGGGAGAAATGCAGGACAATATGGGGCCCTCAACACACAAGTAGCCAACAGTATGGGGTCAGGTAAACACAGGCTATACCATCCAAAAAGAATTTTTCCAAATAAGTTCAAACTGCAATATAAATTAAATGATATATAATACTGATTCCCCCCGTGCCCCCTCCCCTCCCTAAAACATAATATTGAAACATGAAATGAGGTCAATCAATTAAATCGATGTCAACAAAGGATAACATTTAAACCAAATGCAAATAAAAAGAATAAAAGAAATTGTATTACCACTTCTTCTGCACACACCTTTGCGGCAAAGGTGGGAATAGCAGCAGATGGGCTGTTAAAGTCTTTACGGATGTAGATCCTCTGTGTTGACGTGGCAACGGTCGCCTGAATTTTGTCCTTCTGGTCGGGCGGTTTGCGTTCCTGCTGTACTGCTGCACACAAACATAACCAGTGAGCGTAAGAACACAACCCCTCTCTCCCCCACATCGGCTCATGTACACTACAAAACAATCGGCCCACATCTGCTCCCGGCCAACACAAGTAGGCCAGAGGAGAAAACTGTTTTGGTAACTGATTTCTTTTCAATTCTTAAATTTGAATTTTAAGTTTGAAAACAGGTCACAAAGACAGAAAAATAAACATCCTGCTCATATCAAATAATTCTACAAACTCTAGTTGGGAAAGTGGCTTAGAAGTTGTGTCATGTCAACACTAAGGCTCATACCATTTCAAGGTCAGGAAGGGAGATAACTCTTAATTTATAATCTCTCTGAAAACTCTGAAATAATGGAAAATGTTATTGTAACCTTTTATTCATTCCAGAGAAAAGATTCTTGAGAATGGATATTAGAATCAGAAGATCCTAAAGAAATCAAGTCCTGCGTATTATATAATAATAAACCTGGATGGGATATAATTGCCTAAAACGTAAATGTTGTAGTAAAAAGGAGTGACAACTATTGAGTAAATTAACCTTAGGAAAATGGTTGAGAACAGAAAGGGAAATAATTCGATTCAGATGGACATATTTAAAACGGGTGCATATTGGTCAATTTCCCTCGTAACGTCACTCTTAAATCCATCTTTCTTCATATCTAAGACTATATTAAGATCAGAGAAGAGCGGGAGAGAATTTTGACTTCAAAACGTGAGGATTGTAACTGGGTTAAGTGCTGGGAGGTGAAATAGTGTGTGGAAGAATTCAACTGGGTTAGCGTCAACAAGTTTGTGTACATCTACAAAGATATTGCCAAATAATATGACAAAATTTAGCTCGAAAAGTTTACCTCAGAAATATCACAATTAAAAATATAATGAGGGAAATTTTAAATCACTCATACTTATTCCAACAAAAGTTAAAGAAAATACATTGCACCACTATTTCTTTGCAAATTCTACAAGCACAAAAAGTTGCAAATTCTTTAGGATGAAATATTTTTGAACAACATATTAAAAGTAAACAAATATTTAGCACAATCTTAAGCTCTGGGCCTGGGCGTACCAAACGTTGAAAGCGATGAATGGAAGCAGCAAGACATTAGCAGTGACCGAAAGACGAATAAAACTCAAAATTAAAATTTCACTTTGCATGTACTATTTATTACCAGCGAGCTCTGTGGTCAATATATTTTGTAGTGTACAGTAAGCCATTAATGAAAATCTTACCATCGATATATGGAGTGGTCGTTACAGACTCCGAATCACCACATTTATCCATGTACGCTACAAGAGGAAAGGGGGATAACTCAAATCGATTCACAAACAAACATTGAAAAAACGATCCAAATCACAAACACTTGATAATGTTGGTGTGATTTGATATGGGGCATAACTTATGAGATAAGAACAAAAAAGGATTTTTTTTTTTAAAAACATAAAATATCAACAATGAAACCATAAATGATGAAAGAACAAAGATAGAAAATGGTGTGTGAAAATAAGGGCAAGTTTGACAAACTATCAATGAAACGATTTCTGTGACAGATTACGGTACTATGAGCCAAAAGGTTTCTCAAATGGTTATTGATGCGAGAGCCATACTTTCTTGATAGACAAATGAACTGTTTGAGAAGCATTCTAAAAGTTTGAGAAACATTCTAAAAGTTTGAGAAGCATTCTAAAAGTTAGTAGTAAACAAATTCTTATTATTTGGGGTAACAACATAAACAAAGCCAGAATTCTGTAATAGAAAAAAACAAGATAACTGCTCTTTTAAAATCAAATATAAAGCACTACTACGAAAATGCAAGTGTTGGAGTTCAGCTTGACGGTCTATGAAACCATTGCTTGCTGTCTTTTTGACAGATTGTCGTGATAGACATCTCACACATGCAGTGTTTCATCGAAGATATACTATGTGTGGGTCATGCATCTCATATAAAATATGGATAGTTGAATATATACATCAAATATAAGTGATGGATGCTATTAATATGTAATGTATAAGTATATTTACCATGGTTACTAAAGGCTTGATTGTTGCAAATGTTTTACAGGACTTATTTGACTATTAGTTTAACCGTATATTTATCTATACAGATGTTTTCAGTGATGAACATGCGGACAACAACCCATGACAATATCTCAAAAGCAGGCACAAGGTAACGGTTCCATTTAATGTGTGACCCATTGAAAATACAAAGTGGGTTCAGTGGACACGTATACATTCAGTTTAACACAAACTACTCAATTACTGGAGCTAGATGCAAAACTGCAAGTACTCCACAAGAGGAGAACATTTTTAGATGATTAGATTGACTCGAAGTGTTATGGAAAACAAACAAAAAACAGACGAAAGAGACAGTCTTACATTCAGATCTCATCCCAACGGCGAGACACTTCTGTAGCCGACAGTACTGGCATCGATTCCGATGTAGTTTGGTGACGGGACAATCTCGAGCCCCTCGACACGCGTAGCCAAGCTGCTTGCGGATACTCCTCTTGAAGAAACCTTTACAGCCCTCGCAGCTGATTGCACCATAGTGACGACCTGCAAGGAATAGTAGTTAACAATTAACATATACACTGGCATGAATTTCTCACATCTCAGCTCAAGATAATTGAGAAAACTTGCATTGCTTCTTCACCGTGTTTTTAATAGCAAAGCCTAAGGGTACTTATTTACCACTGGCATTATATGACAACCAAGTTTAAAGTATTACATGTATTTTGAAGAATTGCTCTGAAGGACATTTTGTCATCTTTAATCTGTTTTCCAGTTACGTACACATGCTTATCTGATATTTTTGCAAACAAAATATCACTTGCTTCATATGCATAAACATCAACAATGACACGAAGATGCCCCCAAACAAACCAAAATATTCACACCAACACGTACCAGTTAACCACTTGATACATAGGTAAACCAAATATAATTGAAATATGTGAAACGATAGTAAGTCATGGTTAAGAAGGACAAGCCTAGATATTTGACAAAAATCACTCCCCAAAACTCACAGTAAAACCTTGTACATTCATAAGATTCATAAGCAATTCCGCATTGCCATGTAAAGGGAGATAACTTATTTGGTGAAGTACAATACAGTCAACAACTGAGGGTACATTCGTATCATGAAATTGTGCATACTAGTTACTCATAACATTAGACTTGTAAATGCTTGTTTCTGATTGGACAAACAAACACATAATTCAAACTCTGCTGTAACCCATACATGAACTTTATTGACAAGTTACACAAATAAAAACAAATGAACAAACAGCACATGATCTTCTAGCATCACAACATCAACATTTTCATTGGTTGAGCTCACCTGAAGCGCGGTCGCCGCAGACAACGCAAGGCTCGTACTTGGCCTCGAACTGCTGCTTCTGTGTGAGTTTGTCTCGTATAGCCTGCTGCTCCTCTCTCAGACGCTCCAGTCTCTGTGCATGCTGCAGCTCCTGGCGAGAGATTTAGTACAAATTGTACATCACTTCAAATTGTAAAGAGGATCTACAAGCTCAGTGTTGTTCCTCGATGATCAGCTAAAGGGGTCATTTTGGCCAATATTTTATAAATGGGACCCTTCACATTGGTAAAAGTATCCTACACACCAAAATTTTAAGGGACACCAAGCCAAAAGGTGATTTCATCAGTTATTCTTACAATTACATCAGTTATTCCTGTTAAATTGTACGGAGGATGAAGGAATTAGGTCAAAACTCTTTACATCCAGTAAAGATATTCCAGGTAACCCTGTTGTTAACCCTGGCAAAATCCAGAATACTTCTTTTGTAAATTTGATTAGTTTCCTGAAAATCAGCCACCAAAAAATGGTTCCACAACAAAATAAATAACTAAAGAGTTTACATTTAATAGAATGTATTAATAATTAACTTGGTTATGAATTGTTATCAAGGTTATCCACCTGCTGTGTCCCTGAACTTATCTTAACCCTAAGATCAATCGTAAGCCCATCTTTATCATTGGCTAAGATTGATCTTAGAGTTAATATTGGTTAGTGAAACGGTACCCTGGAAGTAGGTTGTTGCATATGCCTTTTCTATAAGAGCTTAACTCTTTCCCTGCTGAATCAACTAGTGCCAAACTACCCCTGACTTGTCAGAAACACAACAATGACCAGCATCAGCCTGTACAGGGTTAAACATTGAGGAGGACTGAAGCAATCGTCCTGGACCACAAATACCCACCTTCAGTTTGGCAGCCCAGTCCACGGTGGTGAGAGATGCGGCGGGCACCTGAACCACTTGTGTGGGGAGAGATCCATCCTTCAGTTTTGCCGCAAGATCCGCAGGGGCCATCGTCGATACAACCACCTGTTGTGTTCCGCTCGTCTGCATCGCACTTCCCTGTAACCATGGCAACGTGAGTGAATCTCTTCAGGACATGATGGGTTTTCTTGGGAGTGATCTTGTTCATTGCCCGAAAAACTTTTGTGAATTTCAGATGTTGGTCACTTCGTTAAAATACTTATCTAAAATGAATTCATTTTGTATGAATCACAAGGTGGAAAGTTTATCTGTGTTCTGATTGGCTAATCTTTCACAGGTGTGCAGATTGGAGTTTTCAGACAAGTCGTTTATACCCGTTTGACTGCCAATGCAGCAATAGTGTATCATTACGTAGAGTATATCCCTTGTTAACTACTACTGATTGCTGAAAGTCAGCCACTCAGGAATGGTTTGGCACTAATTACTTCAGCAGGTAAGTATGAGTGTAGCTCAAAACCTTTGATGTTAGTAAATGGTGAAGTAATTCACCTGGCAATGAAACCTGTACATGTAAGCGTCTCTAGTCTGCTAGCCTATAACTCGCTTACAGGTTATTACTTGTAAAAACAAGCAATTAAAATTGTTGAGCCTGGGTTTGTCATAATTGACATTTACTATGTAAACAATTATTATTGCAGTTTATGTTTTTGACATTTCTGTTACTAGTTTCAGCCCTTTGAAAACAAGCAGGACAATAAAGCTTATGTTTCATAATAAATTTGTTAAGGTTTAATCTTTCAGCAACTCACAGGCGGTCCGAGGGTTACGGGTATGGTGAGGTTGCCAGGCGTCAGTGCGATGGTGGGGAGGGTCATGGCAGAGGAAGAGGACGCTGCAGAGTTGACTATGTGGATCACGTTGTCAGAGCCGGTCTCCATGGCGATGAGAGCCGCCTCTGCCGCACTCTCCGTGTTTGAGCTGGTGCGGTGAACTTCCTCGAGGGAAGCCATGTAGAAGCCACGCTCCTACACTGAAACATGGACAGACAGAAATTAAGTAATAATTTAAATACATCAAACAAGCTTGACATACAACCATTTGAGAATTAAATAGAATTTGTTAAATTTAAATGCATTTTCATAGAAAATTTTGCAATACATCATCAAAACTCCGGACAGCAAAAGCCACTCGTGCACCCTACTTCCAGATGAAGTTATTGTCGAGAGATAAAGTTTTAGATTTTGAGCAAAACCATTCTGGGGGACCAACATGGAGGAATCCCAACCTATTGACGGAGCCCCACCCACTAATTAAAGATCAAAAGTTTATTGTTTTCAAGGCTAGCCAATCTATAATTCGATACATTAATGTACATGAAATTACACCGTTGAGTATCAAAGTAATTATCCATGCATACGAAACATGTTTACATCTTTTTCTAACATGAAAATATCATCAGTAGAATTCATCAAATATTTCACATAATTAATATTTCTGCTGGGATTGAACGTTAATGGTGCATCATCATGTACAGTTTGATAAATTGGACAAGTAACATGGATCTTCTGTTACTTTACAAATTTTTTTTATTAAGAATCGGGTCTTTCATAATCATAAAAACATTCTCTAATACATTGTATCTCCTAGACAGTTATAGCATCTTCTGAAAGTAAGTAGAACTTTCGAATATTTGATATTATAAAGATCATATATGTACACTTCTGATGTAAATGGTTTAATAGTGAAATAAAATTGTGTGCCAAATTATCTTTGCCTCCCTTGAAACAATCTTGTTTTTCAAATTTCCTCTAATTTTGGAAACTAAATGAGTGGCAGGTTACCGGTGCAAGATAATATATCTTCCAATGAATATGTAAACACAAAACCTTGGCAACCTATTTGGGGTTCTATCAGCACCACAGACCCATACAATAAATCATACAGAGAGCAAATGTATCATAAATGTGATTCCTGATCTGAGCCAGTAATATAACTGGGCTTGCAGAGAGAGAAGTGTGCACAAGGTCAAGGGTCATGAGTGGTTGACCTGCACTTGACCTTTCAACCTCTGACCTTCCTGTAAGTTCTCTTTGGCTATTGATCAGTGGGTTAGTTGACATGTAATAGACGCAAGCAGCATGCAGTATGTTTCCTTCAATCTGTCTTAGTGTGCTGGACATGTGGGACTGTGGAGTAGTTGCAGGTTAAATGTTATTAGAAGAGAGTTCAAAATGTTCATGTATAAAATTGAATGTTATAATGTACGGTCATTAATATCAAATAATGATAATAATAATGGATGTTTTTTTATATAGCGCTTCCAACATTATTACCCCGGTCTAACCTGGGCTGCCGTAGCGCTAAAAGGTCACCTCCTCCACATCTTACACCAGGTACCCACTTACTCCTGGGTGAACATAATAATTGTATATATGTGTATGTATATATATATATATATATATATATATATATATATATATATACTCTCAGCTGTTGTCTTTAAGGAGTTGATATCCACCAAAGAAGAGCCCGATAGCACAAATATTTTTCAAGTTATCGTGTTTACAAGGATTATTTTAGGAATTTCAGAACTCGTGACCTTGACCTTTGACCTTGAATGTGAAATGTCAAAAAAATCCCCCCAGGGGTATAAGTAAGTAGTTATGAGTTCTCAAAACCTTCTAGGAAAAAGGTTATAGCCAATACAAAACGTGGCAGGGGCGACAGAAACTGCAAAAAAACTGATAGCAGCTCCGACAAAAGCACCGAGGTCTGTACTTGCACTCAATAGAAAGCCAATAGCGAATACACAATGCTTTGGTGTCAATGTGATGACAAGCCAGTCAATTATAAATATGATGCCTCTATTTTCCTTATTTTAGTGCTACACACTTGCAATTGAGTTGCTGTGGTTTGGGGTCAGGATCAACTTTACAAACTCTGATCCCTAGGTATAATGCATGTACCAACAAGAATAATTTTTTCAATTTTTTATTTTATTTTCTATATTTTAAGGTACAGGCAAACAATATTACGTGACAAAACAACGGTACATATATACAGATTCATAAATCCAAAATTGGCTGATACAATTCATAAGAGTTATTTTCCAAGTAACAAATGTAAAGTTGACCAGTACTGGAAAAACATTTCCTCTGTTCCTGTTGACAGAAAAACATATCTAGACATATCGTAGTAATGTACAATTGCCTTTTTTAAGTAGTCTAATTTAGGTTTAAAACCATTTATGCTACATCGACATAGATACTGTTTGACAAGAAGAATGATTGCATTAACAGGAGGATTATTGTTCTTTCCTTTCATTCCCAATATGATAATTATATTTGTAAATTCCAGTTGTAACTGTACTGAGTTTAACCATGATTCTGTATTCTTCCATAATGTACGGCTCGGTTCACATTCCAATAGCACAGGGTTCGAAATTAGCACTAGTCCGGTAGCCCATGGCTAGTGAAAAAGAAGCTGGGCTAGTAGAGTGTAAAAACTGGTAGTCCGAAGGACTAGTTAGAATTTGAGGTGAAATGATCATGGAGATGTATTTGGCTAGCTGGAATAAGTCTGGACTAGAAGTTTTAGAAATGCACTAGTCCAAGTGGCTACTGCATTGAAAAGGTTAATTTCAACCCCTGTAGCATATGGTTGATTGTTTCTAACTCTGTTTCGCAGAACGGACACAGTGGTGAAGGTATATATCCAATTTTATAAAGAAATTGTCTTGTCGGAAGGATATTGTGAATGATTCTATATTGCAACCATTTCAAGTCTGTGCTTCGTGAACATTTATTAGCAATAATATTGTAAATTTTCCAATCATTTTCAGTAAAATCATTTTGTAGAATTCTTTCCCATTTTAGATAACTTGGTAAGCGAATAAATTGTGAGTCTAAGACTGTGACATATAGGTTTTTACTTGCAATTTTGGTATCAATAGTAGATGCAATAAAAGGGTAAATTGGTCCCAACAATTTCTTTTTAAATTGTTTTATGTTCAGAGTTCTAATATATGTAATTATCGCTCTTTTTACCGATTCATAGGTCAGAAAGTCAGTGTTTATTGAAAAGGTATTGGAAAATTCTTCATAAGTTAATAGTTTGCCGTCTTCATGAATCAGGTCATTAACAAAAACAACACCTTTTTTATACCATCCAAGAAACAAGATCGGGTGTCTATCAATTCTAATATTGTCGATATTCCATAGTGATTGACATTGTATATCTTCTTCATTTATAATTTCGTTTTTCCGGATGGATATAAAGTCAGACCATTCTAAAAGAATGTCCTTCCAAAAGTAGTTAGTTGTTGCAGCCTGCAGGAATTATTTTCCGTTTAATGACGGAACTATCGATTAGTAGAAACAGAGATTTGATTTTTAGTTGACTGTTGAAAAGATATGTCCATTTAAGGTCATTACCGCTTATTCTTTTCATCCATTTCAATTTTTGTGATATGATTTTTCTAATATTTGACGTTTTTATTCCCCCATGCTCTGGATTTAACATCATAACATCTCGTCTAAGTGGATATGAATTACAGATTCTGACGGATTTAGGAATGATTGTGTGCAGTTACTCAAAAGATGTTTTTGTTAAGGTAATCAAAAATAATTTCATTTTCATGTTTCTGTAGATTGAAATCTCGAGTCATTGAATCTACATACGTTTTAATCAAAATGTTAAATGTATCGGTTTAGTTCTTATCATTAGAATATCATGTTTATACACAAAATTAGTCGAACAAATTCACACAATAGCATACATACACGCTTAAGTTATTGATATACATGAATGCAATCTAAAACATTATATTTTCCACTCACTTCAACTGATAATGATATCGACTTAGAATTTCATTGATAATCAAAAATAGTAGGCAGGGATCAGTTTAGGCAGGGATTTGGGGATATTTACTCATATGATGTACCAAGATATCCCATAATAAATACTGACGAGGGGAGAAAATCCCATTGAAAATATTTAAAATGATTGTTATTATTTAGAAATACCCCATTACTTTATCTGAAAATCCCATTGTGTAAGACAAAGGGGAGATTATTCTCCCTTTGACACTCTGCTCCAGGGTGATCCCTGAGTAGGTCATATAAACACACACAAATACACGTCACAGTTAAGCGTACACTTTTTATGATATGCATTGTGGTAACGGGGTCGTCGATACTCATGATTACTATACTATCAATAGCAGTTGCAAAGAAATCTATTTCTAATATGAGTATTTCAGATACATGTAGTTAGTGTATTAATAATTATCCAATGGGCGGTTAAATTCCCTTTGATGTTTTTGAGACGATATAGCATGTATCAAGAAAAGTATGGTTGTATCTATGACGTCACTTATTTATCAGCCACAGTTATTTTAAACTCTCTGATAGGACCACAGTGGAGCAGCAGGGCGGTCCAAGGGCGGTGCTACAAACACCTGGCTGACGACCTTGAGTAATTACAACATTGTTGCAAAACCAGATGACATCAAAGGGTTGTGTGTCGCTCAGTAGAAAAACAAAACAAATGTAACTCCTTTACTGATAAAACTAATGATCAGCTGATTAGAAACTATAAACAAAATTCTAAAACAACACCATTGTTTTTTAAATTGTCATAGATTAACACGAAGATAATCAATCCAACTTAACATAATGAAGAGTCATTTTGGGATGATAATTAATCCCTTGACAATTCTGTATGTTGATGTAAGAAGAAATTTCACATGGCTCGAAAACACTAGCCGGGAAAAGGACATGCATGCGGGACTGGTTCCAAAGCCCGACTGACTTCCTGGAGTGAAACGGGTAAACGGTAAAGCGGATTTTTCCAGACAGATTATTCAGCGCGAAAATCATGTCACATGACAGGCGCATATTTGTCGAACGTTGCCCATTGGATAAAACAGATACATGATTGACACAAGTGGGTGTATACAAAATATCATCTCGCTATCACTCACTCGGGGGCTCCGCCCCCTCGTGAGACGATAGCTCGATGATATTTTGTATACACCACTTGTGTCATCATGTATCTATTACATAAAGTATGCGAGACTAAGGTTTCCAATAAGTCAGTCATTGAGGTATTACATCAGTTTGTGTTCAATGACAATGGTTTCACTATCTGACTATACCTTACTGCCGGCGATTTGTAAACATATACACCAGCATATGATATACAGAGTAACATACGCTATGCTGTAACTGCGTTATAACAAGAATAATATCTCTTGGCAATGTGAATTATCAAAAGGTACCAGTTCATAACTTTGTAATGTACATGCCTGTGTATAGTGTAGATATATCAGTTTAGCCTGTAACTAGTAATAAATACAAGACAGCTAACAAATAAGTTATCATCTGGTCATAAATCAACTTGAAATGAAATTCAAACTTTGCTTCAGAATTTTCAAAATATCAAATCATTCACTTATTAAATCATGTTTTGCCAATACCATCAACACTAGCTGCAGAACTGTAGCTATATAACCTCTTCCCCCAGTATCACAACGTCATGGTGTTAAAGAGCCTGTTTTGGCGAAGCAACTACAGCTACATCAACACAAATATTTCCAAACATGGTTATAGAAATCTCACTCATGTTAACATAAAATTAAAATTAATTATAATTTGAATTTGTGATTATGGTTTCAAAAAGAGAAATAATGACATTCTTATTCTTTCGTTATTAGAGCATTTGTGAACAAGATTTATCAACAGAAATTAAAGTATTATTTTTTTTAAATTCTTCAATGCCAGTACTTGGTAATGTATAAAACATTAAAATTAGCATGATTATGTATTTAGTAATGCCTTCAGTATATGAAACACACAACTTAACTTCTTGCATTGTGATAAATGTAACTGACTGTATTAATGTCAAAGACCTTTGT